>JALGAY010000008.1:13361414-14561414 GCA_029207805.1 Tribolium confusum | reverse complement strand
TTGGTTAAATCTAAATCTAACTAATAGAAAACTTGAAATAAAGTAAATATAGCCACATCTATATCAAGATTTTTTAATAAAAATTAATAGAAAATACTTTGTTTTTGGCCAAATCTATGTACTTCTAACTAATAATTTTTTTTGAAAAAACTAATTAAACCTAAATCTATATCTAGATCTTAATGAAAAATAAATGGAAAAACGTTTTTTTTGCTTAAATCGACATCTAACTAATAGAAAACTTTAAAGAAACTAATTATAGCTACATCTATATCTAGATTTTTAGCAAAAATAAAACGAATTACGTTGGTTTTGGTTAAATCTAGATACAACTAAGAGAAAACTTTAAAGAAAGTAAATATAGAATATAGCTACATCTATATCTAGATATTTAGTAAAAATAAATAAATATACGTCGTTTTTGACTAAATCTAGTACTAACTAATAGAAAATTTCGAAAAAACTAATTATAGTTAAATCTATATCTAGATTTTGTTAAAAATTAAATTGAAAAACGTGGTTTTTAGTTAAATCTAGTTCTAACTAATAGAAAACTTTTAAGAAACTAATTATAACTACTTCTATATTTAGACTTTTAGTAAAAATAAGTAGAAGTACGTTGTTTTTGGTTAAATCTAGATCTAACTAATAAAAAACTTTAAAGAAACTAATTATAACTACTTCTACATTTAGACTTTTAGTAAGAATAAATAGAAGTACGTTGTTTTTGGTAAAATCTAGTTCTAACTAATAAAAAAGTCCAAAGAAACTAATTATAGTTAAATCTATATTCAGATTTTAATGAAAATTAAATAGAAAGACGTGTTTTTTTGGTTAAATCTAGATCTAACTAATAGAAAACTTTACAGAAATTAATTATAGCTATCTCTGTATCTAGATTTTTAGTAAAAATAAAAAGAAATACGTTGTTGTTGGCTAAATCTGGTTGTAATTAATAAAAAATTTCAAAGAAACTAATTATAGCTAAATTTATATCTAGATAATTATGAAAAGTAAATAAAAAGACATGTTTTTTGTTAAATCTAGATTTTACTAATATAAAACTTTAATATAACTAATTATAGTTACTTCTATATCTAGATTTTTAGTGCAAATAAACAGACGTTTTTTTTGAATAAATAGTATATTTTAGTATAAATAAATACGTTGTTTTTGGTTAAACCTAGTTCTAACTAATAGTAAATTTTGAAGTAACTAATTATAGCTAAATCTGTATCTACATTTTAATAAAAAAATAACTAGAAAGACGTGTTTTTTGGTTAAATCTAAATCTAACTAATAGAAAACTTGAAATAAAGTAAATATAGCCACATCTATATCAAGATTTTTTAATAAAAATTAATAGAAAATACTTTGTTTTTGGCCAAATCTATGTACTTCTAACTAATAATTTTTTTTGAAAAAACTAATTAAACCTAAATCTATATCTAGATCTTAATGAAAAATAAATGGAAAAACGTGTTTTTTTGCTTAAATCGACATCTAACTAATAGAAAACTTTAAAGAAACTAATTATAGCTACATCTATATCTAGATTTTTAGCAAAAATAAAACGAATTACGTTGGTTTTGGTTAAATCTAGATACAACTAAGAGAAAACTTTAAAGAAAGTAAATATAGAATATAGCTACATCTATATCTAGATATTTAGTAAAAATAAATAAATATACGTCGTTTTTGACTAAATCTAGTACTAACTAATAGAAAATTTCGAAAAAACTAATTATAGTTAAATCTATATCTAGATTTTGTTAAAAATTAAATTGAAAAACGTGGTTTTTAGTTAAATCTAGTTCTAACTAATAGAAAACTTTTAAGAAACTAATTATAACTACTTCTATATTTAGACTTTTAGTAAAAATAAGTAGAAGTACGTTGTTTTTGGTTAAATCTAGATCTAACTAATAAAAAACTTTAAAGAAACTAATTATAACTACTTCTACATTTAGACTTTTAGTAAGAATAAATAGAAGTACGTTGTTTTTGGTAAAATCTAGTTCTAACTAATAAAAAAGTCCAAAGAAACTAATTATAGTTAAATCTATATTCAGATTTTAATGAAAATTAAATAGAAAGACGTGTTTTTTTGGTTAAATCTAGATCTAACTAATAGAAAACTTTACAGAAATTAATTATAGCTATCTCTGTATCTAGATTTTTAGTAAAAATAAAAAGAAATACGTTGTTGTTGGCTAAATCTGGTTGTAATTAATAAAAAATTTCAAAGAAACTAATTATAGCTAAATTTATATCTAGATTATTATGAAAAGTAAATAAAAAGACACGTTTTTTGTTAAATCTAGATTTTACTAATAGAAAACTTTAATATAACTAATTATAGTTACTTCTATATCTAGATTTTTAGTGCAAATAAACAGACGTTGTTTTTGAATAAATAGTATATTTTAGTATAAATAAATACGTTGTTTTTGGTTAAATCTAGTTCTAACTAATAGTAAATTTTGAAGTAACTAATTATAGCTAAATCTGTATCTACATTTTAATAAAAAATAACTAGAAAGACGTGTTTTTTGGTTAAATCTAAATCTAACTAATAGAAAACGCGAAATAAAGTAAATATAGCCACATCTGTATCAAAATTTTTTAATAAAAATTAATAGAAAATACTTTGTTTTTGGCTAAATCTATGTAGTTCTAACTAATAAAAATTTTTGAAAAAAACTAATTAAACCTAAATCTATATCTAGATCTTAATGAAAAATAAATGGAAAAACGTGTTTTTTGGTTAAATCGACATCTAACTAATAGAAAACTTTAAAGAAACTAATTATAGCTAGATCTATATCTAGATTTTTAGCAAAAATAAAACGAATTACGTTGTTTTTGGTTAAATTTAGATACAACTAAGAGAAAACTTTAAAGAAAGTAAATATAGAATATATCCACATCTATATCTAGATATTTAGTAAAAATAAATAAATATACGTTGTTTTTGGCTAAATCTAGTACTAACTAATAGAAAATTTCGAAAAAACTAATTATAGTTAAATCTATATCTAGATTTTGTTAAAAATTAAATTGAAAAACGTGGTTTTTAGTTAAATCTAGTTCTAACTAATAGAAAACTTTTAAAAAACTAATTATAGCTACTTCTATACCTAAGCTTTTGGTAAAAATAAATAGAAATACGTTGTTTTTGGTTAAATCTAGATCTAACTAATAGAAAACTTTATAGAAATTAATTATAGCTATCTCTGTATCTAGATTTTTAGTAAAAATAAAAAGAAATACGTTGTTTTTGGCTAAATAATAATAATAATAATAATAATCTTTATTGATGCATCACAACAGTATAGTTATATAGCACAAGTCAGTTTAATATTAAAGATTAAGTTCAATATAATCACAGAAATTTTCAATTCGATTATTAATTAACATTTGTTTTATCTTAAATTTAAACATTTTGAAAGGTAACTCTTTTATCTCAGTTAACAAAGCTTTATAAAATTTTATACCTAAGTGTCTAGTCGCAGTTTGTGATTTACATAGTCGGTTGTAAGGCATACACAGTTCATCTTTGAACCTAGTGTTGTATTCATGGAAATGACTATTGGTTACATAATCATTAATATTTACTTTAATATATAAGAGACAAGCCAGTATATAAGGAAGGGTATGTATTTTCAACCTTTTAAAAGCGTCTCTACAATTTTCTCTAAATGGCAATCCAGCAATGGTGCGCACAGCTTTTCTTTGCAGAGAGAAAATTTGATGTCATATGACAGAATGACCCCAAATCAATATGCCGTAAGAAATATGACAATGGATAAGACCAAAATAAGCATTTTTGAGTACAACTTCCGATACTTGAACTGATAAATTTCTCAAGAGGAATATATTTTTGCTGATCATTTTTTCCAAATTTTCTCCGTGCATGTGCCAACTTAATTTAGAATCAACATGTAGTCCCAGGAACTTTGTGTGAGGAAAATGATCATTTTTAATTTCCCTCAATGAGAATAATACCTCTGCACATTTGCTTTTATTAACCACAAGTCCATTTCCCAAAAACCAGTCAAAGGCCTCCGACTTTGAGGCATTACATAAGCCTATCACTACATCCACACAACGGTGTTTATTGATTATAGTTGTATCATCAGCGAAAAGAATGACATCACTTTTATTTAAATAAAGGGGAAAATCACTGATAAATATTAAAAACAATACGAGACAGAGCCCTGTGGTACGCCCATATTTATAGTCTCTAACTTGACTCGCTGAGTTCGATTTGTTAAATAAGAAGTGATGAACCTGCAGCTGTTAGGATGAAGGTTGTAACAATATAATTTAAGCAAAAGTATAGAATAGTCAACGCAGTCGAAGGCTTTTGATAAGTCCAGGAAAGTCGCCATTATAGTATCTCCTACATCAAAAGCCTGAGTTATCAATTCAGTAAGAGAGAGTAGAGCCGAGGTAGTAGAGCTTTTGTATCTAAAACCAAATTGATTTTTAACAAATAATTTTGTGTTTTCGAAATAATCTACCAACTGAATTGCTAACACTTTTTCCATAATTTTAGCAACGAGAGGCAAGATTGAGATAGGACGGTAATTGTTCTTATCACTTGGGGTCACCTTTTTTAAGACTGGGGTTACAACTGCCTGTTTTAAACTGTTAGGGAAAATCATCAATAAAGTTTAATTTGTCTTTCGACTGACTTAATTTACTTGCAAACCAATTAACTTTGTAAATAAATCTGGTTTGTAACTAATAAAAAATTTCAAAGAAACTAATTATAGCTAAATTTATATCTAGATTATTATGAAAAGTAAATAAAAAGACATGTTTTTTGTTAAATCTAGATTTTACTAATATAAAACTTTAATATAACTAAGTATAGTTACTTCTATATCTAGATTTTTAGTGCAAATAAACAGACGTTTTTTTTTTTGAATAAATAGTATATTTTAGTATAAATAAATACGTTGTTTTTGGTTAAATCTAGTTCTAACTAATAGAAAACTTGAAATAAAGTAAATATAGTCACATCTATATCAAGATTTTTTAATAAAAATTAATAGAAAATACTTTGTTTTTGGCTAAATCTATGTAGTTCTAACTAATAAAATTTTTTGAAAAAAACTAATTAAACCTAAATCTATATCTAGATCTTAATGAAAAATAAATGGAAAAACGTTTTTTTTTGCTTAAATCGACATCTAACTAATAGAAAACTTTAAAGAAACTAATTATAGCTACATCTATATCTAGATTTTTAGCAAAAATAAAACGAATTACGTTGGTTTTGGTTAAATCTAGATACAACTAAGAGAAAACTTTAAAGAAAGTAAATATAGAATATATCTACATCTATATCTAGATATTTAGTAAAAATAAATAAATATACGTTGTTTTTGGTTAAATCTAGTTCTAACTAATAGCAAATTCTGAAGAAACTAATTGTAGCTACCTCTGTTTCTAAATTTTAAGTAAAAATTAATAGAAATACGTTGTTCTTACTTAAATCGAGATCTAAAAAAATAGAAGACTTGAAAGAAAGTAAATTAGAAAGTAGCCTCATCTATATCTAAATGTTTAGTAAAAATAAATAGAAATCTCGTTCTTACAATTACATTTGACAAAATCTCATTCTTACTAATAGAAAATTCCGAAGAAATTAACGGTAGCCACATCTAGATTTTTAGTAAATATAAAAAGCAAAAACGACACTGTTTTTGTAATTTATAAGAAAAGGAAGCAACAATTCACTAATCTTGGAATTCTAAAATGTAATTTTACTAATTTTGGAAACATAAGATTTAAAGACACATTTAGAAAGACACAAGTGACATTTTACTAATTTTGACAAACTGAAACGTAATTTTACTAATTTTATAAGCTGCATTGTTGATATTTTAGAGGCAGGACGCAACGTTTTACTAATTTTGGGAGCAAGAGGCGCTTGATTATATAATCACTTAAGTATTTTATTTATCAAGTATTTTTATTATTGTTTTTTAGAAACAGGAAGCAACATTTTTTTTATTTTTGAATAACAGAAGTGGCATTTTACTAATTGTGAAACGGAGATGTAATTTTAATTGTTTTAGAAACTCAAAACTATATTTTCTACAATTTTTAAATTTATAAAAGCAAAAGCGAGATTTCTGTTCTAATTTTAGAAACATAAAGCAATGTTTTACTAATTTTAAAAGTTAGACACCTTATTTTACTAATTTGGAATGCAAAATCGGGATTTAAGTAATTTTAAAATTATTAATTTTTGTAATTTTACAAACTAGAAATAACTAACATTTTACTAATTTTATAATAGCAGAAATTTTTTTATTAATTTTGCAACACGGGAATTTTATTTTACCAATTTTAGAAACCGAAAACAAGGTTTTATAAACTTCGAAATTAATAAAGGCATAAGCGACACTATTTTTGTAGTAACATTTTATTAATTTTAGAAGCCAGAGTCAACATTTTACAAATTTTAAAAGACACGTAACTGATGCTTCTTTACAATTTTTAAAACAATAAAAACAAAGGCAACATTTTTGCAATTTTAGCAGTCTTTTATTAATTTTGAAAGCAAGAGGCGCTTGATTATATAATCACTTTGCTATGCGACGTATTTTTAAATTAATAAAAATTAAAAGCATTTTTATTATTGTTTTTTAGAAACAGGAAGCAACATTTTTTTATTTTTGGATGACAGAAGTGGCATTTTACTAATTGTGAAACGGAGATGTAATTTTAATTATTTTAAAAACTCAAAACCATATTTTCTACAATTTTTAAATTTATAGAAGCAAAAGCGAGATTGTATAAAGCAATATTTTACTAATTTTAAAAATTAGACGCGACATTTTACTAATTTTGGAAGGCAAAAACGGGATTTGAGTAATTTTAAAAGCGGAGAAAAACATTGTTTTTGTAATTTTACAAATTAGAAGTAACACTTTACTAATTTTGCAACACGAGAATTTTATTTTACTAGTTTTAGAAACCGAAAACAAGATTTTTTTAAACTTCCTAATTAATAAAGACATTAGCGACACTGTTTTTGTAGTAATAACAATTGGAGCAGGAAGTAACATTTTATTAATTTTGGAAGTCAGAGTCAACATTTTACTAATTTTGAAAGACACGGAATCGATAATTCTTTACAATTTTTTAAATCAATAAAAACAAGAACGACATTCTTGCAATTTTAGTAGCGTTTTATTAATTTTGAATGCTAGAAGCACTCGATTATTGAAACACTTCGCCACGCGTCGTGCTTTAAATTAATTTTAATCTGTAAAATACAGTAGTTGTGTCTAATTACAAACAGTATATTTTATTTATTTATTTTTAAAAGTAACAAAATGAACCGTTGATTGATATTTTAGTGAAAGGAAAAGAATTTAACCGATAATGCAACATTTTTTTGAATATAGAGTTTAGTAAAATTATGACAAGGCGTGGTTCTATTGTATGAAAATTTATTCAAGGTTGCATTCTACTTGTTAAATCGTAAAAATAGAATAAATATTACTCATTTTTTTAATTTGTTCAACCTATTTGTTTTATTTTACTATTTTATCTAGCAAATTAAAATAAGTCATTAAACTTAAACTAGTAAAACAGCAAACATTAGTAGCTCTAAATTCAAATTTTAACCACATTACAAATCACCAAACTATCGAATATCATATCACACAACCCCTATTTACTTATTACCACAACACTGATTGAAATTAATCAAGCATTGGCTTAAATCTGATGCAAATTCAGTAATTTATGTGCATTTGGTGCAATATTAGCTCAAAGTGAATTATCCCTAAATTGCATGGACGAACACTTGCAGTTTTGCAATTTAAAAATTACAAAATTCTCTTTGAGATTTGTCTGAAATAATGGTTTTGATGTCGTTTTTACAGTTGTGCTTTGATGAATAAATAATATCTCATTGTTTTCAAGCTTTATCACGCTCTCCTGAATTTAAAAATAATAGCTATACAGAATTGTAACTAAAATTTTGTTCAACAAAGCAAAATGTATAAAGAGTTTCATAATTTGAACATTTCGCGACTATAATCAAAATAAAAGGCGGATTTTTGACGAATACTCTGTCAAATATTCACGCTACTTGACTGGTATTATGACTATTACCCATCAGGAACGGTAATTTAAGTAAATTTTTAATGATGTAAAATTTAGTGAGCCTTGATTACTCTACCAAATATTCACGCTACAGACGGGCTACTAAGTATACAGAAAATTAAAAAAAAATTTGATAAATTAAACAAATAAATTTAAAATTGTTTATATAATTTTAAAAAATGGGAGGAAAAAACGAATTTAAAATATAATACAGAAACAAAATTTTTATTTAAGACTAGACAACACACAATACAATTAACTTTGTATAAAGAGTTTCATACTTTAAAGTACTTCGTATCTAAATCCCTCTCCTCCAATTCCCCCTCAATCCAGTCTAAATAAAGAGGAACATTCACGTAAACTCCCGGAATTCCATCATCTCCACACCCAATCCCCCAGGAGACAATCCCAACTTGCACATACCTCTCCCTGTCTTCCAGAAGAGGACAAATTAAAGGACTCCCTCCGTCTCCTTTACACGAATCCTGTCCCTGTTTCCCCCCTGCACAGATAAAGCTCTTATGTAGATTGTACCTCGGGCCGAGTCTTGTCCCTCTCAGAGCTCCCAAACACTGCCCCCTTGCCACAATCGGAACTCTAACTTTTTTCAAAGTCGAGGAGTATCTTCCCTTGTTATGCGCGTTTTTCCCCCAACCACTCGCCAGGCATAAATTCTCGGCGATTTTCTCGTCTTTTGACAGGCAAATCGTTCTGACATTTTGCGCAAGTTTGAATTCCTCCGCAAGGATTAGGATCGCGATGTCGTTCTTCAAGGATAACGGACTGTAGTCGTAGTGAATGAGGATTTCTTCGACTGAAGCGTCCTGGAACGGGAGGGGTTCCTCCTGGGAGTCGATGTTGTACTCCCCAGCTCTGACCAGGATTGTTTCCGGTTGTTCGGAATAGGGGGATACACAGTGGGCAGCGGTTACAGCGACTTTGGGGTGAATTAAGGCTCCTCCACATTTGTAAATATTTTTTTTCACGTCTGTAGTACTGATTTCTTGGATTATTAGGTTCCAAGGGAGTTCGGCAAATTCCGCTATGGTGTTTGAAGTTATCCGGGACTTGAAAGGGGTACTGGTGCCACAAGGGGGGACCTCTGGGTCTTGGGGGGTTTCCGCAGGGGAATCGCAGCAAATTTCGTCGGATTTTGGACAAATAACGTTGCCGATTCTAGAAAATAAAAACAATTAATTTTTATATTTTTTTATAGTATAAGTCTGGATCCAGCTTTATTGTGACGTCACAAACGTGGCCCAAATGTAAACCATTTAATTGTTTATTTTCAAAAATTTTGTGATTCTCTATTTGACAGCTTTGACCACTTTTATGACGTCACAATTTTCATATCCAGGCTTGAACTATCCTAAGTTTTACTCCCCGTTTTTTGTATAATGCCCTTATTTTTTTTAGAAGTTATTAGCTTGCCAAAGCTTTATTAAATTGTCTTTGATATATTCATCTATCTACTTTTTATATATTTTTTTTTGCTTACCGAGGGTCTATAAATCCGTGTCCATTCGCTGTGCCATCATCGTCGTTACAAAGATGTTGGGGGATACAATGGCACTGGATATTTCGGGGTTTGTACGCGTATTGAAATCGATGAATTCGAGGGGTTGTCAGCAATGGCAGAGTGAACACAAGGGTGAGAAACAACATTGTTGCGGTTTGACGGCTTGATTTCAAGTGGGAGATACCTGAAGAGGGTTGATTTATAAAGTGGGGGTTTCAGTAGGTGATTAGAGGGTGATTTTCAGGGTCAGTGGGGGGTGGTTTCTCTTGTTAGAGAATGCAGAATACTGAAAGCACTTTCTAAATCTTCTAAACCATTAGAAATTTTATTATTAAAAATAAGGGGCTTGAATTTGAATAGCAATTGCTAGGCTTCGCCTCCCCGAGTTGTATTTACAATTCAAATAAAGGCCATTTATTATTATTGGGCTTTTTTGAGAAATAGGGTGAGATTAAAATTCTTGATTTAACAGGTGATAACAGGTAAGGAAGCTTGGGGAAACCCCAGTTTCTAGGTAAAGAGGATTTTAGGTAGAGGGTCTGCAGTGTCAATACTTTTAGCAGAAATTTAAAAATACAATAAGAGGAAAAATCGCTATTATCACGTTAATCAGCCTTATTAATATTTTTTTTGCTAATTACTTTATTTTTTGCCTCTTATCTTCTTTACTTTTCTTGTGTATACTGTTTTTAACAAAAAGAACAATATGATTACCATAATTTTTTAAAAAATTATTATTAAAATGTTAATAAAAATTGTTAAAAAACGAATCTGAAGAGTTTAAAATGAGTGCGAAGCCAGAGTTTTATAAACATTAATATATAAATATTGTTTCTGGCCTTCAAAGTTAGTAAAATGTTGCTTCAATCATTCAAAATTAAAAAATGTTACTTTTGGCTTTTAAAAATACAAAAAAACTGTGGCTTTTAATATTATTGAATTAAAAATTAAAAGAAATTATTTTTTTCAATTTTAAAAATTGTTAAATTACATCTTCGTGTTTCCAAACTTGTAAAAGTTTTTAAAAGCATGCGGATGTCTTTATTTGAAACTGAATTAAAGTTAGGTGCGAAAAAAGCGGAAGAAGGGGATTCACCACCCATCATTTGTAGCAGAAATTTAAAACCTAGCATTTTACAAAAAGTCATTTATTATTTTTTGAAAAATACAAAAGATACAACTTATAACAATAACAATGCACAGAATATTGTCAAGAGATTTAATAAAAAATAAATATTTGGTAACGCTTTTAACAGAGATGCACGATTATTCCTCCTTCATTCCTACCAAATACCTCGGAATGTTTCCAAAATACTCAATCATTTCGTACATCTCTTAGGCAGTGAGGCAGCTAAGGCACGGCCGCTCTACGCTTCCTGTATCTCCCCTTTAAATCCGGGAATATGATGAAAATTATGCCTCGCTAATTTATTCGCCAACTCCTGAAGCACATCCCGAAAAATCACCGAATCCACGTTCTCCCCTAGCATGTAAAACAGAAACCAATCGCCCATTTTACTCCTTCGAACAATCAAATCGATCGCGTCTTTCCGGACTAGTCTGTATCGCATCCGGAGGAGGTAGACGCGCATCCGGGGCGAGAAAATTATAATCACTCGGTATATAACAGTGAAGAATGTCAAAATCGAGAGGATTATAAACCAGAACCAGAGGAAAATGTAGATTTTTTCGTTGACGACGTTCAAAGGGAGGATGCACATAGCGTCGTGTTTTTCCAAATCGCCGGAGACGCCATATTTATAGAACGTGCATTTGGTCATACGAGGAAAGATCTCAATCATGGGGTCGATACGGTCCTCTTGGTCGCTGTTGAGGAAAGCGATCACGTCGAAGCCGAACATGAGGAAAGCGCCGTCGAAGAAGCGGTTCATCAGGAACATTTGTCCTGAAAAATAATAATAAATTGAGTATTTTTATTGGACGCAATTCAGACGATAGTATTTTAAGAGAAAACAAGGTTTTTGTAAAACGAGCTAATCTACCACAACTGAAAAAATAAAATGATTGATTTTAACAAATACAAGGTGTTTACAACTCGTCAGTGACAAAGAAGCTTTGATTTATTTTTAAATTTGGCGCTTTAACAATGGTAAACAATGGCCACAATTACGAATCATGATGTTTCATCGTTTGATTTCTAAATATAAAACAAAAGTCGGTGACGTAATATATTGTTTTAGATGATTCTAGAACATTCTATCGAGCGATAACTTAACAATAAAACATTTTCTAATAAATTGAGGCTTCTATGTTATATTTATGTTATTCTAAACATTCTAGAATATTTCTTGCATGCACTATCGAATTCTAGAATCTAGAATATTCTTATATAATGAATTAGCGAGTTTAAAATAATTTAGACTAATTTGATTAATTTCATAATAGTTTCAAACATTCTAGAACATTCTATGGAGTGATAACAAAACAATATAAGATTTTCTGATAAACTGGGGCTTCTCAAATCGTCTAAAACATATTTATATCTATGTATAGTTTTCTATTAAAATTACGTCATTTTAAACATTCTAGAATATTTTTTAATAAATTGAGGCTTCTAGAATCCTCTATTTTATATTTACGTTATCCTAAACATATTAAAATTTAGACTATTTTAATCTATTTTGTATAATATCCGTAGTCTTGAACATTCTAGAACGTTCTATGAAGCGATAACAAAAAAATACAACATTTTTTGATAAATTAAGGCTTCTAAAATCTCCTAGAATATATTCTAGAATTTAGAATATTTTTATGTAATGAATTAGCGATTTTATAACAATTTTTGGCTGTAATTTATTGCCATAATTTTCAAACATTCTAGAACATTCAATCTAACGATAGCAACCCAATATAATATTTTCTAATTAAATTGGGACTTCTTAAATCTTCTAAAATATATCTGCGTTATCTTGTATATTCTATAATCTTCTATGGAGTAATAACATAATAACAATATCATATGTTTTGATAAATTAAGGCTTCTAAAATCTTCTATTTTATACTTACGTTATCTTAAACATTCTAGAATATTATTCTGTATCGTTCTATAAAATTTACGTTATCTTAAATATTCTAGAACATTCTATGGAGTGATAATATAATAACAATATAACATTTTCTGATAAATTCTGTCATCAAGAATCTTCTACTTTATATTTACGTTATCCTGAACATTCTAATATGGTTATCTATACCGCACTATCGAGTTTAACTTGTCCTAAATATGCTAGAACATTTTTTTATAATGAACTAGTCATTCTAGAAAAACTTATTCTATTCTAATTTATTTTATATAATACTCGCGTAGTTAAGAACATTCTAGAACATTTAATGGAGTAATAATATAACAATGTAATATTTTCTGATAAATTGAGGCTTCTAGAATCTTCTATTTTATACCTACATTATCCTAAGCATTCTAGAATATTTTTCTCTACCGCAGTATCGAATTTACTTTGTCCTGAATATTCTAGAACATTATTATGTAATGATTTAGTAATTCCAGAACAACTTAGACTGTTTTAATTTATTTCCCATAATATTTGTAGCTTCAAACATTCTAAAACATTCTACAGAGTGATAAAATAATAACAATATAACATTTTCTGATAAGTTAAAGCTTCTAGAATCTTCTATTTTATACTTATGTTATGCTAAACATTCTATGGAGTGATAACAAAACAATATAAGATTTTCTGATAAACTGGGGCTTCTCAAATCGTCTAAAACATATTTATATATATGTATAGTTTATTATTAAAATTACGTCATTTTAAACATTCTAGAATATTTTTTAATAAATTGAGGCTTTTAGAATCCTCTATTTTATATTTACGTTATCCTAAACATTTTAAAATTTAGATTATTTTAATCTATTTTGTATAATATCCGTAGTCTTGAACATTCTAGAACGTTCTATGAAGCGATAACAAAAAAATACAACATTTTTTGATAAATTAAGGCTTCTAAAATCTCCTAGAATATATTCTAGAATTTAGAATATTTTTATGTAATGAATTAGCGATTTTATAATAATTTTTGGCTGTAACTTATTGCCATAATTTTCAAACGTTCTAGAACATTCATTCTAACGATAGCAGACCAATATAATATTTTCTAATTTAAATTGGGACTTCTTAAATCTTCTAAAATATATCTGCCTTATCTTGTATATTCTAGAACCTTCTATGGAGTAATAACATAATAACAATATCATATGTTTTGATAAATTAAGGCTTCTAAAATCTTCTGTTTTATACTTACGTTATCTTAAACATTCTAGAATATTATTCTGTATCGTTCTATAAAATTTACGTTATCTTAAATATTCTAGAACATTCTATGGAGTAATAATATAACAACAATATAACATTTTCTGATAAATTCTGTCATCTAGAATCTTCTATTTTATACCTACATTATCCTAAGCATTCTAGAATATTTTTCTCTACCGCAGTATTGAATTTACTTTGTCCTGAATATTCTAGAACATTCTTATGTAATGAATTACTAATTCCAGAACAATTTAGACTGTTTTCATTTATTTCCCATAATACTCGTAGCTTCAAACATTCTACAGAGTGAAAAAATAATAACAATATAACATTTTCTGATAAATTAAATCTTCTAGAATCTTCTATTTTATACTTATGTTATGCTAAACATTCTATGGAGTGATAACGTAACAATATAATATTTTCTGATAAATTCGGGCTTCTAGAATTTTCTATTTTAAACTTGCGTTATTGTAGATATTCTAGAATATTTTCCTCTACTGTAGTATTGAATAAATGTTGTCCTGAATATTCTAGAACATTTTAATGTGATTCATTAGCGGCGATTTTAGAATAACTTAGATTGCTTAAATTTGTTTCTCATAATACTACTCGTAGTTTTGAAGATTCTATAACATTCTATAGAAAGATATCAAAATAAGAATATAATATGTTTTAATAAATTGGGGCTTATAGAATCTTCTATTTCATACTTATGTTATTTTAAACATTCTAGAATATTTTTCTGTGCTGCACTATCGAATTCACGTTGTCCTGAATTTTCTAAAACATTTTTATTTAATGAATTAGGCGTTTCTATCTATTTTAATTTATTTCTTGCAATACTTATAGTTTTGAACATTCTGTAACATTCTATGGAGTAATAACATAACAATACAACATATTGTGATAAATTTAATCTTCTAGAATCTTCTATTTTCTATTTCTACACTGTACTATCGAATTTACGTTGTCCTGAATATTCTAGAACATTCTTAATTCTTAGTTTTAATTTATTTCTCATAATACTTGTAGTTTCGAACATATTCTGGAGTGATAATGTGATATCATAACAATGTAACATTTTCCTAGAATCTTTCATTTATACTTAGAATTTTAGAATAGAATGTTTAGAATATTCTAGATATAGTCTTATTATAAATGTTCTTCTACCGTACTTCTAAAATTGCGTGATTTTGAACATTCTAGAACATTCTATGGTGTGCTAACAAAACAACGACGTTTTCTGATAATTTGGAACTTTTCGATCTTCTAAAATATATTTATGTTATCTTAAAAATGCTAGAATTTTGTAGATTGTTCTCCTGTACTGCACTATCAAATTTGTGTTATTCTGAACATTCTAGAATATTCTAATCTAACGAAATATTGATTTTTTGAACAGTCTAGACTATATAACGCTTTCAAACATTTTAGACCATTTGATGGTGTGATAACAAAACAATTTTATATTTTCTTATAAAATGAGGCTTCTAAAAACTTTTAAAATATATTGATGATATTTCAAACATTCTAGAATATTCTTCTGTCCACACAATCAAAATTTTGAACATTCTAGAATTTGTATTTTACGTAGTCGTTCATTGGTTGCCATAATTTAAGGCACTAAATTTAAAATTATATCACTCCTGTTTCTTAACAAAATGATATTTGAAACTATTACTAGAAAAAATTTTTGACAGGAGAGAAAATATATGAACTGGAGAAGCGGCAGATAAAGTAATAAGTGGACGTTACCTGTGATAGTGTATTATTTGACAAATATTCAACGAATTTGGCTTGACCTAGCTTAATAATTTAATATATCTATTAGAAAATGAAATTACAGTTTTATTTATGATATAAAGAAATTTGCTGAAAACTATTTTCAAGAAATAAACAATAATATATAAAGATAATAAATGGATGAATCGTCTTAATGGAGTTTAATATAATGTTTGACATACTAAAATAAACTTGAATAAAACAAGCAAGAAAAATATAAAAATAACTACAAGCTCTGTTAAATATAAATATAAATCAATGAATAATTTTAAAAAAATAAATTTGTGAATTTTAGAGTTTGTGAACAGAGCAATTATTTAACAAATCAGGAAATGAAACCGAAAAACACTAAACACACTAAACCTGAAACACGTAAACACTTCTCGAAAACGAATTAGTACCTAATAAACGAGTCTAGGTTAAAAAAACAATCAGTTTTTCGCTAATTTCAACCGGAAAATTCGTTTAAAACCTACCAATAACATTAATCAAGGACAAAAGCTCGCAGAAATAATACTTGTAGGCCCACCAATTATGGTATCGCAAATTCTCCCATAAATAGTCGATCATTAATTTCTTCTTTTGCTTTTTTTCTATTTCGGAGCAAACACCGACGTCTAGATCCATCATAAGAGCGTGGATTTTACCACCTTCCCAGGATTTCCATAACCATCTGGGTGTGTAAAACAGGATCGCCTGGAAAAAAAATTATTGCTTGTATTATTTTGTTAAATTTATTGAGGGATTAGTTCGGTCTATTTTGATCGAGTCGCTAAAATTAAAAATTTGGAGACGAAATGTCTGCTTGTTAATTCTATTTTTATGAGGTTTCGTTGACTAACGAGTTAGTCAACATATTTTTCAGATATTTCATATTAATTTTCAAATTTCAAAATATTTATCTATTTTTATTTATACAATATAATCTATAAATCAAAATCTTCAGCAATTTTCCAGTGGATTCTATTTTTGGAAAATGTCGCTTGCAGTTTTACATTTTTATAATTCTTTTTATAATATGCCTTTTACGCTTTTAAATTTTGATAAAATGCCTTCTACGGCTTTTAGTTTTTATTGTGATTCTTTTTTTATAATTTTTATAAAACGTTGTCTGCTGCTGCAGTTTTGATATTAACAAAAAAAATGCCTTCTGTTATTCTCATTTTTTTATAAAATTTAGTCTATAATTTTAAATATATATTTTTTAAAAGATTCTCAATTTATAAAATGCCAGCTGCAGAAGTGACATTTTATAAAAATATATATCTTTTATATACCAAATTTTATGAAAACAGAGAATAACAGAAGGCATTTTATAAAAAAATTTGGTGTCAATTAAAAAAATAAAATTGCAAAGGGCATTTTACAAAAACTGTAATTTTAACTTTTATTAAAATGTCAAATGTATTTGATATTATTATAGATAACTATCTATAACTATCTTTTTTATTTAAAAATATACAGCCGTAGACAACATTTTATATAAATTGTAATTAGCGAAACCCTAAAAGGCATATTATAAACAAAATTATAAAAATTTTGAATTACAGGTGACATTTCATAAGAGACATTTAAACCTAAAAAATGTTTTTCATTTGCATATTTAATTGGAAACTGAAATAAAATTTTAAGAAATAAAAAATAATTTCTAAAATTAAATTGTTGTTTTGCAATTTGTATTTTCTTTTTCTTCTATTCTAAAATGAAGTTATACTTGTTTTTAGCTCCAAAATTTTAATTTTCGCCAGATTTTGATCATTTCACTTTTTGTATGAAGTTATATTAGCAGCAATTTGCAAGAAATAATTCTTTAGCAGCTCGTTGGGTGCACCCTATGGCAGTGAGCCAAAATAGTTAGATCAATGACCGTGTGCCATACATGCCTGTTTAATAATCTGTAAAAGACTCGTGTATAAACAATAAAGATTGACTCAAACATCTGTAATTTCAATTAAGAATCGTACACCTCAGTTTTATTTATAGAAAAACGTGTTCAGGTGCTCTAAATTTAAAGAGAATAATTATTTCTTAAAATATTTACATTACACTGCTATTTCCTACAGGAAACATTCAAAATAAATAAAAATGTTATTCGGTTAGTGATTGATTTTGAAAGACCGTAGCGAACATATTCGAGAATTATTATTACTGACAAGATTATTATTTGCTTAATTTACATAATAATAAGCTAAATTGAACGTCTTTTAATTGGTTTGCCGAAGAAAATGAGAATTTGATAAGACAGGAAAATTAAATTTCTACTTGATAAAAACAATATTTTATGAGAGCTTTTATATATAATTGAATTTTAAACCGAAGCCTGCCATAGTTCATGCCGGGATATAAAAATTGTGACGTCACAAACGTGGTCAAAATCTCTAGAGAAAATTTAGAACTATAGATGTTAATATTAATTTCAATCAATTGTTAGAATTTATGAGAATGAAAACCACAAAATTACAAAAATTACAAAATTGGAAGTCTTAGAAGGCATTTTATAGAAATTATATTAAAAAAATTTAGAATTGTAGGCAATCTTTGTGTATTTTGCAGTTTTCATTTTTATAAATTCTCGCCTGCGTTTCTCAATTCCAAATTTTTATAATACTCTTTATAAAATGCCTTTTAAAATCCTCTAAAATGCCTCCTGATATACGCGTTTAAATGCCTATAAATAATTTAAATTCTTAAACATATATTTTGTTTTATTTAATTTGATTTTTTGCGCGATTGGTTGTTTTTATCAGTTTACTGTGCCTGTTTTCACGACGGTAGGTTGCTGTTACTGGTTGCTACGTGTAACAAAACGGTAAGTAATTCACTTACCGTTCAGTGAATGGTAAGCAATTAAATCTAAAAAAACAATTTTGCGATTTATTTATTAAAATTAAATGTACAATTATTATAATTAATAGTAGTAATACCACTCGCATTTGAGTTTCTAGTGTTAATAGACAAACTTTCCGACGTAGAAGTCCCAGGTTGTTGTAATAGTCCATCAACATCGCTGTGTAAAATTTTATGAGCAAATTCAATTTTGTTTTGGAGAGAATCTTCCACGTAACTCTCGGCCACCGTTGATGAACGCCACTCACCATGTTTTTTTGGTCCCAACACATCAACTCCGTTATTCGCCAAAAGTGTAGCCGATGTGCGTCGAAACGAGTGTCCAGTAAAACCTTCAGGGGCTTGCAACTTTAAATACTTTGCAATTTTTGACGGCCAGCCTCCAATTGTGCCTTTTCCTGTGACTTGCCTAGTGCATTTGCCGTTTCGATAGTTCAGAAATAAATGATCTGACGTTGGGTTGCTTGGTCGAATTCTTATGTATTTTCGAAGTATTTCCAAATAATGAACTGCTTCATTTTCTTTATTAATAACTGTGAACGTTCGCTGAATATTCGTTTTTGTATTTGGAATATTTACTATAAACATTTCTTCATGTTCTTCTATGTCACTCATTTTAATATTATACAATTCCTCTCGTCTACAAGCGCCCGATACTCCCAATATCATTGCTACCTGCAAATATATTGTTTCCTTAGAACTCAGGTGTACCACCTCATCATCTACAACATACTTTTTGAATTAAAAATTGTTCGTCTGGTACTTCATTCAAGAATTTTTCCGTGTCTTCTTTGGTAAAAATTTTAGCCTTCTTAGGCCGATATCCCATATTTTTTCTCTTATGATAAGCAATTAATGTAACAAACTTAGAAATATCGATAGCATCATGGAGAAAAATTGTACTCTTCAGCATAGAATACTCCGCCCATAAACTGCCTGGGGCCTTCAAGTGTCCACTTCTCACCACAAAATACGCTAACAAGCTCTTTTCATTTACAGAAATCTTCTTTGCTTCACGCCATTCCTTAAACAACTTGTATGTTTGTTGATATCGGGCTTTAGATTTTTCTGGAATTATTGCCGAACATCCTTCTTGCCAAGCGTCTTCTAAATCATCCGGTAGATCATCACTATCGCTCATATTTGGTTCGAAAACGGAACCACAAAACAGAACTATGTAGGAATGATTGTGTCAAAAAGACAATTTTACTTGTTTGGAACAAAACGATAGCAACCATGGAAGAGCCACTCAAAGTTTTCAGTTTCAGTCTTCCCAATTATCACAAATGTATTGATATAAATTATTATTATTATTCTAGAAACTCCAATCGCGCAAAAAACGTTATAAGCATGTCGAACGTTAAGGATTACCGTTCTCAGACAATAATTGGAGTCGCTTCGCTCATCCTCCAAACAATTGTCTTCGAACGGTAAGCATTCCTTACCGTTCTCGATACTTAATATACTATTATTATTTTCTAAAACGTAAAAAATTTGAAACTGTCGTTTCTATTTCCGTATGAGATAATTTCTCACATTTACTTAATGAAGACATTACACAAAACGTGTTTTAAAACATTAAATTTCCGTTTCTCTCGTCGCTTTGATCTATCAAATTCTGTCTAATCCAACTGTTGCTTCATTTCATCATAGACACTTTAAAATCATGAAAATAATTATAACAATTTATCAGTGTAGCACTTGACTTTGCCTCTTTAAAAAATATATTTTTAGTTTCTCACACAAGCAAATTTCAATCTTTTTTGAGTAAAAAACCTGAACTAAATTTAAAACTGGAACAGTGAACATAAATATATTGTACAACGCAAACGTTTCAGCCTATTTACGGATGGTAATGACAGCCTACAAAGCTTACATCAATTCGCAATAAATGCAAAACACTAAAACACGATTATTTCAACAAACTAAACACTAAAAACTAAACTAGGTTTAATATAATTCATTTTTAATTGATCTGTAAATAATAATCAAGGGCAAACAACTGAGGAAATTTGAGAAAATAATCTTCTTTGAGTTTATATAAAAAAAAAATGATTGTTAAGCTATTTTACAGTGCTCTAACTTTCTGCGGCTTGCCTCTTAAGGCTAGTCTGACCCTAGCTGCGATTTCTAATCTGTCCCGCTTAATTTCATCGTTTTGACAACCTGAAATACATTTGTTTGACCTGATGAATGTCATTTAGTATAGTAAAGCGAAATCAGAATAAATATTGTCAATTTTAACTTTTTAGAGTAGTACCAGCTGAAACGTTATATATTTTATTAATTAAATTATCCTCTATCAAAATGACCAACTACAACAATTTTTTTATGTTTCAGATTATGTGAATTTGAAAAAAACTTAAAATTTTGACTTTTTTAATATTTGTGTTTTTTTATCTTTACACCGAGCTATCTCAGGAACCATAATAGCCATCAAGTTGATTTTTGTTGCGTTCGAATGTAAAGACATGAGCGATTTTGGTCGTTTAATTCAAAGAATTTTTTTCTATTTTTAATATAATTTTTGATAACCTAAAGTCGAATTTTCGGTATCACGGTAATCAATTATAGACGATGCGAGCAAAATTTTTATTATTAGAGATAGACCCTTACATTAAGCAAACGAAATATAGAGAAATAATTCGAGAGGTTTTTGGTAAAACCAAAATTAGATTATTTTTTGTCGATTTCGAGATATGATTTTTTTAAAACGATGACGCCTGCATTACTTGCGCGTTGAGAGTTGGTAGCTTATTTAGACTTTTACGAATAGTATATGCCGGAAAATGCTAATATTTTTATAATAATAATATTAGTAATACAATAATAATAATAAAAAAATGAAAAATAATAATAATTGACGATCAACGAAATAATTTTTATTGTCACACTTTAGTAATAATTTGTTTTCGAACATTATTTAACAGGAAGTGGTTTTTAAAAATAGCAAGACATTTACATTTGAGAAAGGACATTATTTCAAAAATATTGAAGATATTTAGGGACAGAGGGTCTATTAGTACTCGACCTAAAACTGGAAGCACGATTCGTCAAAATGAAATATTCTCAGAAAAAATTGCAAATTTTAAACTTTTGTATTTTTCTTATATCTATTTTATTCGCTCTTTTAAAAACTGTAAAACTTAAAATATTTTTTTGACAGCTTTATGTGTAAATCGGTGTTAAAAATTTAACCAACGAATGTATAGAATATTTTATTTTAAAGCATAAAAAACTTTAATAGAACATTATTTTATTAACAAACTACAAATGACTTGAATTATAAAAACAAAAACCAAAGAGTATTTAATAATTTGTCGCCATATGTTTGATGGTTTTTTGATATCTTATATCTTATCCAAACAATTTTTTTTTAAATCTGCATGTACAGATTCAGAGACCTGCTAGGAAAAGTTTACTGTCGGTACCATTAAACAAGAAGGCGGTAACACAATTAGTACAAATGAAATCATGGATAAATTTAAGTATTTAGAAATACTAAAAAATACAATGCTACCTTATGCTGACGATAATTTGCCTCTGAGAAGGATATTTTAGCATACCTACCTAAAGCACACGGCAAAGATTGTGAAAAAAATTTTTCACGGGCAATTTTATGCAAATTTTGAACGAAGTCTGGAGTTCCATTTTATAAGAGACCATTATTGATGAATCAATTGACTCAATATATTGCGGTGATCGCAAATAAAGGGTATACATCAAAATGTTTTGAAATAAATATTAATAAAATTCTTTTCAATATCAGTTGCTTTACTTTTGCTTCCCCTAAATTTAATGTTTTAATTTTTGTATCCATAGATTCAAAGATATTATCTAGTAACAATTATAATACAATTCTATTTTTTACTAAGGGTGTTAGTATTAAACATTAAATAATATGCAAGTAAGTATTATATAAACTTCCTGGATCATTTCGTTCGCTTAATGTAGGGGTTTATCTCTAATAATAAAAATTTTGTTCGCATCGTCTATAATTGATTACCGTGACACCAGAAGTTTGACTTTAGCTTATCAAAAAATACATTAAAAATGGAAGTAAAATACTTTCAATCAAACAACCAAAAGCGCTCAAGTCTTTACATTCGAACGCAACAAAAATCAACTCAATAGCTATTATGGTTTCTGAGATAGCTCAGTGTAAAGATAACAAAATACAAATATTAAAAAAGTCTGAATTTTCATTTTTTTTTTCAAGTTTCGATAATCTGAACAATGAAAAAATATCTTAATTGGTCATTTCAGATAATCTAATTAAAATTTCAGCTGGTCCTACACCAAAAAGATAAAATAGAGGATTTTTATCCTGATATCTGAGATGATTTCCCTCCACTATTCTTTCAAAGCGTGCGCGCTCTGGCGGCTAACCCTATGCACTCAGCGCTAATTTTAACGTAAATACACATTTAAAAAACTTAAAACTGAAAAGATTTTTTAAAATTATTAAATGGTGATAATATTTGGCATATTTTTCTAGACATGTAAGTCTAATTTGATGTTTTAAGATTTTCTAAATTATGAGATATTGATTTGTCAACAATATTTAAATAAATCATTGATTAATAAAGTTGAAAATAGTTAAGCGCCCTTTACTTTTATATTATCTATTTACAAAAAAAATTACAGTATTTTCTCAAAATTTAGACCTAAAAGAATGTCATAGAAAAAATTAAAACACGTTTTTTTTTTAAATAAAACAATGAAACTTAAAAGATACATATTTAAAGACCAAAAAAAATGTCGTAGAAAAGCTTCTATGGGGTTCTGAATAGCCTTAACTGTGTAAGGTACCAAAATTTTGGAATACAATTTTTTAGGTGTCTAACATTTTTTGTATAAATTATGTAGTTTTTAGAAATATTATTGTTTGGAATTAATAAATTTTACGAATTTTGTAGATTCTTTAGATTTTTTGCATTTTTAGTTCTAAATTTCTAAAATAATCTGTCTTTCATACAAATTTTAAGTCTTTTTGGTTTATGTAGGTAGATTTAGAAGTTATTTAGGTTTTCTGAATTTGTTAAATTTCCTAGATTCTAGAATTTTTAGCTCTTTTTGATTACTTCAAAGTCGCCTTTTTCTAAATTTCATGGATCTTTTAAGTTTTCTAGATTTTAAATATATCTTAAATTTTTGTTCAGATATTTGAAATTCTCTGTTTTTTAGGTTTTTTAGCTTTTTTCAAATCTTCTAAATTCTCTGCATTACTGATATCATTATTCTATTTTTAGACTCTAGTTTTCTAGAATTTATATATTTCTCAGTTTTGTTAGATTTTGTATATTTTATAGACTTTACAGCATTAAATTGTTTCAATTTTTTTAGATTTTTAAGATAATCTATATTTAAGAAAGTTATTTTTCAAAATTGGTAGATCCTCTAAATGTCTTAGTTTTTTTAGATTGCCTCAAATTCTATATATTTTGTAGATTTTTGACACACAATATGCATTCCATATTAATTCTAAAGTTCTCTGCAATTAGAAATTGTAGAGTTAATATGAAAAAAGAAAGATAAAGTATGTCCGAAGTTATCTAGATTTCTAAGAGATTCTGCAAGCTACAGATTCTCTAGATTTCTACATCTAAAAATTTCCTGAATTCTACTTTATAGTTGGTGTGTTTACTGATTTTTTTAAATTGTCTAGATTACTGACAAAATCTGCATTTATTACAAAGTTTTTTAGATTTCTTTAAATTTTTGTATGTTCTCTAGATTTCAAAGTCTTTTAGATTACTTCAATTATTTTAATTTTCTATATTAGTACAATAAGCTGAATATCTGTAAATTATTTTTCAGATTTGGTAGATCTTCTGAATTTCTACAATTTTTTAAACTGCTTCAAACTTTCTAAATTTTTTGGATGTTTGACATAATCTGCATTCCAAACTCTAAGTTTTCTAGAAATTATTTCGTCAGATGTTGTACATCCAGTCTTCTTCCGAATATCTAGTTTTTGTAGATTTTTGAAATATTTTGAAATTTCTAGAGAATTAACATTTTTTAAGTATTTTGGATATTTTAGAATTTCTGTATATCTTAGGCATTGCTTCAACGTGCTTTAGCAAATATATCTTTCTAGATTCTATAGCTTCTCTACCGAAATTCTGTAGATTTCTGAGATAATTTGCGTTGTATAGATTTAATAATTAATAAATTGTAAAAACGATCTGAGTTTTATACAAACTGTAAGTCTTCTAGAATTTAGCTTTCCTGAATTTGCTAGATTTTGTAGATTCTAGATTTTTTAGCCTTTTTTGATTGGTTCAAATTTGCCATTTATATAGATTTTTCAAATAATCTGCATAGCATAGATATTAAATTCTCTAATTTTCTTAAATTTTTCTAAATTCTTCAGATTTTGCATATCTTCTGTTTTTTGATTTTTTTTGCAAATCCTCAAAATTCTAAAGATTTCTGAAGTAATTTCCATTTCATAATTATTTTTAGGTCTTTGCGAGATGTTGGACCTCAGAAACCTCAGACCGGTCCTGTGTAGAACTTTTAAACAAAGTTGTCGCACTGTAAAATTAGACTTACTGTATTCTAATGTAAATAGTCATAAAATGTTTCCAAGAGCTCGATAATTTCAATGAGTAAAAGCTTTCGGTAATTTAATTTTTGTAAATTAAATTAAATTGCAAATTTCACTTAGATAATTGAAAAATTTGCGTCATCAAAATGTGATTTCTTAATACTCAAATCTTTGCTTATTATTAGTTTCTCAACATCTGATTTATAAGCTGAAAGAAAATTTATTTAATTTTCATCGTTAGTTATTTTGATTATAATAATTAGAGAGAGATTTATTAAATATTTATGAGAGGAAAATGATTTCCTAATCTTTGAAAGAAATTTTATTTAAAAACAATAAGTTTTACTCCAAGGCCGAAAATAAAATTCTGTAATAAAAATCTTTCCGACCAGATGTCTGCATGAGTAATTCAATTTTTGGTAATTCTATGTAAAAATTATTTCAAACAAAGTGTCAAAAATTTTCTCAATACCTCTTTGTTCTTTTTCAGTTCAAGGTAATTTCGTTGAAAACTAAAACACATTGAAAATTATTTTTAGAACCCTGAACCAGATGATTCAGGTACATAAATACAGGGTGAAAAATAAAACTTGTGTCATATCCGCCGACTAATCAAGAATTTGATCTAGTTTTTAACAACCGGAATAACTATCTGAAAGTTTATTGAATAAACTTGGCAGAAAAAGTGTAATTTTATAGCTTCCTGAAAAATTACTCAATTTTTTTATTAAATAGCTCGTTAAACAAACCCCAAGAAAATCTCGTTGCCAAAAGTGTTTGCATTACAAAGGATTAGTGTCGAAAGATTTTGATGCCAAAAACGTCTTAATAAAAATGTAAATTGAGCAAAATTCTCGACAAAATCTGGGAAAATAAAATAGAACAAAAGCTCATCAAGTGGAAAGAAACACCTGTTGGTAGCTAAATTAGAAGTTGACTAATGTTGACTCAAGAATAATCAAACTCCTAAAAGTTTATGTTTGCTCAATGATTAATAGCGGACATCTTTGCTTGCTTCAGGGGTTTTATAGTGATTTAAAATGGCCAGAGAAAGATATAAATAAAAAAGGCAACCTTTGATCTTGTCAAGGTAGATTTATTTTAAAATATTTAAGAAATTATTTCAGATTTTTATTAAACAAGAATTTGTTTTGGAGAAACAAGAACGTTTTATAATTTTTTTAATAGGTTTCTATAGGTTTTATATTTATTAAAAAACCATTGATTCTGTTAAAGCACATGGCCTTTATCCAGCGTTGTAACTGGTGTTCGCAAAGTAGTTGTCTCTACTTAGCTTATAGGCGTTTCAGTAATCTCAGCAAGACATATCGGCATAAATTTTCATAAATCATAAATGTTGTTTTGAATGTATCTAATGGATATTTATAGTAGATATAAACAAAAATCCATCAAAATTTAGCAAATTTATTGAATTCGAAAGATAAAAGACCTAAGAAATCAGGAGAATCTACAAAATTTGTAGATTCTACGGTATGCCCTGTTGTTTTCTTCTTTACCTTTCATTCCAAAATTTTGTTTTAGTCTTTTATAATTAAGATTTTATAAAAATTTTAATTTTAAGAAGCTTTTGACCATTTTATATAATTTTTCAATACGTCAAATTTTAGTTAAAATTACAAATTCTCTAAAATTTAGTAAATTATAAAAGCAAGAAGTCTAAATAATAGTATAAATGTTAAAATAAAAAAATATCTTTTTACTGTATTCTAAATCTAGAATATTTGTAGTTTAAAGAACTTCTTTAAAGTTTAGAAAATTTATCAAATCTTTAAAATATAAATTATCTGAGAAATGTACTGAATTTTTGAAATTTAACTAGTACAAAAAGCCCAAGACTTCTATACATAGAATTCACAAAATATGATCTAAAAAATTTGTAAAACCTAAAAGATTCAGAAATGTTTATGAAATGGAAATTACTTCAGTAATTAGAATTTGGAATATTGATGATTTGCAAAAAAAATAAAAAATCAAAAAACCCTGGCAGAACCAGAAGATCTACATAATCTAAAAATTTTAAATCTCGAAAACTTAAAGAATCTGTAATAAGCAGTTTACCCTAATAAAATTTGATATTTAAATCTATAAAGCCTTTATTATTTAGCCTTTGAACCTCAAAAAAGGCTAAATAATCTAGAATTTACAAAATCTGGCAAATTCTAGAAGACTTACAGTTTTTATAAAACTCAGATCGTTTTAGAAATTTATTAATTAGAAAATCTATACAATACAAATTATCTCAGAAATCTGCAAAATTTCGGTAGAGAAACTCTATATTTTAGGATGTTTGGAGAATCTATTATGTCTCCATCATCTTTGATATCTAGAATATTATATATATATTTGTTGAAGCAAGCTAAAATGCCTAAGAAATACAGAGAATCTAAAATATCCAAGAAAATTAAAACATGTTAATTCTAGAAATCTCAGAAACTACAACAATTAGAAAATCTGAAGAAAATAAAAAGCGTAGAAAAGTCTTAGAATTCATAGAAAATCTACATTATTAGAATGTATAAAATTTGACGAAATAATTGGTAGAAAACATAGAGCTTTAAATGCAGATTATGTCAAAAATCTAGAAAGTTTGAACCAATCTAAGAAACTTAAGAAATTCAGAGAATCTTCCAAATCTCAAAAATAATTTATAAATGTTCTGATTATCGTAGTAACCTAGAAAATTAAAGAATTTGAAGCATTCTAAAAGGCTTTGAAATCTAATTTCTAACTTTCTCAAATACACGCGTTAGGGGAGGGTAGGGTAGGTTAAGAGTAGGAGAAATTAGAGTTAGAAGTTTTAGGGTAGAAAATGAAATAAATAGGTAAAAAAGTATAGTTAGAGGTAAAGGGGTAGGGGTAGAGGCAAAGGGGTAAAGGTAAGAGTAAAGGGGTAAAAATCTCCTATCTTTAATTTTATTTTTTAAAGTGCAAATATTTTTTTTAATTTTTTTTATTTAATTTTTTTATCATACCCCTTTTATAATGGAGTAATTTTGTTTTTAAGAAATAGGTATGAGACCTTATAAGGTACCCCCATAAAAAAAACCGCATCATTTTAGCTTCATTTAAAGATTTTCGAAATTTTTGGTAACTTTGGGGGCGGCTGAGGGCCGTATGGGGGGTGATACAGAGCAACTGATGTTCAATTTTTTTATTAAGCGTTTATGTCTATAAGTTCAAAAAAAAAATTTGAAAATCAAAGAATTTTTTTGCTTGAAAATCCAAATTTCAGTGGGGGGCGGAGGAAAACTTTTTTATTTATGGTCCTAAAAATCTGAAATTTGGGATATATAAAATATAAATTTTTTAAAAATTCTTTACTCTGACAGAATATGTATACGACATTTAGTTTCCGAAAACTGTAGAAGTTTATTATCCACTCTGTGTAGCCAAAACCGTACTGCGCATGCGCAAACTTTTTGTAAAATATAAAATTTAAGACATGTCCGCAAATTCATTTTAAAGTCACTTTTTTCGATTTAATATTTAGGGGTCCAAATGAATTTTTAAATAATTTTTTTTTTGGTTTTTGTTTTATTTTTTTTTCATCCCCCTTTAAAGATGGGGTAATTTTTTTTTACGTTTTGGGTATGGGACTTTATGACATACCCCTATAAAAAAAACCGCATCATTCTAGCTTTATTTGAAGATTTTTGAAATTTTTGGTAAATTTGGGGGCCCTGGGGGCCGTATGGGGGGTGGTACAGAACAACAGATATTTTTTTTTATTTCAGATTTATGTCTACATGATACAAAAAAAAATTTGAAAATCGGAAATTTTTTTTTGCCTCAAATCCATCTCAAAGTCCCGATTAGAGATCGGAGGGGGGGACGAAAACTTTTTTATTAATGGCACTAAAAATCTGAAATTTGGGGGATATAAAACATGAATTTTTTTAAAATTTTTGGCTTTAACAAAATGTCTATGCGACATCTATAGAAAGTCAAATTCTATAAAAAGGGTATTGGGGATTTTATAAAATACAAAAAAAAGTTTTTGAGTTTTGTGATTTCTAAACAATTTTCACTTACTAATGATTAAAATTTTTAAAAATCCCCTAAGCACTGAAATTATCTAGATTATTACAGATTTTTGGAAATTTTAATAGTGAGTATCGTATGACATTATATAGAACCAATAAGAGACGAATATTACAAAATATTTCAAAATTATAGAAGAACTAAATTTAAATAAGTAATTTCATTTTTTTAGTCAGAAAAAAATTTACTGAAAAAGAGATAATAATTGAAATCATATTTTTAGTACAGATTTGATTATATGTCATGTAAAACGCACTCGAAAAAACTTCCGGAAACAATCAATGTTCTTGTGATATTATAACTGAAAATCTAGTTTCCATAAACAAGAACTAAAGAAAAAAATCAACGTATTTGTTTTGTAATCTTCCTGTATGTACTCACTTGAAAAAACAAGCAGAAACACACCCATTGGTAATACTTCACTAGCTTCTTATCCTTTTCATCAATGGTAGTTTGTACTCCAGGATAACTAACAAACATATCAGCTCTCGGTCCCTTCTGCTGTTTAATAGTAAACGTGGAATGAATCCAGCAGAAAGTATTAAGTACATCCTCTGGTATATCCTTAGTATGGATACAATCAATGGGATTACCCACATACTGTCTTGTCGTTACAATTAAACTAAATGCAATCAAAATCAACACAGTTATCGAATAATGCAAACGAAAAACAGGCGAATCTGTATGAATGTGACTGACTCTGATAAGGGACTTGAGGCCGCGAAAGATGTCCAACATTTTATTTAATAAGCTGTCCTACGAGGCCGAGCTTTACGCACCGGACGGAAGTCCATTGTTGGTGTGGCTTAAGGGGATGATTTTTTCAAAATGCACAAAATGCGGATTTACGCGAGATGACGGAATCTTGGCGTCGGAACGCTTATTTTAACACTGACTTGCCCAACAGAACGGCCATGTGCCGTCATACGATTATCTTCGGGGAGTTATAAATAAGAAACGAACAGTGGCGGACGGAAAGGGGGCTTCAAAACACTAAAAAATAATATTTTCTGAAAGTATTTCGTGTGTGCGCACCTTTAGGGGACTTTTGGGTAGTTGTTCTACCCAATATCAGATGGCGACACTTTTTCATTTGACAAGACGTAAAGTATTACCAAGATGAGTAATTTAAAGGCAAGCTCTACAAGGAAAGACGTAATAGAACCAATAACAGTAATAAAAAAATTTTTTTACAATTTTTAGCTATCGCCTGCGGCTTATAAATTTTAAATTAGAAAATTGTATAATGGTTAGAATGTTCTTAGTAGTTTTAAATTAAGATATGTCGCCTGCGGCTCCTAATTTTTGTAAAAACTAAAAACTGTGCTCTTATTTGGATAAAGACAGTTCCAAATATTGAAGATACTATCGCTGGTAGCTTCTAAATTTTGCCTGTTGCACCAAATTTTAATGAAACTGTCGCCTACGGCTCCAAATTTTAGTGAAACTGTCGCCTACGGCTCCAAATTTTAATGAGACTGTTGTCTGCGACCCTATATATTTATGAAACTGTCGCTTGCGTCTCTGAATTTATATAAAACTATCGCCTGCGGCTTTCAATTTTAAATTATTGAAATTTTATAGATGTGGTTAGAATGTTCTTAATAGTTTTAAATTAAGATATGTCGCCTGCGGCTCCTAATTTTTATAAAAACTAAAAACTGTGCTCTTATTTGGATAAAGACAGTCCTAAATATTGAAGATACTATCGCTGGTAGCTTCTAAATTTTGCCTGTTGCACCAAATTTTAATGAAACTGTCGCCTACGGCTCCAAATTTTAGTGAAACTGTCGTCTACGGCTCCAAATTTTAATGAGACTGTTGTCTGCGGCTCTAAATATTTATGGAACTGTCGCTTGCGCCTCTGAATTTATATAAAACTATCGCCTGCGGCTTTCAATTTTAAATTATTAAAATTTTATAGAAGTGGTTAGAATGTTCTTAACAGTTTTAAATTAAGATATGTCGCCTGCGGCTCCTAATTTTTATAAAAATTAAAGACTGTGCTCTTATTTGGATAAAGACAGTCCCAAATATTGAAGATACTATCGCTGCTAGCTTCTAAATTTTGCCTGTTGCACCAAATTTTAATGAAACTGTCGCCTACGGCTCCAAATTTTAGTGAAACTGTCGTCTACGGCTCCAAATTTTAATGAGACTGTTGTCTGCGGCTCTAAATATTTATGAAACTGTCGCTTGCGTCTCTAAATTTATATAAAACTATCGCCTGCGGCTTTCAATTTTAAATTATTGAAATTTTATAGAAGTGGTTAGAATGTTCTTAACAGTTTTAAATTAAGAAATGTCGCCTGCGGCTCCTAATTTTTATAAAAACTGTTCTAAATATTGAAGAAACTATCGCTGGTAGCTTCTAAATTTTGCCTGTTGCTCCAAATTTTAATGAAACTGTCATTTGCGGCTCCCTTAATTTTAATGAAACTGTCACTTGCAACTTTATAATAATTAGAAGCTGCAAGCGACAGTCATATTATTAAATGAGCATTAGGAGCAACTGGCGACAGTTATATAAGACACAATTTAATAAAAATTGGGAGTCGCAGGCGACAAATTTAAAATTAAAAATTGGTGCCTAGGCGAGAGTTTTACTAAAATAAAGACGGTTCTAAATATTAAAGAAACTATAGATTGCAGCTCCCAAATTTTAATAAAACTGTTGCTAATACGACTCCAAATTTTAATGAAACTATCATTTGCATCTCAAATTTTTAAAAAACTATCGCCTGCGGCTTATAAATTTTAAATTATAGAATTGAACTGAAGTAGTTAGAATGTTCTTAACACTTTTAAATTGAGAAATGTTGCCTGCGGCTACTAATTTTTATAAAAACTAGAAACTGTTCTTTTTTTATAAAGAAAGTTCTAAATATTGAAGAAACTATCACTGGTAGCTTCTAAATTTTGCTTGTTGCTTCAAATTTTAATGAAACTGTTGCTTACAGCCCCAAACTTTCAAGATATTGTCGCCTGCGGCTCCACATTTTAATGAAACTGTCGTTTGCGGCACCAAATATTAATAAAATTTTTTGAAACTATTCCCTGCAGCTCTCAATATTAAATTATCAAATTATATTGAAGTGGTTAGAATGTTCTTAATAGTTTTAAATTAAGAAATATCGCCTGCGGCTACTAATTTTTATAAAAACTATAGACTGTTCTTCTTTGTTTTATAAAAACTGCTCTAAGTATTGAAGAAACTATCACTGGTAGCTTCTACATTTTGCTTGTTGTTCCAAATTTAATGAAACTGTTAATTTAATGAAACTGTTGCCTACAGCTCCAAATTTTCAAGATATTGTCGCCTACGGCTCCAAATTTTAATGTAACTGTCGTCCGAACTGCGAGTTTCAATTTTAAATTATGAAATTGTGCAGAAATGGTTAGAATGTTTTTAACAGTTTTAAATTGAGAAATGTCGCCTGCGGCTTCTAATTTTTATAGAACTATCGCCTGCGGCTCCAAATATTAAATTATAAAATTATATCAAAGTGGTTAGAATGTTTTTAACAGTTTTAAGTTAAGAAATGTTGCCTGCGGCTCTAATTTTTTATAAAAACTGTAGACTGTGCTTCTATTTTTATAAAGATGGTTCTAAATATTGCTCGCAGCTTTCAAATTGTATAAAAAATTATCCTATGGTTTCAAATTTTAATGACACTGTTGCCTGCAGCTCCAAATTTTAATGAAACTGTCACCTACGATTTTAAAATATTATTTAATAATAATTAAAAGCCGCAAGCGACAGTCTTATTATTAAATAAGCATCAAGAGCAGCTGGCTACAGTTTTTCTAAAAATTAAAAGCTATAAGACACAATTTGATAAAAATTGAGAGCCGCAGGCGACAAATTTAAAATTAAAAATTGGTGCCTAGGCGAGAGTTTTACTAAAATAAAGACGGTTCTAAATATTGAAGAAACTATAGCTTGCAGCTCCCAAATTTTAATAAAACTGTTGCCAATACGACTCCAAATTTTAATGAAACTATCATTTGCATCTCAAATTTTTAAAAAACTATCGCCTGCGGCTTATAAATTTTAAATTATGGAATTTAACTGAAGTAGTTAGAATGTTCTTAACACTTTTAAATTGAGAAATGTCGCCTGCGGCTACTAATTTTTATAAAAACTAGAAACTGTTCTTTTTTTATAATGACAGTTCTAAATATTGAAGATACTATCACTGGTAGCTTCTAAATTTTGCTTGTTGCTTCAAATTTTAATGAAACTGTTGCTTACAGCTCCAAACTTTCAAGATATTGTCGCCTACGGCTCCACATTTTAATGAAACTGTCGTTTGCGGCACCAAATATTAATAAATTTTTTTGAAACTATTCCCTGCAGCTCTCAATATTAAATTATCAAATTGTATTGAAGTGGTTAGAATGTTCTTAACAGTTTTAAATTAAGAAATATCGCCTGCGGCTACTAATTTTTATAAAAACTATAGACTGTTCTTCTTTGTTTTATAAAACTGTTCTAAGTATTGAAGAAACTATCACTGGTAGCTTCTACATTTTGCTTGTTGTTCCAAATTTAATGAAACTGTTAATTTAATGAAACTGTTGCCTACAGCTCCAAATTTTCAAGATATTGTCGCCTACGGCTCCAAATTTTAATGTAACTGTCGTCCGAACTGCGAGTTTTAATTTTAAATTATGAAATTGTGCAGAAATGGTTAGAATGTTTTTAACAGTTTTAAATTGAGAAATGTCGCCTGCGGCTTCTAATTTTTATAGAACTATCGCCTGCGGCTCCAAAATTTAACTAAACTATTGCCTGTGGTTTACAATTTTTACAATTCAGAGAATTAAATTTTGTGTAAAGAAGTCGTCCTCCAAGTCATATTTTTATCTCCCCTAGTTTAGGCTTTAGAGACGCTTGACGATGAAAAAGAGTTAAACAAGCTTAGAGTTCTATTTTTAAGCGTCTCTAGAGCTTAAACTTGTTGAATATTTAATAAAAACAGTGTCATAATGTAAGATCTATGTCACGCGTTTGTTTACGTTTAAGGCATTTTGTAGCGTCAGCCCAAGTTTGGTTTTTAACACGTTTAAAGAAAATGTGACTAGAAAAATTGTAGAGCTTGCCCCTAGCTTTAAAAATTATAATTTTTGAAATGAAAATTGTCTAAAGCGGTGACATTAAAAAACTTTTACCTCAAATTTAGCTTTTTTTTTCTCGTACAACCCAACCTAGCCCCCGCCACTGATTAAACCTTCCGAACTAATCACCGACACGTCGCGACGCCCGTCTAACCGTTCATTTTTCCTCTCCTAACTGAACGTTTTTTACAAAATTAACCAGATCTCAGCGTTTTACTCGTCCCGTTTCGTTGCAAATCGGTGATTCTCGTTGAAAAAAACTTTATTTGTGCTAAAATGTTTAGAGATGTGCGGCGGTGGGCCAAGGCTGGTTCAGGTGAATGTATAAACAAATGAAATAAAAATAAATTTAAAAGGAAATGTAGAAATTAGATGTACTTCCTGATGCAGTTTCCAGTTCCGAAATAGACTTTCTTTGAGGATATTTCCGTTTAGATTTTATTACAGACTGAAATAGAGGACGAAAGTCGTAAAAATAAGGAAAAATGCGAAATAAGCAACGGAAATAGAACGGATTTTTCAAATTATTATGACGAGGGGGAATTTTTTTTTATTTACTTAGTGGTTTAAAAAGAGAGACATCTAGTGGCTTATATGCTATTCAAAGATTTTCTTAAAACAGAATTCTGCCAAATTTTAAATTTAACAACATCTAAAACTTGTTTTATTACTGTCATTATTATTATTTTATTTGCCACTTGTTTACAAATGTGTAAAAGCTATTGCCGTAAAAAAAATATTTTCCGCTTTTCAAAATAACAAGTATCTAAATTACGCAATATTTTAGCAAAGTTTGGAGCCGTAGGCGACATTTCTTTAGTTTTTCTGCACTTTCAAAGTCGAAAATAATATTTTACTAATTTTAAAGAGACAAAAAAGACATTTTGACAGTTAAAAAAACATTAAGTAATTTTGGAAGCGGAAAGTACAATTTTACTTAATTTTAGAAACTTTAATCAACATTTTTAAAGCTTTAAACACTAAGGACAATTCAGTTTACTAATTTTATAAGCCAAAGTCTTAATCTTTCGAGCAATAAAAGCAAGGTTGTCATTCTTTTTCGAATTTTCGGTACTGGAAGCGCCATTTTATTAATTGTAAAACGCGAGATAAGGACAAATTTACCATTTTTTTACTACCTTTAGGAGCCGAAAACAATATTTTACTAATTTCGAAAATCGAAGCCGATTTTTCTGATTTTAAACGCCTAAAAAACATTGTTTTTTAATTTTGTAAAAAAAACGTCGTCTGCTTGTATTGGTTGGTGGAAGCGGAGCTTTAGCAATTTTTCGAGTTAAAGCAACATTTTTTTATTAAATTTTTTTAACAATAAATATAAGTCTATCGTTTGTTTGTAATTTTGGAAAACGAAAGCGCCATTTTACTAAATTTAGAAGTCAGGAACGACATTTCTTATCAAATTGTATTATTAAAGACAAAAGAAGACATTTTGAAAGCCGAAAATAATATTTTACTAATTTTAAAACCTTGAAGTGAGATTTTATTGATTTTAAAAGTTTATTTCTTATTACATTCTTTTTAAATTATTTTACTAAAAACAAAAACTGACATTTTGACAGTTAAAAAAACATTTAAGTAATTTTGAAAGCGCGAAGTACAATTTTACTTAATTTTAGAAACTTGAATCAACATTTTTATAGCTTTAAACACAAGAGATAATAGAGTTTACTAATTTTGGAAGCTGAAGGCTTAATTTTTATAGCAATAAAAGCAAGGTTATTTTTTTTAATTTTCGGTACTGGAAGCGCCATTTTATTAATTTTAAAAACTGAAGTTAATATTTTAGAGTTGATGCTGATAATTTTGGAAACCGAAAGCGTCATTTTACTAATTTTAGAAACAGAAGATGAATGTCGAAACTATAAGTGACACTTTTGTTATTATATTATTAATCAATTTTTTACTATTAAAGACAGCAGTATTTTGTAAATAAAAGATAGCATTTTACTAAATTTGAAAACTGAAGATATAATCTTATTAATTTTAGAAGCTTGAAACGTTATTTATTAAATTAATAGAAACAGAAATAACATTTTCCTCTATTTTAGAAGCCGGAAACAATACTTTACTAATTTTTGAAATCGAAGGCGACATTTGTTAATAATTTTTATAACAACAATGACAAGTCTGCCATTTTTTTATAATTTTGAGAAACGAAAGCACTGTTTTAAAAATAACAAAAAGTTTTAATAATTTTGAAGATCGAAGTCAAATTTCAGGTTGAACAAAACCATATTTTTTAGTAATTTTGTAAGTTTAAAGTAAAATTTTACTAATTTTAAAAGCACAAGGCAATGTTTCTTATTAATTTGTATTATTAAAGTCTAAAAAGACATTTTAGAAGTTGAAATTTAAATTTAGCTATTTTTGAAAGCCGGGAGAACACTTTTACTAATTTTAGAAACTTGAATCAATATTTTTATAGTTTTAAACATTAGAAGCAGAGTTTACTAATTTTGTAATCCGCCAGCTTAATTTTTATAACAACAAAATTAAGGTTGTTTTTTTTTAATTTTCAGTACCGGAAGCGCTATTTTACTAATTTAAAAACTGAAGATTTTGTCTGAAAAGACATTATCTATTTGTTTTTCAATTAATAACGACAAAGGGCCATTTTTTTGACTAATTTTAAAAATTGGAAACGAAATTTTACTAATTTTAGAAGCCAAAAAGAGCATTGTATTTTAATTTTACAAAAAAAATTGTTTTTCTTTTTTAGAAGCCAATTTTTAGAAAGCATCATTTCTTTTTAATTTTTGTATTTGTTGATTGTCATTTGTTTATAATTTTAGCAACTCTAAACATGTCATTTTACTAATTTTGAAGATCAGAGGTAAAATTTCAGGCTGGATAAAGCGATTTTTTTTACTAATTTTTACGTTTATGAAGACAAAGGCGGCATTATTTTTTTTAATTTTGAAAATTGAAAATAAAATTTTACTAATTTTAAAAGATAGAGGCAATATTGCGACTATATGGAGACTATATGTTACTAATTTTAACAGCTAAAACCAATGTTTACTAACTCTAGAAACTAGGGCTGGGAAAAGTATCGATACTTACAGATGGTATCGATACCTGCTCAGGTATCGTACACCGATACCGACTGCAATCAGGTATCGAAGTATCGATACTTCCGATACCTTGATATCTCCGATACTTCGATACCTCCGATACCTCGATACTTTGGCAAATATCGATACCCAATACATAAAAACAGGTATCGCCCAGCCCTACTAGAAACCAGTTAACTAATTTTTGAAGTTTATTAATTTTTCTTATTTGATTCTAATTGTCGGAAACGGAGGTGCCATTTTAATAATTTTAGAAATTGAAATTGCCACTGAGCTGATTTATTATTACTTTTTTTAATTAGCAACGACAATAGTGCCATTTTTTAGTATCTTTGACAACGTTTTACTAATTTTTGAAAGTCGGAGACAAAATTTCACCAATTTTAGAAGCCCAAAAAGCATTGTTTTCTAATTTTGCAAGCAAAAAAACGTTTTACTAATTATGAAAACCGAAAATAAAATTTTACTAATTTTAAAATCCAGAGGCGATATTTGTTAAATTCATAAAAACAAAAACAACATTGTTTTTTACTTCGGAAGATGAAATTTTTAGAGAAAAAAGTGACATTTCTTATTAATTTTGTTAACAATAAAAATAATTTTTTTCTAAATGTGAGAACTGAAGTCTTTGTTTAGTAATTTTAGAAATTGTAGGTGAAATTCTAGCAATTTTGGGAGTAAAAAGCTACATTTCTTATCAACATTTTTGAAAACTGGAAGTCATATTGTAGCAAGTTTAGATACTGTATATATTTATTTTACTAATTTTTGAAATTGGAGGCTAAATTTTACTATTTTTAGAAGTTGAAGACAATATTATAAATTTTTAAATAAATAAATACAGACGGAATTTTTTTTTCAATACTGGAAGCCAGCCGGAGGCGGCAATTTACTAATATTTAGAGTCGAAGGCCACATTTCTTAAAAAATTTTAGATTACTAGCAAAGAATGTCATTTTTTTATAATTTTGTGAGTCGTAGAAGACAGTTTACTAATTTTAGAAGCTTGAGGCGATATTTTACAATATTTTTTGGGCAAAATCCAGGCACTAAGTACGGCACTGTATAAAACCACCTACATTTTGAAACATTGTAAGCTTTTATTGTTGTATCTCTAATAAAATTATTATAGAACTATAAATAATGATAAATTGCACTAAAATTTTAATAGTCGTCGTCAATAATTCGAACGAAAATAGGCCAAACATTTTTTTTATTACTCACCTGGAAAAATAGAGTGAAAGCAACCCATTGATAATACTTGACTTGTTTGACTGCTGATTTTCCGGAATTTTGAACTCCCGGATATGAAGCTTGATTGGCCGGAACTTTTTTAAAAGCATCGATTACGGTATAAGTCGAGTGGATCCAACAGTAAGTGTTTAAAACTTCTTCCGGAATGTCTCTGGAAAATAAAAAAAAATACAGGAATTTTTTAGAATTGCTTGCCAAGTCTCTAAAATTGTTATTAGAAATAAAGATTTGAATTATTTGGTACTTCGGAGAGGTTTATGTGGTCTAATTTAGTTTATTGTCTTTTGATTTAGTACATCTTTTGAAAACAGATAGATGTAGAAATAAAAAAATGAATATACAGAGCGGAAAAAGAAAGTTAAAGAAAAAAAATCGATAAGAGCAATAGAGGTTTCTAAAGAAATTTGATTAAGAAACGACAATTAATAGAATTTTGAAAATATCAAAAATATAATTTAGAGGGCCTTTTGTAGTTATATCAGAAATCTAGAAATACACAAAACGTTGAAAACTTGAAGACAATATAATTATGCGATTTAGGAAGAAAAGTCCGACAATCTATGAAAACTAGCGAAATCTAGAAATTCTAGAATTTTTAAAAAAACAGAAAATGTTGAAAAATTAAAAAACAAAATCTATATTGTTGTGGAAAACGAAAGATGTGGGTTGAAAGAGAAAGAAGAGGTAAAGAAAATTCTAGAAAGACTTGAAAGAAGGTAATAGAAAATTTCGAATAACAATGTGTAAAAAATTCGTTTAAAAAATGTTCAAAAAACAAATTCGGGAAACAATTTGGTGGGAAAAGAGTAAGAAGGGACCTAAAAAAAATTATAGAAAAATTTTAAGAACGGCTTTTCATCTAGAAAAACATGTTTCTAGAAGAATCTGAAAATAAAGGAAATAAGGAGAAAGAAGAGTTAGACATAATTCTAGAAGAGAGATTAAAGAATCTTCTTGGTAGAAAGAGAAAAGAAGAAAAAGGCTAGGTAAAGATGTTTCTAGACGTTTGGTAGCAGAAAATCAGCAAAGAAAGACACTAAAAACACAAGAAAATTCCAAAAGAGTTTAAATAATGACTTAAAAAAATTTTTAACAATGATTGCTAGATGCAGAGCAACAGAGATTGGAAGAAAGGGAAGAGTAATGCAAATAGCTGCTTCTAGAAGAGCAAAAGAAGATTCAAAGAAAAGTTTGGAGAGGTATCTGTGACACAACGAGCAAATGAAAATTCTAGAAAAAGTTAAAAAGCAACAATTAAAAGAAGAAGATTGAAGAAATCAATAAAGAGTCTTCAAGACATGACAAATCTAATAAAAATAATTGAAAAGTACATTTTGTAAATAAACATTAAAAAAAGCAAAATTGCAAAATTTACATACCTAAATCTAGAAATATAGACTAAAAGTAAAAATCATAAAAACATCTATTAGAAGAAAAAGAAGAGTAATGCAAATGGCTGCTGCTAGAAGAGCAAAAGAAGATTCAAAGAAAAGTTTGTAGAGGTATTTGTGAAAACACAATTAGTAGAAAAAGACGAGCAAATGAAAATTCTAGAAGAAATTGAAAAGCATCGATTAAAAAAGAAGATTGAAGAAATCAATAAAGAGTTTAAGAATCTTAAAGACAATAAATCTAATAAAAATAATTATACAATTGATTTTGTAAATAAACATTAAATATAAAAAATCTAAGAAGGAAAGGTTTCTATAAAGGAAGATCTTAGAATCTACATACCTAAATCTAGAAATATAGACTAAAAGTAAAAAACATATAATCTGGGAACACTCAAAAATCTGTAAATTGTTACGGAGGACGAAAGACGTCAGTTGGTAAAGAAAAAGAGTCAAGGAAAATTATAGAAGCAAAAAAGAAGAGTTGCTTAGAAAAACAGAAACTATTTAAGAAACTTTTTCGCAGGAAAAAGTAACAAAAAAATTCTAGAAACGCTTGAAAATTGACGTTTGGACAACAAAGAAAAGCAAAAAAACTAGATGAAGAAAAAATTATTCTAGAGAAAGTTGAAAAACACAGTAAATCAACGATTAATAGATAAAAAGAAATAGATAAAAATGTAGATTTAAGTGAAACACATCAGTTAAAAGAAAAAGTGATTAAAAAAATATTGAAAGGTGCAACAGAGATCTTTAAAGAAAATTGGAAAACGAGGATTAATAGAATCTTGAAAATATCAAAAATCTAATCTAGAGATCTGGGGAAAATCAATAAAATTTTATAAATAGGAGAAATCTAGAAATTTCAGAAATTTACGAATTATCTAAAATAGACAAGATGTTGAACATTTAAAGAAGCAGGAAAGATGTCGGTTGAAAGAAAAAGAAGAGTCAAAGAAAATTTTAAAAAAACTTTAAAATATTCTCGAATATTTTATGATTCTTGAGCTAAAAAACATGAGAAAACTCAAGAAACAATGTTTGAGATATAAAAAAGAGCAAAGGCAGCTTCTAGAAGAGCAGATGCTAGTTGAATTTGAAAAATCATCATTGAATTTTTGCAGACGTTGCTTGGAAGAAGAAATAGATTAAAAAAACTATTTAAAAAAAAACAGAAATTTCTAGAAAAACGCAACAAAAATTTCTAGAAAAAGCTGAAAGACGAAGCAAAAAAGAGCAATGGAAACTCTAGAAGAATCGAAGATTCTAGAAAGGATTTTAAAACAAAAAATAATTTTGCAGAAGCTTGAAGAACAACGACAAAACCAATGTCTAAAAGAAGAAATACCAAAAAAAAAGTTTGAAGGAAAAAAAGTTTATGAATAAACAAAAAAAATTTTGAAAAAATACAGATTATCTCTGTTTTGTACCTCTAAAGACCTTTATTTAAAACCGCTTATAACGACTCTATTCATGATACTTTATAATAAAAAACGAAAAACAAAGGAAATAAATATATAATATAAAAATTTTAACTTATTTGTTTAAATAAAATAAAAAAAAATTTTACCTTGTATGTACACAGTCGATCGGATTCCCCACATACTGCCTCGTTGTCACAGCAATAGAAAACGTAACCAGCAAAATAACCGTTGCATTGCTATGTAGCCTGAATATCAAGTTATCAATAGTGACATGGTTAACCTGAAAACAATTTCATAAACCACCCTTAAATCACCCAAACAACCCTCATCTCCTTACGCAATATTAGATAAAGAAAGTAGTGGCTTATCTGAAAATTGAAATCCCGTTCATCATGTGACGCAAGCGGCACCTTGTCCCATTTTTCTATTGTCTCGTTTCGCTTTTCTCCCGTCTCCCGACTCCCGAATCTATTTTCTAACCGATTGCATCGAAAGATTATTTTTAAACAACGCCCGTCCACTGAATTAACAACCCTTCAACGCGAAAACATTGAAAACAAACATACGGAGAAAACTAAGTTTGGTGTTTTTGGCACAATGGTGTAAACACACGTGGTAAAAGTAACCAAAGGTCATAAAGTAATTTATCAAGGAGGCGAGAATTTAATTTGATCAGTGTGCTATTACAAATTCGACGAAACAATGTACTAACAGCATTTATAGTTGTAATTCAAACAATAAGTATGATTTGTAATTATTAATTAACAAATAATTTATTGTAATAGATGGATGGTATAATGGTATTTTTAAAACAAAAATTATTTTTTATGAATTACAATAAATGCTTTTCTTGAATTACAATTATTACTTTTCTGAAATAAATTTGGTTTATCTAAATTACAATCATGAAATACACTTCACCTGATCTAAATTACTATTTATAATTTCTGAAATACGATTGGTTAAGTATGAATTACAACTAATTTACAGATGTAAATTACAATTTGAACTTTCTGAAAAACATTTGGTGTTTTTTTTGTTGAATTACAACTGGAATTAGTTCAGTTAATTGTTTTTTGAGTGTATCAATTGTAATTTGAATTAATCAATTGTCTTTCAAGAAGATTTCTAATTGATACATTTGAAATACAATTGCCTAATATGAATTACAATTTTATAGTTTCAGAATTTTTTTTTTCGTTCTGAATTACAATGTTTTTCAGTATTACTTAATTGCAATTTAGATTAATTAAATGTATTTCAGAAGAGAATAAATGTTTTTCAGGCTAATCAACTGTATTTATGCAATTATTAATTGTAATTTAACATTTCTGAATCACAATTTACAATTTTTGAAATAAATTTATTTATTCCCGAATTTCAGTTGGAAAAGGTGCAGTAAATTGTTTTTCAGGATGTCCTAATTGTATTTTAGAAGAGAATTAATCTTTTTCAGACTAATCAACTGTATTTATACAATTATTAATTGTAATTTAACATTTCTGAATTATAATTTACAGTTTCTGAAATAAAATTATTTATTCCTGAATTTCAGTTGGAAAAGGTGCAGTAAATTGTTTTTCAGGATGTCCTAATTGTATTTTAGAAGAGAATTAATGTTTTTCAGACTAATCAACTGTATTTATGCAATTATTAATTGTAATTTAACGTTTTTAAATTACAATTTATAGTTTCTGAAATAAAGTTATTTATTCCCGAATTTCAGTTGGAAATGCTACAGTAAAATGTTTTTCAGGATGTCTCAATTGTATTTCAAAAGAGAATAAATGTATTTCAGGCTAATCAACTGTGTTTATGCAATTATTAATTGTAATTTAACATTTCTGAATTACAATTTACAAATTCTGAAATAAATTTATTTATTCCCGAATTTCAGTTGGAAATGCTACAGTAAATTGTTTTTCAGGATGTCCTAATTGTACTTCAGAAGAGAATAAATGTTTTTCAGGATAATCAACTGTATTTATGCAATTATTAATTGTAATTTAACATTTCTGAATTACAATTTACAGTTTCTGAATTAAATTTATTTATTCCTGAATTTCGGTTAGAAAAGGTGCAGAAAATTGTTTTTCAGGACGTCTTAATTGTATTTCAGAAGAGAATAAATGTTTTTCAGGCTAATCAACTGTGTTTATGCAATTATTAATTGTAATTTAACATTTCTGAATTACAATTTACAAATTCTGAAATAAATTTATTTATTCCCGAATTTCAGTTGGAAATGCTACAGTAAATTGTTTTTCAGGATGTCCTAATTGTACTTCAGAAGAGAATAAATGTTTTTCAGGATAATCAACTGTATTTATGCAATTATTAATTGTAATTTAACATTTCTGAATTACAATTTACAGTTTCTGAATTAAATTTATTTATTCCTGAATTTCGGTTAGAAAAGGTGCAGAAAATTGTTTTTCAGGACGTCTTAATTGTATTTCAGAAGAGAATAAATGTTTTTCAGACTAATCAACTGTATTTATACAATTATTAATTGTACTTTAACATTTTTGAATTACAATTTACAGTTTCTGAAATAAATTTATTTATTCCTGAATTTCAGTTAGAAAAGGTGCTGTAAATTGATTTTCAGGATGTACTAATTGTATTTCAGAAGAAAATAAATATATTTCAGAGTAATCAATTGTATTTATGCAATTATTAATTGTAATTTAACGTTTTTAAATTACAATTTACAGTTTCTGAAATAAAGTTATTTATTCCCGAATTTCAGTTGGAAAAGGTGCAGTAAATTGTTTTTCAGGATGTCCTAATTGTATTTTAGAAGAGAATTAATGTTTTTCAGACTAATCAACTGTATTTATGCAATTACTAATTGTAATTTAACGTTTTTAAATTACAATTCACAGTTTCTGACATAAAATTGTTTATTTCTGAATTTCAGTTGGAAATGCTACAGTAAATTGTTTTTCTGGATGTCCTAATTGTATTTCAGAAGAGAATAAATGTTTTTCAGGATAACAAACTGTATTTATGCAATTATTAATTGTAATTTAACTTTTCTGAATTACAATTTACAGTTTCAGTATTTGAAAATTTTGTACCTGTGTGAGCGCGTAGACCCCTCTGAGGAGGTCCATACTCGAGAATCCGTCGTCGTGTGTTCGCCTTTTCCTGGTGGTCCTGTCGTCGTGGCCGCTCCTCCGGCTAGTCCGATTTCCTACTGGAGCCTGATTTCGGTAATAAAATTTGCTTTTATAAATACGATCACTCCGGAGTCTTCCCATTTGGGAGAAGAGAATTGCCAAAGGTCCATTACTCACTGCATAAAAAGCGTGCATTTGCAGCAAAAGCACACTCAAAAAAAATGTTTTCACACACACTACCGGAAAAACTTCTCACAAGCCTGATGGAAAGATCGATGGTCCTACGACTGACAAGACTTCAGAAGGGGAATTATTCCAGTTGGGTTTTGTAATTAGGTTAATGGCGAAGCTGATCAAGTTCAAAAATCGAACAGTGGGGTCTTTAAGAAAACACAAGAGGGGGAAAAGAAAAGAAAAATGATTGATCCGTAATCAATAAAACAAAAAAAATATATTTAAAAATAGAGAGTTTCTGAATGAACTGGTCAGGTTATTTTTACTTGGAGTCTTGTCTAAGATACAAATAATATCATTTGAAATTTATTTATTTTTTTATCAGCGGGAACACCTTTTTGTTAAGACTTTGAATAATGATTATTTTATTTGAAAAGTGTGTTTATTTTTAAACAAACAAAAGTGTTTGTTGTTTTGCCAAGTTTTTTCTCTTGAAATAGTCAATTTAAAACAGATTCGTATCGTTCAGAGAATTTGCTGAAAAATTCATTTTGGGCAAGCTGAAAGATTTTATTAAAATAGATTTCACGTGTTGTAAACAAAATATAAAATAATATCATCTGCAAGATTAGAAATTAAATAATTTTCTTTATAAAAGCACCTATTTATAGAGATTTTCACGTTTATTTCTATATTGTTTATAATAAATTGAAGTCCGGTCTAAATTTTTTAGTTTTAAAAAAATTTGATTTGATAATATTTATATAATTTTACTTTAAATTTAATTTTAAAATTTACTGAGTGGTTCAAAAATGAGTATCTATCCAAATAAGTTTTTTTATACATTTTAGGCTTTATAGAAATTTTTATAAAATTGTGTGCTTATAATTCTAGGTTTAGTCAATTTCATATAACTCGAAACAACATATAAAAACAAAATATTTGAGTTGGTTTTTGAACAATGCATTACTAATTTTCTCAAACATATATTTTTGTTTTTGGTTTTTTTGGTTAATTTTTGAAAGATTTTGAACAGAATATATCAAATTTTGACTTTCTTGCTTTGTATACAAATTGAGATCTAAAAAGAATTACTTTTATTGCTGTTTTTGAACAACAATAAAACAATTTTTAAACAAAAGCAATAAGAGTTTGTCGAATGATAAAACTGTCGCCTGCGGCTCCCAATTTTTTTAAAAATGTCGTCTACGGCCCTCACGTTTTAAAAAATTGTTGCCTACGATTTTCAGTTTTACAAATATTAAATTTAAAAACACTCAGTATATTAAAAAAAAAATGTCTGACTTAATTTATCTACTTAAATAATGAACACAGAAAAAGAAAGATTTTCAAGACATTCTAAACAGAAACAAACGAGAAATTGTGTAGTAAATAATAGAAAATAATACAAAAATGAGAAAAACACAAAAACCCTTTTTTTTTCTACTGAATTTGTGGCAAAGTTATATTTTAACATTAAAATTTTGGTTTATCTTTTTTAAATAATAAATAGAAAAAAATTGATGAAAATAATCTGACCTCTAGAAATAAATAGAGCATTGATGAATATAGTAAAAAGAGCAAAAAAAAAATGTAATGCAGCCAATTAAAAAATCTCTGTTTACCTTTCCTCTCGTTTGTATATTTTCCCGCTCTCGTTCGTCTCAAATTCCCCCAATCTCTGTTCGATTGTTTATAAACTGAAACTCTCACCCATTGACTCACCGACTGCAGTTTGCCCTTTTAAATCCACCCTTAAAGCATCTACTCAATGCCTTCATGTTCCTCAAAATTGAGCGTGATGCGTGACATGTCACGCCACGAGGTGGGCGTGCGTGACACTGCGACACTCTTTACGAACTGAATCCCAAACCACCTAACTCTTCTATGATGCAAAATGAGCTTATTTTTATTTTTACAACATAAACTAGATAGAGAGAGCGAAGGCCCACATCAATGGGATGCGGAACGCGCGCCGCACGCTCCCATTTTTCATAAATCACAACGAAATTGGAGAGAATTTGTCGGTAAACTGTCGTTTTCTGTAAACAGCGTTTAACGAGCTTTGGCTAATTTTATGAGATGCTGTAAACACAACGAGAGTGTTTAAAGTTGTCGACAAGGAGGGAAATTGGGTGCTTTTTACTGAAATTCGAGATGACCCCATACAATTGGATTTTTATGCAAACAGTTTTGACCCATTTCGGGAATTGCAAGAAATTTATTTACAGAAGGGTTGCTTATTTATGTATGACAGCACAAACGCCTTGTATTCTCTTCATTTATTTAAGTAGATTTCATTTTTTATCTTTACTACATACATATTTTCACTTTATTAATGGCTCAATAAATTTTGAAAAAAAAGCGTTAAAAACTTCTTCAAATAAGCCACCACTATTTAAATTTCTACTTACAAAAAGCATGTTATAAAATCCCACTGATAGAGCTTTCCAAAGGACCCACATTTTTACCTTAGTTCTTTCAGGAACTGATATTACTAACTCTTCATTAGTTTGAACGGACTTGCGTAAAATAATCTCAAACAATAAAATCGAATTTCAATTTATCTCACTTAAGAAATAAGGTCGAGAAAAATCTTTATTAGTTTAGCTGAGAGTGAATAGCGGATCAGTTGGCAAACCGAGTAAAATTTGGAATTTTGAGAAAAAGGAGAAATTCTGTTTAACAGTCGAGCAAACCTCAGAATTTCTGAATTTTTTGATATAAATTATTTAATTGAGCATTCAGCTTAGTTGTTTGTCCTTCCGGACTGATCTAAGAATGATTTTTATGGGCTTCAACCTAGATCTTTGCAACACAAAGTGCTCCCTTTCGCGACTAAGCTGAGGGTGAATAGCGGATCAGGCGGAGAACCGAGTAAAATTAGGGGCTTTGAGAAACAAATTTTCTAAGAATTCCTGTTTAAAACTCGAAATTTCTGATTTTTTTGGTATAAATCTTTTAATCGGGCATTGAGCTTAGTTATTTGTCTTTTGGGACTGATTTAGGCATGATCTTTATGGGCTTCAACCCAGATTCTTGCAAATTAATGTGCCCTTTTTGCGATCAACAAAATAAAAATTATAGAAATTTTTAAATTTTAAAAATAAGATTAAAAAAATTGTTGTTTCCATTTTCCTAATTTCTTATAGTTTTCGTTTTTATTTTATTACCATTTTTTTTTTCTGATATTTTAAAATGAATACGTCGTGCGTTAGGTATTTTACAGTGCTCTAACTAATAAAGCATGTGTTTTACAGACTTTTAAACAAAATTATTCTGTTTTACTTCTGCACTATTTCTGTTTAAAATATCTTCTAAACTATAAAAAGAAAAATTTTTGTTCTTTATGTCTTTCTCGGCTGTGTTTTCTTTTTGTTGTTTCTAAATTTGTTTGCAAATTACTTCTTATTTTTTTTTCTGAATCGTTCTTTTTTCAGTTCTAGTTTATCTTGTTCTTTCTTTTATTTTTTCAGAAGCCTTTTTACTATTTTTTTTCCTTTTTCAGATGACGTTCTGGTTTTTCTAGATTTTCCTTTTCTTTTAATACTCGTTCAAATTCTTTTTAGACCGCTTTTGTTCTGTTTTTTATTTTTTCTCTTAACTCTAAACGTTGTTTTCACAGGAAAACAGGTTTTATAAGAAGAATTTCCGTTTAGAAATCTTACGCGTTAAGTTATTTTATAGTGCTCCAACAAGTAAAGCAGGCATTTTACAGGCTTGTATCTTTTAAACAAGTTGTGACTTTTGTACCATTTCTGTTGTAAATATCTTCTAGAATATAAAATTTTCCGAAAGAAAATTTCTATTTGTATGTTTTTCTTAGTTGTGTTTTGTAGTTGTAGTTTTTTTGCTTTTTGAATTTTTACTTTTTATTTTTTTTCTTTGAGATGCCGTTTTTAAAGTTTTTCTCGGTTTTTTTTTCCTTAATAGTCGTTTTTTAATTTATTTTTAAATTTCTTTTGAATTGTAGTTTTTTGTTCTCATAGAATTCATTTTTGTATTTTTTTAAACGTAGTTTCTTTATTTTCTTAGGTTTTTCTTTTTTTAATGGCCGTTTTTCAATTTTTTTAAACTGATTTCGATTTGTTTTTCAATTGTTGTTTTTTGTTCGTTTTCTTTTAAGCATTGCTTAGATTTTTAAACGTATTTCTTATTCTTCTTTGTCTTTCTTTTCTTGTTAAATATTTTTATGGTTTTTCCATCTTGAATTTTTCAATTTTTGCTTAAAAACTGTAATTAGTGACTTCAAAAACTCTTGAAAACTCAAAAAAAAATGAAACAATATTACAGAAATTGCATTTTCAGAATAAAGCATCTATGAGGCCCAAACAAAGAGATAAAAATGTCATTTCCGGGACTTTATTATACAAAATTTAATTTACTATAACTTTTATCTATAGAATTTTTTTGTATCTCTAGCCATCTATACAGCATTTTAGAACAAAGGTAACATTGCACAATCTTATCTAAAATTTTTTTAGATTTTCTAGTTAAAAAACAAGTTTTTTTTGTAAATTAATAAGTTTATTAAAAATTTTCTTCCATCTTAACGTTGTTTTACATTTTTTTTAATAAACATTTTTGTATTTTTTTTAGCTGTGTTTCTTTCGAACATTATTTTTTATTCTTCTTGAATCTACTTTTATTCTATTTTTTTAAGTACAATTTTCTGTTTCTTTCAATTTTGAAGTTTTTCTGAATTTGTTTTTATTTTTTTTAAGATTTTTTTCGTTTTTTTCTTTTTAAAATAGTTTTTTTCTGCATACTCTTTCAACCGCCTTTTTTTCGTCAAGTTCTTTTAAAACTTCTTTACTTTTCAACTGTCGATTTTCAAGTATTTTTCTTGCGAATATTTTGAAAATAGGGTATTGTAAAACTAGAAAAAAAAACATTTATTTCAAAAATTAATCCATCTTGTTTAACAATTTAATAATTTTGTTATAAATCTTGTTTCTGTTCCTTCCAAAAATCACATCTACATGATTTGTATTTTCAAGCGCCATTTTTCCATAAATTTTTGCTTTTTCAGGTAATTTTGAGTAGAATAATTCAGAATCCTGAAAAAAATATTTTTTTAACAATTTTTTATTTATTTACTTACTTCAGGACTAATTAGCGAATCATTTAAACCATAAATAATAAAAATAGGAATGTTTATTTTGTTTAAATCGTATTCAGGCGGTGTGCTATTTCCATAAATATTTAAATTATTTAATTTTCCGTAATCATACATTCTGAATTTTCCTGAAAAATTAATTTGATAATGATGGCTCAACAGTTTCAGAGATGTTTCACTTCCAAAATTCATAAATAACAAGCTTATTAAATTCTGAAAAAAAAACAAGTCTTTTTGTTACAAAAAAAATTAGTGAATAAATACAGGGTCGAACTCATCTTGTGTCCATCCATACATAACCTCAAGGAGATAAAACGGAATTTTTTTAAACGGATTTAAGACAAAAAATAATCTCGATAGCTTCATATACCAAGAATTGTAAGCTCCAATTGTTAAATACGAATTTTTGTAATCAAAATAACTCTGAAATTGATTTAAATTTTTTTAAAATTATTATACAGGGCTGGCCTAATGTATAAAACACATAGATATGTCCACGGATCGACTTTAAAAGAGGAAAAAATTTTACTTTGCTCTTTGGTGACCAAATTTCTTAAAACAGACTCGGTTTTAAACAATTAGTTAAAGAAGTTGTTCAATGAAGACGATGCTGCTTCAGTTCTTGCCGTTCATTTCGCAAGAGAAACTCCAATCTTTGAAAAAATTTTTTTAAGTCGATCCAGGAACATCGCGGATATGTATCAAACTTTACCTGAGTTTTCAAAACAGGATAAGTCAGTTTTAATAAAACTGAAGTTCCGTGAATAAAAGTGGTTCCTGGTGTTAACGCTATCATAATTTTAACCGAATTTAAAGCATCTTCAGGTCTTGTTATAGCATATACTAGTCCTGTAGTTCCACTTCCAGAAACTCCCATATAAATCACTTTCTTTTGTTTTGTTATTTTTTTAACATAGTTGATTGTATCACGAACATCATGAAAACCAATTTCATGAAAACTGAAAATTTCAGTTAATTCGAATTTAATAAACAAGATGATTAATAACCGAGACTGTTAAATTAAAGCAAGAACGAGCACTAGCGAGGTTATTAATCGTCGTTTGACATATGAGTTTATTACAAGATTTTTTTTCATTGACTGTGCAGTAACCCCATCTTGCTGAGATAAAATAAATAATAAACAGTCAAAAAAAAATCTTAATTAACCTGTGATTCCAAAATTGTGGATCAGTGTTTGAGAATTTTACATGTTTTTTGGAATAGTAAGATCCTCGTCTATTGGGCAACCAAACGTCATAACCAGCTCTCCAAAATAGAAAAGCAATTGAATCATTCTGTTGAGACACCCAAATACTCGAATCGAAAAGTAACGGATGATCCATTATAATAACATCACGAGGATTTTGATGAGGAATTCGGAAAATTGTCAAAATATAGCCTTCAGTTGTTTGGAAATTGTGCGTTTCTGAGTTTCCAACATATTTGTGAATTATTGTAGTCTAAAAAAAATATATTAACAATTTTTCTGTTGTCTCGTGACTACAGAAATATTGTTCCTTACATCCGGCTCGAAGGACCATACAAATCTTAAACAGAATTTTGAGTTAAAAAACAAAAGTTTAATTGCAATGAAAAAATAGTTATTTTAGCTCCTAAAACGCGTTTCTTGAAAAGCCAAAACTCGTCTTACACTGAGACATTTCTCTATATCCGGCTCGAAGGACCATTCAAACATTTTTTTTTTTTTTGAGAAACTATTAATCGTTAGGAATTCGAAATACTCACTTGTGATTGGTTGTCTTTGAACCTCAAGCAATCACAAATCATTAAATTCAATGTCTGATTGGTTGATTTTCAGAATTAACCAATCACAAATGGGTATTTCAAATACGGAACGTCTACTAACCTATCTGGTTAAAACAACGGTTTTTAGCCTCAAATCTGCTACTTTTTAACCTTCTTGGAATAGATGAAGCCGGTCATTGATTATTTAACTTTCTTGGAGTAGAAGAAGCCGATCATTATTAGAATTTTTGTTCTACACTCATAACTCTTTGTTTTTTATTAGAGAGAAACTTTAACAGTTAGAAATTCCAAATACTTACTTGCGATTGGTCGATTTTGAAACTTAACCAATCACAAATCGTTAGATTTAACCTGTAATTGGTTAATTTTCAAAATTAACCAATCACAAATCAGTGTTTCGAATATGCAACGTCTACTGACGTCTCTGGTAGAACAAACGGATTTACACCTCTAATCTGTTACTTATTTAATCTTCTTGGAGTCAATGAGGCTGATCATTTATTATTTAATCTTCTTGGAGTAGATAAATATCTATATTTTGTTTTTTTATTAGAGAGAAACTATTGTTGGGAATTCAAAATACTCACTTGTGATTGGTTGTCTTTGAACCTTAAGCAATTACAAATCATTAAATTCAAGGTCTGATTGGTTGATTTTCAAAATTAACCATTCACAAATGAGTATTAGAAATATGCAACTTCTACTGACTTCTCTGGTAGAAAAAACGGGTTTTAACCTCTAACCTGTTACTTATTTAACCTTCCTACAGTAGATGAGGTTGGTCATTAATTATTAAATCTTCTTGGAGTAGATAATATCTATACTCTGTTTTTTTTTTATTAGAAAGAAACCATTGACCTTTATAAATTTGAAATTCTCATTTGTGATTCGTTGATTTTGAAACTTAACCAATTACGAATCATTAGACTCAACCTGTGATTAGTTGATTTTCAAAAATTAACCAATCACAAATGAGTATTTCAAATATACAACGCTTACTAACTTCTCTCGTAGAAACAACGGATTTTAGCCTCTAATTTGTTATTTATTTAACCTTCTTGAAGTAGATGAGGCCGGTCATTAATTATTTAGTCTTCTTGGAGTAGATAAATATCTATAGTCTTTTTTTTATTAGAGAGAAGCCATTAACCCGTTAGCAATTTGAAAAACTCAGTTATGATTGGTTGATCTTGAAACTTAATCAGTCATGAAACATTAGATTCAATCTGTGATTGGTTAATTGGTTAAATTGGTTAAATAAGTATTTCCAATATGCAACGCCTACTGACTTCTCTGTTAGAAACAACAGATTTTAGCCTCTAATGTGTTACTTATTTAACCTTCTCGGAGTAGATGAAGTCGGTCATTGATTATTTAATTTTTTTGAAGTAAATAAATATCTATAATCTGTTTTCTATTAGAGAGAAACCATTAACCCTTAGAAATTTGAAATACTGCGATTGGTTGATTTCGAAATTTAACTAATCACAAAGCATTAGATTGTTGACTGTAGTCTCATGATTACAGAAATATTGTTCTTTACATCCGGCTCGAAGGACCATACAAATTTTAAACAGAATTTTGAGTTAAGAGTCAAAAGTCTAATTGCAATGAAAAAATTGTTATTTTAGCTCGAAAAACGCGTTTCTTGAAAAGCCAAAACTCGTCTTACACCAAGACATTTCTCTATATCCGGCTCGAAGGACCATCCAAACATTTTACTAATTTTAGATGACAGAGATATTTTTTTACTAATTTTTAAGTTAATAAATACAAAAAAAAACTTTTTTATTATTAACGCCCAGAGAGGTAATTTTACTACTTTTTAATAGCTTTAAGCAATGTTTTACTAATTTTAGAAGTTGAAAATATTTTTTTACTAATTTTTTATTTACTAAACACTAAAGAAGAAACATTTATTTTTTAATATTGGAATCCTGAAGCGACTGTTTATCTAATTTTGAAATCTGGAGAGATAGTTTTACTAATTTTAGAGCTAATTAAAATATTTTTATAAATTTTTTAACTAATAAAGGCAAAGGTAATGCTGTTTTAGTAATTTTAGTAGCTGTAACCGACATTTTACAAATTTTAAAAGTTGGTTTATTACTAATTTTTTAATTAATAAATACAAAAAAACATTTTTTGAATAATGGAATTTTGAAGCAACATTTTACCTAATTTTGAAATCTTAATTTTACTAATTTTGGTGGATAGACATCTTTTTTATGAATTTTTAAAGTAATAAAGACTAGGATGGCACAGTTTTAATTATTTTAGTAGCTTTAAGCAAGGTTTTACTAATTTTAGAGGTTAATTTTTTTTAATTTTTTAATTAATAGAGACTAAAGAAACATTTATTTTTTAATACTGGAATCCTGAAGTGACTGTTTTCCTAATTTTAAAATCTAGAAAGACAGTTTTACTAATTTTAGAGCTAAACAAAATATTTTAATTAATTTTTTAACTAATAAAGGCAAGAGTAATACTGTTTTAGTAATTTTAGTAGTTTTAAGCAATATTTTAGTAATTTTAGAAGCTAAATATATTTTTTTATTAATTTTTTAATTAATAAATACAAAAACAAAACATTTTTTTAAATAATAAGACACACAAAAAACAAAATTAAAATACTTGTGATATTATAACTTAAAACAGAAATTATTTTTTAACTTACGATATTTTCATGCAAATCTGGACAGTAGTAACAATCAGAATTAAAAAATGGTAACAAATATCCATAATAAGTGTTACAACAAATATAATAATTGTACGAAATTAACAATATACAGTAAGAAAAAAATAATATTGTTACAGGTTTAAGCAACATTTTTACAATAATGGAGAAAATTTGTACAAATAATTTGCGTCATAACGAAAGTAAAAAACATAAATTTTTTTTGTAAAACTGATTTAACAACATAAGAATGCACTTAAATTAATAATATATTTATTTTTGAAAAAAAAAAGAGTTTGAGTATAGGCAACCAAATATACACTTAAAGCGTTACAAGTTGACTATGTACAGGTCAATTACACTTTTAGTGAGTCAAGAACCTTTTTTTGTTACTTTAATTCGAAAGTTATGTAACAAAGCCACTGTTCTTTACTTTTTCCACGTGAATAACTGTACAACAAGTCGTAATAAATATAAAATGCCCATTCAAGTAGTTTTAACGCAATAATTGCTTGCTGCTTGCTTACGTCGCAATTACGCTATCAGTGACCTATTTTGGGTCACTGACTTCAACAAAACATGCAATACGATAGGAAATAACAGTTAAATAAAACAAATTTTTTATTTTCACTTTTATTTTAATACGATAAAAATTTTGTAAAATCTTATAAACTATAGTGCGTGCACTTAAAAATTAATAAAAATTGTATACATTTACAAAAGTTTGATATGTTATCAATTTGAAATTGCCAGTCAGTTGGAAATCGTCATCACAGAATTGTTTTGTCGAATTTTTGGGCCGATCGAAGTCGATTTTACACTGCTCCAAGAATAGACAACTGTGACATGACGTCATGTTGTCACTGACAATAAACTCTCTATTGCGCATGCTCCAAACCGTTCTATTCTACCGCACATGCGCAGTATCGGATTAGTGACTTAAAATCTGTATTGCGCATGCTCAGTTCAGTCCCAACTTGCTCTATATTCGATTTTTTTTTGTAAATCGAGTTCGACCGGCTAGCCTTCACCCCCCCAAAACTGACATAATAAATAATCTGAGTATTCCCTCGTTTCTGGAATGTTATAATTAACTTAATTTTGATGTCTTGTCTCTATCCTCTTTGTTAATTCACACACTACTTCTCTATAAATCATTGGATCCATATTTCGACCTAAGAGCATCAATATCCACCAATCACCCAGCTCTATTTTCCTGCATAGAGCCCGACAGACCTCAATCGGTATAGCTCTATGTCGTGCATTCAACAATCTTGGCCTTATCTTCGGACTAGCAACAATAATAATTCTGTACAGGACCAAAACTGTCAACATTGTTGCTAGAATCATAAACCAAAACCAGATAAAAATGTAGGTTTTTTCGTTGACGATATTTAGAGGGAGAACACAGAGACTGTCATGTTTTTGAATAGATCCAGAAGCACCATATTTGTGGAAGATGCATTTGGTGACGCGAGGGAAGACGTAGACCATGGGATCCATACGTTCTTCTTGGGCTTGTTCAGAGAAGTTCATAACACGCCAACCATAAGAAAGGAACTCGCCGTCAAAAAATTTGTTCATGAGGTAGAGCTGGACAATGACGTTGATCAGGCAAAGGCATTCGCAGGCAAAGTAGCGGAGGGCATACAGGTTATGAGTCTGGAACAAAAATTCAAAAAATGACCGGCTTCATCTACTCCAAGAAGGTTAAATAATCAATGACCGGCCTCATCTACTACAAGAAGATTAAATAAGTAACAGATTAAAGGCTAAAATTTGTTATTTTACCAGAGAGACACTAATAGGCGTTGAAAATTTGAAATACACATTTATGATTAGTTAATTTTGAAAATCAACCAATTACGGATTGATTCTGATTTGCGATTGGTCAAGTTTAAAAACAACCAATCACAAGTGAGGATTTCATATTTCTAACGGTTTACGGTTTTTTTCTAATAAAAAAAATATATAGATGTTTATCTACTCCAAGAAGATTTAATAATTATTGACTGGCTTCATCTACTACTCCAAGAAGGTTAAGTAAGCAATGACTAACTTCATCTACTCCAAGAAGGTTAAATAAGTAACAAATTAAAATCCGTTGTTTCTACTAGAGAAATCAGTAGACGTTCGTATCTGAAATACTCATTTGTGATTGGTTCATTTTGAAAATCAACCAATCACAGATTGAATCTAACGATTTGTGATTAGTTAAGTTTCAAAATCGACCAATCACAATGAGTATTTCAAATTTCTAGCGGTATATATTCTCTAACAGTTAATATCTTCTATTTATTAAAAAAAAAAAACAGACTATAGTTATTCAAAATTTACTCCAAGAAGATTAAATAATTAATGACCGGCCTCATCTACTCCAAGAAAATTAAATAAGTAACAGATTAGAGGCGAAAATCCGTTGTTTTTACCGGAGAGATCAGTAATGATTTGTGATTGGTTAGTTTTGAAAATCAACCAATAACAGATTGAATCTAATGCTTTGTGATTGGTTAAGTTTCGAAATCAACCAATCGCAAGTGGGTATTTCAAATTTCTAAGAGTTAATGGTTTCTCTCTAATAGAAAATAGACTATAGATATTTATTTACTTCAAAAAAATTAAATAATCAATGACCGACTTCATCTACTCCAAGAAGGTTAAATAAGTAACACATTAGAGGCTAAAATAAGAGAGAAGTCAGTAGGCGTTGCATATTGGAAATACTTATTTAACCAATTTATCCAATTAACCAATCACAGATTGAATCTAATGTTTCGTGACTGATTAAGTTTCAAAATCAACCAATCATAACTGAGTTTTTCAAATTGCTAACGGTTAATGGCTTCTCTCTAATAAAAAAAGACTATAGATATTTATCTACTCCAAGAAGACTAAATAATTAATGACCGGCCTCATCTACTTCAAGAAGGTTAAGTAAGTAATAGATTAGAGACTAAAATCCCTTGTTTCTACGAGAGAAGTTAGTAGACGTTGTATATTTGAAATACTCATTTGTGAATGGTTAATTTTGAAAATCAACCAATCAAACCTTGAATTTAATGATTTGTAATTGCCTAAGGTTCAAAGACAACCAATCACAAGTGAGTATTTCGAATTCCTAACGATTAATAGTTTCTCTCTAATAAAAAAAACAGAGTATAGATATTTATCTACTCCAAGAAGATTAAATAATAAATGATCGGCCTCATTGACTCCAAGAAGATTAAATAAGTATGAGATTAGAGGTGTAAATCCGTTTGTTCTATCAGAGATGTCAGTAGACGTTGCATATTCGAAACACTGATTTGTGATTGGTTAATTTTGAAAATTAACCAATTACAGGTTAAATCTAACGATTTGTGATTGGTTAAGTTTCAAAATCGACCAATCACAAATAAGTATTTGGAATTTGTAACGGTTAAAGTTTCTCTCTAATAAAAAACAAAGAGTTATGAGTGTAGAACAAAAATTCTGATAATGATCGGCTTCTTCTACTCCAAGAAAGTTGAATAATGAATGACCGGCTTCATCTACTCCAAGAAAGTGTAAAAGTAGCAGATTTGAGGCTAAAAACCGTTGTTTTAACCAGATAGGTTAGTAGGCGTTCCGTATTTGAAATACCCATTTGTGATTGGTTAATTTTGAAAATTAACCAATCAGAGATTGAATCTAATAATTCGTGATTGGTTAAGTTTCAAAATCGACCAATTACAAGAGAGGATTTCAAATTTCTAACGGTTAATAGCCTCTCTCTAATAAAAATACAGACTATAGACATTTATCTCCTCCAAGAAGATTAAATAATTAATGACCGGCTTCATCTAGTCCAAAAAGGTTAAATAAATAACAGATTAGAGGCGAAAATCCGTTGTTATTACCGGAGAGATCAGTAATGATTTGTGATTGGTTAGTTTTGAAAATCAACCAATAACAGATTGAATCTAATGCTTTGTGATTGGTTAAGTTTCGAAATCAACCAATCGCAAGTGGGTATTTCAAATTTCTAAGAGTTAATGGTTTCTCTCTAATAGAAAACAGACTATAGATATTTATTTACTTCAAAAAAATTAAATAATCAATGACCGACTTCATCTACTCCAAGAAGGTTAAATAAGTAACAGATTAGAGGTTAAAATCCGTTGTTTCTAACAGAGAAGTCAGTAGGCGTTGTATATTTGAAATACTCATTTGTGAATGGTTAATTTTGAAAATCAACCAATCAAACCTTGAATTTAATGATTTGTGATTGCTTAAGGTTCAAAGACAACCAATCACAAGTAAGTATTTCGAATTCCTAACGATTAATAGTTTCTCTCTAATAAAAAAACAAAATATAGATATTTATCTACTCCAAGAAGATTAAATAATAAATGATCGGCCTCATTGACTCCAAGAAGATTAAATAAGTATGAGATTAGAGGTGTAAATCCGTTTGTTCTACCAGAGACGTCAGTAGACGTTGCATATTCGAAACACTGATTTGTGATTGGTTAATTTTGAAAATTAACCAATTACAGGTTAAATCTAACGATTTGTGATTGGTTAAGTTTCAAAATCGACCAATCACAAATAAGTATTTGGAATTTCTAACGGTTAAAGTTTCTCTCTAATAAAAAAACAAAGAGTTATGAGTGTAGAACAAAAATTCTAATAATGATCGGCTTCTTCTACTCCAAGAAAGTTAAATAATCAATGACCGGCTTCATCTATTCCAAGAAGGTTAAAAAGTAGCAAATTTGGGGCTAAAAACCGTTGTTTTAACCAGATAGGTTAGTAGGCGTTCCGTATTTGAAATATCCATTTGTGATTGGTTAATTTTGAAAATTAGCCAATCAGAGATTGAATCTAATGATTCGTGATTGGTTAAGTTTCAAAATCGACCAATTACAAGAGAAGATTTCAAATTTCCAACGGTTAGCCTCTCTCTAATAAAAATACAGACTATAGATATTTATCTACTCCGAGAAGATTAAATAATTAATGACCGGCTTCATCTACTCCAAGAAGGTTAAATAAATAACAGATTAGAGCCTAAAATCCGTTGTTTCTACCAGAAAAGTCAGTAGGTAATGCATTAGAGAGAAACTCGGAGAGAAGCCATTAACCGTTTCAAATTTGAAATACTCATTTGTTATTGGTTCATTTTGAAAATTAATCAATCACAGGTTGAATTTAATGCTTCGTGATTGTTTTAGTTTTAAAATCAACCAATCACAAGTGAGTATTTCAAATTTCCAACGGTTAATGGCGTCTCTCTAATAAAAAACAGAATATAATATTTAAATACCCCAAGAAGATTAGATAATCAATGACCGACTTCATCTACTCCAAGAAGATTAAACAAGTAACGGATTAAGGGCTAAAATCCGCTGTTTCTACCAGAAAAGACAGTAGGCGTTGCATATTTGAAATACTCATTTCTGATTGAAAATTAACCAATTACAGGTTAAATCTAACGATTTGTGATTGGTTAAGTTTCAAAATCGACCAATCACAAGTAAGTATTTGGAATTTCTAACTGTTAAAGTTACTCTCTAATAAAAAACAAAGAGTTATGGGTGTAGAACAAAAATTCTAATAATGATCGGCTTCTTCTACTCCAAGAAAGTTAAATAATCAATGACCGGCTTCATCTATTCCAAGAAGGTTAAAAAGTAGCAGATTTGAGGCTAAAAACCGTTGTTTTAACCAGATAGGTTGGTAGGCGTTCCGTATTTGAAATACCCATTTGTGATTGGTTCATTTTGAAAATTAATCAATCACAGGTTGAATTTAATGCTTCGTGATTGTTTTAGTTTTAAAATCAATCAATCACAAGTGAGTATTTCAAATTTCCAACGGTTAATGGCGTCTCTCTAATAAAAAACAGAATATAATATTTAAATACCCCAAGAAGATTAGATAATCAATAACCGACTTCATCTACTCCAAGAAGATTAAATAAGTAACAAATTAGGGGCTAAAATCCGCTGTTTCTACCAGAAAAGACAGTTGGCGTTGCATAATTGAAATACTCATTTCTGATTGGTCAATTTTGAAAATTAACCAATCACAATTTGCATCTAACAATTCGTGATTGGTTAAGTTTCAATATCGACCAATCACGAGTAAGTATTTTAAATTTCTAACTGTTTATGGTTTCTCTCTGATAACAAGCAGTCTGTAGATAGATTAGAGACCATTCAAGACACTAGATAACAATTGAGGAGCCAAAAAAAATTTTTTTTGTAATGTGGTGAAACATTTTGAAATAAGAATTGATCAAGTTGTGGGTTTTGGTTGATTGAGTTTCACAAAAAAAAAGAAAAAGTGTTGTAACAAGCTGTCTGTCTTAATTCAGGTTAATAGTACGAGAACAGGAAAGAATTGTTTCTGTATTGTTAAAACTAATTTAAATAATTGCTTCCTTTTCACAATTATCTTATTGTTTAAAAAAAACTAAGATTTATTTTTAATTTTTACTTCAATAAATATATCGGGTGTTGATTTAAAATATTCTTTTCTGATGAATTATGGCAAAGTTGGAAATTTTGTTTACAAAAGTTGTTTGGGATCTCTAAAACAACGACGTTTTGATGTATGTCATGTTCTAAAAACTGTCAAAGTGCCAATTGAAGTAAATTTGTTTATAAATATTTTTTTTATTATTTATTTATTCCAATTTGCAATTTCCAAGTTCAAAAACTTGGTAATTACTAAGATTATTGTTATTTTTAGCTCAGGTACGTGTTAATTTGCTATAATTTAATGTTTTTTAACATTCAAAGATTCATAAGAAAAAAAATTCTTTTGTCCCAATTTTTATTTTTTCTTGATTCAGAGTCTCAAAAGCCTTAACTAATAGAGATAAAAATATCACCTCCGGGACTTTATTATCCAAAATTTAATTCTCTACAACTTTTACTTATAACATTTTTTTGTATCTCTAGCCGTTTGCGCAGCGTTTTCAAATAAACCGAGCGTTGCACAAATTTTAATTCGTACAAAAAGGCTTCTTTGAGTCTATTTTTACACAATTTCGACTTTTCTTTCATTTATTAACAGTTTAGTCACCTTTTACAGTTCACCACTGATAAGATTATCACCAATTTAAACTAACAGTAAATTTAAACAATCAGTACAACCCACATATAATTATAAAATAAATTAAAATTTCCTACGTTGTTTCAATTAAAAAAAATATTGCATCAAATTGGCACACGTTGCAACATACAGCATTTTTTTCACTACTCCACTTTTATCAATCAGTTACTCACTTAATTTGCAATTAGATTCATGATTCAAACAATTAGAAACACGATTTACGCTCCTTGCATGTAATAACATTCGAGGTTAAAAAAATTTTTGACCTAGGTTATTTAACCTTGACTCTCAACTGTTTCCCAACTGTCAAAAATTCCCTTATCTCTCTCTGATTTAATTTAAATTTATTTTATCCAGTTACAGACCTTGTAATCACAAATAAATTACTATCTTTATGCCTTCATGCAATTTCCAGCAACATGCCTTAAAGGCATTTAAAAAAAAAACTTACTCGAACATGTGTCAGGAGATAATCAAGGATAACTTCCTTTTTGGCATTTTTCTCCTCTTCGTGGCAAATCCCGATTTTCAGTCTCATACTCAGAGTTTTCATAAGTCCGCCTTCGAAGACGTCCCACAAGACTTTAGGCACGTAGCACGCCAAAGCCTAAGGCAAAAATTTTTTTTAGTACCTACTATATATCGAAACGGTTTCGGTACCTGGAAAAACAGCACGAAACAGACCCATTGGTAGTAGGTGTAGTACTTTTTAGCATCTTCGGCTCCAAAGTCGTTAGCAACACCAGGATGGGCAACTTCTCGTCCGACCTGGAAAAAAAAACCAACTCTGTAATTACTACAGGCTGTCATTAGGTGAAATTACAGATGTGGGGCCTCAGGTCTAGACTCTAAAAATTTTTAGTTCCGGGAAAGTGTTGAAATTTTAGACAAAATCGGAGGTCAGGCTTTGACCTGGATCGATGCTTTCACTAATAAACAATGGAATTTTTGATTTTTTTTTGATTTTGTACAAGACTGTGGTGTAATAATATGCTGTTGGGAGTGATAAGCAGTCGTAAATAGTTCAGCCTTGACTATTAAACTCTCCATAACAGATTTACTAGTGTAATAATTTACCTTCGGACTCATCTGAGGGACGATAATAAATAAACAAATAAATAATAGTGTGAGACGAGACTTCCTTTTTTCAAAATGTTTCAAAATTTTCGCTGAGTAGTAGAAATTCTATTTTTAAGGAGTAAAAATTATCGAAAACTTAATTAGTAATCTTTAAAATCATCCAAAATTTGTGTCTTTGTCAAGGTCGTTATAATTCGTTTTCACTGTATTTTCATATTTGATTAGATTGAAACCATTCTGAAATCATAACTCGCATTAAATCATTCCCAATTATATGATTTCGTTATAAGAATAAAGTGATTCATCTTTCCATTGTGGCAAGGAACAATCCAAACAATTTGCTTTGTCTCATTTAACCAAATATAATGCAATTGAATTTTTAAAACAATTTAAAAACAATTCCAAAACCAAATATTTAAATTATCTCATCAGTAAATCAGGTTGTTGTCTTCTAATTTATTTTTGATTTGTAAATTACTTTTTTCCTAATTCTAATCCTAATTAAGATTGGCTATTTGACATCTGTCACTTAATCAAAAACACCGTCATCTGTTCTCCAAGACACAACTGTTTTTATTTAAATTTATAAAATCAACAATTTTCTGCATAAAACACATGTTTTGGAATATTTTCCCATAAAATTCTGCAACTGAATACGATTCTAAACGAAACTCGAGTCTTGAATGACTCATTTATTGATTTTTCTGCAAGAGATAAACCCTGCATCTGACATTACATCTGAGCTTTCTTAATTGCCGACAAAAGAACTCGAAAAATATAAATTTCAAATTACAACTAGAGCATTAACAGTTTCGTTTTTTATTTTAAATTTTAGTTTTTTAGGTTGGCAAAACGTAAAGGTGTGTGAACAGTACTAGAATTTACAAAATTTATGATTTTGAAACTGAAAAAAAAAATCAAAATTGGAGTAACCAAATCCCCTAGATCTAGAACAGTAAGAATCTCGTTTTTTTTCTGGCTTGAGTCAAGCTCTAATTTTAATTATTTTAAGTTGGGAAAACGTAAAAATGTGTGAACACTACTAGAATGTACAAAATTTTGAGTTCAAAACTCAAAAAAAATTCAAAATTGTAGTGACCAAATCCCCTACGTCTAGAATAATAACAATTTCGTTTCATTATTTTCTTCTAGCTTAAATCAAGCCCTAATTTTGGTTTTTAAGTTGGCAAAACATGAAAATGTGTGAAGACAACTAAAATGTCCAATATTTTGACCTTGAATTCCCCTACATTTAGAATACTGTTAATTTCGCTTTTTTTATTTCTTTCTGGCTTGACTCACGCTCTAATTTTGATTTTTCTAAGTTGGCAATGTCCAAAAATGTGTAAACACTATTAGAATGTACAAAATTTTGACTTTAAAACTCAAAAAAAGCAAAATTGTTTTAACGCAATTCGCTACATCTAGAACACCAAAAATTTCTTGTTTTTTCATTCCTAGCTTGAATCTAATCCTAATTTTAGTTTTTTCATTTGGCAAAATGTAAAAATCTGTGAACACTACAAGAATGTACAAAATGTCGGCTTTGAATCTCGAAAAAAAATCAAAATTGTGGAGATCAAAACACTTACCTCTGGAACACTAAACAATTTCGTTTTTTATTTATTTCTAGCTTAATCAAGCCCTCGTTTCGATTTTTTTATGTCCGCAAAACATCAAAATGTGTGAAAAATATCTGAATGTACAAAATTTTGACCTTGAAACTCAAAAAAAGTCAAAATTGTAGTAACCAAATTCCCTAGATCTAAAACAGAAACAATCTCGTTTTTCTAATTTTTCTGGCTTGAGTCAAGCTCTAATTTTGATGATTTTAAGTTGGGAAAACGTAAAAATGTGTGAACACTACTAGAAAGTACAAAATTTTGAGTTCAAAACTCAAAAAAAATCAAAATTGTAGTGATCAAATCCCCTACGTGTTGAATAACTACAATTTCGTTTCTTTATTTCCTTCTAGCTTAAATCAAGCCCTAATTTTGGTTTTTAAGTTGGCAAAACATGAAAATGTGTGAAGACTATTAAAATGTCCAATATTTTGACCTTGAAACTCGAAAAAATCAAAATTGTAGAAATCGATTCCTCTACATTTAGAACACTGATAATTTCTTTTTTTTATTTCTTTCTGGCTTGAATCACGCCCTAATTTTGATTTTTTTTAAGTTGGAAATGTCTAAAAATGTGTAGACACTATTAAAATGTACAAAATTTTGACTTTAAAACTCAAAAAAAAGCAAAATTGTGGTAACGCAATTCGCTACATCTAGAACACCAAAAATTTCTTGTTTTTTCATTCCTAGCTTGAATCTAGTCCTAATTTTAGTTTTTTCAGTTGGCAAAATGTAAAAATCTGTAAATACTACAAGAACGTACAAAATGTTGGCTATGAATCTCGAAAAAAAATCAAAATTGTGGAGATCAAATCATTTACATCCGGAATACCAAACAATTTCGTTTTTTATTTCTTCCTAGCTTAATCAAGCCTCAGTTTTGGTTTTTTAAAGTTGTCAAAACGTGAAATTCTGTGAACACTACTATAAAGTCCACAATTTTAATCTTGAAACTCAAAAAAAAAATCAAATTTTTGCGAATGAATCTCCTTCATCTGAAACATTAACAAATTTCTTTTTTATTCTCATTATTGACTAGAATCATGCCCTTATTTTAATTTTTTTAAGTTGGCTAAGCATCGAAACGGGTGGTCATTGTTAAAATGTACAAAATTTTGACTTTGAAACTCAAAAAAAATCAAAATTGTCGTGACAGAATCTCCTACATCTAGAACATCATCAATTTCGTTTTTTATTACTTTCTGGCTTGAATCAAGCCCTAGTTTTGATTTTTTTAAGTTGGCAAAACGTCAAAATGTGTGAAAAATATCTGAATGTACAAAATCTTGACCTTGAAACTCAAAAAAAATCAAAATTGTAGTAACCAAATCCTCTACATCTAGAACACTGTTAATTTCGCTTTTCTTATTTCTTTCTGGCTTGAATCACACCCCAATTATAGCTTTTTAAGTTGGCGAAACGTAAAAATCTATAAACACTACTCGAATGTCCAAAATTCTGACTTTGAAACTCAAAAAAATCTAATTTGTAGTCACTGAATCTCCTGCAGTTATAACACTAATAATTTTGTTTTTTTATTCCTTTCTGGCTTGAATGAAGCTCTAATTTTAATTTTCTAAGTTGGTAATATCTAAAAATGAGTGTTGTACATTTGAATGTAAAAAAATTAGACCTTGAAACTCAAAAAAAAACAAAATTGTAGTGACCGAATCTTCTACATTTAGAACATCCAAAATTTCGGTTTTTTTTTGTTTTTGGCTTGAATCAAACACTAATTTGAGTTTTTTAAGTTGGCAAAATGTAAAAACGAGTGAACACAACTTTAAATATTCAAGATTTTGACTTTAAAACTCAAAAAAAAACAAAATTTTAGTGACCAATTCCCCTACATCAAACACACGAATAATTTCGGTTTTTTTATGTTTTCCTTGCTTAAATCAAGCTCTAATTTTGGTTTTTAAGTTAAAAAAATGTGAAAATGTATAAACATTACAACAAAGTACACAATTTTGACCTTGAAATGCAAAAAAAAATCAAAATTGTGGTGACAAAATCTCCTACATCTAGAACATTATCAATTTCGCTTTTTATTTCTTTCTGGCTTGAATCAAGCCCTAATTTCGGTTTTTTAAGTTGGCAAAACATCAAAATGTGTAAAAAATACCTGAGTGTACAAAATTTTGATTTCAAAACTCAAAAAAAAAATCAAAATTGTAGTAACTAAATCTCCTACATCTGGAACATCAACAATTTCGTCCTTTTTTCTTTCTAACTTAATTCAAGCCCTAATTTTGATATTTTTGAGTTGGCAAACCGTGTAAATACGTGAATTTTGGCGGGAAAAAACCAAAATTAGTTCAAACCTGTCTTCTGAACGCATCCGGCATGGTAAAAGTCGACGATATCCAACAGAAAGTATTGACCACATGTCCTGGTATACCTTCAACGATACACTGTATAGGATTTCCTACATATTGCGACGCTGTTATAATCAAACTGCAGGCCATTAAGAGCGCCGTTGTGAACAAATTATGCATCCGAAAGACGGCGCTATCGACCACGATATCCTGAAACTTCAGGTAGTCCTTCAACCCTCCCAGGAGCTTATACATTTTACTAGTTTTGGCAGTCTTTCACAAAAATTTTTTTTTCACCTAAACATAGTCACATGGAATTTGCGTTTACGATTCGAAAAACGACGGACACACTCCGTTGTATAACTTGCTACTGAGTGCTGCCCCCTCGATTTGGTGTTTCCCCCACTTAAAGTACAGTCGAACAAATATATTTTCATCCAATAGAAAGTGAAAAATCTCTTGGACGGTTTAGGTGTTTTGGAGATTTTTAAGGGAATTTCTACGGTAGGTCAAGAGATGAACCAATTAAAAAATTCAATCGATACAAGGAGGCGGAGCGTAGTGATTACCTCCTTCTTTATTATCGTTTTATTATTGTTTTTTGATAAGAGTGACGCGACATTAATTTCGTTCTAATTATTTCTAGACGAGAGAGATTACAAAAATTTTATTTATTACTTGTTTGTTGAAAAATTAGGAAATTTATCTAGTTCTGATAAAAATTTGAATAACGAATAGTTTAGGCACTAATTTAGAAATTTAATTAACAAAAAAAGTAACTAACAATTGCAATTGCAAAAAGGGCTTGATGGTCAAAGTATAATTTTTGTAAATTATTAAAAACTGATCGAAATGGATTAATTCTACTGTTTTTGAACACAAAACAATTTTTTTGTTGTTGTTTTCAGACAGAAAATTTAAAAATTGTTCACGAGTTTTTGGACAATTCTTAAGGCGTTTTGGGACAATCGTGTAGTATTATTTTAACAAAAAGAAGGCACAAGACATCTATTATTTATTTTGTGGTAGAAGTATCATTATTAAAAATTACCGACATTTTTTTTTTTTTTGTTTTTGAACAAACATTTAGGCCGTTTTTGGACAAAAATCTCAAATAATAATGTAAAGATTGTTTGTTTTAAACATTTTTGAATTAAGTTAATTTTCGGCTCTTTCTAGAACCAAAAACAACTAAATTTGTTAATATTTGTTATTTTTGAACAACGAAAAACTAATTTTGGCCAACTTTTAAGCCCATTTTTAGGGCAAAACACAACAATTTCTTATAATTTTTGGACAATCGTAGTATTATTTCAACAAAAAGAGGGATTAAAAGATTAATTATGTGAATACCTGCCGATTTTTTTGTTTTTGAACAAACATCGAGGTTGTTTTTGGACAATAAATTTATATAAAATTTGTTTGCGGAAGACGCTATTGTACTACAATAATTTTCGGTTTTTTCTAGACCTCAAAACACTAAAATTTGTTAATATTCGGTGTCTTTAAACAACAAAAAACTAATATTAAAAAAAGTAATATTTACGTAAATTAAAAAATATTTTAAGATCTTTGAACAACTATTAAGCTCTTTTTGAACTAAAACAAACAATTTATTTATTGTTTTTGAACAATGGTAGTTTTATTTTAACAAGAGAGAGACACAAAACACCATTTATTTCTTTTATGGTAAAAGTATTGTTATTTCAATATTTACCGACATTTTTTTGTTTTTGAACAATATTATACTAACATTTAGACAAGAACAATATCTAGGTAAACTAAAAATCGTTCTAATGTTATTGGACAATTTTTAAGGCGTTTTTGAACAATCGTAGTAGTATTTTAACAAAAGTGAGTTACAAAATTCCAATTATTTATTTTGTGGTAAAAGTAACGCTTCTTTGCTAATTACTAGCATTTTTTTTTGTTTTTGAACAACGATCTGGCCGTTTTTGGACAAAAATCTCTAATAAGTTTATGTAAAAATTATTTATTTTCAACGTTTTGTACTACATAAATTTATTCAGTGTTTTTGAACAACAAAGTACTAATATTTAGAGGAGAAGAATATTTACGTAAATTAAAAATTGTTTTAATATTTTTGGACAACTTTCAAGCTGTTTTTGGAGCAAGACCAACAATTTCTTTGTTGTTTTTGGACAATTAACAAAATTAAATTAACAAAAGGAGGCACACAACAATAATTATTTATTTTATGTTATTAATATCGTTATCTCGATAATAACCGATATTTTCTTGATTTTTGAACAAACATTTGGCCGTTTTGGAACAAAAAACTCTAATCGTTTATGTAAAAATTATTTGTTTTTAACATTTTTTTACTGCATAAATATATTCGGTGTTTTTGAACAGCAAAGAAATAATATTTAGAAAAGAACAATATCTAGGTAAACTAAAAATTGTTCTAATGTTTTTGGACAATTTTTAAGGAGTTTTTGGACAATCATAATATTATTTCTACAAAAAGAAGACACAAAACTTCAATTACTTGTTCTGTGTTAAAAATATTGTTATTTCAATAGTTACCGACATTTTTTTTTGTTTTTGAGCAAAGATCTGGTCGTTTTTGGACAAAAATCTTCAATGAGTTTATGCAAAAATTGTTTATTTTGAACATTTTGTAGTACATAAATTTATTTAGAGTTTTTGAACAACAAAGTACTAATGTTTAGAGCAGAAGAATATTTACGTAAATTAAAAATTGTTTTAATGTGTTTGGACAACTTTCAAGCTGTTTCTGGATCAAAATCAACAATTTCTTTGTAGTTTTTGGACAACTGCAGTATTATTTTAACAAAACGAGGCATAAAACACTAATTATTTATTTTATGTTATCAATACCGTTATCTCGATAGTAACCGATATTTTTTGGTTTTTGAACAAACATTTAGATCGTTTTTGGACAAAAACCTTTAACTAATTTATGTAACTAGTTTATCTTGAACGCTTTTGCACTAGATAAATTCTCGGCTTTTTCTAGACCTTAAAATACCAAAATTTGTTTATATTTTCTGTTTTTGAACAATTATATTTAAAAGTAAATTAAAAATTGTTTTAGCGTTTTTGGACAACTTTTAAGTTGTTTTGAGATTATTTCTTTCTTTTTGGACAATTGTAGTTTTCTTTTAACAAAGATTAGGCACAAACACCGGCTATTTATTTTTTGTTAGAAATATTGTTATTTTAATAATTAACATTTTGTTTTTGGACAAACATTAAGGCCGTTTTTGGACAAAAATCTCGAATAAATTTATGTAAAGATTGTTTGTTTGAAACATTTTTGAATTAAGTTAATTTTCGGCTCTTTCTAGAACCAAAAACAACTAAATTTGTTAATATTTGATATTTTTGAACAACAAAATACTAATTTTGGACAACTTTTAAGCCGATTTTTAGGACAAAACACAATTATTTCTTATAATTTTTGGACAATCGTAGTATTATTTCAATAAAAAGAGGGATTAAAAGATTAATTATGTGAATACCTGCTGATTTTTTTTTGTTTTTGAACAAACATCTAGGTTGTCTTTGGACAATAAATTTATGTAAAGTTTGTTTGCTGTAAACTCTATTGTACTACAATAATTTTCGGTTTTTTCTAGACCTCAACACACTAAAATTTGTTAATATTCGGTATTTTTAAACACAAAACTAATATTTAAAAAAAGTAATATTTACGTAAATTAAAAAATATTTTAAGATCTTTGAACAACTATTAAGCTCTTTTTGAACTAAATCAAACAATTTATTTATTGTTTTTGAACAATGGTAGTTTTATTTTAACAAAAGTGAGTTACAAAATACCAATTATTCATTTTGTGGTAAAAGTAACGCTTCTTTGCTAATTACTAACATATTTTTTTTGTTTTTGAACAATGATCTGGCCGTTTTTGGACAAAAATTTCTAATAAGTTTATGTAAAAATTGCTTATTTTCAACGTTTTGTACTACATAAATTTATTTAGTGTTTTTGAACAACAAAGTACTAATATTTAGAGGAGAAGAATATTTACGTAAATTAAAAATTGTTTTAATGTTTTTGGACAACTTTCAAGCTGTTTCTGGATCAAAATCAACAATTTCTTTGTAGTTTTTGGACAACTGCAGTATTATTTTAACAAATCGAGGCATAAAACACTAATTATTTATTTTATGTTATCAATACCGTTATCTCAACAATAACCGACATTTTTTGGTTTTTGAACAAACATTTAGATCGTTTTTGGACAAAAACCTTTAACTAATTTATGTAAATACTGTCTATTTTAAACGCTTTTGCACTAGATAAATTTTCGGCTTTTTCTAGACCTTAAAATACCAAAATTTGTTTATATTTAGTGTTTTTGAACAATTATATTTAAGTAAATTAAAAATTGTCTTAGTGTTTTTGGACAACTTTTAAGTTGTTTTGAGATTATTTCTTTTTTTTTGGACAATTGTAGTTTTCTTTTAACAAAGATTAGGCACAAACACCAATTATTTATTTTTTGTTAGAAATATTGTTATTTTAATAATTAACATTTTGTTTTTGGACAAACATTTAGGCCGTTTTTGGACAAAAATCTCGAATAAATTTATGTAATGATTGTTTGTTTTAAACATTTTTGAATTAAGTTAATTTTCGGCTCTTTCTTAAACCAAAAACAACTAAATTTGTTAATATTTGATATTTTTGAACAACAAAATACTAATTTTGGACAACTTTTAAGCCCATTTTTAGGGCAAAACACAACTATTTCTTATAATTTTTGGACAATCGTAGTATTATTTCAACAAAAAGAGGGATTAAAAGGTTAATTATGTGAATAGCTGCTGATTTTTTTTTGTTTTTGAACAAATATCTACGTTGTTTTTGGACAATAAATTTATGTAAAATTTGTTTGCGGAAGACGCTATTGTACTACAATAATTTTCGGTTTTTTCTAGATCTCAAAACACTAAAATTTGTTAATATTCGGTGTCTTTAAACAACAAAAAACTAATATTTAAAAAAAAAATATTTACGTTAATTAAAAAATATTTTAAGATCTTTGAACTACTATTAAGCTCTTTTTGAACTAAAACAAACAATTTATTTATTGTTTTTGAACAATGGTAGTTTTATTTTAACAAGAGAGAGACACAAAACACCATTTATTTCTTTTATGGTAAAAGTATTGTTATTTCAATATTTACCGACATTTTTTTGTTTTTGAACAATATTATACTAACATTTAGACAAGAACAATATCTAGGTAAACTAAAAATCGTTCTAATTTTATTGAACAATTTTTAAGGCGTTTTTGAACAATTGTAGTAGTATTTTAACAAAAGTGAGTTACAAAATTCCAATTATTTATTTTGTGGTAAAAGTAACGCTTCTTTGCTAATTACTAACATTTTTTTTGTTTTTGAACAACGCTCTGGCCGTTTTTGGACAAAAATCTCCAATGAGTTTATGTAAAAATTGTTTATTTTCAACGTTTTGTACTACATAAATTTATTCAGTGTTTTTGAACAACAAAGTACTAATATTTAGAGGAGAAGAATATTTACGTAAATTAAAAATTGTTTTAATATTTTTGGACAACTTTCAAGCTGTTTCTGGATCAAAATCAACAATTTCTTTCTAGTTTTTGGACAACTGTAGTATTATTTCAACAAAAGGAGGCATAAAACACTAATTTAGATAAATTAAAAATTGGTTTAGTGTGTTTGGACACCTTTCAAACTGATTTTGGAGCAAGACCAACAATTTCTTTGTTGTTTTTGGACAATTATAGTATTATTTTGACAAAAGAAGGCACACAACAATAATTATTTATTTTATGTTATTAATATTGTTATCTCGATAATAACCGACATTTTCTTGATTTTTGAACAAACATTTGGCCGTTTTTGAACAAAAAATTTTAATTAGTTTATGTAAAAATTGTTTCTTTTTAACGTTTTTATACTGCATAAATTTATTCGGTGTTTTTGAACAGCAAAGAAATAATATTTGGAAAAGAACAATATCTAGGTAAATTAAAAATTGTTCTAATGTTTTTGGACAATTTTTAAGGCGTTTTTGGACAGTCGTGGTATTATTTCTACAAAAAGAAGACACAAAACCTCAATTATTTGTTTTTTTGCGACTTTTTTTTTGCTTTTTAGCAAAGATTTTGGTTATTTTTGGACAAAAATCTCTAATAAGTTTATGTAAAAATTGTTTATTTTGAACATTTTGTATTACATAAATTTATTTAGAGTTTTTGATCAACAAAGTACTAATATTTAAAGGAGAACAATATTTACGTAAATTAAAAATTGTTTTAATATTTTTGGACAACTTTCAAGCTGTTTCTGGATCAAAATCAACAATTTCTTTCTAGTTTTTGAACAACTGTAGTATTATTTCAACAAAAGGAGGCATAAAACACTAATTAACTAACCGATATTTTTTTTGGTTTTTGAACAAACATTTAGATCGTTTTTGGACAAAAATCTTTAACTAATTTATATAAATACTGTTTATTTTGAACGCTTTTGCACTACATAAATTTTCGGCTTTTTCTAGACCTTAAAACACCAAAACTTGTTCATATTTTGTGTTTTTGAACAATATTTAAGTAAATTAAAAATTGTTTTAACGTTTTTGGACAACTTTTAAGTTGTTTTGAGATTATTTTTTTTGTTTTTTTGAACAATTGTAGTTTTCTTTTAACAAAGAGGAGGTACACACACTAATTGTTTATTTTTTGCTAGAGATATTGTTATTTTAATAATTGACATTTTGTTTTTGGACAAACATGTAGCTTGTTTTTGGACGAAAATTTTCAACAAATTTATTTAAAGATTGTTTGTTTTGAATATTTTGCTACTATATTAAATTTCGGCTTTTTTTAGTCCTCAAAACACCAAAATTTGTTAATATTTAGTGTTTTTGAACAACAAAATACATACTAATATTTATACAGAAATATTTTTAAGCTGTTTTTGAACAAAAACCAACAATTTTTCTATAGTTTTTGGACAATTATCATTTTCTTTCAAAAGAAAAAAGACAGAAAGTTCCAATTATTTATTGTATGATATAAATATTGTTATTTTAATAATTACCGAAATTTTTTTGGTTTTGGAATAAATATTGAGGCCGTTTTTAAACAGAAGTTTCTAATAAATTTATGTAAAGATTGCTTTGAATCTGTTGTACTAAATTTTTAGACAGAAAACTTGGTGTTTTTGGACAAACCTATCAATTTTTGGCCGTTTTTGAACAATTATATCAAAAATCAACAGGTTTTGGGTATTTTTGAAGAACTTATTAGTAAGTTTTTGCCAGTTTTTATTTAAACCAAATCAAAAATAAAGTACTAAAATTATTAGTGTTTTTGGACAACACATTTTTTTTTAAATATTATTTTATGTTTTTGCATTGGTGAGGTTTTTGAACAGAGAATTTAAATTTTCTTGCACTTTAGCACAGAAATTTTTAATGTTTTTGGACAACGTCATCAATTTTATAGCTGTTTTTGAACAACGATGACTAAGATTAGCACAGTTTGACTATTTTTGGAAAACATTAGTAAGTTTCTGCTAGTTTTTAAACAAAATAAAAAAGCAATTACCAAAATTATTAGCGTTTTTGGACAACACAATTTTCAAAATCATTATTTTTTGTTTTTACGTGAACTGTTGAGGTTTTTAAACAACGATATTGTAGTATTAAATTTCTGACAGCTTTTCAGACAAAAAAATTAATTATTTAATTACTAATTCTAGAAAACATCTCTAACACCTTAATTACATTACTTCTCACATTTTTTTCCTAAAACGTGTTCTAACTAAAAACACCAAAACCACTATAATTATTTATTAGCATAACCCATTAAACAACACAGCTATTATCAAAAAAAACTTGTTATTAAAATAATTAAAATATTATTTTTGTCGGATTTTCTGTTCTAACTAGACCAACTCCTGAAAAGGTCATTTAAATTGTCTCTCTTAATTACACTTAAACCAGATCACATTAATTAGTCTAATTTCCGCTAATTCAATTATAATTTATCCAATAACTGCAAAATTTTCTCATAAACTCGCTCAATTCGGTGTTTACCAAACACAAAATCTGCGTGATTCAAGCCCTCGACTTCTAAATTTCCGAATTTTTTGACGGCATCGGGGAGAAGACTAGAGAGAAATCTATTATCCTACAAAATAATAATAAACACAATACTTGAATTGAACAGATAAGAGTGAAAACAGGTACTCCGCGGACAAAATTTGTCCGCAGAGTTGTTGTTTTATAAAAGAAACTCACTTTAGCGTCTGAAAACGTATCGTCCTTGCTGAAAATTTGAAATATTGGTGCTTTAATGTTTTCTAGAGGGTAAACAGGTGGTGTTTTTTGGCCATAAAAATCAAAATTTCGTTCTTCGTAATCAAAATACACAAAGTTGCCATTGTGGACGAAAATGTGGTAAAAATGGTTGAGGGTTTTTAAAGGATAATTGCCGTGAAGTGATGAGATAAGAGCGTTACTAAATTTCTAAAAAAAAAAATTTGAATAAAATTTGGAAATTTTTTTTTACCGGATCAGATTCATCTGGAGTATGTCCATGGAAGTACCCTATGAAGTAGGGCAAATATTTTTTTAATGGAAAGTAGTGATGGAATATTTTAAATAATTTTATGTACCAGCGATCAGGACTAACATCAAGTGTGTTATAATGACTGATTTTCAAAATTCGCTGAAAGAAAATCTGAAATTCGAAATTAATTCTTCTTCAGGTAATTTTACCTGAAAATACATTAAACACGGTATCAAATATCTGAAATACGTTTCTGTATGTTTAAAGCTTGTACAGGGTGCCACAAGGACCATCAAATTTACAGAATTTTCAGTTTCTTTAGGTCTAAGACTCGCATAAACTAGCCCAACAGTCCCACCCATCGAAAATCCCAAATAAATAATTTTCGGCCGTTTTGTAATTTTTTTAATATAATTTATGGTAGCTGGAAGGTCATAATAACCCATTTCATGAAAACTATAATTTAATACAGTAAAAAAAATTCAGAGACTACAAACCTGTAATTCCAAAATGATGGATTGGTGGCATCCAGAGAGACATGTTTTTTCGAGTTGAAAGTCCCTCGAAAATTACCCAACCATACATCATATCCAGCTTTCCAAAAAAAGAAAGCGAGAGATTCGTTAAATTGGGATACCCAAATTTTGGCATTGGATAGAATCGAGTGTTGGAGCAAAATGACGTTTTTGGGATTTTTTTGAGGAATACGAAATGCTGTTAGAATGTAGCCATCCTCAGTTTGCAATTTGTGCTCTTCGTGGATTCCAATATGGCGGTCGATTATTTCTGTCTAAATTTTTTTAGGAATTTTTTAAAAATTTTAGAGACTCACAATATTGCTGTCAATATCAGGATTGTAGTACAGAAAAAATATTGAAATAGTCAAAATACGTCCTACAGGTATTATTTCGGGTATTTATAGAGTGGTAAAAAATAACTAAAAAAAGTAAAAAAGAATGATAAAATACTCGTTGAAACGACATTTTGAATTTTGTTCAGAAATCGCATTTTACAGAATTTATTTACGACAATATCAGGAAATAACAGCAAAGAAAGCTTTTTTGTGTTTTAATTTTTTTAAAAAAGATAATTGTTACTTAGAAAATTAGCAAATAATTTACTGATAATTATTTGATAAGCGGAATTGTGTTTGCAATGTAAATAATTTTTATGACAATTAAAAATGAGAAGAAATTGATTTTGTTTTAACATTTTTTAGAATTTCTAGCCACACAATCAAGTAAACAATTTAATTAAACAATTATTAGTTTCAGAAATTTATTACAAATGACCTTGAACCTTATCTTAACACTTGTAACCTTCAAAATTTTTATTACAGTTGAGAGAGGTCAACAACTGACGAAATACTGCTTATTTCATTATAACAGAAACATAATTTTTGTCTATTCAGAGTCTTCTTTTGTTTTCCATTTTTTTCCAAAAATTGTCATTTTTTCAACATTTTTTGGAATTGCTTTTTGTTGTTCTACAATTTTATTTTGTTTTTCAAACTATTTTAGACACTTTTTTGTCCTTTTGAGTTTCTGAATTTTTATTGAAGTTGAGAGAGGTCAAAAAACACTTTTTTGGAAACAATTTATGTTTATTCAGAATCGTCTTTTGTTCTTTATTTTTTTTTGAGTTGTTTTTTCAAAATTGTCATTTTTTAGCGTCTTTCGAATTCTTTCTTGTTTTTCTACAAATTCTTTGCTCCTTTATTTCTGTTGTTTATACTCTTCTAGACACTGTTTTGCTCTTTTGACTTTCAAAATTTTTATTGAAGTTGAGAGAGGTCAAGAAACCCTTTTTTGGAAACAATATTTGTTTATCCAGAATCTTCTTTTGTTCATTATTTTTTTCTCTAAGTTGTTCTTTTCAAAATTGTCATTTTTTAGCGTCTTTTGAATACTTTCTTGTCTTTCTACAAATTTTTTGCTTTTTTATTTCTGTTTTTTATACTCTTCTAGACACATTTTGTCCTTTTAACTTTCAAAATTTTTATTGAAGTTGAGAGAGGTCAAAAAACACTTTTTTGGAAATAATATTTGTTTATTCAGAATCGTCTTTTGTTCTTTATTTTTTTTGAGTTATTTTTTCAAAATTGTCAATTTTTAGCGTCTTTCGAATCCTTTCTTGTCTTTCTACAAATTCTTTGCTCCTTTATTTTTGTTTTTTATACTCTTCTAGACACTTTTTTGCCTTTTTGACTTTCAAAATTTTTATTTAGAGTTGGGAGAGGTCTTCAACTGATGAAACACTGCTTATTTCATTATAACAGAAACATAATTTTTGTCTATTCAGAATCTTCTTTTGTTCTCCATTTTTTTCCAAAATTGTCATTTTTTCTACTTTTTTTGGAATTGCTTTTTGTTGTTCTACAATTTTATTTTGTTTTTCAAACTATTTTAGACACTTTTTTGTCTTTTTGACTTTCTAAATTTTGAATATTGAAGTTGAGAGAGGTCGAGAAACCCTTTTTTAGAAACAATATTTGTTTATCCAGAATCTTCTTTTGTTCATTATTTTTTTCTCTAAGTTGTTCTTTTCAAAATTGTCATTTTTTAGCGTCTTTCGAATCCTTTCTTGTCTTTCTACAAATTTTTTGCTTTTTTTATTTCTGTTTTTTATACTCTTCTAGACACTTTTTTGTCCTTTTGACTTTCAAAATTTTTAATTAGAGTTGAGAGAGGTCTTCAACTGATGAAACACTGCTTATTTCATTATAACAGAAACATAATTTTTGTCTATTCAGAGTCTTCTTTTGTTTTCCATTTTTTTCCCAAAATTGTCATTTTTTCTATCTTTTTTGGAATTGCTTTTTGTTGTTCTACAATTTTATTTCGTTTTTCAAACTATTTTAGACACTTTTTTGTCCTTTTGAGTTTCTGAATTTTTATTGAAGTTGAGAGAGGTCAAGAAACACTTTTTTGGAAACAATATTTGTCTATCTAGAATCGTCTTTTGTTCTTTATTTTTTTTTTTGAGTTATTTTTTTCAAAATTGTCAATTTTTAGCGTCTCTCGAATCCTTTCTTGTCTTTCTACAAATTTTTTGCTCCTTTATTTCTGTATTTTATACTCTTCTAGACACTTTTTTGCCCTTTTGACTTTCAAAATTTCTAATTAGAGTTGAGAGAGGTCAACAACTGACGAAATACTGCTTATTTCATTATAACAGAAACATAATTTTTGTCTATTCAGAATCTTCTTTTGTTCTCCATTTTTTTTCCAAAATTGTCATTTTTTCTACTTTTTTTGGAATTGCTTTTTGTTGTTCTACAAATTTATTTTGTTTTTCAAATTATTTAAGACACTTTTTTGGTCCTTTTGACTTTCTAAATTTTTATTGAAGTTGAGAGAGGTCAAAAACACTTTCTTGGAAACCATATTTGTTTATTCAGAATTGTCTTTTGTTCTTTTTTTTTGTGTTTTTCAAACTATTTTAGACACTTTTTGGTCCTTTTGACTTTCTAAATTTTTATTGAAGTTGAGAGAGGTCAAAAAACACTTTTTTGGAAACAATTTATGTTTATTCAGAATCGTCTTTTGTTCTTTATTTTTTTTGAGTTGTTTTTTTCCAAAATTGTCATTTTTTAGCGTCTTTTGAATCCTTTCTTGTCTTTCAACAAATTCTTTGCTCCTTTATTTCTGTTTTTAATACTCTTCTAGACACTTTTTTGCCCTTTTGACTTTCTAAATTTTTATTGAAGTTGAGAGAAATCAAAAAACACTTTTTTGGAAACAATATATGTTTAACCAGAATCTTCTTTTGTTCTTTTTTTTTCTAAATTGTTCTTTTCAAAATTGTCATTTTTTAGCGTCTTTCGAATCCTTTCTTGTCTTTCTACAAATTTTTTGCTTTTTTTATTTCTGTTTTTTATACTCTTCTAGACACTTTTTTGTCCTTTTGACTTTCAAAATTTTTAATTAGAGTTAAGAGAGGTCAAAAACTGATGAAACACTGCTTATTTCATTATAACAGAAACATAATTTTTGTCTATTCAGAGTCTTCTTTTGTTTTTCATTTTTTTCCCAAAATTGTCATTTTTTCTACCTTTTTTGGAATTGCTTTTTGTTGTTCTTCAATTTTATTTTGTTTTTCAAACTATTTTAGACACTTTTTTGTCCTTTTGACTTTCTAAATTTTTATTGATGTTGAGAGAAGTCAAAAAACACTTTTTTGGAAACAATATATGTTTATTCAAAATCGTCTTTTGTTCTTTATTTTTTTTTGAGTTGTTTTTTTCAAAATTGTCATTTTTTAGCGTCTTTCGAATCCTTTCTTGTCTTTCTACAAATTTTTTGCTCTTTTATTTCTGTTTTTAATACTCTTCTAGACACTTTTTTGTCCTTTTGACTTTCAAAATTTTTAATTAGAGTTGAGAGAGGTCTTCAACTGATGAAACACTGCTTATTTCATTATAACAGAAACATAATTTTTGTCTATTCAGAATCTGCTTTTGTTCTCCATTTTTTTCCCAAAATTGTCATTTTTCTACCTTTTTTGGAATTGCTTTTTGTTGTTCTACAATTTTATTTTGTTTTTCAAACTATTTTAGACACTTTTTCGTCCTTTTGACTTTCTAAATTTTTATTGAAGTTGAGAGAGGTCGAAAAACACTTTTTTGGAAACAATATATGTTTATTCAGAATCGTCTTTTGTTCTTTATTTTTTTTTGAGTTGTTTTTTTTTAAATTGTTTTTTTTAGCGTCTTTCGAATCCTTTCTTGTCTTTCTACAAATTCTTTGCTCCTTTATTTCTGTTTTTATACTCTTCTAAACACTTTTTTGTCTTTTTATCTTTCAAAATTTTTATTTAGAGTTGAGAGAGGTCAAAAACTGATGAAATATTGCTTATTTCATTATAACAGAAACATAATTTTTGTCTATTCAGAATCTTCTTTTGTTCTCCATTTTTTTCCCAAAATTGTCATTTTTTCTACCTTTTTTGGAATTGCTTTTTGTTGATCTACAATTTTATTTTGTTTTTCAAACTATTTTAGACACTTTTTTGGTCCTTTTGACTTTCTAAATTTTTATTGAAGTTGAGAGAGATCAAAAAACCCTTTTTTGGAAACAATATTTGTTTATTCAGAATCGTCTTTTGTTCTTTATTTTTTTTGAGTTGTTTTTTTTCAAAATTGTCATTTTTTAGCGTTTTTCGAATCCTTTCTTGTCTTTCTACAAATTCTTTGCTCCTTTATTTCTGTTTTTTATACACTTCTAGACACTTTTTTGCCCTTTTTACTTTCAAAATTTTTATTTATAGTTGGGAGAGGTCTTCAACTGATGAAACACTGCTTATTTCATTATAACAGTAACATAATTTTTGTCTACTCAGAATCTTCTTTTGTTCTCCATTTTTTATCCAAAATTGTCATTTTTTCTACATTTTTTGGAATTGCTTTTTGTTGTTCTACAATTTTATTTCGTTTTTCAAACTATTTTAGACACTTTTTGGTCCTTTTGACTTTCTAAATTTTTATTGAAGTTGAGAGAGGTCAAAAACACTTTTTTTGAAACAATATATGTTTATTCAGAATCGTCTTTTGTTCTTTTTTTTTGAGTTGTTTTTTCAAAATTGTTATTTTTTAGCGTCTTTCGAATCTTTTCTTGTCTTTCTACAAATTCTTTGCTCTTTTATATCTGTTTTTTGTATTCTTCTAGACACTTTTTTGCCCTTTTGACTTTCAAAATTTTTAATTAGAGTTGAGAGAGGTCAACAACTGATAAAATATTGCTTATTTCATTACAGAAAAAATAAACTTTTCCTCATAAATTTTTTTGTTTTCAAAATCTTCTCTACAAGTTGTTTTTCTTTTTTGTCTAATCGTAGTTTTTAAAGCATCTTTAGAATTGTTTTTTGTTCTTTTAGAATATTTTTGTATATTTTATTCGTTTTTCAAACTATTTTTGTCCTAAGAGACGTCTTTCAACTTTTGTAATTTTTGTTTTCGGACTAAATATTTTTTGTTTGATACCAAATTTTCGGTTCGGTTTGACTGCTCTTAAATCATCTTTTTTGAAATTATTTGCTGTATTTGGACAACAAAAAATTTTGTTCTTTGATTTTCAAAAAAACAGTGTTTTTCGACAACACAAAACCTATTTGTTTTGAGTAAAAAAACAAAAATTTTTTTGCTCTTAAATCTTAAAATCTCTCTAACACTCTTGAGTGTTTGGACTAAATCATCAATATTTTGACTAGTTTTGGACAACACTTGTTCATTTTCGAAGTTTTTGAACAACAGAATATTAATTTTCATTTTCTGTTTGTCATGACTACATCTTAAAACAAAAAATTGAATGTTTTTAGATAAAAAAAAAAATTGTAGCTGTTTTTGGACAACAATAATAAAACAATTTTAGCAAAATTAAGATTGATTTTGGTTGTCTCTTTAAAACATATATAATATTAAAATTTGGACTCCTTTTACAAATAACATTTTTTTTGTTTTTGGACAATATTATATCAATTTGGTTTTGGTACTAAAAAAAAATTTTGTCTAATTTTAAACAACTCTAAGTTTTTGGACAACAAAATATTTTTGGTTTTAGTTTTTTAGTGCTTTGGTTAAAATACTGTCTGGAAAAAATAAAAAAATTGTCTGTTATTGTTCAAAAACAGCTTGAAAGTTGTCCAAAAACACTCAAAAATTAAACAATTTCTAATTTACTTAAACAACGTCTTTATTAAAACAACAAATTGTGTTTCTTGTTCAAAGACAAAAAATTTGTTGTTTATTGTTCAAAAACAGAAAACTATTACAAATTGTATTTCTGAATTCTGAGATTCTGACAATTTCTATTAAAGTTTTTTATAGTGAATTCGGATTAAATCAATTTTTTAAAAATATATTGAAAATGTTGGGAATTTGATAAATCAATGACACTCTTGTTAAAAAAAATAACAGGAAAATTGTTTTCTTTTACAACAGGACTAGAACAACAATATTGCTTTGTTTAATTTAAAAAAGAATTGTTTGAAAACACCCAAAAGTCTGGAATTTCTTCTACTACAATAAAATGGTGTTTTGTATTCAACCGCTATTGTTCAAAAACGCAAACACGACCTAAAATGTTGTTCAAAAACAAAAACAAAATTAGTAGTTATTAGAATAATGATATCTTTACAAATAATTGGTGTTCTGTGTTTTTCTTTGATTAAATAATTACAATGATTGTTCAAAAACAATAAGTAAATTGTTGGTTCTTGTCCAAAAACGGCTTAAAAGTTGTTCAAAAACACTGAAAAATTGTACAATTTTTAATTTATTTGAACACCGTGTCTGTCTAAAATCAACAAATTGTGTTTTTTGTCCAAAATTAGAAAAATTGTTTTTTATTGTTCAAAAACAGAAAACTTACAAATTGTGAAGTAGAAGCTTTTTATAGTAAATTATTTGTTTAAAATTACCAAAACAACTCATAAAATTATTTTTTCAAAAATATTCTTGAAATTAATTGCTGCTTGCTTTGTCCAAATACAAAAAAAAAATTCCAAAATCACCCAAAAGTTGTGGAATTTTTTCTATTAGTAATTTTGAGACAATAAACTGGTGTATATAACAAGTGTTGTTCAAAAACGCAAACACGACCTAAAACGTTGTTCAAAAACAAAAACAAAATTAGTAATTATTAGAATAATGATATCTTTACAAATAATTGGTGTTTTGTGTTGTTTTTTTTTGGTTAAAATATTACCACGATTGTTTAAAAACAATAAATAAATGTTGGTTTTTGTTCAAAAACGGCTTGAAAATTGTTCAAAAACACAAAAATTGAACAATTCTCAATTTGCCTAAACACCGTGTTTGTCTAAATCAACGTTGATTTTTGTGTTCAAAAACGAAAAATTTGCTTTTATTGTTCAAAAACAGAAAACTATTACAAATTGTATTTCTGAATTCTGAGATTCTGACAATTTCTATTAAAGTTTTTTATAGTAAAGTCGGATTAAATTAATTTTTTAAAAATATATTTAAAATGTGTGAATTTGATAAATCAATGACACTCTTGTTAAAAAAAATAACAGGAAAATTGTTTTCTTATACAACAGGACTAGAACAACAATATTGCTTTGTTTAATTTAAAAAAGAATTGTTTGAAAACACCCAAAAATCTGGAATTTCTTCTATTACAACAAACTGGTGTTTTGTATTCAACCGCTGTTGTTCAAAAACGCAAACACGACCTAAAATGTTGTTCAAAAACAAAAACAAAATTAGTAGTTATTAGAATAATGATATCTTTACTATTAAACAAATAATTGGTGTTCTGTGTTTTTCTTTGATTAGAATATTACAATGATTGTTCAAAAACAATAAATAAATTGTTGGTTCTTGTTCAAAAACGGCTTAAAAGTTGTTCAAAAACACTGAAAAACTATACAATTTTTAATTTATTTGAACACCGTGTCTGTCTAAAATCAACAAATTGTGTTTCGTGTCCGAAATTAGAAAAATTGTTTTTTATTGTTCAAAAACAGAAAACTTACAAATTGTGTTTCTGAACTCTGAGATTCTGACAATTACTGAAGAAGCTTTTTATAGTAAATTATTTGTTTAAAATTACCAAAACAACTAATAAAATTATTTTTTCAAAAATATTCTTGAAATTAATTGCTGCTTGCTTTGCCCAAATACAAAAAAATAAAAACAAAATTACCCAAAAGTCGTGGAATTTTTTCTATTAGTATTTTTGGAACAATAAACTGGTGTATACAACACGTGTTGTTCAAAAACGCAAGCACGACCTAAAACGTTGTTCAAAAACAAAAACAAAATTAGTAATTATTAGAATAACGATATCTTTACAAATAATTGGTGTTCTGTGTTTTTTTTTGATTAAAATATTCCTATGATTGTTCAAAAACAATAAATAAATTGTTGGTTTTTGTTCAAAAACGGCTTAAAAGTTGTTCGAAAACACTGAAAAATTGTACAATTTTTAATTTATCTGAACACCGTGTCTGTCTAAAATCAACAAATTGTGTTTCTTGTCCAAAATTACAAAAATTGTTTTTTATTGTTCAAAAACAGAAAACTTACAAATTGTGTTTCTGAATTCTGAGATTCTGACAATTGCTGTAGAAGCTTTTTATAGTAAATTATTTGTTTAAAATTACCAAAACAACTCATAAAATTATTTTTTCAAAAATATTCTTGAAATTGATTTCTTCTTGCTTTGTCCAAATACAAAAAAAAATAATCCAAAATCACCAAAAAGTTGTGGAATTTTTTCTATTAGTATTTTTGAGACAATAAACTGGTGAATACAACACGTGTTGTTCAAAAACGCAAGCACGACCTAAAACGTTGTTCAAAAACAAAAACAAAATTAGTAATTATTAGAATAACGATATCTTTACAAATAATTGGTGTTCTGTGTTTTTTTTTTGGTTAAAATATTACCATGATTGTTCAAAAACAATAAATAAATTGTTGGTTTTTGTTCAAAAACGGCTTAAAAGTTGTTCAAAAACACTCAAAAATTGTACAATTTTTAATTTATCTGAACACCGTGTCTGTCTAAAATCAACAAATTGTGTTTCGTGTCCAAAATTAGAAAAATTGTTTTTTATTGTTCAAAAACAGAAAAGTTACAAATTGTGTTTCTGAATTCTGAGATTCTGACAATTACTGTAAAAGCTTTTTATAGTAAATTATTTGTTTAAAATTACTAAAACAACTAATAAAATTATTTTTTCAAAAATATTCCTGAAATTAATTGCTTCTGCTTTGTCCAAATACAAAAAAAATAAAAACAAAATTACCCAAAAGTCGTGGAATTTTTTCTATTAGTATTTTTGAAACAATAAACTGGTGTATACAACACGTGTTGTTCAAAAACGCAAGCACGGCCTAAAACGTTGTTCAAAAACAAAACAAAATTAGTAATTATTAGAATAACGAAATTTTTTTTTGGTTAAAATATTACCATGATTGTTCAAAAACAATAAATAAATTGTTGGTTTTTGTTCAAAAACGGCTTGAAACTTGTTCAAAAACCCTAATTTCCATAAACATTGTTTCTGTATAAAAACAACAGTATTTCGTGTCCAAAAACGTAAAATTTGTTTTTTATTGTTCAAAAACACTCTTTCTTATTCAAATTCAACATTTTTCCTAATTTTTGATTCTCCGAAATAAACCGTTTTGAATCATTTTCTGACTCAATGATTTCGCTGAATGAATGAGCCACCAAGAATTGAAAGGAGTGTCTTTTGCCCTACTTTTCTTTTCCCATTTACAAAGATGAATTAATTCAAGGACACACATGTACACATGTAGACCTAAACCAACCTAAAATTTCAAAAAAAAAAAAAACGATTTTAAACCCCAAAATGCGAAACCAAACCCAGACACTAAATTTCTTTTAATAACCCAAAATTTAAATTCCAAATTTTGTTCTTATTTGAATCCAAAAGTCAAAGCGCATGTCTTTGCCTAGCCTCGCTGCCAGGGTCCAGGGCAAGTTCCAGCATTCGCGGAAAGTAGTTTTGAGTGACTTGAGCTGTTTTAAACAATATTTAAAGCACACAATTTATTTAAAAAAAATTGTTTTCATAATAGCAATAAATAATTCGTAATTTCACAATTTTGATTGTTCAAAAAAAAAAAATTTTGTTACATAACTTTACCCGGAGATTATTTAAATGCCTCCATTTGTTCCAATTAACTTAAATTGTAAAATTGACCTTTATTAAACTGAATAGTCTGGTTGTAAGTCAGGATTTGTTTATTTCGAGTATTTCAACGTTAAAATAGATTTTATAGACGGGTTTAGGGGCAGATGTCTGGTAATAAGGATGAGGGTAGGTAGGTACAAATTTCTAATAGTCCAGGTAAAGATTGGGGATTATTCTAAAAGGAAATTATCAAATTAGGGTGAAAAAATGTCTGTGAGACTTAAGACCGGCTGACAACAACCACACCAGGTCACATCTGCCGACCAAATGGTTTATAGATTTGTGAAAAATTTTTCTTTGAAAAGAATTTCAAAGTGTTTATATCTGGCATTTAAAGAAGGAAATTACAGCATTGTTTTAAATAAATGCATTATTTATTATTAGTATTATTACTAGTTTTACAAGATGGATAGAATGCAACAGGTTTATTTTCTTGCTATTCGAATTTTTTTTTTACTGAATTACGTAAATCCTTGAAAATCCCACAGTTTTTGTATACAAGTCAATACAGTGATAACATCTGCATAAATAATTATCAGACTGTTGTTATACAAATTTGTTAAACAATTATTTATTATTTTTCGCTAAAAACACTGTTTTCAAACATTTTTTTTTGTTTTTGAACAATGAGAAATCAGTTTTTTAGGTGTTTTAAGTCTTCAGTAGAAAAGTTGTACCATTCGTGAGTGTTTTAGGACAATTTTTGCATTGTTTTTAGACTGAAACATGTAGTTTCTAGAATTTTTAGATTTTTTGACAAAAATACCAGTTTTCTCTAGCTTTTGGACAAAACAAATCAATTCATTTTTCTGTTTTTGGACAAAACAGTAATGTTTGAAATATTTTTGAACAAAAACACGGTTATTACGGTTTTCTACAAATAACTAAGCTTCGGTGTTGGAGAGTATTAATTAAACAACCAGGTAATTAACCGATGTAATCCAACGAGTTGCATGTTATTCATTCAACTGGTCTACTGGTCAACTGGTGTACACCAGTTGAATATATAAAATGCAATCCACTGGATTACATCGGTTAATTACCTGGTCGTTTAATCAAGACTCTCCAGCACCGAAGCTTAGTGATAACATCTGTATAAATAATTGTCAAATTATTGTTATAACAAATTTGCTAAACAATTAATTATTATCTATCACTAAAAAGATTATTTTGTTCTAATTCGGAATCTGAAACTTTTTTTTTAATTACAGCTTGTATAAAGCGTTTCAGAATGACTGATATCTTGGACTATAAAATTTGTAAATTTTCAGTGTTTTTGAACAACAGAATATTTTAATTTTCTGCTTTTTTTGCTATTATATATAAATTTGGATGTTTCTAGAAAAAATAAACAACTCTCTAGTTGTTTTTGAACAACAACAGTAAAACAGTTAATTTGCAAGGTTTTGAACAACAGAATATCAATTTTCTTTCTCTTTTTTCTATAACTTCAAGCCTAAACACAAAATTAATTTTTTTTAGATAAAACAAGCAAATTCATATCTGTTTTGGACAACAATAATAAAATTGTTAATTTGCAAGGTTTTGAACAACAGAATGTTAATTTTTCTGCTTTTTTTGTAATGACAACACGTTGAAACACAAAATTTGAATGTTTATAGACAAAATAAACAACTTTCTAGATGTTCTTGAACAACAATAATAAAATGGTTAATTTGTGTAGTTTTGAACAACAGAAAAGCAATTTTCTTGTTTTTTTTTTGCTATAACTACACATTGAAACACAAAATTGAGATATTTTTAGATAATACAAGCAATTTTGTAGCTGTTTTTGGACAACAATAATAAAACAGTTTATTTGCGAGGTTTTGAACAACAGAGTATCAATTTTCTTTCTCTTTTTTCTATAACTTCGAGCCTAAACACAAAATTAAATTTTTTTTAGATAAAACAAGCAAATTCATAGCTGTTTTTGGACAACAATAATAAAATTGTTAATTTGCAAGGTTTTGAACAACAGAATGTTAATTTTTCTGCTTGTTTTGTAATGACAACACGTTGAAACACAAAATTTGAATGTTTCTAGACAAAATAAACAACTTTCTAGATGTTGTTGAACAACAATAATAAAATGGTTAATTTGTGTAGTTTTAAACAACAGAATAGCAATTTTCTTGCCTTTTTCGGCATAACTAACACGCTGAAACACATAATTTAGACGTTTTTGAACAAAATAGGAAGTTTTATAGCTGTTTTGTACAACAATAATAAAACAGTTAATTTGTGAAGGTTTTGAACAACAGAATATTAATTTTCTTGCCTTTTTCGCTACAACTAACACGTTAAAACACAAAATTTGGTCGTTTTTAAACAAAATAAGCAATTTTGTAGCTGTTTTTGGACAACAGTAAGAAAATGGTTAATTTTAGACGTATTTGAACACCGAAATATCAATGTTATTTCCCTTTTTTGCTATAATTGCACGTCGAAACATAAAAGTTGGACGTTTTTGGACAAAACAAATAATTTTGTAGCTGTTTTGTACAACAATAATAAAATAGTTAATTTGTGAGGGGTTTTGAACAACAGAATGTTAATTTTCTTGCTCTTTTTGTAATGACAACACGTTAAAACCCAAAACTTGCGTTTTTAGACAAAATAAACAACTCTGTAAATGTTTTTGAACAACAATAATGAGATGTTTAATTTGTGTAGTTTTGAACAACAGAATATTAATTTTCTTGTCCTTTTTGTCATGTCTAAACGTTGAGACACAAAATTTGAATGTTTCTAGACAAAATAAACAACTCTGTAGATGTTTTTGAACAACAACAGTAAAACAGTTAATTTGCAAGGTTTTGAACAACAGAATATCAATTTTCTTTCTCTTTTTTCTATAACTTCAAGCCTAAACACAAAATTAATTTTTTTTTAGATAAACCAAGCAAATTCATAGCTGTTTTTGAACAACAATAATAAAATTGTTAATTTGCAAGGTTTTGAACAACAGAATGTTAATTTTTCTGCTTTTTTTGTAATGACAACACGTTGAAACACAAAATCTGAATGTTTCTAGACAAAATAAACACTCTGTAGATGTTTTTGAACAACAGTAATAAAATGGTTAATTTGCGAGGTTTTGAACAACAGAATATTAATTTTCTTGCTTTTTTGTAATGACAACACGTTAAACAACACAAAATTTGGTTGTTTCTAGACAAAATAAACAACTCTGTAGATGTTTTTGAACAACAATAATAAAACAGTTAATTTGTTAGGGTTTTGAACAACAGAATATTAATTTTCTGCTCTTTTTGCTATAACTACACGTTGAGACACAAAATTTGGTTGTTTTTAGACAAAATAAGCAATATTGTTGCTGTTTTTGAACAACAGTAATAAAATGGTTAATTCTAGACGTATTTGAACACCGAAATGTCAATGTTATTTCCCTTTTTTGCTATAATTGCACGTCGAAACATAAAAGTTGGACGTTTTAGGACAAAACAGATAATTTTGTAGCTGTTTTGTACAACAATAATAAAACAGTTAATTTGTGAAGGTTTTGAACAACAGAATGCTAATTTTTCTCCTTTTTTTATGACTACACGTTGAGAAAGAATATTTGGATGTTTCTAGACAAAATAAACAACTTTCTAGATGTTTTTGAACAACAATAATAAAATGGTTAATTTGTGTAGTTTTGAACAACAGAATAGCAATTTTCTTGTTTTTTTTTTGCTATAACTACACATTGAAACACAAAATTGTGATGTTTTTAGATAATACAAGCAATTTTGTAGCTGTTTTTGGACAACAATAATAAAATTGTTAATTTTGCAAGGTTTTGAACAACAGAATGTTAATTTTTCTGCTTGTTTTGTAATGACAACATGTTGAAACACAAAATTTGAATGTTTCTAGACAAAATAAACAACTTTCTAGATGTTGTTGAACAACAATAATAAAATGGTTAATTTGTGTAGTTTTGAACAACAGAATATTAATTTTCTTGCCTTTTTCGGCATAACTAACACGCTGAAACACATAATTTAGACGTTTTTGAACAAAATAAGCAATTTTATAGCTGTTTTGTACAACAATAATAAAACAATTAATTTGTGAGGGGTTTTGAACTACAGAATGTTAATTTTGTTGCTCTTTTTGTAATGACAACACGTCAAAACACAAAATTTGGTTGTTTTTAGACAAAATAAACCACTCTGTAAATGTTTTTGAACAACAATAATGAAATGTTTAATTTGTGTAGTTTTGAACAACAGAATAGCAATTTTCTTGTTTTTTTTTGGCATAACTAACGATGAAACACAAAATTTGAACGTTTTTGAACAAAATAAGCAATATTGTTGCTGTTTTTGAACAACAATAATAAAATGGTTAATTCTAGACTATTTGAACACCGAAATATCAATGTAATTTCCCTTTTTTTGCTCTAATTGCACGTCGAAACATAAAAGTTGGACGTTTTTGGACAAAACAAATAATTTTGTGGCTGTTTTGTACAACAATAATAAAACAGGTAATTTGTGAGGGTTTTGAACAACAGAATATTAATTTTCTTTTCCTTTTTGTCATGTCTAAACATTGAGACACAAAATTTGGATGTTTCTATACGAAATAAACAACTCTGTAGATGTTTTTGAACAACAATAATATAATCGTTAATTTCTGTAGTTTTGAACAACAGAGAATAGCAATTTTCTTGTTTTTTTTTTGCTATAACTACACGTTGAAACACAAAATTTTAATGTTTTTAGATAATACAAGCAATTTTGTAGCTGTTTTTGGACAACAATAATAAAATGGTTAATTTTTAAGGTTTTGAACAACAGAATATTAATTTTCTTGCCATTTTCGCTACAACTAACACGCTGAAACACAAAATTTGGACGTTTTTGAACAAAATAAGCAATTTTATAGCTGTTTTGTACAACAATAATAAAACAGTTAATTTGTGAGGGGTTTTGAACAACAGAATGTTAATTTTCTTGCCATTTTCGCTACAACTAACACGCTGAAACACAAAATTTGGACGTTTTTGAACAAAATAAGCAATTTTATAGCTGTTTTGTACAACAATAATAAAACAGTTAATTTGTGAGGGGTTTTGAACAACAGAATGTTAATTTTCTTGCTCTTTTTGTAATGACAACACGTTAAACAACACAAAATTTGGTTGTTTTTAGACAAAATAAACAACTTTCTAGATGTTTTTGAACAACAATAATTAAATAGTTAATTTGTGTAGTTTTGAACAACAGAATAGCAATTTTCTTGTTTTCCAACACGTTGAAACACAAAATTGTGATGTTTTTAGATAATACAAGCAATTTTGTAGCTGTTTTTGGACAACAATAATAAAATGGTTAATTTGTGATGTTTTGAACAACAGAATATCAATTTTCTTTCTCTTTTTTCCTATAACTACAAGTCTAAACACAAAATTAAGATTGTTTTAGATAAAACAAACAAATTCATAGCTGTTTTTGGAGAACACATCAGTATTAAAATTCTGACAGCTTTTGGACAACAAATAAGATTTTTTTTACAACGAAAGAAAAATTTTGTTTTTGAGCAATGCTTTATTATTATTTTTTAATACTCTTTTTGATGATTTCTAGTCGAAAAACAATGTTTTAAAAAACTTGTATTATAATAAATTGTTCAAAAACACGAATTTTGGAAATTGTTGTTCAAAAACAGCTATAAAACTGCTAGTTTTGTTTAAAAACAACAATATTTTTGTATTTTATTGTGTACTTAAGGCAAAAAGAGCGAGACAATAGATATTCTGTTGTTCAAAAACTTTAAAAATTATCCAGTGTTGTCCAAAACCAAGCATAAATTGTTTTTTAGTATAAACAAATACATAACAGCAACAGAAAAATTTGTTTTTTACTCAAAATCACTCAGAGTTGTTTCATGTTGTTCAAAAACATTTAAAAAATTTGTTTTCTGTTGTTCAAAACTCAAAAAGCAACAAATTTAAGCATCGTTTTAAAATTTTAAAGATTAGAATTAAGATTAAATTAATGACTTTAAAAATAAGTTAAAAAATATTCTTTTGTTATCCAAATCTTATTAAAAAAATAGTTTTTGCTTATAAACAGTCAAACGACCCGAAAAATCATGTTTTTTTGTTCAAAAATAGCGACAAAAATGGAGTTTATATTTCTTGAATTTCAAGATAAATTTCAAAATTCTTTTAAGATTAATTTAGAGTTTTTAGATTTTAAGATTCTCAGATTATGAAACTCTCAAATCTCTCTCATAACAGCGTTCATTTTGTAAATAATATTCAAATTATTTAAAATTGTGCTGTAATCTGTAATCCAGCCGAATGATAAATACAAGCGGAAAAAATCGTTTCAAATTTCAGTATTTATCAACCATAAATACCATAACCACTTTACAAAGTCACCCAGATGTTGTAAATCGAAACCTCTTTCTTGCAATCTTGCACAACAGAAAATTACATTATCACGTTTTAAAATAGCCATAAAAAGTCTTAGCCAGCAGTTAAGTTAAGCGACCCATTTACCAACAAACCTTTTCTGTCTGAAACGCAAATTTAAAAATTCACTTCTCGTCGATCTTCAGACTTCAAGACGTTTCATGAATAACGAGATCAATGTCCGAAGAAGAAAGACAATCCTTATACCACATGGGGGTCACCATCGACCATCGACCTCTTCCTCTAAATTCTGAATTTCAAGACGTGAAGGTACGTCTCTCGTTTGCAATAATTATGCATTCACCCTGTATATAGCCGTACCTGGATCGCCTTGAATTCGAGAATTGTTTAATTAATAGCCAGAAGAGATGTGCAGATTGCATAACAATGTTTTATTGGAAAATGGTAATTTGATTGTGTTGTCAAGGACGGTTGGATTATCATGGGTCGACAAAATTTCTTTTGTTATGGGTTCAAGCAGGAACTACATAAATTTAAATTTATACCATAATATGGTACGATTTTGTTATAAATAAAAGTTCTTCTAGAGTTTAGCTTCTCTTTTTTCTTCAATTATCAATTGTCGTAGTTTATACTGTTCTAAAATTTTTTTTAGATCTTTTAGGTTTCTTCTTTTTCTAATAGACGGCGTTTTCCTACTTCTAGAATTTTTCTATATTTTTTTTACTTTTCTAAAACCTGTTTATTGTTGTCTTTTTACTTCTAGAATCAAAAAAATCTTTGCTTTTCTAACTGGCATCTTCTAAATTTTTCTAGTTTTTTTTTAACTACTAGTTATTCTACAAATTATAATTTTTTTCTATTTTTCAAATCCCTCTAGAATGCTTGCTGTTTTTTCCAAATATTTCTTTGGTATTCCAGAACCAACAACTTGTCTTCCAAAATCGTTTTTAGTTCTTCTAGATTTTTTCTTAGCTCTTCTCTTTTTTCAATTATGAATTGTCGTGTTTTACACTGTTTTTTCTATAGAAAGCGTTTTTCTACAATTTTTTTTCATGAATCGTCGATGCTCCCATTCTTCTATGAAAAATTGTTTTTCTAGGTTTTTTATTGCTTTTCTAAAACCTCTTTATCTTCTTCTTTTAATTTTTGTTCTTTGAACTGGCGTCTTCCAACTTCTTCTAGAATTTTTTTAATACTATTTATCTTTCTGCAAATTCTTCTCTTTTCCATTTTTCAATTTTTTTTTCGAATTTTTATCTTTTTTTTTGGGTTTTTTAGAACCAGCAAGATTCTTAATTTTTTAGACTCAGAGTTTCCAAAATTTTTATATTTCAAAATCCCCAAATTTTAGCTTTAGATCGTGTCTTTTGATTTCTAATATTTTTTCTTCTAAAATCCATCTCTTAAATTTCTTAATTTTCTGTATTATTAATTGCTTAGATTTCAATATTTCTTTTTTGTAAAATTATATTATCTGACATTTACCAGGAAGGTGCACTATAGGGTTTCTAGTTTTTTTAATGCTAGATCTGTCTTAAAATTTAAAATTCCTTCAACAGATATTTAAGGATTTTCTAAACTCTTGAAATTCTATTTTCTGAGCTTTCTGAGATTTTTAGAGTAATAGATTTTGTATTTCTAGTTTTTTAGATTTCTAATAAGTTTTTAGACATCTATTAATTATTGTATTTATTTACACAAACTTAGATTGTAAGATTTTTTTTCTTAAACTTCTAGAATTTTTAGCTTATAATTAAACCTAAATTCTGAAATTTGTAGAAATCAGATTTCAAAGTTTGTAGTAAAACAACGACGTTTGGAAGAACAAGAAGAACTTAAGAAACGTCTTCTAGTAAAAAAAAGAAACAGAATAAAATTCTGAACGAAGCTGCGACACGTCAGCTAGAAGAAAAAGAATATCAAAAAGGAAAATAATAATTGAATGAAGTAAAAGAAGAGCAAAAGTATATTCTAGAAACATTTGAGAACCAACGACTGAAACAAAAAAGCAATTAAAAATTCTAGAAGTTGAAATACTTCGGTTGGAAGAAAGAGAAAAACAAAAAGAATTTTAAAAGGATATAAAAAACATAAATTTTGTTTAGAAAAATTCAAGGAATTGTGAATAAAAAGAGAAACGGAAAGACGTCGACTAGAAGGGAAAAAATGAGATGTGGGACATTCTAGTACAACAAATTTTTTTTAGAAGTGTTTAAAGAACGCCAATTGGAAGAGAAAGAGATGAAAAACAAACTCGAGAAGAACAAAAATAAATTCTGAAAGAGTTTGAAAAATAACGGTTGACAACAAGCAAAAAAGAGATTTAAATGAACAAAGATGATCCTAAAGATTCTTGAAAAGAGACGATTGTAGAAGGACGAAGATCAAAAAACAATGTCTATAAGAAACAAGAAGAAGGGAAGATTCTGAGAAGCAAAAAAGCAAAATAAATAATAAAAATTTTTTTAGAAATTTGCCTTCTTTGTTTCACAATATTTTTACATCTAGATTTTTTGATTCTTCAATTTCTATGTATCAGATTTTTCTTAGATTTTAAGAATCATCAATTTTTTTTGCTTTTAATAATAAAAATTAGGAAAAAATTGTTTAAATTGTAATAATTTAAGTGCTACAACCGATATTTATTAGCACAGTTTACACAGAAATTCTGTTTAAATTTAGAAAGTGCTAAAATCCTTTTAAACACCTAATTCCTTGTTAGTCACCTACCGTTACCTTTTCTCCTAATGCATCTAATCTGACATTTCTTGTAATTACCGGTTGAGTTCTTTTACCTTCAAACAGAGGCAAAATTGTGAAACATTGCGGTAGTTTTTGCACAATTTTGGCCAATGAACTACATTGTCAGACAATGTAGTACAAAAACCCCAAAGTTTCGTGCTAATTTTTAACAGTAAACACTAACCAAAGTCCGCTTTAAACAATAAACAAACCTTGTCCTCTTCTAATTAGCATTTTGAGGAAGAAGATTCGTCAAAAGTGTCCTTGCTTTAGTATTTTTTAGCAAAATACAATAGAGGTTAACGTAATTAGAACTTCCTTCCTTTTTTCCACAAAAATTTTTGTGTGCTACGTGATATCTCGAGGCTAAAATGCAACACGAAATTAGCATTTTAGGCCGTTATTTCTCTGAAAAAATTTCAGGTGCAACGAGAACGACTTCTTGGAATTTGGGTAACGATTTTGGTGGCTTTCACTTTGACTTGAGGTACTTAGAGTTGATTTCAGGTAAACAATAATTCACTTTAATAGCTAGATTAGTAAGTCATTTATTATTGCATGGATATAATGACACAGGAAGCCTAAGGCTAATCTGTCATTAACAAACAGTGAAAGCAAAAAATTTTTTCTATTGTAGACACAAGGTCAATAGATATTTTACAGATTTTAGAGTTTATTTACCTTTATTAAATCACCGTGAATTTTTTAATTAGATATAGGAAATGCTAATTTTTTTATTATTTCGATGTAACAGAAATTTCTAAAAATTTTGTCATATTTTAGTTTAAATTTAGCGTTTTCTGCCTAATCTTCATTTTTTCCCTTCGATTGTAATCTTTTGGTTTTTGTTTCTCCTTATTTTCTATTTGTTTTATCCTTTTGTATGTATCTTTCGCTTCTTCTGTCATTCCTTTCATGTCTTTTAAGAATCGTTATTTCTCTTTTTTTTCTTCTTTCTACTTCTTATAAACTTCTCTTTTTTTCTCTTTTTTCTACCAACAATCTTTTCCAATTTTTTTTTTCATATAAACGCCGTTTTTCAAGCACATCTATAATTATTTTCTGTTTTTTCAGAATCTTTCTATCTTCTTTTTTGATCAACTTTTTCTTTCTAAATGTTTTTTCAGCTATATCGGAAACGTCTCTTGTTCTTACAGTGTTTTTCTTATCTCTGTCTTTTAGAATTTTTCAGATTCTTTATTTCTTTTTAGCCGACGCAGCGTAATTTTACTTCTAATTTTTTTTTCTCTTTTTTTATCAATAGTTCTTTCCTAAATATTGTCATCAAAACTTCGTTTTAGAATTATTTTCTGTTTTTCCAAAATCTTTTCTTGTTGTTCCAGAACTTTTTTGTTTTTTTTCAGCTTTCTTCTTTGCTTATTTTTCTTTTCTCACCGTTTTTTAAGCTCTATTCGAATTGTTTTTTTCCTTTTAGTGGTTTTCTTATCTCTATCTTCTAGAATATTTAGATTCTTCATTTCTCTTTTTTTCTAGCCGACACAGCATTAATTTACTTCTACAATTGTTTTTTCTTCTCTTCTTTCTACCAATGGTTCTACCAATTTTTAATGTCTTCTAGAGATATTTTCTGTTTATTCAAAATCTTTTCTTGCTTTTCCAGAACCTTCTTGTTTTTTTTCTTTGCTCATTTTTATTTTCTAACTGTGTTTCAAGCTCTATCAAAATTGTTTTTTCAATTTTTTTAGCATTTTCTTTGTTCTACTTTTAGATTTTCTTAGAAGTTTTGCTTCTCTTTTTTTTCTAAAGTTTTCTCTTCTCCTTTCTGTACCAGTTTTTCTTTTAAACGTTGTTTTTCAGACTGTTTTACAATTATATTTGATTTTGCAGAATCTTTCTTAGCTCTTCCCAAAACTTCTGTTGCTCTTGCTTTTCTTACATCTTTCTTCTTTGCTTATCTTTCTTTTTTAACTGTTTTTTAAGCTTCATCAAAATCGTTTTTTCATCTTTTGTTTTAATGTTTTTTCGATCTACTTTCTAGATTTTTTTAGAAGTTTTACTTTTCTTCTTTTTTGCTTTTACTTTTTCTAAAATTTTATCTTCTCCTTTCTGTACCAATTTTTCTTTAAAACGTTCTTTTTCAAGCTTTTCCACAATTATTTTCTGTTCTTCCAAAATCTTTCTTTTCTCTTGATTTTCTTCCAGGTGGTAGAACTACGTTTTACTCTTTTTTCTTCGTTAACTGTTGTTTCTCAAATTTCTCCTATTGGTTCTTCTTTTCCATTCTCTATTCTTCTACTACCTATTGTTCATTATTTAAATATTTCATTTTTATCATTTATCTTTCTTTTTTTCGTTTTTTTTTCTTTGATTTATTACAGTTTATTTATATCTATTAATTACAAAAAACACATTTTAACAAAAAACATTTCTATTTTTATTAGCAACAATTAGCTACATCAGTAATTAATTAAATTACGTCACAAATGTCGTAATTTTATTACAGACAATAATTCAATATTTTTTTTTGCTTTGTCAAGGTTTTAAAAGACAACAAATCAATTAATTAAAAGCCAATTTCGTATTATTTATAACAAATTCAAGCTTTCTCTTTTCACCCAAAAACCCATCTTCTATCAAGTGGCGACCACTAGGCGAGCTTTCAGCTTTTGCTTCTCTTTGGCGTTATGAGAGGTCGCTTTGATCGTTTTTTCAGCTGAAATCAAGCTTTCAGGAATGCAGAGAAGAGTTTCGCTGTTGCTAACTGGTTCTCATAGTAACATATTGAATGCCGATTCCAAACAGAACCTGTGGCGGTCACCTGTTGGTAATGAAAGAGAAGAGAGTTGTTGCCGTCTCGGTTTTTAAATTCAGTCAAAATTTGACATTTTAGGTTTATTGATTAATGTTAATTAGGATTTGACAAAGAAAGAGATACCTGAGATTTTATTGGGTGTTAAATACCAGTGGGAGAGATTTATTGGGCACAAACTACTGTTTATTAATTTTTTTTAAAATTTTTATCTGGTTTTAAACAGAATATAAATCACGAATTACAACTCTAATTATGTCAGAAATAATTTATTCTTTTTGTTTAGAAATTAAACAAGATTAGTTTTTAATTTTTTTTGGAGAATAAGCTAAGTCTGGAATTGCATCAGACATAAACCGTTTCAAACAACCGTTAGCTGTTTATACAGCCATTAAAATTAATTCCTATAATTATATAAAACTAGATTTGATTTAAACAAAAAAGCAGTTTTTAACAATTTTTTTTAATTTGCTAATTTTTTTAACACACTTATATCGCCTTAAATAATTATTTAAATAATTGCCAATTTTTTTAAGTTGTTTCTTCTTACGTTTCTCTACATTTCTTGTTTCTTTACCTTTCTCGTCCAATCTTCGTTTTTCAAGCTTATTTCAAGCCTTTTTTTAGTTTTTTAAAGTATTTTTTAGCTTTTCTCTCGCTTTACAATTTTTTTCTTATTTTTTTTCACAGCTTTTCTTTATTTTATCTTCTATACATTGTTTTTTTAACTCTTTGAATGTTGGTTAAATCGTTTTTTGTTTTTCTATAATTTGTCGTTTTTCAAATTCGCTTTCTTCAAAAAATATTTTTTTTTAATTGACGTCCTTAGTTCTTTTGATAAAGCTTCTTTAACAGCAACCAAACCTGTTCTTCTATTCTTCTTGTCTTGCTTCCTACAGTAGTATTCTAGTAGAACACGGCAAGAATTTGGTGCTTTTCGTCTTTTGTTCTTCTAAAATCTTTTTTCTTTGTTTCCTCCAATCGCACTTTTCATTTTTTCTTCTAGAGTCTTTCTTAGATCTTCTTTTTCTTCTAAACAGCACTTTTCAAACTCTTCTAAAACTATTTAGTTCTTCTAGAATCTTCTATTAATGTTCTTTCACTAATCCTGTTTTTCTATTCTTCTTGTCTTGCTTTCCACAGTCATACTCCAGTAGAATACGGCAAGAATTTGGTGCTTTTCGTCTTTTGTTCTTCTAAAATCTTTTTTCTTTGTTTTCTCCAATCGTACTTTTCTTGTATTTTTATAGAATTTTTATTTTTTCTTCTAAAGTCTTTCTTAGATCTTCTTTTTCTTCTAAACAGCATTTTTGAAACTCTGCTAAAACTTTTTAGTTTTTTCTAATCTTCTATTACTCTTCTTTCTCTTTCAATCGTCATTTTTTATTTTTTTTGAAACATTTTTTGTTTTTTTTTGGAATCTTCCAATGCTTTTTTTTCTTCCAATCTTTCAACATCTTTCAACTTCTACAATTTTTAGTTACTTTGTTTCTTTTTAAATCATTTTGCAAACTGATAAACTCTACAAAAAAATTTTTTGTTCTAGAAGCTTCTTTGTTTTTTTCCCTTCCAGTTGTAGTTTTTTATTTTCTTCTTTTTTTGGTTTCTAAAAAATCTGTTTTAGTATTTTTTTTAGATGTAGTTTTTCAGATTATTTTTTTGTTTCCAACTGTCATTATTAAGCTTCTTTAAAAACGTCTTTTGTTCTTTTAAAACCTTCTTTTTCTTTCAACTTTTTTTAATTGTTTTTCAACTTTTTTTAAACCCGTTTATTGTTCTTTTTCTCTTCTAGGTGCTGTTTTCCAAGTATCTCTAAAATTATTTTTCTTCTGCTAGAGTTTCTTAATTCTTCTTTCTTTTGGCTAAGTCGTTTTAAAAACTTTTTTTATTATCCTGGTGGTATTTTTCAATTTCATTTTTATTTTCAATTGTCTTTTCTTGTTATTTTTTTTCTCCAATTTGTTCTTTTTCAAGCTTCTCCTTTTCTAGAATTCTTCTTTGTTCATTTTTCACTTCTAACTGTTTTTTAAACTCTATCAAAATCGTCTCTTGTTTTTCCAAAATCTTTCTCAGCCCTTCTTTCTCTTCTAATTGTTGTTTTTCAAACTCTGGAAGAAACTTATTTTATTCTTCTAGAATCTTGTCTTTTTCTAAAGAATTTTCTTGTCTTTCTTTTTCTACCAATCGTCTTTTTCCAGTTTCTCTCTTCATCTTTTAAACGTTTTTCAAGCTTTTCTCGAAATGTTTTTCTTGCTCGCCCAGAACCTTCTTTTGCTCTTGTTTTTCTTTCTGCTTCTTCTAGAATGTTATTTTACTCATCTCTCTTCTTGTTTTCCAAACTTTTCTAGAACTATCTTTAGTTTCCCTCAAATTTTTCTTGTCTCTTCTTCTTCTTCTTCTAACCTATAACTTAGCAATTTTTTTGGGTTTAGAGAATCTTTTTCTCTTGTTTTCTTTCTATTAGTAGTATTTTCCCAAATTAAATTCTTTACTTAACCGTCGTTTTTCCAGAATCTTTCTTTGCTCTTCTAAAACCTTCTTTTTCTTCTAGGTCCTTCTAGAATTTTAATTTGTTCTTTTTTCTTCTTCCTTCTTAAATTTCTATCTTCTAGATCTTTTCTTCTACTTCTTTGCTTCCCAGGTTCTTAGAAATAGAATTTTTTTTATAACAAATTCAAAATCTGGTCAGTTTTTAGAAATTATAGAAGCCTTTTAGGTCAGATTTGATTGGGTCAAGTCACAAACCAAAACACAATTTTTAAAAAATTTTATTTAATTCAAAAATCAATCAATCTTACCACAACTTTCTTCTTTTCTTATAAAAACACTTTCGTCTTCAATTTCTTCATAAATTTGACAAAAAAGTTCTCTAAATGTTAAGCTATCCAGATTTTTTGATAAATACTTGAGAAACAACCAATCACAATACGTGAATTGCTTAGAAACAGTTCTGATTTGCCAAAATCCTAATTTTTGTGCTTGAAATCCAAAAATTAATTTTTTGAAAATAAAAATTTTGGAGTAGAAACAAATTGACAAAAATCTCCAAATAAGAATAAGACCAGAAAAAAGAAAAATCAAAAGTAACCAAAACCACAGAAATACATAGATTTTCTCATTTATAATATTTAGGGACATTACGCACAAAGCGTCATGGTTTTCAATGGTACCTGAAGCTCCATATTTATGGAAGGTGCATTTAGTGACCTGAAAAATATCAGAATCATAATCAGATCAGAATCAGATTCATAATCAGACTCACTTTTGGAAAAATTTCGTCTAGAATTCCATAATTTCCTTTCAGAATTTTGAGTCCCAAAATGTAGAATTGCTCCCCCAAAAATTTATTTACAACAAAAGCTTGCAAAAAGACATTGAGGAAATTTAAAATTTCGCAAAATATTAATTGGGGAGTCCAGGATTTTTGAAGGGTTATATTCTCAAAAAATTTTTTTCTTAAATCTCTAATTGCCAATTCCCTGAAATCAGAAGAAATAGAAACGATTCCAGATCAATCTATCCAAATCTCACTTTTCTTTTTTGCTTAAAATTGTTTCTTTGCCGATTTTGACTTGTTTATCCAGAAAGGCAAATCTGGAATAGGTCAGACCGGAAACAAGCTTGCCAATTCGCTTGTTTTCCAGACTTTTCCAGAGGATATGGGTGATACAAAACATTATTCCCTGACCGAAAAGGACGAAAGGGACCCATTGGTAGTATAAGTGTTTTCGGATTGGTCGGCGTGCTGAAGGACCATAGGGGTAAATGCCGGGGTGGGGCGGGGGGCCGAAGCCAAAATCGTCAAAATCTGGACTTATCTAAAATAAAAAAAAATACGAAAAGTATTAAAGTCAAAATTTGGACTTATCTAAAGGAAAAGAAATACAAAAAGTAAAAAAATCAAAATTTGGACTTTTTTGAAAGAAAATTCATAAAAAAAATAAAAAAAATAAAATCTGGACTTTTCTATAAAAAAGAAATAAAACAAAGAAAAAAGTCAAAATCTAGACTTGTCCAAAAGAAAAAAATACAAAAAATAAGAAAATTCAAAATCTGGACTTAACTATAAGAAAAGAAATAGGAAAAATTAAAAAAGTCAAAATCTAGACTTATCTAAAAGAAGAAAAATACGAAAAAAAAAAAAATAAAAATTTTGACTTTTCTAAAAAATAAAAAAAAATACAAAAAATAAAAAATTCAAAATCTGGACTTATCTAAAGGAAGAGAAATACAAAAAAATAAAAAAGTCAAAATCTGGACTTATCTATAAGAAAATAAATACAAAAAATTAAAAAAATCAAAATTTGGACTTATCTTAAAAATAAAAAAAGAAATTCAAAAAATAAGGATTCAAAATCTGGACTTTTCTGAAGAAAAATTAATAAGAAAAATAAAAAAATTAAAATCTGGACTTATCTATAAGAAAAGAAATAAAACAAATAAAAAAGTCAAAATCTAGACTTGTCTAAAAGAAAAAAATACAAAAAATAAGAAAAGTCAAAATTTGGACTTAACTATAAGAAAAGAAATAGGAAAAATTAAAAAAGTCAAAATCTAGACTTATCTAAAAGAAAAAAAATACAAAAAATAAGAAAAGTCAAAATCTGGACTTCAAAAAGAAAATAAAATAAATACAAAAATAAAAATATAAAAAAAAATTTTTTCTTACCACAGTAAATGTAGAACTGAAGAAACAAAACGACTCAATAACTTTATGAAACTCTTTGTTATTTACTGAATCACTATAGCACTTTATGTGCTCCCCTATATACTCTCTTGACGTCACTAAAACCGTTGCAATAAAAAAAATAAAACTTGTTACACTATAATGAAGTTTGAAAATCCAATTATCAATTGAAGGTTTATCTAATTTTGGTTTAAATTTTCCTTTAAAAATATTAAAAGACTTAAACATTTTTTTTAATAAGGAAACTCTGAATTTACAACACAATTTTGCTTCTAGAACCTTGCTTACTGTTGATTTAAATATATTTCAATATTTATTTTAAAAAAAATTGGATAAGATAAGGGACACTGCAGAGAACAAACCACCTTTTAGATATTTGAACGATAACAAGGGGCCTCCCCTTTATGGCCCCTCTTTTGGGCAACTGTTACATTTACTATTTTTTTTTCCAAAAATTATTACATTTCTTTTTGTATTTTATTTTTATTTAATTTTTTCATTCTTTTCTGTAATCTTCTTGTTTTTGTTTGTTTGTTCACAATCACTAACACGTATATCGTTGATACATTTGTTACGTTTTACTATGTATTTTGTAAAAAGCACTAGAACAAAGAAGAAAAGGCAAATAAAGATATGAAAGAACAAAAGAAGATTTTAGAAGAACATTCTAGAAGAGAAAAAGAATTTAAGAGATCGTAAAAAGAAATAAAAAAGACGTTGAAAAATGACGATTGGTGAAAATTTTAAAGCAACTGGAAGAAATCAGCTAGAAGAACCTAAAAAGGAAAAGAGGATCTTAGAAAAACAAAAGAAGTTCCTAGAAAATATTAAAAAGCAAAAACTAGAAAAGATTTTAGTAGAATTGCAAAACGACGCGAAAAAAATCTTCCTAAAATTTCAGAAATTAGGAAGACTGAAGAAAATTGGAAGAAACAGAAGAGAAAATGAAGATCTTAGAGAAACAAGAGAAGCTTCTAGAAAACCTTGAAAGATTTTGAAACTGAAAAACAGAAGATATCTTTTGAGATATCTTGAAAAATAAATAGATTTAAAAAAATGACGATTAGTAGAAAATTTGAAAACGTCAGTTACGAAAAGATTTTAGAGATTCGAAAAAAGTCTCTAGAAGAGCTTGAATAACAGAAATAGAAGAAAAGACACTTTTGGAAGAGCTTGAAAAACAACAATTGCAAGAGAAAGATAAGCAAAGAAAGATTTTGAAAAAACAAAAAATAATAAGACTGGAGAAGCACAAAGAAAGAAGAGTCAAGAAGAACTGAAAAAGATTCTAAAAGAATTTAAAAGAATTATGTTTTAAAGAACAAACAAAATTTGAAAATCAAGATTTTCTAAAAAACGAACAAAAGAAATTTCTTTAAATAGTTGAAAGATGTCGGTTTAATGAAAAAGAAGAAGTAAAGAAGATTCTTAAAAAACATAGAAAAATTCTGGGAGAGCAAAAAAAATTTCTAAGACAACTAAAAACGATCTTCACAGAAATAGAACAGAAGATTCTAAAAGAGCCTGATAAACGGAATTTTAAAAAAAGAAGAATTTAAGAGTAGAAAAAGACAATAAAAAAATGTTGAAAAAATTTGAAGACTTTGATTTAAAAGAAAAAAGAAGAGCAGGAAGTTCTAGAGAAACAAAAGTAGAGTAGAAAAATGGATTTGGAAAACGACATTTTGTCAAGAGAGATTAAAAAAATTTTTTCTAGAAGTTGAAATAAAAGAAAAAGAAAAGAAGATTCTTAGAGAAAAAAAAAATTTTTGGGAAAAAAGACCAAAGAAAATTCTAAGATAATTTCTAGTGTAATAGAACAGAAGAAGGTTCTAAAAAAACTTGAAAGACGGCATTTTGAGAAAGAAGACTTGAAGAAACAAAGATTGGTAGAAAATTGTAGAAAAAATTAAAAAGCAAAAGAAGAACTAAAAAAAGTTCTAGAGAAACAAGAGTGGCTTCTAGAAAATGACGTTTGAAAACCCCCAAAAAAATGCTAAAATGACGTTTAATGACGTCAGTATTCAAAGCAAAAAATGTAAAAAAGATTCTTAGAGAACAAAGAAAAATTCTGGGAAAGCAAAAAGAAATTCTAGAAGAACTTATAGACGACATTTGAAGATACAGAATATAGGAAGATTAATAAAGTAATAGAATTAATAGAACATTGCAGAAGAAATTGAAAACATTTGGTCTAAAGAAAAGAAAGAGAGAGAAAAAGTTCTAGAAAAACAATAATAGTTTCTAAATAATAAAGCTAAAAAAATAAAAACAAAAATTGTATTTTTAAAAGGCAAATAAATGGCGTTTTAAGGAACAAAAAGAATCTGGAAAACAATATTTTGTGAGAAAAGAACAAAAGAGATTTCTCCTAGAAGTTGAAAGATGCTGAGTTAAAGAAAAGAAGGTTCTTAAAGAACAAATAAAAATTCTGGGAGAACACAAAAATTTCTAAGACAACTAAAAACGATCTTTACAGAAATAGAACAGAAAAAGACAGAAAAAGACTTCGATTTAAAAGAAAAGAAGAAAAAAAAATGTAAGAAAGCCAAACAATTATGTTTAGAAGAGTAAAATAGATTTGGAAAACAACATTTTGTCAAGAGAGATTAAAAAAAAATTTTTCGAAATTGAAATAAAAGAAAAAGAAAAGAAGACTCTTAGACAAGAGAGAAAAATTTTGGGAAAAAAGCCAAAGATAATTCTAAGATAATTTCTAGTGTAATAGAACAGAAGAAGTTTCTAAAGAAACTTGAAAGACGGCATTTTGAGAAAGAAGACTTGAAGAAAGAAAAAGAGCAGTAGAAAATTGTAGAACAAGAAGAAAGACTTCGGCTAGAAAAATCAAAAAAAGAAAAAATCCAGAGAAACAAGAGAAGCGACAATTAAAAAAGAAAGATAAAGAAGCTTAAAAAACGACTGTTTGTAGTTTCTTTTTCTATAGTTTATTTAATAAGAACAAAGTTATTTATAAAAATAATTTATTTATAAAATATAAATTACAAAATCAGTCAAACTTAGTCATATCAGTGGGACTCCCCTTATCACTCTCAGCTAACATAAACAACGGCTTCCTCTCTTCTAACTCTTCAGAAATGTCCATAAACAAGTCTTTAAAGACCAGTGGATCCATATTTTTTGCTAAATATTTCAACAAAAGCCATTCGTGGTAATTACATTGCTTCAAAACTAGTTTTAAATTCCAATAATCTAATTTTCCATTTCGGAAAATAAATAGATTGAAACTCATAAATCTCTTGTAGAAAATTAAAGTAAAAAATCTCCAAATTAAAATAGAACAAGAACACAAAAACAAAACAATATACCAAAACCACAAAAACACAAAAATTTTCTCGTTTACTATATTTAGGGCCATTATACATAAAGCATCGTGGATTTGAATAGAACCAGAAGGGCCGTATTTATGAAAAGTGCATTTTGTCACTTTTGGAAAAACCTCATCGAGGACTTGGTACCCATTAGACAGAAATTTTGTCCCTAAAGTATAGAATTGGTCACCAAGAAATTTCTGAGTAGCAAAAATTTGCAAAATCACATTTCCTACATTCAAAATCTCGCAGAAAATAAACCAGAACGTCCAGAATTTCGTAATTTTCAAACGCTCCAAGAAGATTCTTTTGCAGAAATTTCTGAAAGAGATAAAACAATTTCTGATTTTTCTAAAATTTGTAAATACCTGTCTTGTTTCTTCGTGGTGGTCACTCCAGAGACGAGTTTTTCAACAGTGTTGTCTTCCATTTTCTTCCAGAAAATATGGGTGAGGTAAAACATGATTCCCTGGCCGAAGAGCACAAAAGGCACCCATTGGTAGTAGGTGTGTTTCCGGATTGGTGTTTTTGATTGAATACCATATGGGCCGACACCAGGATGCGCGAAATGACCTAAATTTTCCGACTTTTTTTGAAAATTAAATTTGTCAAAATTTTGGTACCTACCAGTGTGAATGTCGAAGAGAAAAAACAGAACGTTTCGACCACTCTTTCAAAATCACCATCATGCATATCATTGATACATTTGATGTGTTCGCCGATGTATTCCCGAAAAGTCACTAGAAGAGTCGCAGTAAAAAAAATTAGAGTTGTCACACGATAATGAAGCTGAAATGCCCAATTATCAATACAAAACGAATTTAATTTCGGCTTAAATTTGTCTTTGATGACGTCAAACAAGCCGAGCATTGTCTAAAAGAAAAAATTTGAAATTTTGGGAGTTTTTTAAATTTAAAATTTGACATACCTAACAATGTTGTTTCACCACCAAGCTCTGGATAATAAATGCCAGCTTATCTTTTAAATTATGATAAGCTGACGCATTGTTAAATTCCTTTTCCGTTTAGAAGATAAGAGAAACCCAATATGTTTCAAAGAAAAATTTATTTTACAAAGACTACTCTAGTTACAAAATAACAGAAATCACTCGAATTTTATCGGCTTTCCGAGTGTTACAGCTTCTTTATCATTTTCCAAATTTAAGATCTAGAAAAATTAGAAGAAAAAAGGCAACAGAAATTTTTAAAAGAAATTAGGAAACCTTGATTTTAGAGCAAAAAATATTTTATAGAAACAGACGAAACGAAATTTTTAGATGAGCTTGAAAAACGACAAGGAAATTTTGAGAAACTTTTAGAAGAAATTGGCGGGAAAACAAGAAAAGCAAGAGAAAATAAAATAATAAAAAAGTTTTTAAAAGAGCTTAGAAAATGAAGAAATGAAGAGAGAAAGAAAACTCTAGAAGCATAAGCATTGATTCTGGAAAAGCTTAAAAATAAGAGAATATTTTTCTAGAAGAACAAAAGACGGTTTAAATAACAAAAGAAGAACTGAAGAAGATTTTGGAAAAGCAAACAGAAATTCCAAGAAAATAAAAAAGATTCTCGGAGCACTTGAAAAACAAAGAAGAGTAATTAAATTTTTGAGAAGAAGCGAAAAGATCTTTGAAGAACTTGAAAATTGGCGATTTATAAAGAAAAAATTTTGGAAAACCGTTTTTGGAGGGAAAAAAAACCGGAAAATATTAGAAGAAATTGAGAAACGTTGATTTTAGAGTAAATAATATTCTATAGAAGCAAAGGAAAAGAAATTTTTAGAAGAACTTGAAAGATGACATTATGAAAACAAAGACTTTAGGAAGAAATCAGCTGAAAGAACAAGAAGATTAAGAGAAGATAAAAAAAAAGGTTCTAGAAAAGGTTGAAAAATGACGAAATGAAGAGATAAAAGTGTTAAGAAAGATTCTAGATGAATAAGCAATGATTGTGGAACAAAATTTTTTTGGAAGAACAATAGACGGTTTTAAAAGAATCTTGAAAAAATTCTAGAATTCTAAGAAAGCTTGAGAAATGAGTATTTAAACTATTGAAATACCTCTATAAAAAAATTTAAAAAAAAAGAAGATAAATCACTGTCTTTCTAAGAAGAAGAAGAAGAAAGAAAGGTTCTGGAAACTTTTAAAAGACGACTGTTTGTAAAATGTTTAAAAAAAACGTTCTAAAACAAAAAAAAAATTTGAAAAAAAGAAAAAAAATTATAAAATTCTAAAAATTGAAAAAGATTGGATGAAACAAAAAAAGAACTGAAGAAGATTTTGAAAAAACAAGAAAAAATTCTTAGAGAATAAAAAAGATTTTTGTAGAACTTGAACACGCAAGAGGAGTAATAAGATTTTTAGAATAACCAAAGAAGATCTTAAAAATATCGATTTAGAAAAAAAAATTTAAGAAAAACCATTTTTTGGTAAAAAAAAACAAATAAATTTTAGAAAAAATTAAAAAGCCATTGATTTTAGTACAAAAAATTATTTATAAAAACAAGAAAAAACAAAATTTTAGAAGATCTTTAATAATAACATTATAAAAGAAAAAAAGAGCAAAAATCACTGCCTTTTTAAGAAAAAGGAGAAAAAAGAAAGCTTCTGGAATGATTCAAAAAACGATAATTTGTAAAATGCTTAAAATTAAAGAAAAAAAAGGATGCCATTTTAAGATAAAACAGAAAAAGAAGCTTTTTGCGAGTTTTAAAAAACAAAGACTAGACAACAATTTACTGAAGAAATGCGTGCTAGAAATAAAAAAAATTAAAAGAAAGAAACATTCTACATTGAAAAATTTTAGAAGAAGTTGAAAGAGGTGATATAGAAGAAGAAAGAAACTGGAAAAGAAAAAGGTTTAAGAAAAAAAAAAGAAAAAAATTCTGTGAGAACTTGAAAAACAAAAGAAAAGTGAAAAAGATTCTAAAAGCAACGAAGAAAATCTTTGCAGAACTGGAAAATAGCGATTTAGAAGAAAGAAACAGTTTTTGAAAAAAAAACAAATTTAAAACGTTGACTGTAAGAAACAGAAGAGCAACAGATATTTTAAAAAAATGTTTTTAGAAGAGTTTATGAAATGACAAAATGAAGAGAAAAAGAGCTAAGAAAGACTCTAGAAAAAGAAACAGTGATTCTGGAAGAGCTTGAAAAACGATTGGAGAAGAAATATGAGCAAAAAAAATTTTTAGAAGAATAATAGATGGTTTTTAAGAAGCTTGAAACACGACGAGAAAATTTTGAGAAGCTTTTAGAAGAAATTGACAGAAATTGGCAAGAAATAGAAAATGAGGAAATGAAAAGAATGAAAACTCTAGAAGAATAAGCATTGATTCTGGAAGAGCTTAAAAATAAGAAAATTTTGTTCTAGAAGAACAAAAATTTAGTTTACAAAAGTTTAAATAACAAAAGAAGAACTGAAGAAGATTTTGGAAAAGCAAACAGAAATTCCAAGAAAATAAAAAAGATTCTCGGAGCACTTGAAAAACAAAGAAGAGTAATTAAATTTTTGAGAAGAAGCGAAAAGATCTTTGAAGAACTTGAAAATTGGCGATTTATAAAGGAAAAATTTTGGAAAACCGTTTTTGGAGGAAAAAGAACCGGAAAATATTAGAAGAAATTGAGAAACGTTGATTTTAGAGCAAATAATAGTCTATAGAAGCAAAGGAAAAGAAATGTTTAGAAGAACTTGAAAGATGACATTATGAAAACAAAGACTTTAAGAAGAAATCAGTTGAAAGAACAAGAAGATTAAGAGAAGATAAAAAACAAAAAAGTTTCTAGAAGAGGTTGAAAAATGACGAAATGAAGAGATAAAAGTGTTGAGAAAGATTCTAGATGAATAAGCAATGATTGTGGAACAAAATTTTTTTAGAAGGACAATAGACGGTTTTAAAAGAATCTTGAAAAAATTCTAGAATTCTAAGAAAGCTTGAAAAATGAGTATTTAAACTATTGAAATACCTCTATAAAAAAATTTAAAAAAAAGAAGATAAATCACTGTCTTTCTAAGAAGAAGAAGAAGAAGAAGAAAGAAAGGTTCTGGAAACTTTTAAAAGACGACTGTTTGTAAAATGTTTAAAAAAAACGTTCTAAAACAAAAAAAAATTTGAAAAAAAGAAAAAAAATTATAAAATTCTAAAAATTGAAAAAGATTGGATGAAACAAAAAAAGAACTGAAGAAGATTTTGAAAAAACAAGAAAAAATTCTTAGAGAATAAAAAAAAAATTTGTAGAACTTGAAAACGCAAGAGGAGTAATAAGATTTTTAGAATAACCAAAGAAGATCTTAAAAATATCGATTTAAAAAAAAAAAAATTTAAGAAAAACCATTTTTTGGTAAAAAAAGAACAAAAAATTCTAGAAAAAATTAAAAAACATTGATTTTAGTACAAAAAATTCTTTATAAAAACAAGAAATAACAAATTTTTAGAAGATCTTTAATAATAACATTATAAAAGAAAAAAAGAGCAAAAATCACTGCCTTTTTAAGAAAAAAAAGAAAAAAGAGAGCTTCTGGAATGATTCAAAAAACGATAATTTGTAAAATGCTTAGAAATAAAGAAAAAATTCTGAAAGAAAAAAATATTTCATATACAGAAATTCTAGAATTGGAAAGAGATCGAATGAAACAAAAGAACTGAAGAAGATTTTGGAAAAACGAAAAAATTCTGTGAGAATAAAAAAGATTTACCGAGAACATGAAAAACAAAAAAAGAATAATCATGTTTTTGGAAGAACCGAAGATGGTCTTTAAAGAACTTGAAAAGAGCGGTTTAGTTCAAAAAGGACTAAGAAATTGTTTTTGGAAAAAAAAGAACAAACAGTTTTAGAAGAAATTGAATAACGTTGATTACAAAAAAATGAAGAGCAAAAAATATTCTATAAAAACAAAAAATTTTTAGAAGAGAAAAACATGAGAAACGACATTAAACAAAAAAAAAATGAGAAACTTTTAGATAAAATACAAAAAAAACCGACTGAACCGACTGGAGGGAAAAAATTAAGAGAAAATTTTAAAAAAATTTTTTAAAAGAGTTTGGAAAATCATGAATTTGAGTAAAAAGATTTTGGAATAGAGGGTTTTAAAGAATCTTAAAAAACGATGATTCGACGAGAGAGAAAAAAAAAGAATAAAAAGTAATTCTAAACAAGCTTGAAAAATTAGTATTAGAAAGGAAAGAAGCACAATTGCTAAATCTACGTCTAGAAAAAAAAAGATTCCGAAAAAAAGAAAACACAAATCAATGCCATTCTAAGATAAAGCATAAAAAGAAGCTTTTTGCAAGATTTAAAAAACGAAGACTAGACAACAGTTTGCTGAAGAAATGCGTTCTAGAAAAAAAAATTAAAAGAAAGAAACCTTCTACATATTTTTTTTTTAAAGAAGTTGAAAGAGATGATGTAGAAGAAAAGAGGAACTGGAAACGAAAAATGTTTAAGAAAAAAAGAAAAAATACTGAGAGAACTTGATAAACGAAAGAAAAGTGAAAAAGTTTCTAAAAATTTTTGCAGAACTGGAAAATAGCAATTTAGAAGAAAAAGACTTCAAAAAACAGTTTTTGGAAAAAAAACAAATGTAAAACGTTGACTGTAAGAAACAGAAGAGCAACAGATATTAAAAAAAATGTTTCTAGAAGAGTTTAAGAAATGACAAAATGAAGAGAAAGAGACCTAAGGAAGACTCTAGAAAAATAGACAGTGATTCTGGAAGAACTTGAAAAACGATTGGAGAAGAAACATGAGCAAAAAAATTTAGAAGAACAATAGATGGTTTTAAAGAAGCTTGAAACACGACAAGAAAAAATATTTTAGAAAAAGTAAAAATGACAATTGGCTCTTAAAAAATCCAGACAGAGAAACAGAAAGACACAAAGACAAAAAGACAGAGAGAAAAAAAGACAGAGAAACAAAAAGACAGAAAGACAAAAAGATAAAAACTAAGACTAAGAGACAGAAAGACAGAGGGACAGAAAGGTAGAGAGAGAGAAAGAGAGAGATTTGCTTGACGGCTTGAAAAACTATGATTAGACGAAAAAGACAAGACAAACAAAGAACATAAATTACTGTTTTTCCAAGAAAAAGAAGAAAAAAAGAAGCTTCTACATACCTCTAGAATTTTAAAATTGATAGAAAGCGGATGAAACGAAAAAACTGAAGAAGAAAAACGAAAGAAGGATAATCAAGTTTTTAGAAGACGCAAAGATTTTTGAAAAACTTAAAAATAGCGATTTATATAAAAAAATACTTTAGGAAAAACGTTAATTTTAGAGCAAAAAATATTCTAGAGAAACAAAAGAAAAGGAATTTCTAGAAAAGCTTGAAAAACCGACAAAAGGATTTTGAAAAAACTTTAGAAGAAATTGGAAGAAAAGGAAAGAGAAGATAAAAAACAAAAATGTTTGAAGAAGGGTGTGAAATACGACGAAATGAAGAGAAAGAAATACTAAGGAAGACTCTAAATGAATAAGCAACAAATCTGGAAGACCCAAAAATATAAACAAAATTTTTTTTTAGAAAAACCATCAACGGTTTAAAAAATCGGCTCTTAAAAAATCCAGACAGAGAAACAGAAAGAGACAAAGACAAAGAGAAAAAAAGACAGAAAGACTGAGAAACAAAAAGACAGAAAAACAAAGAAACAGAAAGACTAAAAGATAAAAAGAAAGAGAGACAGACTAAGAGACAGAAAGACAGAGACAAATGTGTTTCAGAAATAAAGAAAAAATTTTGAAGAAAAGAAACATTCTACATACAAAAATTCTAGGAGAAGTTGAAAGAGATCGGACGGAAGAAATAAAAGGGTTTTAGAAAAACAAGAAAGAATTTAAAAAACAAAAAAAAAGAAAGTTTCTGGAAGAACCGATGAAAATCTTTAGAGAATTAAAAAATGGCAATTTTGAAAAACGGTTTTTTGAAAAAAGAGCAATTAAATATTCTAAAAAAAAGGGTTTCGCAGAGAGTTTGAAAAATGACAAAATGAAGAGAAAAAAGCTAAACAGAGATTCTAAAATAGCTTGAAAAAGGAGTATTAGAATGAAAGAAGCACAGTTACAAGAACTACGTCAAAGAAAAATTTTGAAAAAAAAAACAAATTGCTGTCATTCTAAGACAAGGACAAGGAAGAAGCTTCTGAGAAGATTCAAAAATCGACGACTAGATTTGTAAAAATTAAGAAAACACCTTCTAGAAATAAAGAAGAAATTCTGAAGAAAGAAGCATTCTATAAACAATAATTTAAGAAATTAAAAGAGATCGAATACAAAGAAAAAAGAACTTTTTGTTTTGTTTTTTCGGAATAACAAGAATCTTGTCTTTGTTCTGAAATTTTTTCATGATTTAGAACAGCACGTAAAATATTCTGAAAGAGCAAAAGAAGATTCTGGAAGCACTAGAAAAACGAAAGAAGAGCACATAAAGTTTCTAAAGAACTTCAAGAAGAACTGAAAAGTATTTTAAATAAAAAATTTTGAAAATCGGTTTAGTAGAAAAATAATTGAAAAAATTCTAGTTTTGAAAAAACAAGAAAAATTTTGGATAAAAAACAAAAGACTTTTGGGAGTACCCAAAATTGACGTTAAATAAAAAAAACAGTAGAAGATTTTTGAAAAGAGAGAAAAAATTTGACAATTAAAAATGAAAAAGAAATTTGTAATAAAGTTTCTAAAAGTTAAAGAAGAAATGAAGAAGAAAGTTAAAACAATAGGAACAAAACAAATAAACAAAAAACGTTTCAAAGAAAAAATTTATTTTAGAAAGACTACTCTAGTAACAAAATATCAAAAATCAGTCGAATTTCCTCGGCTTTTCGAGCGTTGCAGCCTCCTCATCACTATCCAAATGAATCAACGGTCTTCTATTCTCTTCAAGATCTTCAGCAAGTCCCAAAAACAGCTCCCTGAAAACCAGGCCATCCATATTTTTGGCGAGGTATTTCAAGAAGAGCCAATCGGTGAAATTGCACTGTTGGGTAACTGTGAGCATCCGCCATGGGTCTAATTTGCCTGGACACGAAGTTGCAAAGGCCAAACGGTTGAAAGCCTTGCTTCGTGAGTGGAGAATGATGGTCAAAAAGCGCCAAAAAACCGCCAGGCAGGAGATAACAAACAGGAAAATGAACCAAAACCAGAGGAAGATGTAGATTTTCTCGTTGATTATGTTTAGGGCCATAACACACATGGCGTCGTGGAGCTGGATGGTACCTGATGGACCGTATTTATGGAATGTGCATTTTGTGACCTAGAAATTAAGATTTAGAGTGCTATCACGACAAGAGAGGCAATTATCTCGTTATAATTTAGTGGTTTATAAATTTACTCAGAGATTTGTGATGCACTTTAGCTGATTTAGGAGTCTAAACAAGAGACAAAAATAGAATTTTTTTATTTTATTTTAAATATACTTTTAGATATTTGAATTTACAGACTTCTGAGATTTTTAGATTTGTTTAAATTAGTTTATTTAATAAATTTCTGGTGTTTTTAGAATGAACAACGGAATTTAAAAGTTGGCAAAGAGAGCGGACTTTTGGTTAAAAAAAAGAAAAGAAAATTCTAGAAGAAGTAGAAAGATGTGAAGTGGAAAAATGATAAATATAAGAAGATTCTGAGAGAAACTTCTAGAAGAACAGAAGAAGATTCTAAAAGATCTTAAAACTAGCAATTTAAGAAACGTTTGTTGGAATAAAGCAGCAAAAGAATTTAGAAGAAATTGAAAGAAGCCGGCTGAGAAAACAAGAAAAGCAAAAAAAAACTAAAAAATTGAAAAACGTTGATTGAAACAAAAAAATCTAGAAGAGCTTGAGAAATTTCTAGAGAAAATTGAAAGAAACCGGCTGAAAGAGAACAAGAAGAGCAAAAACAGATTTAAAAAGAAACTAAAAAGCTTCTAGAAGTGATTGAAAAACAACGATTAAAGAAGAAATATGAGCAAAGAAAGATTTTAGGAGAACAATAGACAGTTTTGAAAAAGTTTGAAAAACAACAAGTCGATGAGAAAAACACTAAACGTTCTGAAAAAATTCTAGAATTTTGAAAAAGCTTGACAAACGACATAACAAAGGAAAAAAGTATCTTCACAATAAGTCCATCTTGGAGAAAAAGTAAAATTCTAAAGAAACAATAACACAAATCAATATTACTCTAACAAAAACAAAAAGGAGGTTTCTAGAAATAAAGAAAAAATTCTGAAAAAAAAACATTCTACAAACAAATATTTTAGAAGAAATCGAAAAAGATCGGATGGAAGCAAAGAAAAATTAAAGAAGCAAGAAGAAATTTTGCGAAAATAAAAGAAGATTCTGGGAGAACTTACACAACGAAAAGAGAATAAATAGTGTCTAGAATAATCGAAGAAGATTTTTGCAAATTTTGAAAATAGCGATTTAGAAGAGAAAATGATTTTGGGAAGGGTTTTTGAAAAAAAAAAAATTGGAAAATTAGAGAAAGAATGATTCTGGACTTTTAGAAGAATCTGAAAGAAATCGGCTGGAAGAAAAAGAAAAGCAAGAGAAAACATTTTATAAACAAAAATTTTAGAAGAAATTGTAAAAGATCGGTTGGAAGGAAAGAAGAACTAAAAAGGGTTTTAAAGAAAGAAGAAATTTTGAGAAAATGATAGTAGATTTTGGGAGAACTTGCACAACGAAGAATGTTTCTAGAATAATCGAAGAAGATTTTTGAAAAATTTAAAAATTGCAATTTAGAAGAAAAAATTATTTTTGGAAGGGTTTTTGGAAAAAAAGATTAGGCGAAAAAATTCTAGAAAGAAATTGAGTTAAACAAAAGACGAGAAAGAAAGATTTTAAAAAACAAAAAGTTTCCAGAAGATCTTGAAAAACGACGAAATAAAGAAAAAAAAAGAGATAAGAAAGAGTCTGGAAAAATAAACAGTGATTATGGAAGAGCTAGAAAAACAATAATTACAGAAGAAATAGCAAAAAAAGATTTTAAAAGATCTATTGTTCAGTCGAATTTTTTCAGTTTTGTGAGTGCTGCAGCCTCTTCATCACTTTCTAGATTAATCAGTGAATTTCTATTCTCTCCTAAATCTAGATCTAGTAAGATTTTCAGTAACTTTTAGAAGAATCTAGAAGAAATCGGCTGGAATAAAAAGAAAAGAGAAGATAAAAAACAAAAAAAGCTTCTAGAAGAGCTTGAAAAATGTCGAAATGAGGAGAAGAAAGTGCTAAAGAAGACTCTAGAAGGATAAGCAATGATTTTGAAAAGAGAAGAAATTAGAAGAACAATGGACGGTTTTAAAACAGCTGGAAAAGCGACGATTGACGAGAAAGATGCTAAAGATTCTTAAAAAAATTTAGAATTTCTGAAAAGATTGAAAGACGACTATCGGAAATTAGAGAAAAGAACAATCACAAGAACTAGGTTCAGAAAAACAAATAAGATTCTAAAAAAAAAGAAAAACGTTAATTATTGTTATTTTAAGAGAAAAAAATGAGAAGGAATCGAGGAAAAAAAATTTTGAAACAAAAACGAAGAACCCAAGAAAAACAAGAAAATATTCTGAAAGAACAAAAAAATATTTTTGGAAAATTAGAAAAACAAATGAAGAGCAAACAAAGTTTTTAAAAGAGCTTGAAAAATGAAGAAAAAGAAAGAAAAAATATCTAAGAAAAACTCTAGAAGAATAAACACTAATTCTGGAAAAGCTTGTAAACCAATAATTAGAAAAGAAATATGAACAAAAAAAGATTTTTTAGACAGCTTAAAAGATAAGAAAGAAGAGCCAAACATTATGAAAAATTCTAGAATAGAAGGAAGAAAGGAACAATCACAAGAATACGTCTAGAAAAACAAATAAAATTCTAAAAAAAGACACTAATCACTGTTATTCTAAGAGAAAAAAGAAGCTTGTGGAGAAATTCAAAAACGACAACTAGACCACAATTTGTAAAGTGCGTTCTAAAAATAAAGAAGATATTTTGGAAACAAGAAATATTTTACAAACGAAAATTCTAGAAGAAGTTGAAAGAGATGGGATAAAATAAACGAAGAACTAAGAAAGTTCTGAAAAAAGAACAAAAATTCTAAAAGAACAGAAGATTTTGGGAAAAGAAGATAAACAAATGAAGAGCAAATAAAGTTTCTAGAAAAACTTGAAAAGGAAAGAAAAAAGATCGAAGAAAAACTCTAGAAGAATAAACAGTAAAATTACTGAAGAACATAAAAAATGGGATTATAAAAAAAATGACAAACTTCTACAAAAAAATCAAAGAAATTGTATGGAAAATAGAAAAAAGCAAAAAAGATTGAAAGGAAGATAAGAAAATTTTCAAAAAAGCTTGTAAAATAACAAAATGAAGAGAAAAAAGCTATAGGAAAAACCTAGGATAGACAGTAACTCTGGAGAAGCTTGAAAAACAGCAATTAAAAAGACCATGAGTAAAGAAAGGTTTTAGAGGAACTATAGACGATTTAAAACAGCTTGAAAAACAATGATTAGACAAGAAAGAAGAAGTAAACATTCTAAAAATCTTGCAAAACGACTATTTAAAAAGAAAAGAACATTAATTTTGAAAAAACAAGAAGAAATTCTGAGTGAACGAAAAATACAAAAGAAGAGGAAATAAAGTTTCTTGAAGAATGGAAGAAGATCCTATAAAATCAAGAGAAGAAACAAAAAAAAATTAAAAAAGACGAATTTTAGAAAAAGAGCGGCAGAAGAAATGGTATCTATCCTACACTAACTTAGCTTCTGCAAGCTGTCACACTAGAAAATATGACAAATGTCAGACAAAAAATGAAGAAACATACTCGGTGAGTGAAGCTTCTTGAAGAAGCTCAAAGAAGCCCAATCAATAGTCGGTTAGAAGAAAAGAGAAAGTTAAAAAAAGCAAGGAATGGGCAAAAAATGATTCTAGGAGTTTTTTAAAACAGGATTGAAAGAAAAAGAACAGAAGAAGATTCTAAAAAAAATTGCTTTAAGACTTAGAAGAGCTAGAGGCTAGAGGAAACAATCACGAAATGAGGAAAAACTAGTTAAGTATTTAAGAATTAAATAAAAGATAAGAAAGGAAAGATTTTAGCAAAACAGAAAAGCTTAAAAAACGACGATTAAAGGAAAAAAAACACAAGAAAGATTTTTAAGATTCTAGATTATTTTTATTTTCAAATTTATGAATTTAAATTTCTCAAAACAAATTTTTTGTTTTTCTAATTCCTGTTTCTGGTTCTAAATGTCGTAGATTTTGGAAATTTGCGATTTCCTATCTTACTCCAATCTTGAATTAATCTCTAGATTTCAAATTATAAAATTTTCAAAATTTTTGAATATTTTATATTCTTTACTTTTAAAATTTTTTTTATTATTTGATCATGTTCTTGTTTTCCTGAAAAAAAAAATGGAAAAATCTATTTATAACAAATCTCAAATAACCACTCAGGATAGAATGTCTGCGTCTTTGCTCACGTTTTGTTTTTTCTAATACGTTCTACGTGCCAGAAATTTATTTATTTTATCGCTTGAGTCAGTCTCGAATGATTTATTTTCTCCGTTAGTTCAAATGTCAAATATTTATTTAAGACTGCATTTTTTATTTAACTAAACAAGGTGCGAATTTGGTACTAATTACCAGCAACCACCATTGTTTATCTTTCCCATTAGAAACACAGGAAATACCGAAAAATCGCTAATTTTTCAAAAAACAACAATTAACTAAATCAGTTCAAATTTGTTTAAACAATCAACTCACCTTTGGGAAAACCTCGTCAAGTGTAGTAACCGTTTCGTCGTAATCTTCAATAACTTCAGTCCCAAGAGTCAAAAATTGCTTATCCAAAAATTCGTTGGTGATATAGACTTGTAAAATGACATTTGCCACATTCAAAATTTCGCAAAAAACTAACCAACAAGACCAGGATTTGTTAAAATATATTCGGTCAATAAACACTTTTCGGATTGTATACATAAACTCGGCTCTAAAAAATCAAAAATTATTTTTTTTCAAAATTTTTTTTATTTACTTTTTTTCTCTTGATGGTATTTTCTTATCTTTCACTGAAACTTCTTTTTCAAGAAGAGCAAAAGCTCCGAGTTGGAGGCCTTCAATCAGGCGCCGAATTCTCCCACCTAAATGTCAAAAAGACTCATAAAATTTTATAAACTTCTAGATTTATTAATAATCTGGAGGTACTACTGAAGTTTGTAAAATTTTAGGAAAGCATACTTTCAAATTTTTTTTACAACAGGTGAGTCAAATGGGACAAAGAAACAAAAAGTTAAAAAAGAGATTAAATTCTAGAAAAACACAATTTTTTGAGAGAACAGAAAAAGATTCTGCGATAACAGAAAAAAACGAAAACAGAACTAAGAAATGGAAGAAGAAGAAACAGAAGAATTAAGAAATAAGTCTAGAAAGTCTAAATTAATTTTTAGGAGAGTTTTTTCTAAAAACAGTGTTTGATAGAAGAATTTGGGAGAAGATTTCATATAAAAAAGAGCAACACAAAATTATAGAAGAGGTTAAATATTAGAAAAATAAAAAAACTTTGAGAGAACAGAAGAAGATTCTGGGAGAACATGAAAAACCAAAACAAAACTCAGAAATAAAAGAGGATTCTAGAGAAGATTGATAAATAAAAATTTAGAGAATAGAAAAGGACGACTGGCTTATTAAAGAAACAGAAGAATTAAGAAATAATTCTAGATGATTTAAAAAAAAATTGACAGAAAAGAGCTATAAAAAATTAAAATAAAGTTTAAAAAATAGAAAAATAAAAAATCTGGGAGAACAGAGGTAGATTCTAAGAGAACTTAAAAAACGAAAACAGAGATAAAAAATAGAAGAAGATTCTAGAAAGGATTTGAAGATTAGAAAAAGTAGGACTAGTTTGTTAAAGAAGAAGAAGAATTAAGAAATAATTCTAAAAGATTTAAAGGAAATTTTAAAATAATTTTTTCTAAAAATGGTGTTTCATAGAAGAATTTGGTAGAAGAGCAATATTTAATAGAAAACGAGCAACAAAAAATTTAAAAACAGGTTAAAGATTGGAAGTCAAAGAGAAATTTAAAGAACAAAAGACGAATTGAGAGAATTTGTAAATCAAAAGCAGAGCTAAAAAATAAAAGAAGATTCTACAAAAGATTGATGAACAAAAAGACAGAAGAATTAAGAAATAATTCTAGAAGATTTAAAAGAAATTTTAAGAGAGTTTTTTCTAAAAATGGTGTTTGATAGAAGAATTTGAGAGAAGACAGCCATGTTTAATGGAAAAAGAGGTTTAAAATTGAAAAAACGAAAAAAATTTGAGAGAACAGAAATAGATTTTGGGAAAACTGGAAAATCGAAAGCAAAGCTAAAAATGAAAGAAGATTCTACAAAAGATTGAAAAATGAAAATTTGAAGAAAAGGAAAAGAGCGACTAACTAAAGAAACAGAAAAATTAAGAAATAATTCTAGAAGAATTAAAGCAAATTGTAAGAGTTCTTTTTAAAAATAGTATTTGAAAGAAGAATTTTGGAAAAAGGCAGCGAATTTTGATACAAAAAGTGCAATAAAAAAGAAAGAAGAGGTTAAAGATTAGAAAATCAAAAAGAAAAAAAAAGAGAGAGAACAGAAGAATATTTTGGGAGAAACGAAAAATGAAAACTGAGCTAAAAAATAGAAAAGGACTTTATCATACAAAAGATTAATAAATAAAAATTTGGAAAAAAGATAAAGTAATTTGTTAAAAAAACAGAAGAATTAAGAAATAAGTCTAGAAAGTCTAAATTAATTTTTAGAAGAGTTTTTTCTAAAAACAGTGTTTGATAGAAGAATTTGGGAGAAGATTTCATATAAAAAAGAGCAACACAAAATTATAGAAGAGGTTAAACATTAGAAAAATAAAAAAAACTTTGAAAGAACAGAAAAAGATTCTGGGAGAACTTGAAAAACCAAAACAAAACTCAGAAATAAAAGAGGATTCTAGAGAAGATTAATAAATAAAAGTTTGGAGAATAGAAAAGGACGACTGGCTTGTTAAAAAAACAGAAGAATTAGGAAATAATTTCAGAAGATAAAAAAAAAATAATTTGACAGAAAAAGAGTTATAAAAAATTAAAGTAAAGTTTAAAGAATAGAAAAATAAAAAATCTGGGAGAACAGAGGTAGATTCTAAGAGAACTTAAAAAACGAAAATAGAGATAAAAAATAGAAGAAGATTCTAGAAAGGATTTGAAGATTAGAAAAAGTAGGACTAGTTTGTTAAAGAAGAAGAAGAATTAAGAAATAATTCTTGAAGATTTAAAAATAATTTTAAAAGAATTCTTTCTAAAAATGGTGTTTGATAAAAGAATTTGGTAGAAGAGCAATATTTAATAGAAAACGAGCAACAGAAAATTTAAAAACAGGTTATAGATTGGACGTCAAAAAAATTTAAAGAACAAAAGACGAATTGAGAGAATTTGTAAATCAAAAGCAGAGCTAAAAAATAAAAGAAGATTCTACAAAAGATTGATGAACAAAAAGACAGAAGAATTAAGAAATAATTCTAGAAGATTTAAAAGAAATTTTAAGAGAGTTTTTTCTAAAAATGGTGTTTGATAGAAGAATTTGAGAGAAGACAGCCATGTTTAATGGAAAAAGAGGTTTAAAATTGAAAAAACGAAAAAAATTTGAGAGAACAGAAAAAGATTTTGGGAAAACTGGAAAATCGAAAGCAAAGCTAAAAATGAAAGAAGATTCTACAAAAGATTGAAAAATGAAAATTTGAAGAAAAGGAAAAGAACGACTAACTAAAGAAACAGAAAAATTAAAAAATAATTCTAGAAGAATTAAAGAAAATTGTAAGAGTTCTTTTTAAAAATAGTATTTGGAAGAAGAATTTTGGAAAAAGGCAGCGACATTTGATACAGAAAGTGCAATAAAAAAAGAACGAAGAGGTTAAAGATTAGAAAATCAAAAAGAAAAAAAAAGAGAGAGAACAGAAGAATATTTTGGGAGAAACGAAAAATAAAAACTGAGCTAAAAAATAGAAAAGGACTTTATCATACAAAAGATTAATAAATAAAAATTTGGAAAAAAGATAAAGTAATTTGTTAAAAAAACAGAAGAATTAAGAAATAAGTCTAGAAAGTCTAAATTAATTTTTAGAAGAGTTTTTTCTAAAAACAGTGTTTGATAGAAGAATTTGGGAGAAGATTTCATATAAAAAAGAGCAACACAAAATTATAGAAGAGGTTAAATATTAGAAAAATAAAAAAACTTTGAAAGAACAAAAAAAGATTCTGGGAGAACTTGAAAAACCAAAACAAAACTCAGAAATAAAAGAGGATTCTAGAGAAGATTAATAAATAAAAGTTTGGAGAATAGAAAAGGACGACTGGCTTGTTAAAAAAACAGAAGAATTAGGAAATAATTCTAGATGATTTAAAAAAAATTGACAGAAAAGAGCTATAAAAAATTAAAGTAAAGTTTAAAAAATAGAAAAATAAAAAATCTGGGAGAACAGAGGTAGATTCTAAGAGAACTTAAAAAACGAAAACAGAGATAAAAAATAGAAGAAGATTCTAGAAAGGATTTGAAGATTAGAAAAAGTAGGACTAGTTTGTTAAAGAAGAAGAAGAATTAAGAAATAATTCTAAAAGATTTAAAGGAAATTTTAAAATAATTTTTTCTAAAAATGGTGTTTCATAGAAGAATTTGGTAGAAGAGCAATATTTAATAGAAAACGAGCAACAAAAAATTTAAAAACAGGTTAAAGATTGGAAGTCAAAGAGAAATTTAAAGAACAAAAGACGAATTGAGAGAATTTGTAAATCAAAAGCAGAGCTAAAAAATAAAAGAAGATTCTACAAAAGATTGATGAACAAAAAGACAGAAGAATTAAGAAATAGATAGAAGAATTTGAGAGAAGACAGCCATGTTTAATGGAAAAAGAGGTTTAAAATTGAAAAAACGAAAAAAATTTGAGAGAACAGAAATAGATTTTGGGAAAACTGGAAAATCGAAAGCAAAGCTAAAAATGAAAGAAGATTCTACAAAAGATTGAAAAATGAAAATTTGAAGAAAAGGAAAAGAGCGACTAACTAAAGAAACAGAAAAATTAAAAAATAATTCTAGAAGAATTAAAGCAAATTGTAAGAGTTCTTTTTAAAAATAGTATTTGAAAGAAGAATTTTGGAAAAAGGCAGCGAATTTTGATACAAAAAGTGCAATAAAAAAGAAAGAAGAGGTTAAAGATTAGAAAATCAAAAAGAAAAAAAAAGAGAGAGAACAGAAGAATATTTTGGGAGAAACGAAAAATGAAAACTGAGCTAAAAAATAGAAAAGGACTTTATCATACAAAAGATTAATAAATAAAAATTTGGAAAAAAGATAAAGTAATTTGTTAAAAAAACAGAAGAATTAAGAAATAAGTCTAGAAAGTCTAAATTAATTTTTAGAAGAGTTTTTTCTAAAAACAGTGTTTGATAGAAGAATTTGGGAGAAGATTTCATATAAAAAAGAGCAACACAAAATTATAGAAGAGGTTAAATATTAGAAAAATAAAAAAACTTTGAAAGAACAGAAGAAGATTCTGGGAGAACTTGAAAAACCAAAACAAAACTCAGAAATAAAAGAGGATTCTAGAGAAGATTGATAAATAAAAATTTAGAGAATAGAAAAGGACGACTGGCTTGTTAAAGAAACAGAAGAATTAAGAAAAAATTCCAGAAGATAAAAAAAAAATAATTTGACAGAAAAAGAGCTATAAAAAATTAAAGTAAAGTTTAAAGAATAGAAAAATAAAAAATCTAGGAGAACAGAAGTAGATTCTAAGAGAACTTGAAAACCGAAAGCAGAACTAAGAAATGGAAGAAGATTCTAGAAGAGATTTAAAGATATAAAAAGTAGGACTAATTTGTTAAAGAAGAAAAAGAATTACGAAATAATTCTAGAAGATTTAAAGAAAATTTTAGAAGAGTTTTTTCTAAAAACAGTGTTTGATAGAAAAATTTGGTAAAAGGCAGCGAGATTTGATAGAAAAAGAAGAAATAAAAAATTAAAGAAATAGTTAAAGATTGGATAAACTAAATAATCTAGAAGAACAGAAGTAGATTCTGACAGGAGTTGAAAAACGAAAGCAAAGCTAAGAAATAGAAAAGATTCTACAAAAGATTAATAAATGAAAATTTAAAGTAAAAAAAAACAGAAGAATTAATTAATTCTAGAAGTTCTAAAGAAAATTTTAAAAGAATTCTTTCTAAAAATGGTATTAGAAAAGAATTTGGAAAAAGGTAGCGACATTTAATAGAAAAAGAAAAGATCAAAAATTGAAAAAATTAAAAAATCTGAGAGAACAGAAGAAAATTCTGGTAGCACTTGAAAATCCCGCCTAAATGTCAAAAAACTCGAACTTGATGCTGCCATAAAATTTTATAAACTCCTTCCAAATTTATTTCTAAAAACTGGAAGTACTACTGAAGTTTTAAAGTACTTTCCAAAATTTTATTTCAGCATAAATACCTTCAAATTTCTTCCATAACAGGTGCGTCAAATGAAACATTATAGCTTGTCCAAACAGCACAAAAGGCACCCATTGGTAATACGCATGTCTTTGAATTGGTTCAGTCGAATTTAACCCATAAGAACCCACACCTGGGTGTGCCACGTGACCGTCCCGTACCAATCTATCCTCATAATGACTCACCTACATTTTTGAATTACACAAAAAAAATTTTTTTTGACTAAAATACTTACAACAGTAAAAGTCGTTGTAAAAAAACAAAAAGTGTTCATCACGTGTTCTGGTACCCCTTTGTCACTTATACATTTTATATGCTCCCCTATATATTGCCTCGAAGTTACCAAAATTGTAGCAACGAGAAAAATAAGGGTTGTCACACGGTAGTGCATTCGGAAAATCCAGTTATCGATGTGGTAAGCCTGAGGCTTAATTTTGAAATTTTTTTTTATAGTTTCAAAGGTTGTCAGCATTTTGGCGCCAAATTTGAAATTCTAACAATCTAAAAAAATAAAAATAAACTTATCTTATCTTAAAACAATTATCTGGTGAGACAATGAGAGATAATCAGTGCATTAGAAAACACAGGAGGTTACAGTACTGTCACAGTTATTTAATTTAATAAAATAAGTCAAAAAAGAAAGAAAAAACGAAAATTATGAAAGAAAGTCATGAATAAACAAATAAAGTAATTAATACTAAAAATAGATTATTCGCTTACCAACTTCTTAAAAAACACAAAATTGAAAATTAATTAAATTAAATTAACATAATTAATTTTCGAGACGAAGCACTTGATCTTGTCACTTTTCGAGTTTAATAAATGACGTTACTCATTGAGTTTGGTCTTTCAATTATAAGTTCAGATGAATTTAAAGCACCTAGACCTGCGCTGTCTTAAAATACAATGAAGTTGATTTATTATGAACTGTATTAACTTGCTGATAAGATACTAAATACAAGTACAGAAGTTACAAATCGAATTTTAAACAATTAGTTATTTGAAATTGAATGCACAATCGACATCGAAACATGATGCAACACTGTAATTCTCCAATAGAAGAATTGTATTTTGTATAAATTGTGTCATTGAATTTAGAGTTTTTAGAGTAGACAGGTCACGTGACATTTTTTGTGTTCAATTTTGCTCAAATCTGGCTTGATTAGCTTCATTTTTACGCTATAAACGAGCAAGATGCCGAAGTAGCACGAGTATTCGATAGAAACTACTTGGAAATCTAGACACTAAATTTGGAATGCCATAGGTCACGTGACACTTTTTGTGTCCAATTTTCTTATAATCGGGTCTGATTTGCTTCGTTTTTACACGATAAACGAGTAAGATGCCGAGGTAGCGCGAATATCCGTTAGGAGCTGCTTGGAAATCTAGATACTAATTTCGAAACGAAACCTTATTAGGTGGCATAATAATAATAATAAATAAATAATTTTTTATTGCTACATATTACAAATCTGTGGTAGCATGAATATTTGAGACAGTTTGAAATCTAACCACTTAAAACAGTCAGAGAAAAAATTATAGAATGACACCAGAAGTCGCAATGTCTGGCCAAACATTTGTAATATCATCGATTCACTACAGCAAAATAAAAGTTTCTTGAGTGGTTTGACTGTTTTTAGGCATTTCCAGAAAGTTAAAATTGGAAAAAAATTTTTTTCGATTTTTATCGTTTTTTTCCTTAGATCTGATTCATTTTCTTTCTTTCTTTTCGACTTTTGTCCACATTTTTGTAGTTTGTTTTTATTATTTGTATAACGTATATGTATTTAGTCTAAATTTGCTGGAGTGACAAAGAACAAATGAAAATTTTAGTAGAAATTGAAAATACAAGATTGTAGAAGAGCCCAAGAAGATTTTAGAAGAATAAAAAAAACAATACGATGGTTAGAAAAAGAAGAGCAAAGGAAGATTTAAAAAAAAATAGAAAAATGTTGACTGGAAGAAAAAGAAGAACAGCAGAAGGGTTTAGAAGAGTAACAAAGATACTCGAAAAGTTCAAGCAATGGCGTTTGAAAGAAACAAATAAAAATAAAAAAGGAGGATTAGTAAAAAAGAAGAGCTAAAAAAGATTCTAGAAGAACAAAGGGTGTAAGAAACAACGTTTGCTGAAACAAAAAAACATAAGATACTACAAGAAGTATAAAGTCGCCTGGAAAAACAAAAAAATTTCTAAAAAATAATAAAAAACAACAATTGAAAGAAGAAACAGAACAAATCAAAATTCTAGAAGAAGTTGAAAATTGTCGCCTAAAAAAAGCAAAAAGAAGTATCTGAAAGAATCTGAGATGCAAAAGAGCAAAAAAAATTTTAGAAGAAATAGCTGCAAGCAAATACAAAAAAACTTGAACAAAAAAAACGTGGAAAGAAGAATTCTAAGAATGAAGAACATAAGAAACGACGATTTAAGAGATAAAACAGAAAATTCTAATAGAAAAAGCTGAAAACATTATCTGAAAAAAAAATTTCTAGAACAATTTGAGACAATCGATAGAAAATGAAAGTCAAAAAAAATTCTGGAAAAAGTAGAAAAACGTTAATTGAAAGAATATAAAAGGAAAAAAGAGAAGAGTCGAATGAAAAAAAGTTTTAAAAAAATGCAAAAAACCTCGATTGGTGAAAAAAGAGAAACAGCAAATTTTAGAAGAGAGCTATAGAAAACAAAAAAATTATGGAAGAAATAAAATAGTTTGTAAAAGAATATAACAAAAAAAATGGAAAAAATGGAACAGAAGGTTCTAGAAGAAATTGAATGAAAGAGAAAAACAAGCAAAGAAATATTTGAAAACAGAAGACGATTCTTAAAGAGCTTGAAAAACGACAAGAAAACAAAAAAAACAATAAAAGTTACGTTAAGAAAAAGAAGGATAAAGAAAAATTTTGGAGACAAAAAAAAAATGACAAAGAAAAGGAAATTTCTAGAAAGAAAAATAAGAATCTAGAGATCTAATTTAAGAATCTAAATTTACTTATTTTCGTAAAACTTAACAAAGTTGTAGTAGCATGAATATTTGACAGAGTTTGATAGAGTGACGCTTTTTTGGTCAAATCTCTCATTAAATTCACAAAATCAAATTCAATCTCCTATCTGAGGACAATTTTTAAGGTTTTTAAGTGGTTTCACTGTATTTAGGTACTTATAGAAGATTAAGGTTAAAAAATCAGTTTTATAAATTTTTCATTATCTACCGCTAATTGCAGTTTTGTTTGTATTTTTTATTTTTCTCTTGTATAATTGCAGTTTTTCTTTTCTTTTTTTTTATTAATTTAAGACAGTTAAGTTAAAGACAGTTTTTAAAAAAGTTGAAAAAGTGAAAGAAATAATAGAAGAATAGAAAATTTTAGAAGAGTGACGAAAGTTTGAGTAAAACGAATATTAATTAAAAGAAGGAAATCAAAAAAAAATCTAGAAGAAGAAACAATTTTTAAAAAATGTAAAAAACAATGTTTGATGGTAGAAAGATACATAAGATTCTATAAAAAATTGAAAAACGTTGTTTGAAAGAACAAGAAGAGAAATTTATCACATATTCTAGAAGAACTAAAAAGGTTTTTGGAAAAAATTGAGAAACAACAACTGAAAGAAGAAAGAAATATAAAAATTCTAGAAAGAGTTGAAAGAGAAAAGTGTGGACAACGACGTTTGAAGGAGAAAGAAGGACAATAAGATTCTGGAAAAATGCGAAAACTCGATTAGTAGAAAAAGGAAAACAGTTAATTTTAAAAGAGAGTTGTAAAGAACAAAGAAATTCTTGAAAAACAAAAATACTTTCTAAAAAAATGCAGATTCTAGAAGAAATTGAATGACATTGTCTAGAAGAAAAAGAAGAGAAATTTAATATATATTCTGTAAGTAAAAAAAAAGAAAAAAACAATTGAAAGAAAAAGTAAAGCAATGAAAATTTTAAAAAGTTTTTTTTTAAAATGGTGTTTGACAAAAGAATTTTAGATAAGACAGCGACATTTGATAGAAAAAAGAGCAACAGGAAATTTAAAAACAGGTTAAAAATTAGAAAAACAAAAAAATTTTAAGAGAACAAAAGAAGATTTTGGAAGAACTTGAAAAACGGAAACAAAACTCAGAAATGAAAGTGAATTCCACAAAAAAATGATAAAAAAAATTTTGGAAAATAGAAGAGGTACGACTGGTTTGCTAAAAAAACAGAAGAATTAAGAAATAATTCCAGAAGATTTAGAAGAAATTAATTTGACAGAATAAGAGCTATAAAAAATTACAAGTACCGTTTAAAGAATAGAAAAATAAAAAATCTGGAAGAACAGAGGTATATTCTTAGAGAACTTAAAAAACGAAAACAGAGATAAAATATAGAAGAAGATTCTAGAAAGGATTTGAAGATATGTTGAAAGAATGCTTTCTGAAAATGGTGTTTAATAGAAGAATTTGGTAGAAGAGCAATATTTGATAGAAAAAGAGCAACAGATAATTTAAAAACAGGTTATAGATTGGATGTCAAAAAAATTTAAAGAACAAAAGACGAATTGAGAGAATTTGTAAATCATAAGCAGAGCTAAAAAGTAAAACAAGATTCTACAAAAGATTAATGAACAAAAAAACAGAAGAATTAAGAAATAATTCTAGAACATCTAGAAGAAATTTTAAGAGAGTTTTTTCTAAAAATGGTGTCTGATAGAAGAATTTGGGAGGAGATTTCATATAAAAAAGAGCAACACAAAATTATAGAAGAGGTTAAATATTAAAAAAATAAAAAAACTTTGAAAGAAGAGAAGAAGATTCGGGGAGAACTTGAAAAACCAAAACAAAACTTAGAAATAAAAGAAGAATCTAGAGAAGATTGATAAATAAAAATTTGAAGAATAGAAAAGGGCGACTGGCTTGTTAAAGAAACAGAAGAATTAAGAAATAATTTTAGAAGATTTAAAAAACAATGTTTGATGGTAGAAAGATACATAAGATTCTATAAAAAATTTAAAAACGTTGTTTGAAAGAACAAGAAGAGAAATTTATTACATATTCTAGAAGAACTAAAAAGGTTTTTGGAAAAAATTGAGAAACAACAACTGAAAGAGGAAAGAAATATAAAAATTCTAGAAAGAGTTGAAAGAGAAAAGTGTGGACAACAACGTTTGAAGGAGAAAGAAAGACAATAAGATTCTGGAAAAATGCGAAAACTGATTAGTAGAAAATGGAAAACAGTTAATTTTAAAAGAGAGTTGTAAAAAACAAAAAAATTCTTGAAAAACAAAAATACTTTCTAATAAAATGCAGATTCTAGAAGAAATTGAATGACATCGTTAAGAAGAAAAAGAAGAGAAATTTAATAAATATTCTGTAAAAAAAAAGAAAAAATAATTGAAAAGAAAAGTAAAGCAATGAAAATTTTAGAAGAAATAAGAAGACGCCGGTTTAAAGAATATAAATACTTAAAAAATATAAAAGAAGAAGAAAAAAGATTCTAGAGAAATACAAAAAACTACGATTGGATGAAAAAAAGAAACTGTTAAAAGTTTAAATAAAAAAAGTTTTTAGAGAATGTAAGAAAGCAAAAATTTTTGGAAAAAAGAAATAAAAAATTCTAGAAGAAATTGAGTGACGTCGTCTGAAAAAAAAATTTAAAAAACAGCAATTTATAGAAGACACAAAAAAATGGACAACGAAAACAAGAAACAGTAAATTTGATAAAAGAGTTATAGAAACAAAGAAAAAAAATTGTGAAAAAAATTTTTTTAGAAGAATTTTAATGACGAATACGAGCAACAAAAAATTTAAAAAAAAATTGAAAACTGTTGGAAAAGAGAGGAGCAACAAAAGATTCCGGAAAACAAAAGTAATATGTTAAAAAAAGACAAAAAAGAAATTAAAATCTACGAGTAAACGAAACTAGAAAGAAAAATAGGAATTTAGAAATTTAATTTAAGACTCTATTTGTACCTAAATCTACCTATTTTTGTAAAACCTAAGAGAAACCTAGTAGGATGAATATTTGGCAGAGATAGTCCTATTTCCAGCCAAAATTTAAAGCTGCTAATAACAATTTTATTTTGTTTCCTGAAATTTAAAGTACTGGCCTGGTTAAATATTTCCTTTTAGTTTTTTTTCTAATTTTATCTTTATTTTGAGCGCTGTGTATTACGACACTAATGCAAAAATTGAATATTTCACTTAAGATAATAATTCTAAGAAAAAAATTATTTAAATATTTTCCAGAAAATAAAACAATTTATTTTTATTTGGGTCACATATTATATTTTTCCTGACACGTCTAATCAAACAATTCAAAATTTTCTAGAAACTGATATCACAAGACAACAGATGAGTACTCTAAAAACTTAATTTTTCGAGAAGATAGATAAACATATCTAGTAATAAAATAAATTTTGAATCATCTCTTTACCTTCTAAATTTTTTTTCTCAAATGAAATGTCATGAGTTAATTGATAAATTATTTCGACCTGATTTAAACTCTCCTTTGAACTTTTAAGAGACTACAATAAGATGATAACAAATTTATGTCAGCAACGAAAGTAAATATTTGATAGATAAACTAGTGCAACTCCCAATAAATCAAATGCATTTTAGCAAAAAAATTTTTTTTTTGACTTGATCGACCTAGATAATCTATTACACAACATCGATGATGAGAATAACTGTTAAACCTGCCTTCAAATAGGCGTGGAAGCGGATACTCAAACCATCAACAATAATAACAGTTAGAGCTTTAAAAATTTACTCTTTTATATAAGAAGTAGCAGAAATATTCGTCAGAGCAAGTTTAGACATCCAGATTTTACAAATTAGAGCGACGCCATCTCTTTACTGGTAGATCAAGGTTCAATCTCGTTAAAGGTGCACATACATTTTGAATTTTTTTGTATTGGGTCTGGTTTTGAGTGAAATCCGGTACCGCCAATGTACCCGATGACTCAACAGAACAGCGGACAAAGCTGAAGCTACCCGGATTGATCGAACTGCATTCCAAAGGGGTTACTTACAATACGGACTAGAGAACCGCTTTATTCAAGGTCCGAGTTTTCTCATAGTTTGAATAAAAAAAAAAAATTGTTGAGAATTTAGCGTTAGGTGAAGAGGGGAAAAAAATGCGTAATTCGGTTGGAAGAGAATTGGAAATTCGGTGGCTGAGTTAAGAAGAGAGTTGTCGAATGGTTCAGCGAACGGTAGGCTGGAATGTCACCTCTGTTAGCGGTCAAGAGTGCCCCTGACCTCCCGAAGACTCGCCGGAGCTTGCAGACAACGTGAGATTGCGATTAGAAATGTCGGGACGACGGACGGTAGGAGAGAAAGATGGCGACGATTGATACACGATGTGCATTGCTTGAATTTCTGGCGGTGTTTGATTCATAAATTGATGGGATTAGTCAGGCAGATTCACGGAAAAACATTTTTGTTAAAATGTCTTAATTCGATTCAAAATGGTGTAATATTGCGATTGTTTAATTGCCGGTTTCTTAGATTCTTAAATTTTCTATGTTTTCTCACTTCTAGTTTGACAGATTCTAAGAATTTTAAATGAAATAATAGATTCCTAATTTTAGAAATTTTGAAATTGTCAAATTTTTAAGGATTAGATTCTCCTACTCTGATATACACCAAGATTCTCAAAAATTTTTGATTTTTTTGAAGATTCTGACACTTCTTTTTCATCTCCACACATGTTCAAAAGGTATACTAGAAAAATCTAATTTTTTTTTGTATTGATATTTTTGTATTGTTTTTGAGATTTCTTAATTCCTAGCTGGTTAGATTCTTAGATTTTCTTACTTTTAGTTTTAATTTCGTTTGGATTCCTAATTTTATAAATTTTGAAATCGAATTTTCCCACTCTAATATACACCAAAATTCTCAAAATTTTTCAATTTTTTTAAAGATACTGACACTTCTTTTTTATCTTCATAGATGCTCTAATATACTATAATAGGAAGTTCTCAATTTTTTTCAATATTTATATAATATTTTTGTGTTGTTTTTGAGATTTTTTAGTTCCTAGTTTTTTAGATTCTTAAATTTTAAGAAGATTTTCTTACTTTTAGTCCATCAAAACTTTAAAATTTTAAATTAAAAGATTCTCAAATTTAACATTTTAAAATTTTGCAAATTTTGAAAATGAATTCTCCCACTTTGATATATATTAAGATTCTCATATTTTAAGAATCTAAATTTTTGGATTTTTGTAAAGATTCCGACATTTGTTTTCAGTTTCCACAGATACTCAAATAGAGTAGAAGATTCTAATTTTTTTCAATATTTTTGAGATTTTTTAATTGTAATTTCATAGATTCTTAAATTTTCTAGGTTTTCTTACCTCTAGTTTGACAGAAACTTAAAATTTTAAATTTATAGTTTCTCTGATTTAACATTGTAAAATTCTTAAATTTCTAATTTTACCAATTTTGAAATTGCTAAATTTTTGAAGGCTAATAATACCAAGATTCTCAAATTTTTTTATTCTAAATTTCTATTCTGAATATTCTGACATTTCTTTTTGATCTCCATAAATACTCAAATATACTAGACGACTCTCAATTTTTTTCAAAATTTATATAATATTTTTGTATTGTTTTTGTAGTTCCTAGTTTCTTAGATTCTTAAATTTTCTAGGTTTTCTTAGTTCTAGTTTAACAGAACTTCAAAATTTTAATTTATAAATTTTCAAATTTAATATTTTAAAATTTTCAGATTTTTAATTTTACAAAGTTTGAAATTGAATTCTCAAGAATCTCAAAATTTAATTTAACACTTTATTTTGGTTTCCACAGGTGTGCTAGAAATTTACTAGAACATTCTCATTTTTTTTTTGATATTTACATGATATTTTTTGTATTGTATTTGAGATTCTTTAGTTTCTAGATTTTTAAACTCTTAATTTAATTTTTTAAGTTTTTTTGCTTCTAGTTTAACAGAACGTTTAAATTTAAAAAAATTTTAGATGCTCAAATATATGTACTAGAGAAGATGCTCATTTTTTTTCAATATTTTTATAATATTTCTGTATTTTTCCAAATTCTTAAGATTCTAATTTTTTAAATTCTTAAGTTTACTAGGTGTTCTTACTTCTGGATTAACAAAATCTTAAAATTTTAAATTTTTAAAGATTAAAATTTCTCTTTTAATATACACAAAAATTCTCAAATTTTGAGATTCTAAATTTTTAAATTTTTCTGAAGATTCTGAAATTTTTCTCATTTTTTTAAATATTTATATAATACTTTTTTACTGTTTTTGAGATTTTGAAGTTTCTTAGATTCTTAAATTTTCAATATAGAATCCCAAATTTAACATTTTAAACTTTCTAGATTTCTAATTTTACAATTTTTTTTTAATTGTTAAATTTTTAAAGGTTAGAATCTCCCTCTCTGATATAATCAAAGATTCTCAAATTTTGAATTTTTAAATTTTTGAGGATTCTGGCATTTCTGTTCATAGATGTTCAAATATACTAGAAGAAGACTAATTTTTTTTTCAATATTTATATAATTTTTTTGTATTGTTTTTTTTTCAGATTTTATAGTTAGTAGTTTCTTAGATTTTTAAGATTTTTAGATTTTTTTACTTCTAATTTAACAGAACTTTAAAATTTTTTAATTTATTGGTTCTCAAATTTATCATTTTAAAACTCTCTAATTTGGAAATTGAATTCTCATTCTCTGATATAGGCCAAGATTCTCAAATATTGACATTCTAAATTTTTGGATTTTTCTGAAAATTCTGACACTTCTTTTTGATTTCCCAGATGCTCAAATATACTAGAAAATTTACATATATGTTTTTTAAATTTTTATATATTAGATTTTTTGTTTTTCAGATTCTTATATTTTCTTATTTCTAGTTTAACCGAATCTTAAAATTTTAAGTTTATAGATTCTCAAATTAAACATTTTAAAATTTTTAGATTCCTAATTTAACAAATTTTGAATTTGTTAAATTTTAAGGGTCAAAAACTCAGACTCTGATATACAACAAGATTCTCAAATTCTTGTGATTATCAATTAACTCGTAATTTCTATATTTTCAAATTTCTAAATTCGGGATAATACTTAATTTATAAATTCGAGGTCTAGCAATCAGGAAACTGCAGACCGGTAATAAAACTCGTGTCCGTGGAGTTGTTGCTTTTATGTATTTCGTGAAGAAATTCTAGAGAAAGGTTATAGAAAATAAAGAATAAAAACAAAGAAAGATTCTACAAGAACTTGAACATCAGTGTTTAAAATAAACAAAAGAAAAAAGAAGATTCTAGAAAAGTAAAACAAGATTCTGAAGAAAAACAAAGAAAATTAGAAGAAATTAAAAGAAAGGTATTAAAGCCTGTTTACAAAAAAATGAGATTGTGACTTAAGTCGTAAATAACCCCAACAATGCAGCGCTAATTAAGTGATTTTCTCATTTTTATTGTCTCTGGAAATTTTCAGAATTGTACAGTCTTAGATTTCACTTTTTTTTTTTTTCATATTCTTCTATTTAGAAAATCGAAAATTTTTAGTTTTTTACATTTTTTCTAAAATATATGTTTTAGAAAAAAACTGTCTCAATTTTAATAAAAATTTGAATGAGAAAGAGCCAAAATTACTTCTAAACATCTGAAACAACAAAACATATAAATAAATGTCGCCTCTGGCTCCTTTTTGACTTTTTGAGTCAGAGACTTAGATTTTATTTTGTTTTTAAAAGATTGAGAAGCAAAAAGTAGATTGTTTCTTTATGAAAAAATGAAAATATAACACGTGTGACATATATCACTTTATCTACCACACTAGAAATGTTAAAAAATTAAAATAAAATTATTTTTTTTACAAATAATGTTTATAAAATGAGTGAGGTACATAATAAGTGTTATATAAGCTTCATTACATCACCAGTTACATAATCAAAGCCAAAACTAAATTTTTTCTTGAGGTTTTTGAACAATTTGCGACAAACGAATTTAGAAAAATATAAAACAGATAAGAAAATTATAATTGTAGAGTAATAATAATAAAATTTTGTTTTTTAGACAATTGTTTAAAATTATTGATTAATATTTTTTCCAAAAAAAATTTCAATGAGTCTTTGTTAGATATTTAACAAAATAAAATTGTTTTTTTCCCTTTTATCAATGTTCAAGTATTTTAATATTTTTCCCTGATAAAATATTCAATCAACAGAGGAAAAAAATTTAAAAACTGTTGATCAGAATTGTCTGAATTGCATATTAATCAAGAAATTTGTTTCTTTGTTATCTCGACTGTGACTCACCTGAGCAAATTTCTGATAAATGCTTAGTCATAAAAAATAAAATTTTAGTTTGTTGTTAAATAAAAATCTCCCTAAAATTTCTTTCAGTATTTTTCGTCCCTCTCAAAACTCCTTTCCCAGCCCCTCGTTCCGAGGCTAGTAGTCCAACCAATCAAATCCCAGTCCCTTCTCAATCGCCCCTCTCCTAGTCTGTCGTTCAATTCTACAATTTGGTGTAGTAGCGCTCGCAGCGAGTCGACATAAATACACACAGTGCCACTAACAATTAACCTCTTAATTAGAAAAAAACACCCCCGGAAAAAAAAATTGTAGTGTATAGTGCTTCCACCCCCAATCCGCCATGTTTGATGTGTTCGGCTCCGTTAAGGGGCTGCTGAAAATCGATGTGGTGTGTATCGATAATAACGTTTTTCGACTGCATTACAAAGCAACGGTGATTATCCTTATTGCCTTTTCCTTGTTGGTCACAAGTAGGCAATATATAGGAGATCCAATTGATTGTATCGTGGATGAAATACCCTTAAATGTGATGGATACCTACTGCTGGATTTACTCCACGTTTACAATCCCGAATCGGCTCACAGGACGCGTTGGTCTTGATATAGTCCAGCCAGGAGTTGCTAGTCATCTCGATGGTACTGATGAAGTGAAATACCACAAGTACTACCAATGGGTCTGCTTTGCACTCTTCTTCCAAGCAATGCTCTTCTATGTCCCGAGATACCTATGGAAGACTTGGGAAGGTGGCAGGATTAAAATGCTTGTCCTTGATTTAAACTACCCAATTGTGAGTGAAGATTGCAAAAGTGACAGGAAACGTCTTCTTGTGGATTACTTCACAACGAATCTTCACATGCAGAACTTCTACGCGTTCCGTTTCTTCATCTGTGAAGTCCTGAATTTCATCAATGTTGTTGGTCAAATCTTCTTTATGGATTACTTCCTTGATGGGGAGTTTTCAACGTATGGAAGGGACGTTTTAAGTTTCACTGAAATGGAACCAGAAGAACGTGAAGATCCAATGTCTCGTGTTTTCCCAAAAGTAACAAAATGTACCTTCCACAAGTATGGTCCTTCAGGATCCGTGCAAAAATTCGACGGACTTTGCGTCCTTCCCCTGAATATCGTCAACGAGAAAATTTACGTTTTTCTTTGGTTTTGGTTTGTGTTTCTCTCCGTGTTATCAGGATTATCCTTAATCTACCGTTTGGTCGTGATTTTTATGCCAAAAGTGCGCCTCTATCTCCTCAGAGGCAAATGCAAAATAGCTCCACAGAAAGAAGTTGAAATAATAAATAATAAATGCGAAATTGGTGACTGGTATGTCCTTTACCAGATGGGCAAAAACATCGATCCTTTGATCTTCCGAGAGATCATTTCGGATCTTTCAAAGAAACTTGAAGGGAAAGAGACTGTCTAACTAGTGCCTTGACAAAATTTAACCGATTTCCTTGCTGCACAAGGTGAAACCCTACATTCCTTGATGGATTCCAAGGACCTGTGATCACAGAAAAAGACTGTAAAGACGTGATATTCAATTTCGCTTCATTCCTTCATTTAATGCAATAAATATTTTTGAACAAAACCGGAGACGGTTTCGCCGCTGATAAAAGGCCGAAACTAGCAGTGCAGCGGGCGAAATCGCTTTCTCTGTGATAAATCTGATTTTATGCTCTTTGTTTTATATCCCCTAGTTGTAATTATTTTTTATCGAATAATTTAAATCATATGTGATTTAGGATTTAGGCTAGATTAGGTTCCATACATTCTGTTAACTATTTTCAACGACCGAAAATTCGATGTGTTCAAATTTTATTATTGTATAAATACACCGAGAGTGCCTAATTTTTTTACTTGTATGGAATTGACGAAATAAATTAGCTATTTTAAATTATACTCTTCTTTTATTTCTGATACTAAAACTCTTACAAATTTGCAAAATTAAACGTTTTACTACTTTACCTTTGATCTGCTTATCAACTAGTTCAGTTTATCTCTTTGTATAACAAGTTTTTTTAACAAAATACGTACTCAAACTGGAAACAACATTCACTTTCTTTAAATATTGCACAAAATCCAATTTTTTCAGAATTCTAGATTTTCAGTTTGATTCAGATTCATAATTGCCCAAATTTTCAGTTTTTTTAGATTTTGATACTTTCTCCGAGATGACTTTTATGGTTTTTAAGATACTACCAGTATTATCTCACCTTGAAATTAGCTTATTAGGTTAGATTCTCAAATTTTAAATTCATAAATTTCGTATTTTTTGACTTACCCTGAGATCCCCAAATTGTCAAACTCAGAAATTTTGGGCTTTTCTATTGCAAATTAAAAGTTTGAAGAGCTCAGTATTATTAGAAAAAAAATATAAAGATTTTCAGATCTCAAAAGACTGAGATTCTTAAATTTTTATCTCGATTTTGATAGATATTCTGAGTTTTTAGATTTTTAATTTTTCGAGTTTTTAAATTTGTGTTTTCCAGATTTTTTAAAAATTTTAAATTTGGGGAAATCCTCAAGTTATCAGATTCTTATTTTTACAAATAAATAAATTTCTATTATTATTTGACACAATTTTTTACAATTTTTAATTTTTACATTTTTGGAATCTTAGAATCTTTGGTTCTAGTATACTCTAGCCTTAGATCTCTAATCTAGTTTTTTATATTTTTAAATTCACATTTCCGTTATCACTCATTTTTTGATCTCAATTTTTTTCAGATTCAGAATTGGTTATTCTCTGATAATTTTAAAACCTTAGATAGATATTCTGAATTTTGTAGATTTCCAAACTCAGACCTTTCATAACTAATTAAATTCTTTTAGGAATAGATTCTAGCAAATTTCTTGCAAGTATAACTTATTAATATTTTAATTTGTATATTTCGAGAATCTGTCTAACCCTTAGATTATTAAAAATCGATTTTTTTACTAATGGGCTGATTTCAAGTTGAGATTATCGCAAATTTTAATACTTTTTCTTAGCAACAACCAATTACAACAACAAATTTTGTTAATTTTCTATGGAAACAAACATACTACCGGTATTATCTCAACTTGAAATCAGCACATTAGAGACTTAAAAATTTCGCTTTTCTAAACTTTTTACATTTTATCAGTTTCTTAGAATCCACTTTTTGAAATTCTCATTTCCATTGCCTCTAGCTTCTAAGACGTTTAGATTTCCAAGATTTTGAAGTCCCTAAGTTTATATATTCTTACATTTAATACTCAAGATTTCCAAATTTTCAGATTCTTGCATTTACAAAATCAAAAAATTAGGTGTTTTTTTCTCATTTTGTTCTCGAAATAATTTTTTATAAATAACTGTCACCTTCGATCTCCAATTTTGTTAAATAGTTTGTTTTGAAATTTTAAAAATATCTAGATTCTCAGATTCTCACACTTAATACTCCTGAAATTTTAATGTTTAGATTCAAACGTTATAAATTCGAAAATACTTTTTTGAAAATACCAAACTGTTTCTCTTGGCTTCCAATTTTATCCATAATTTTGTTTTTTAATTATATAATAATTATTACTTAGTAAATCTCTAGAATCTTACCTTTTATTTCATATGAACACCGCGCAAACTCTACTTCAGCTTATTCTCATTCTCACCGTATTTCTCAATGAGCCCTTTTACATTAGTGCTTCTCATTTTTAGTTTTTCTGTTGTTACTTTAAGAAGGTGAAGAAAATGTTAATGAAAGATGTGATTATACAGATTTCAAAGACATTAGAATGAGATACTCAATCTCATTCTGAGATACTCAAAATCTTTCATTTTCAGCCCAAAATCCTAGATGTTAATGAAGTTTTTAGGTTTTCAAAGTTTTACCAATAGTCTTTCTGCTCAGTTTCTTAATTTTTTTGATTTTTGTAATTATTTCAAATTATATTTTTCTATTTTTATTTCTAAATTGGCTTTTTTCGATTTAGAGCTTTTTACGTTTTTGATTTTTTATTTGTTTTAGATTCTCAAATTTTAAATTTGTTGTTTTCTTACACATTCTGAGATTCCCAAATTATCAGATTCTTACTTCATAATTCAAAAATTTTGAGCTTTTTAACAAAATTTTTTTGAAATAATTGTCACCTGTTTTTCTCAATTTTATTTAGAAGTTATCTTAAGATAGAAAAAATGAGAAAAGGACACAGATTTAATGTACAGATCTCAAAAATTTGAAAATCTAAAATTCTTTTTTTTATTTCTGGTAATTATAGCTGATTATAATTTTTTATTTGCATAATTCTAGAATTCCACATTTTCTAACTTACGGATTTTTTTACTCAGAAATTTTCAAAAATTTGTCAAAAGTTTAACTTTTCTAGTTTTTACATTTCCTTTTTTTTGAAATTCTCTGGTTTTTATAATTTATGGATTTTCAAATTTTGAAGTTTTCACGATTACAAGTTCTAAAAATTTGATTTTTTTTCCGAAATAAATTTTTGAAAAAAATTCCTTATCAGCCCCCAATGTTATTAAGTTTGTGTTCTAATAAAATATTAAAACTGGATGTACCAGTTACAGTAGTGTCCAGTTATAGCGACGAATAAAAATAGAAAAATGTAAAAAAATGTCTTGATTAAAGCAAGACAAACTTATGCAATTATTATGAATTAGAAGGAGATAATAAGCGTGTAAAATGCATATCACTCAATATAGAGTCATCCTACAAACAACTAATATTCAAGATTAAAGAAGAGTAATAGCTTTTTTTGAAAAAAAAAAAAAAAAAAGTGAAATGATTTAAAATCAAAATGGGTCGCGTACATTCCACATCACATTGCAACCAATCAAACGTATTACGTCCTGCTGACGACAACTGATCTCCCTTTATCAAAGACTATAAAGTTTAAACGACTTTAAAAAAAAATCTCTCTTGTTTCTAGCAGATACAAGAGAAATTGTTCTTTTCAGAAAAGTATATTGTTTTAATAGAAAGAGATGTCATTCTGTTTGAAATGAATCTGTTGCAGTTCTAGTAAAACCAATACAGTGAGTGACTTTACAGCCTAGGCAGAGAAATAGCAGTTTTTCTGTCAAAAAAGGAAACAGTTTGTTTTAACAGACGGAAAATGAAAAGTCTTGCAACAATGAATCCAGTGGGTGACTTTTTATACCGCCAAATGATCATTTACAGCCTAAGCAGAGAAATGGTAATTTCTTTGACGTTTGAATTTCAGTCGAAATTTATTTTAAGAAAAAAACTTGTACTTCAAACTAGTGACTTGCCATTTCTCTTAAAACAAAGATATTCCATTAGTTTAAAAAGGTTCAAAGATAATGAGATAAAAATCTACATTTCAATTAAAACTAACGTCATTTCTGACGTTATAATTTTCTCAAAATCATTAGACTTATGTTTTTGAAAGATAGAACCTTCTTGAAGAAATTACAAGAATGCAACCAGTCTGATATCAGATAAAATATTCTTTTATTTATTTTTGTATTGTATAAGCCATTACACTTATCTCATATTTGAATAAATATCAAAATCAAGGCCACAATTATTATTTTTTAAGTGCAAAAATTCGAAATGATGCAAATCTGCAAGAATTCAAAATTACCAAAATTACCATAGCCAGTCTAGACGTAAAAATACCAGTTTAGTGATTTTTTGACTTGAAAATCTTTGCATAATGTACAAGTCTTAGTGTTGCGTGGGCTTTAGTGACATTATATCGAAAGGTTGATGGCATCTAAAGACATGCAAGTCGCGAACACTTTTGTTAACAAAGCGTGTACGTTTTAATTCATCGGCAAATATTAAGAGTTGGAGGAAATAAGAGATTTTTTGGATGGCCGTGAGGGGATTACATGCGCCCACACACGTGGATAACTGATAAGAAATTGTGTGGAATAATCAAGAACGAGTGTTTAATGTTTTAATTAATTTTTTTTAAACAAAAAAATGTAAAAGAAGAGAAAGTAAGAAAGGAGGTAAAACAAAACAGAATTTCTTGGCAGTAATTGCTCATTTTCACCTTATTTAAAATAGTTGTTTCAATCTAATCGTTGAGGGTTATTTTTTTAATTAAGAAAAAAAAGTAATGTAAAAAATTTCTTAGTAATTGCGCGTTTTCACTTTGGAACTAGAAAATCAGAAAAAAATTAATTATGTCAAACAGTTGTTTCAATCTAGTCGTTGAAGGGGTTGAATAAGTACCTAAATAGATGACTCAAATAATGACAAAAAGCTTGGGAAATTTGAGTAATCTTTGAAGAAATAAAAACCGCAATAATCGTCTTTTATTTCAAGGAAATTCATTTCCCCTTCTTTTCGGAAATAGACGTCATTTGTTATTCTATTACGGTATTATATCCTGTCTATTTATCCAATTACTTCAAATAAACACAGAAATACCGAATTTAACACAATGAGTTTATTTATAGACAGTTTAAAAATAGTTTATTAATGAATTTCTAGTAGTAGTAGCAGTCCCGTAGTAAATAAAAAATTATATATTTTTTTTAAATCGCGATTTGATTGCAATTTCCGAATATTTTGATAAGAATCTTAGATACCATTTCTACTTGAAATTCTCGCCTCTCAGGTAAAGTTATTTTCCCCTGACATACCCTAAAATATTTACTTAGCGATAACAACCACCAAAAATAGAACCCTCGGAGTCTCTTTGTTTGAGGATAAAAGACACAAGAGGGAAAATTTCCACTGCTGGTGTCGTACTAAAAATACGAAGAGCATTGACCGGTGATAAATAATATTTTTTTAAAAAATTTTACAATGCTGGTAGATACATGAAACGGAGCTCTAATTTTAGTAGATCAACAAGTGTTTGAATCAACATGTGGCCCACGAAGAAAGCGGAATAATAATTGCTGTTTTTCATATTAGTTTTGCAAAAGAATAATTTAAAACAACAAAGAAAATCGATTGTAAGGAGTCATTAAGGCAAGTCAGGAAAAGTACGAAAGTCTGGTTAAGAGGAGGATTAAATAATTATTATTAATGTTGTTCTAAATTGTATTTTTTTAACTATTAACTTAAATTACTGTCTTTAAACTGTTATTTTTAGACTGTTATTTTTAAACTGCTTTCTTCAAACAGTTATTTTGATGCTGTTATTTGCAAACTGTTATTTTTAAGCTGTTAGTTTCAAACTGTTACTTCTAAACTACTATTCTTAAACTGCTATCTTCAAACTGTTATTTTCAAGCTGTTATTCTCAAATTGATACTTTCAAGCTGTTATTTTGAAACTTCTTTTTTAAACTGTTAATTTTAAACTATTATTCTTGACCTGCTATCTTCAAACTGTTATTTTTAAGCTGTTAGTTTTGAATTGCTGTTTAAAATTGATATTTAAAACGATTATTCTCATACTAATATTTTTAAGCTATTATTATTAAAACAGCTATTTTTAGCTTGTTGGTTTCAAAGTATTAATCTTAAACAGCTATTTTAAAACATTTATTTTTGAGCTGTTATTCTCAAATTGATATTTTCAAGTTATTCTCAAACTAATATTTTTAGGCTATTGTTTTTAAAACAACTATTTTTAGGTTTTAAAGTGTTATTTTTAAACTGTCATTCTTATGCTGTTATTCTGAAATTGATAGTTTCAAGCTATTATGGTAAAACTGCTATTTTCAAACTGTTATTTTTAGATTATTATTCCTGATCTGCTCTCTTCAAACTGTTACTTTTTAATTATTAGTTTAGTGAATTTAGTTTTTAGAGCTGTTATTTTGAAATTGTTATTTTTGAGTTGTTGGTTACAATGTGTTATTCTTAATCTGCTATTTTCAAACTATTATTTATAAGCTGTTAGTTTTGAATTGTTATTTTAAAACTGTTATTTTTAAACTGTTAATTTCAAGCTGTTATTCTCAAACTAATATTTTCAAGTTATTATTTTAAAATTGCTATTTTTGAGTTGTTGATTTTAAACTGTTATTCCTAAATCGCTCTCTTCAAACTGTTATTTTAAAGCTGTTATTCTTATACTGCTTTCTTCAGTTATTTGTAAACTGTTATTTTTAAATTACTATTCTTAAACTGCTATCTACAAACTGTTGTTTTTGAAGCTGTTATTTTGAAATTGATATTTTCAAGCTATTATGTTAAAACTGCTATTTTCAAACTGTTATTTTTAAACTATTATTCTTAATCTGCTATCTTTAGACAGTTATTTATAAGCTGTTAATATCAAACTGTTATTTTTAAGCTGTGCTTTAATTGATATTTTCAAGCTATTATTTTAAAACTGCTCTCTAAAGTGCTATTTTTAAACTGTTATTTTTAAGCTGTTAGTTTCGAATTGTTATTTTAAAGCTGTTATTTTTAAACTGTTAATTTCAAGCTGTTATTCTTAAACTGCTTTCTTCAGTTATTTCTAAACTGTTATTTTTAAATTACTATTTTTAAACTGCTATTTTCAAACTCTTATTTTTAAACTATTATTCTTAATCTGCTATCTTCAAACTGTTATTTATAAGATGTTAATATCAAACTGTCATTTTGAAGCTGTGCTTCAATTGATATTTTCAAGCTATTATTTTGTAAACTGTTATTTTGAGCTGTTAGTTTCAAACTGTTACTTCCAAACTGTTATTTTTGAACTGTTAACATCAAACTGTAATTTTCAAGTTGTTATTAGAAAAAGTTGTTATTTTTAAAACAGCTATTTTTAGCTTGTTGGTTTCAACGTATAAATCTTAAACAGCTATTTTCAAACTGTTATCTTTGAGCTGTTATTTTCAAATTGCTATTTTCAAGTTATTATTTTGGAACTGTTATTTTTAAGCTATTATTCTTAATCTGCTATCTTCAAACTGATATTTTCAACTTGTCATTTTTTAAACTGCTCTTTTCAAACTGTTATTTTAAACTGTTATTTTTAAATTACTATTCTTAAACTGCTATCTACAAACTGTTATTTATAAGCTGTTAATATCAAACTGTTATTTTTAAGCTATTATTTTAAAACTGCTTTTTAAAGTGCTATCTTCAAACTGTTATTTTTAAACTGTTAATTTCAAGTTGTTATTCTCAAACTAATATTTTGAAATTATTAGTTTAAAATTGCTACTTTTGAGTTGTTGATTGTTGTGAACTGTTATTCTTAAACTGCTCTCTTCAAACTGTTATTTTTAAACTGTTATTGTTAAAATGCTTCTTTTTAAAAAATTTTAAACCAACCAAAATAACAATTTTAGTTAAATTTTTTTGTTTATTAAATTCGTTTTACATCACGTCTGACGTACATCTTTATCTTTACCAAAATCCCACGATTAATTACCGATTTGTAAAATACCAAAACAAAAGATTGATAAGACAATTATCCTTTTCGGCTTTAGCCTGGATTTCGAAAATCCTAAAAGAGAAATATTTGACTAAATCTTTAATCTATTTTTTTAGAAAATTATCAGTAAATATTAACTTGTTGTTATCTTTCTCATCAAAAAAATTGTTATTAAACCTCAGCATATATCATTATTGTTGAAGTCCAACATTTTCTCCTCTTGTAATACTTCACCACCGACAATATTTCATTCGCAAACCGGCTTTGTAAAAAATTCGCGTAAAATTTATTAGTAAATCAGATTTGCATAGAATCGCAGAGGAAATGTGTAAAGCTATTGTTACGTAATCGGAAATAATTGATTTTTCACTACACTTGTGGAAATCAATTGCTGCAATTGTAAATATGACTTTCAACATTGTTTATCCTTGGGTGAAATACCTAACTATTCACTGAGAAAACTGCATCGTGTGGTGGTAAAGTTCATGGGAAATATTTTCGTGGTTAAAAAAAGAAAAATGAAAGAAACTACGAAACTACCACACCTTGTTAAATATTAAGCACTCAACAAATATCGTAAAAGACGAAGAGATGAGACATTCCTAGAGAGGTGCGAGATTTTTAAAATTGGGGCCTAACAAACCGGCCCTGGAATTTTTTTTAAAATCAATAGTATCACAATTTAATTTGAAAATAAAAGAAAGAAAATAATTGTAAAACAGTACAGAGATCAATAATACATATTTAACAAGAAAAATAGTCTTGAAGACGTTGAAAAAGCCGGCGAAACGTCGCCGATAATAAAAGAACATTATTAAAAAAGTTTTTTGTTTCAATAAGAATTAGAGAAAATAAAATTTTTGCTCTAATTCTTGATCAAATAATTCTAAAACAGTACAGAGATGAGAGAACAATAAATGTTTATCACATTTGTTAACACAATCTTTATAAAAAATGTAAATATAGGGTCAGCCTGATAACTCTATTATCCTTGAAACAATCCGAATTTTTAGCCAATCCTGTCTTGTATGTAAATTCCCTCAAACCTCTAAATTCTTATCTTAGCATCCCACGTGGACAGCTTACATAACCCATGACGTTCAATTGTTTAAAAAAAAATGTTCTAAATTGGGTTAAAGAGTGAAACGATGGGGTCAAACACTTGCTCTAATTGATTATAATGAGGCAAGAATGTTTGGATGATCATGTGACTGGCAATTGTAATTTTTGTTTCCTCTTCTTCTTTCTGGTGGACTTAAAGAGAATTTAATAATGCAGCAATTTATTAATAGGCGATTTACAGAAGGCGACTTTCTCCCACAACTCGTGTAGAGACAGGTAAAGTTGTCTGAAGCATTCCTCTGCGGGGTCACGGCCACTAAGGTTTCAAATCGAGAGAATGACGGACGGTACAGGCCTTATAAGCTACACAAGCGTTTCGAAAATTTCCAAAACGGCAAATTTCTAGTTTAAAATAATTTTTTAAATGGTAAGAATTGCTTGTAAACAAGAATTTATCTATCAGGTAATAAAATCAATGATGAAACTTTGACAAAGCATATATCCAGAATTGTCGGTCGTGTCAGAAAAAACAAAAAGAAAAACAGCAAAATTGCAAGTGAAAATCAAGTTTAAGAACTTGTTGTTCTTTGGCCTTTTAACATTCACAATCATTTCGAAAATTTTAAAAAACAGACCGATTTTTAATTTAAAATATTTTTGTTTACAAAAATAACACACTGTATATAGCTTTTTTTCACAAACTTTTTTTTGGACGCTGAGAGATGCTTAGGAACAAGACTTTTACAGAATATTTACAGATTTTAACATTACTGATAAAACTCTGATAAGGCACATATCCAGAATTGTCGGTCGTTTTAAAAAAAAGTCCTAAAAACTTTTAGTTTTGTTCCTTTCTATGTTTTTCCTTTTTTTTTTCTTTGCTCTTTATTCTTCTCAAAAACCTTGTTTATTTGTGTTTTTTGTTAGGATACATTTTACAGATCTGGAGGAGATAAAAAGAAAGAAAAATTTGCTAGATCTAGAACACTTTTATAGATCTAGAAACCTCTAGAAATTCTATCGTATAATAAGGATGGGTCGATGTTAAAATGGAATAAAACAAGCTGTATGTGAGGTATTTAAAAAAATCTTTTTTTGTATGAAAGATCCATGCATGCCTTCATTTATGGAATATAACATCATTCAAACGTCCGCCGTGACTTCTAACTGTAGCATGGATCCGAGTGGACCAATTTTGAATAACTCGCTCGCATAGATCTGGCTGAATTTGACTGATGACATTGGTAATATTGACTTTAAGGGCATCGCTCGATTGTGGCTGATTGGTATAGACCTGCGACTTGAGAAAACCCCACAAAAAAATCTAGCGGGGTCAAATCGCTCGATCTTGGTGACCAATTCACGTCACCTTTGCGAGAAATAACTCTGCAGAACGTCCAGCGTGGCGTCTGCTGTATGGCACGTAGCCCCGTCCTGCTGGAACCACATGTCGTCTACCTCCATATCGTTTAATTTAGGGCAAAATAAATCTGTTAGCATCGTTCTGTAGCGCTTGCCGTTGACGGTGATTGCCTCATCTCCGTCATTTTCAGAAAAGTATAGACCAATGACGCCGCCGGCCCAAAATCCGCACCAAAGAGTAACTTTTTGTGGATGCATTGCAACTTGCTGAACCTCGTGTGGGTTAGCGTCGTTCCATATTCGGCAATTTTGAGTGTTAACGTAGCCATTTATCCAAAAATGCGCCGCGTCACTAAAGATGATTTTTCGGCCAAATGTGGGGTCTTCTTCTAAACGGTTCCAGAAGCCCAGTCAGCGAACAAATGGCGTTGTCTATGGTCATTAACTTTAAGCTCCTGAGTCAATTGGATTTTTTACGGGTGTAATCCCAAATCCCGACGCAAAATTCGCCAAACTGATGCCTGCGAAAGGCCGAGTTCTTGTGCACGACGCGGAATTGGCTGCCTCGGGTTTTGCTGTACACTTTCACGTACGGCAGCAATATTTTCGGCCGATCTAGCATTTCTTTGACGACGGGGTGTTGGCTGATTGTTTACCGAACCCGTTGTTTCAAATTTGGTCACCAAACGCTGCAGAGTAGATTTTGAAGGACCACTGTGTCTTCCATAAAATAGGCGCAACGAGCGCAATGCTCGAACTAACGAACAGTCATTTGGATACTAAAGTTTTATCATTTGGACGTGTTGCTCAATTGTGTAATTTTCCATGGTAATTTGGCATCAGTGACTGAACAATAAACACCAGATTACACAGACACTACCAAAAAAACATGGCCGCCACAGGGTGCCAACATCAACCCATCCGTATTGAAAAACCCTTTACAATCTAGCGCTATTAATTAATGTTTTAGTTGTTTTATAAATCTACAAACTTTTTTCGAATTTATAGATGATTTCTTGTGATAAATTAATGACAAAATCTAGCTCTACAGATTATTTATATATTATTATTTTATATTTATATATTTTTATTATTTATTATTGTTGTATAAACCTTGTAAATATAAACAATCTACATTAACTGAATAAAAATGTGGTAGATCCAGATGTTTAGATAGATTTCATATCTTATCTCACAGAATGATTTCTGCGAAACAATCCGTTTCATAAATATAAAGAAAAAAATTGGTCGTGGTTTTAGATATTCTAGATTTTATAAAATACAAATAGATTTAGTTTTATTTCTTGTTATCTATATCTAAATGGTTCTTTTGATTTATAGATCAAGATTTACATAAAATGAGTAGATCTACATATTCCAGCATATACATGGTACTAGAAGAGTTTCTAAAACGTATCTTTCTAAAGATTTAGATTGATAAATTAAACCTGTTTCTTTAATTTGTTCATTTATATAGATCTAGATTAATTTAATAGAGGCTTCTTAATTTTTCTAGATTTGCAAAAAAAAGGATTTATCAAAATATTTATTTATAAAATTAATAGTTTGTACTTTCTTAGATCTAAATACAAAAACAAAATTTTATAGACACAGATGGTGTTTAATTATTAAAGAAGTAGATTTAGATAAAACTTTCTAGAATTATTTCTAGAATCTATAGTATATTAAGTATAGAGAACGGTAAGAGCGACGACTCCAATTATTGTCTGAGAACGGTAATCCTTAACGTTCGACATGCTTATAACGTTTTTTGCGCGAATGGAGTTTCGAAAATAATAATAATAATAATTTATATCAATACATTTGTGATAATCGGGAAGATTGAAACTGAAAATTTTGGGTGGCTGTTCCATGGTTGCTATGGTTTTGTTCCAAACAAGTAAAATTGTCTTTTTGATACAATCATTCCTACATAGTTCTGTTTTGTGGTTCCGTTTTCGAAGCAAATATGAGCGATAGTGATGATCTACCGGATGATTTAGAAGACGCTTGGCAAGAAGAATGTTCGGCAATAATTCCAGAAAAATCTAAAGCCCGATATGAACAGACATACAAGTTGTTTAAGAAATGGCGTGAAGCAAAGAAGATTTCTGTTAATGAAAAGAGCTTGTTAGCGTATTTTGTGGTGAGAAGTGGACACTTGAAGGCCCCAGGCAGTTTATGGGCGGAGTATTCTATGCTGAAGAGTACAATTTCTCTCCATGATGCTATCGATATTTCTAAGTTTCTACATTAATTGCTTATCTTAAGAGAAAAAATATTGAATATCGGCCTAAGAAGGCTAAAATTTTTACCAAAGAAGACATGGAAAAATTCTTGAATGAAGCACCAGACGAACAATTTTTAATTCAAAAGGTACGTTGTAGATGATGAGGTGGTACATCTGAGTTCTAAGGAAACAATATATTTGCAGGTAGCAATGATATTGGGAGTATCGGGCGCTTGTAGACGAGAGGAATTGTACAATATTAAAATGAGTGACATAGAAGAACATGAAGAAATGGTTGTAGTAAATATTCCAAATACAAAAACGAATATTCAGCGAACGTTCACAGTTATTAATAAAGAAAATGAAGCAGTTCATTATTTGGAAATACTTCGAAAATACATAAGAATTCGACCAAGCAACCCAACGTCAGATCATTTATTTCTGAACTATCGAAATGGCAAATGCACTAGGCAAGTCACAGGAAAAGGCACAATTGGAGGCTGACCGTCAAAAATTGCAAAGTATTTAAAGTTTTATTTAAAGCTCCTGAAGGTTTTACTGGACACTCGTTTCGACGCACATCGGCTACACTTTTGGCGAATAACGAAGTTGATGTGTTGGGACTAAAAAGACATGGTAGGTGGCGTTCATCAACGATGGCCGAGAGTTACGTGGAAGATTCTCTCCAAAACAAAATTGAATTTTCTCATAAAATTTTACACAGCGATGTTGGTGGACTATTACAACAACCTGGGACTTCTACGTCGGAAAGTTTGTCTATTAACACTAGAAACTCAAATGCGAGTGGTATTACTACTATTAATTACAATAATTGTACATTTAATTTTAATAAATAAATCGCAAAATTGTTTTTTTTAGATTTAATTGCTTACCGTTCACTGAACGGTAAGTGAATTACTTACCGTTTTGTTACACGTAGCAGCCAGTAACAGCAACCTACCGTCGTGGAAACAGGCACAGTAAACTGATAAAAACAACCAATCGCGCAAAAAATTTATTAATTTTAATTAATGATTTAGTAATGTCGTAAATCTGATGTAAATTCTAGATTCTACAGTTCTCATCTTTAAAGATTTAGGTGGTACAACTAAAATATTATTTTTGTTTAGTCTCAGAAATCAAATTTTTTTTTGAAGAAATCTAATATAGATTTAGATGGTTCTACCATATAACAAAACAATGCTAAAATGTCTTTTATAGATCTTGATAGTTGTGTTGTAGAACAAGATATAGATTCCTCGTACGTTTCAGTGAGATTAAAAAAAATGTAGTCAATTCTGTAGACAAGATTCAGATAGATTTTCTAGAAACTTCTTAAAATTGTATCAATCTAATAAATAAATTTACTTTTAATTTTCTGAAGTGTTTTAGATCTTGCAGATCTAGATTAATAAAATTATTTTGTAGTTTCTTAGATCTAGATGCCAAAATGAGATATTTTATAGATCCAAATGATTCAAACAATCTAGATGTATTAATTAATGTTTTAGTAATGTGACAAATCTAGATATCTTTTTTGAAACAACAGGTCAAGATCTAGATGATTTTCTTCAACAATTTTACGTAGATTTATATCCTTTTCTAGACCCAGATTCTTTTATATTGTAGGTCTATTTTTTTTTAATCAAACTTACAAATTTTATAGATCTAGATCAATACCTAAGCGTATCTCTCTAAATCTTTTGTAAGTAAAACTTATTTGTAGGCATAGTTTTTTGGATCTAGATAGAAAAAATTCATAGATTCAGATGGTTAATTTTCTTTTAAAAGATTTAAAAATACCTAAAATTTTTGTAGGTCTAGAACATCTAGATCTGTTAATTTATGAAAGAAACTTGAATCAACTCAGGAAAAACTTATTCTTGTATAAAAAAAAATCTAAGCATATAAGTAAAAAGTGTATTTATTTAATAACTTTAAGTGGCATAAAAACTAAAATTATGCCTGTATTTCGGTACTGATAAAGCAGATAATAAATAAATTTGTAAATTAAAATTATCAGAAGCAAAACAAAAAAGATTGAAAATTTTTATGGCGGTATGTTTTTCAGTTCTTTTACCTTTTCTTATCAGTAAGATCTTTTTTTTTTTTTGTACTGATGGACTCTCGAAAAATCTCAGCCTACTTGAAAATAACAAGTATTGTACGTTAATTATGGATAAAAATAAAAATGTACACTTCAATCAAAACCTGCCAAGATTTTAATCTGCCAATTGAGTGTATTGCTTTGATTTGTGATAAAAAAAATCTAGAAAAATTGGCGAATAAAATTCAAAGAAAGAAGTTTATTAAGTTGCCAATTTTAATTCAAATCCACTTTTAAAAAAAATTAAAAAACACTTCTTTTTTTATTTTTGGTTACCGGTTTCAGCTGGTAACCCTTCCTCAGCTCCCCTACCCTATAAAAAACTGTTATTGTACGTCAGAAAATGATTAACAATTATTTCAATGTCAGAATTTTTGATAAAACTCAGGTGCAAAACAATTGTTAAAAGAATTTTATCTAAAGGATTGTGTTACCACCGTACTAAACAATTCTTTTGTTTTCTAGTTTAGCTGTGATCAACCGAATTTTTGTATTCAACCAATTTTAGAAAAATTTTGTCATTTTCGTATTTAAATATAAACAAATTTAGAATTGCAAAATCTTGGAGACGTCTCTAAAATAGAGCTTTGATATTCTATATTTTATTTAAATGTAACAGATCTAGATATTCCAACATTTAGATAGAACTAGAAGAATGCCTACATAAATATTTAGACTCATAAATCGGGCTTTTTTGATTTATTTATTTAGATCACACCATATTTCGACTAATTTATGTAGATCTAGATGAACTTTATACAAGATTTTTAAATATCTCTAGATCCATGCTATGTCAATCTATAAAAATATTTTTTTTAATAAAATTAATAATTTATAATTTCTCAAAGCTAGATAAAAAAGTATAATTTGATAGATCCAGATGAAATTGTAGTTTAGAAAAAAAACAGATTTGTGTATCTACTGTTTTCTCATTTGTTAATGCCAATTTTGAAAGATCTAGATACATTTTAAAAATCCTCTAGAATTGTTGCAGATTAGCTAAATCTAGAATCTTAATTTAATGCAAAAGTCATATTCTAGATCTATGCAATTTTTATAGCTCTTTAAAAATCCCGATGGAAAGTCGACCATTTTCTTCGTCTTGTTCAACAGATCAAGAAGAATCTTATGTAGATCTAGATGGTTTTCCTATTTGTGTAGATCCAAAGAATGTTAAAGATTAAATTTGTTTTCGAGTTTTAAGTTCTAGAATGTTTTCCAAATTTTTAATCACAGTTTTATAATTCCACAGATCTAGAAAAAGGTAAATTTGAAAACAGACAATCCTCAATATTGTGTGATAGAACAAGATCTAGATGTATTTACAGTAATACATCTAATACATCCTAGAAGAAAAATTAAATTTAGTAATTTTAGTATTTAAAAATAGTCAACAAAGTGAGAAAAGTGGTGTTGTATTTTGAGAATTTCTGAAAGAATGTCTGAGATCTTAGACGTCTCTTAAAATAGAATTAATAATTAAATATAGTGAGTCAAAAAAATTAGTCACAAAGTGTCGGAAACGGCAATTTTCGGTGTTATCCATCCACGCATTCAATTCCCACCGCTGATAAACTAATTACCATAGATCTAGTCAAAGACCCATAAAAATAGCATAGAAGGTGAACAGAAGCAGTCGGTAGTCGATCTTTGGAGGCCATGTGGGGCACCGCACCTGCATGCCAAAGCAATAACCTCTTCTTTGAAGATTAGAGAGAGTCTCGAAAAATTTTTTTGGGGTTATAGTCATTAGATCAGTAATTTTTAGACACCTATGAAATGTCTTAACGACTTATCCATTTCTCACAATCGGACAGACGACCGGTTTCCACCCACTTTATTCACTGTGTTACCCATTTCCTCTTCACTCCTCCGCCGTACCGACCGTGAAAATAAGTTCTGATGCCTAACAGCCGTTGGCAGTCTGCGAGAATATCCACAGACGGAGTCTGAATGAGATGAGATGGCCGACCAACAGACCACCAACTGGGATTTAACGAATTTTTTACGTTTTGAGCAACTTTTTCTCGGATTTTTTTACCAAAAAACTACATTTTTTTATTGAGAATACTGTTCTAAATAATTAAATTGTAATTAATAAAAAATCTTGATTTTTCAGAAAATTTAAAACCGATTTTAAAACACATACCAAAGAATGCCTTTTTAAGTCAAGTTCCAAATATATAACAACGAAAAAATTATTTGTATCTACCTACAAACATCTAGATCTTGTTCTATAACAATTAATACCTATAAAACAGTCTACACTATAGTTTCAAGCATTCTAGAACAATCTAGGAAACAATAGAAAGACAGATACATATCTTCTGATAGATTTTGGCTTTTCAAATTTTCTAAAATATATTTATGTTATTTTCAACATTCTAGAACATTTTGCTGTATTTTGCTATCAAAATTACGCCATCTTAAACATTCTAGATTATTCTGATGTAACAAACTATTGATTCTAGAACAATTTAGGCTCTTTTGATTAATTTTATAATAGTTTCAAGCATTCTAGAACAATCTAGGAAACAATAGAAAGACAGATTCATATTTTCTGATAAATTTTGGCTTTTCTAAATAAATTTTCTAAAATATATTTATGTTATTTTCAACATTCTAGAACATTTTCCTGTATTTTGCTATCAAAATTACGCCATCTTAAACATTCTAGATTATTCTGATGTAACAAACTATCGATTCTAGAACAATTTAGGCTATTTTGATTAATTTCATAATAGTTTCAAGCATTCTAGAACAATCTAGGAAACAATAGAGAGACAGTTTCATATTTTCTGATAAATTTTGGCTTCTCAAATTTTCTGAAATATATTTATGGTATTTTCAACATTCTAGAACATTTTCCTGTATTTTGCTATCAAAATTACGCCATTTTAAACATTCTAGATTATTCTGACGTAACAAACTATTGATTCTAGAACAATTTAGGCTCTTTTGATTAATTTTATAATAGTTTCAAGCATTCTAGAACAATCTAGGAAACAATAGAAAGACAGTTTCATATTTTCTGATAAATTTTGGCTTCTCAAATTTTCTAAAATATATTTATGTTATTTTCAACATTCTAGAACATTTTCCTGTATTTTGCTATCAAAATTACGCCATCTTAAACATTCTAGATTATTCTGATGTAACAAACTATTGATTCTAGAACAATTTAGGCTCTTTTGATTAATTTTATAATAGTTTCAAGCATTCTAGAACAATCTAGGAAACAATAGAAAGACAGATTCATATCTTCTGATAAATTTTGGCTTCTCAAATTTTCTAAAATATATTTATGTTATTTTCAACATTCTAGAACATTTTCCTGTATTTTTCTATCAAAATTACGCCATCTTAAACATTCTAGATTATTCTGATATAACAAACTATTGATTCTAGAACAATTTAGGCTCTTTTGATTAATTTTATAATAGTTTCAAGCATTCTAGAACAATCTAGGAAACAATAGAAAGACAATTTCATATTTTCTGATAAATTTTGGCTTTTCTAAATAAATTTTCTAAAATATATTTATGTTATTTTCAACATTCTAGAACATTTTTCTGTATTGTGCTATCAAAATTACGCCATCTTAAACATTCTAGATTATTCTGACGTAACAAACTATCGATTCTAGAGCAATTTAGGCTATTTTGATTAATTTCATAATAGTTTCAAACATTCTATAAAACAACAATTTTCATGTTTTCTGATAAAATAAAGCATCTTAAATCTTCTATAATATATTTACGTTGTATTAAACATTCTAGATTATTCTTCTGTACCGCACTATCAAATTTACGTAATTCTGAACATTCTAGGTTATTTTCATTTAATGAACTACTGATTCTAGAACATTTTAGAGTGTTTTAATTTATTTTGCCCAATATTCTCATTCTAGAACATTCTATGAAGCTACAACAAAATAATTTTATATTTTCTAATTAGAGTGGTGCTTCTTGAATCTTCTAGAATACATTTAAACCGAATTTAAAACACATACTAGAAAATACCTCTTTAAGTCCAGTTCGAAATATATAACAACGAAAAAATTATTTGTATCTACCTACAAACATCTAGATCTTGTTCTATAAAACAACTATTAATACTTATATAAAACAGTTTACACCGCCTGAGAAAAAAAAAAAGTGTTTTAAAAATGTATAAATCTATGAAGCTTCAAAAACTATCTATATAACTCTAATTCGCTATTGTTCTTCTAGATCTATAGAATTACAAAACTGTTATTGCAAATTTATAAACTGTATTACAGTCCTGATTTTACGCTTTGCTTTGTATTTGGAAAAATCAAAAAATTAAATTGTTTTGTCGACTGAAAAAGCGCCAAATTTAAAAATGCTTTTTAATTAAACCTTGTACGTATACAACAATTTTTTTTTTGACCTAAACTAAACAAGAAGTGCTAATTTCAAGTGTAGTTTATAATGTTCGAAAAGCCTTTATCTCATTCTGTTTTTTGTTTGTGCGGATCTGCCGTCAAAGCAACGTCTCTATTGTTAAAAGTCGTAAAAGTCCCATCTGCAATATTTCACCGCCAACGGACCTACCTGTATCGAGTTACCATTGGTATACAAGTGCTATAAAGAAGATTCCGGTTTTTCGAGGATCGGATTTTATTTTTTTATTTTTTCGTTTTCACCGCATACACAAATTCTGACATGCGTTAACGGCGCATTGTTTCACAACGGCGGACATTTTTTTTTAAATTGACGGACATGATGATGAGAAAGGGGAGGAGTTTGCCGCTTGTGTGCTAAAATTTTTTAAGAGGAAATTAACTTTAGTGACTTCTAGACGTAAGCCATTGAAGTAAAATAAGATGGAGAATTTGTAGAAGAATATAAGGGAATTACAAACAGTGCTACCAACTAGGAGCATTTTCAGTGTGCCAATTTATTTGTTGCAATTTAAAGTAAAAAGAGATTGAGAGGAAACTAGGGGAAATACAAACAGTACTGCCAACTAGATGTTAAGTTCTAGGAGATTTTCATTATCTCAATTTGTTTATTTATTAAATAAAAAGATAGTTGAAACTGTTGAGATCGGATTAAAATATTCCACGGCAGGATTGGATTACAAACAAGTTTGTTTATCTCTTATGTTGGAATTTCATTTTATTTTCTTTTGTTGATTTAACAATAATTAGAACACTTTTCTTTTATTTTTTATTTATTTTAAATGATAAAAATGATGTAATTCTGAGAAAATTGAGGAAAATAAGTGCAATAAGGAATTTACAACAATCAGGTGATTCTGACAATGAGTGAATCTCAGAAAATAGAAAAGTAAACAAAATTCTTATCAAAATACTAATCTCAAAGATAATTCTATTATTTTATGCAAATTAATAAAAAAGAAGAGATAATTAATAGTGTGATAAGTTAATTAAGCGTTAACACACAATATTTGTATTAAACTTTTTGGCTTACAAATTTTATTAAAAAAAAATTATTAGATAATCTAATCTACTAGTTTTAAACATTCTAGAAAATTCTATAGAGCAATAATAAAACAATATTATATTTTCTGATGAACCGAGGCATTTTAATTTTTCTAAAATATATTTACGTTATTCTAAACATTCTAGAATATTCTCCTCTTCTGAAATATCGAATTTGCGTTATTCTGAACGCCATTTTGAATATTCTAGAACATTTTTGTGTATCTATCGATTTCAAATTTAGACTCCTTTGTATTATATCATTTAATGGTTTCAAATAGTCTAGAATATTCTATAGAGCAATAATAAACAATTTTACATTTTCTGATAAATTTACGTTATCCTAAACATTCTAGAATATTCTAGATTATTCTTCTATTCTCTACTACCAAAATTCAAATATATTCTGATCTAACAATCTATCAATTCTAGAACAATTTAGACTATTTTGCTTTAATTTAGACAGATCGTTTCAAACATTTTAGTACATTCTATGAAAGACTACTCAAATCTTCTATAATGTATTTACGTTATTATAAACATTCTAGACTATTTTTCTGTAAAGCAAAATCAAATTTACGTTATCCCAAACATTCTAAAATATTTTTATACATTCTATAGAGCAATAACAAAACAATCTTTAGTTTTCTGATAAGTTAGGCCTTCACAAGCCTTCTATAATGCATTTACGTTATTCTAAACATTCTGGAAATTTATTTTGTAATAAGCTATTGGTTATAAAACAATTTAAAGTATGTAGTTTACTCTACCCAATAATTTCACACATTCTAGAACATTCTATTGAACGATAACAAAACAGTCACACATTTTTTGATATATTTGGGCTTTACGAATTTTCTAAAATATATTTACGTTTTTTTTAAAACATTCTAGAATTTTCTACATTATTCTCCTGTTTCTCACTATCGAATTTACGTTGTCTTGAACATTCTAGATCAAGAATATTCTCATATAACGAACTATCAATTCTAGAACATCATAGTTGAACCATCTTGAACATTCTAGAACATTCTATAGGCTGATAGCAAAACAATTTCATATTTTACGATAAATTGGGCCTTCTCGATTTTTATATAATACATTTACGTTATTTTAAACATTCTAGAAAATTCTAGATTATATTCTTGTACCTCACTATAGAATTTACGTATTTCTAAACATTCTAGAATATTTTCTCTCAAATAATAAACTACCGATTCTAGAACAATTTAGAGTATTTTATTTTACGTAGTAGTCTCATTAAAGAACATTCTATGAAGCAACAAAAAGACAATTTTACATTTTCTGCTAAACTGGAGCTTCTCGAAACTTCTATAATGCATCTCATCTACGTTATCTTAAAAATTCTAGAAAATTATAGATTATTCTGTTGTACCACACAAATAAATTTACGTAATCTTAGAATAACATTCTAGAATATTATCATGTAATGAGCTACCGATTCTAGAACAGTTTATAGTATTTTAATTTATTTTTCTTCATTATTTTATGCATTTTAGAACATTCTATGAAGTGACAGCAAAACAATTTTATATTTTCTAATAAATTGAAGCTTGTCGATCCTTCTGTAATACATTTGCGTTATCTTAAACATTCTAGATTATTATGGTGTACCGTACGTTTAAATTTACGTAATTCTGAACATTCTAGAATATTTTTATGTAATAAACTACTGATTTTAGTACAGTTTAGAGTAGTTTAATTTATTTTACCCAATAGTTTTACGCATTCTAGAACATTCTATAAAGCGACAGTAAATTAAAGCTTCTCAATTCTTCTGTAATACATTTACGTTAATTTAAACATTCTAGAATCTTCTAGATTATTATTCTGTACCAGACTATCAAATTTATGTAATTCTGAATATTCTAGAATATTTTCAGGTAATGAACTACCGATTTCAGAACACTTTCAGAATAGTTCCTCACATTCTAGAACATTCTATGCACCTACAACAAAACAATTTTACATTTTCTAATAAATTCAAGCTTTTCAAAATTCTAGATAATTCTAGATTATTCTGCTGAACCGCACTATCAAATTTACGTAATTCTAAACATTCTAGAATACTTTCAAGTAATAAAACTACTGATTTGGAACAGTTTAGAGTATTTTAATTTATTTTACTCAATTGGTTTACACATTCTAGGAAGGACAACAAAACAATTATACATTTTCTGATAAAGTGAAGCTTCTCGAATCTTCTAGAACATTGTCTTTTAGAAGAACATTCTAGAATATTTTCATGTAATGAGCTATCGATTTTAAAACAATTTAGAACAATCTAGAATTTTCTATATTTTACGGATATTCTAGAAAAACGTCAAAAATGACAGCTTTTTACCATTGCTACCTATTGCAGAAATCTGTAATTGACAATATGCTTCCACAGCACGAAATGGCATCTTTCAATTTCAATTAAAAATGTAAAACAATTGACGTTTTAATAAACATTTATTATTTTGCAAGACTTTTTTGTATAAAAGTATCAAAAGGATTACGGATTTGTACTGTAAAAATCCCCCAAAAAATTAACATTTTATTATAGTAAAATACCTTCTTGAATAATTAATTTGCAATTAGAAATGAACAACTCAATTATGTAATAATTTTTTTTTGATCGTAATCTTGTGCAAATAAACATTTAAAAGCTGATACAATTCAGAAATTAATCTAAAAATTGAATATAGCACCAGGGTCAAGATAAAAAGTACTTAACCCAATTTTGAAAGCCCCTAATCCGTTTTTGACTGATAAAATCATGGAGGAATAAATAAATAACTCTTATTTATTTATTCCTTCATGGATAAAATCAACTAAATCAATTTTTGCCAACCCTTCAGAGAGAGCCTTTGTTGTTTTGTTGCCAACCTTGTAAAAGAAATTTTTAATCTAGAATCATGAATTAAATATAAAGCTTTAAGCTGGAATTCGTTACATCTTAATTAAGAACAGTGAAAACTGGATTTGAGTGATTAATAATTGACGTTTTATAAGATGATAACTTGTAACATAACAGCTTTGTTCTAGTTTTTTACTAAAGAGAATTTAGAAAAAAAAATAGTATCCGGTATTCGTGTGCCATCTGTTGACACAACAACTGCATTTAATAAAAAAATTTAAATTGTGTTATTTGCACAATCAGGCAAAAATTAATCAAGTTCAGCAAGTTTTCTTCTTTTGTGTTACTTGATATTTCAATAAAGTTATCACAAAGGAATTGTTTGTTATTGCAATACCTGCACTTTAAACGTATTATTTACAACAATTATTTTATCAGAAGGTAATTAAATATTTCAACAAATTATTATTAAAGCTAATTTCTCTTATTAAAGACAGATGTGACCTACTTTTATTGAGACAATTTGCTGAACCATGAACAGTAATATAATTTCATTAAAATATTATTTATTTATGTCTCCTAGAAGTAACTAACAATAGGAATTTTATAATTTTAATGTTGGTACACAAACCGCAATTGTCTAGATTATTGTATCAATTTTTTATTATCTTTGGGTTGGTATTTAAAAAATTACTAGAAACGACGTAATCTCTGTTGTATAAAAATTACTAAATCTAGTTACATAATTGGGCATGTGACGCACTATATTTATTTAAAATGACAGTATATTTATTGTTTATTTATGTCTTTTGATGCAACTGTTACAAGAATTTTAATATCTAAATGTTGGTATACCTGCAGTTGTAAAAAATTCTAGATTAATTTTATTAAGTTGGTATTAAAAAAAATTATTAGAACTGTCTGTTATTCAAATTCCAGTGATGTAACAAATAAACTCAAAAACCACTGTTCCAAAGAAAGTTACCAAATCTAGTGACATAATTTGTTATAAACGCGCTATATGTATTTAAAAAGACATTACATTTTTTATTTTTTCCCCTAGAAGTAACTGAAACACGAATTTTAATATGTAAATGTTGGTACACAGTTTAGAAAAATTTAATTTCAAATAAACCGCAGTGGTCTAGATTATTCTTTATTCAGTTGGTATTGAAGTTTCTTGAATATTCAAATTCCAGTGATGTAACAAATAAAATAAAAATCACTGTTGCAAAGAAAGTTACTAAATTTAATTACATAATTAGTCATAAACGCACTAAATTTATATAAATTGACAATATATTCTTCATTCTTGTCTCCCTAGAAGTAACTGTAACAGGAATTTTAGTTTCTAAACGTTGGTACAGTTTTGAAAAATTTAAATTTCAAACAAATCGCAGTGACCTTGAGTATTGTGTATCACTTTGTTAATTTTTATTATGTTGGTATTGAAAAAATTACTAGAAGTTTGTTTAATATTCAAATTTTATTAATGTAAGAGATAAAATAAAAAATCAATGTTGCAAAGAAAATAACTAAATCTAGTTACATAATTAGTCATAAACGCACTAGATTTATTCAAAATAACAATATATTCCTTATTCTTGTCTCCCTAGAAGTAACTGTAACAGGAATTTTAGATTCTAAACGTTGGTACACAGTTTTGATAAAATTAGATCTCAAATCGCAGTGACCTTGAGTACTGTGTACAATTTAGCTAATTTTTATTATGTTGGTACTGAAAACATCACTAGATTTTTTTTAATGTTCAAATTCCAGTGATGTAACAAATCAAATAGAAAATCACTGTTGCAAAGAAATTACTAAATTTAGTTACATAATCAGTCATAAACGCACTATATTTGTTTAAAATGACGTATTTTTTTCCCTAGAAGTAACTGTAACAGGAATTTTAATATCTAAATGTTGGTACTGTTTTAAAAAATTTAAATCACAAACGAATCGCAGTGACCTTGATTATTGCACAAGTTTCTTATTTTTATTAAGTTGGTATTGTAAAAATTACTAGAAGTTTCTTTGACCTTCAAAATCAACCACACGTCACTTACTAACTTAAAAAGTTACTAAATCTAGTTACTTCTCCTTGATGTATATGCACTATATTTATCTAAAAATTGATAAAAAAAATTACTAGATCTGGTTACGTCATTTATACGTGAATAGACTATATATTGAAAAAAATCAACCACAAACTTGTTTTTTCTATTTATTTCGTAATACATTGATAAAGAAACATGTTTTTCCTTAAATAAAATAAAAAATTGGAATTGATTTACATTCTGATTTGGAATCGTCCCGCTTTCGTGATATATTTAACCCCCTTAAAAGGCTTATACTTCTCTCCATACATGTCAAGTCGATTAACTTTTAAACCACTCACAGCAAGTTGATTTATGGTAAAATGTACATTTATAGACGGATTTATTTCAGCTGTATTTGCCCCACTTGCTATAGAAACCTGTAAAAAATTTATTACCAACCCAAACTTTCACCAAAAAAAACCCTACACTTCCTCTAATATTCGGCAACTTCGTAACATCAATCCTGCCAATATCCCAATGTAAAATCTTCGAAACCGGATCAAAATTATATTTTCCTTGATTTGCAGTGAGGACACAATTCAATATACATTTCGGCATTAAAACCTCAATTTTAACACTTTCAACTGACCGCCCTAAGGTTTGTTTAGGGCCTACAGTTAAATCAAGCCGGCCCTGTTCTCCCGATTTAATTGATAAATTGTGTCTGACATAAATCGGTATTGCCACAACACTCTGACTGCTGATATGATAAGAAATAAGGCGGAAATTACCATCAGGAGGGATAAATGATAAGACACGTTCAGCTTCCCATCTTTTAAATCTGACACAAGGGTGGAAACTGACGTCATCAAATAAACGAGGGTTCATGAAAGACAGGGTTAAATCAGGCATTCCACTTAGTTTAATACAGCAGTCAATCTGGGGGGAAAAAATTAAGATACTAACTAAAAAAATAATTTTTTTACATAGCCTTGAATTTCTGCAAAAACAGTTGAGCCGGATTTATCAATTATCGCATCAACTTCCTCAATTACGTCAAAATATGCTTCGTTGTTTGTGTATTTGACTCCTGTTCTTCTCCAAGGAATATTTGAGAGTTGTCCAGTTGGTAACACTTCACTAACACTTAAAAAACCGGTAATTTAGATAAAAAGAAACACAGTTGGTACAACTGACTTTGTTTTACCCGTGACTGTGTTGGCAATCGTGCGGAGAATATTAGGGGGTTTTATTAATTCTTTCAAAATGTTGCTTTCTGTCGCTAAAGGAAAACCGTTATCTAACATTTCGTCTAGTAATTCATAAATTACGACGTAATTCTCCTTAATTATAGATTCAGTACAGTCAGAGAAATAATCCTAGAATTATTTTAGGGTAATTTTGAAGGGTTAGAGCTTAGGGCTTACTTGAAACGTGTCAACAACTCGATGTAAAAATTCAATTACAAATAAAGGAGGGATTTCTTCCATACATACTGCAACAAAACTAACACCTCCACGTTGTACTGAAATTAAATAATGATGGGGGGTTGCAATAACAGGGGCAATGTCATTGGGGTTAGCTCTTTGGGCTTCTAAGTAGTAGTCACAGACTGACCGGGAAATCACACTGCGCCAGTGTTTTTCCAAGAAAACATCACTAAAATTGCGTTTTGAGTGTCTTAAAAGTGTAAAAAAGGGGCTTACCCTGACGAATTTATTATAAACAAGCTGTGAATCATTTTGTTGTTTTTTGAGGTTAGGTGACACGATGACAAGTGACGTATGACAGTCGGTAACTAATGTGCAAAAGAACAAAACGCCCATAACTTTTTACAAAAACAGTATTTTAATTTTTTAGATATATTTTTAAAGAGTCGTATATTTGCTTCAAAACACAACATAAAATTAATAATATTTTTCTCTTAAATAAAAAAAATAAATACTTTCGCTCATTTGAGCATTGGGTATCAGGTTTGACAGCTGTCACATCTGTCATTTGAGTGGCCCCCTTTTTTTAATTTCTTGATAAAAAACAATGTCTTCGCTGATTAAATCAGCGAAATTGGCGCAACTAGCCCTTAAAAACACCCCAGTTGTGTTGACAGCAACCCGCAACCGTATGTATAACCCTCTTTCTTAAATTTCGTGTTACATAATTCCTAACCTCAACAGACTGGAATAAGGACTACAAACCAGGACCGTACCCCCGTACCGAACAAGAAAGGCTTAAAGCAGCCGAACGTTACGGCTTACACCCCTCTGAGTACGAACCTTACCCTGACGACAGCTACGGTTATGGAGACTACCCCAAATTGCCTGAGAAGGGTATCGAGTCAAAAGACCCCTTTTATCCCTATGACAACCCGGAACTTAAACGAAATTTCAACGAACCTGTATGTAGGAAGTCTCTAAATGAGTTTTATGTTAAAATTTCGGTTTCAGATGCATGCCGAATTCGATTTGATAAGGGAAGACAGGTATAACGTAGGGGCACGTTTGAGGTACCCTGTGTGGTTTCAATGGGTGCAATTCCTTGGGGTTATGTTCGGGACGTTTGGAATTTATTGTCTGTTTGAAAAAGTCAAAGCTTTTCATCCCCTTATCCCAAAACAGTATCCACGAGAAGGGACCCACTATACTTTTGAACCAAAAGAATAGTCTAGGCTTCTAGGGGGTAAATAGTTAAGGAAAAATTGTTTAATTCAGATTAATAGTGTGTTAAATAATAAAAGAATTGGTGTTGAAGTATGCAACCAACAATACACGTGATATTTATGCAACCAACACTTCTCCTACCAACCAATTTTCGGGTAAAAATTCAAAAAATCAACTTGTTTAAATTAAAATAATACTGTAATAAAAATAAACAATATATTACAAATAAGTGAAATACAGATATGTACAACGAACTTAAAATAATTAATTTAGAGGGAGAAATCTGAGTAATACTATACATGTAGACTAGGTACAATTCTTGTACTGTTACAAATCCGAAAAAAAAAATTGTCTTTACCCCTACATTTACAATCACATTATTTAGAATTGTCACTGAGTCAGTTAAAATCTCGTTGGTCCCACGTTTCAAGAATTTTTTATTAATTATTTTTTTTGACTAGAACTTAATTTGGTCGTCCCGGATTTGGCCGATCGGGAATTCTCGGAGGTATATTCGGAACTGGCCGACTGAAATCAACACAAAAAAAATAAAATACCCTAAATTGTGTACTTCCCCTAATCCATAAACCTCTAAGAATCACTGGGATATTTTCAAATTTGGCGCCTTAAGTCATTTTAAGACTGTAATTTGGGCCCTGGATTAAAATCAGGAGTGGGATGGAACAAAATAAGACTTTGGTTATTGGTAGCCACGACTTATATGGCGCCAAATTTAAAAATAAAACAGCGTTTTTCAACAGAATTGACTACACACTATTGTTCATTAAATATGATAATTTATTTGGCCAAAAATTAGAGGTTTAAGGATGTTCATAAACCAAAAAAAATGTGTGAAAAATAAATGGATTAGAGTGCAAGCAGAGGCATAGACCAGCACCAGAGAAAAAGGATGAAGGTGTTAAATAAAAAACTCATGTATTATTTCTATATTTACACATTCAGAATAACTACAAGTGCTGAGTGCACTAAATGTTAACATCTGCATTGGTTTTACAAACTTTTATTTACAACAACGACCAAAAACTGAAAATCGAGCATTTTGCTAGAGCACTTTTTTTTAACCACAAAAATTCTCTTGTTTTATCTACAGAATAAATGACATTGAGTTTTACTTAGAATATATTTTGCCACTTATATCTATTTAAATATTTAACAACAATTTGATCGTTTTACAACAAGAATTAGTTTTCTTCAAGCATTTTTGTATAATATATAGGCTATTCCATGAAATATCTTACAAAAGAATTATACTCTCATCATAAAAATATCCAATTGTACTGATATATCTCAAGCAAATAACGTTTTTTTTCTTCTTCTTCTTTATCTCTCTTAAAAACTACGTAACTATTGCATAAACATCACTAGAATCAATGGAATGTGTCTGTGATATAGAATTTCGTCATTTAATTGACACAACATCTACTTATTTGTCTTTACTACAATTCTAAAATTAACAAAAGAGAAGCGGCGAATCCGCTTATTTTGCTCAATCAAAATTTTTTCTTTAATACTGTGCAAAAAACATACAAGTGATCACACCGAATTTTTAAGCTTCTATATAATTATATACAGTGTGACTTCAAAATTTGATCAACCATCTATTATTTTGTACTTCTGTATGACCTAATTTAGAAACACTCTGTATATATATATTTTTTAAAGCGAGTAGAATAGACACTACACGGAAGATCTTATTTTTTAATGTGCGTCTGCTTCTTGCACATTAACACTTAAAAAATCAGAAATTGCCCCCATTTTCGAGTATTTCTCAATGTGTAAAAATCATGAGTTTTGATTAATAAGGAAACACAAACAAGTTAGTAGAGATACAATTTTTTTTTTAAGTAAAAAAAAGCTGTTAAAAACGGAAAATTACTTATGGAACTTGAAGGCATTGGAGAGTTCGTTGATAGCAGCATTGGTAACAGCTCTTCCAACCGCCATTTGTACTTGTGGAGGCACTTGAACACCTCCTTGCGGTCCTTGGCCCCCAATTCGACTGTTACAGAGATAGAATTACTCGTTGACTCGCCAAAAAAAAAATTTCAAACGAAAAATCCAGACGCGACAAATTTGATTTTTTCAAATGTGCAATTTACAATTAAATGTACAATAATATTTCTTTTTTTTTTATACAATGATTTATGACAAGACAACGTTTCACTTAAGCAAAAAGCGTGTAACAAACATAGCACCCTATAATTAATGTGTTAATTAATTTTTTTTCTCACAGTTCATTTCGACACAAAAATAAATAAATTAAGAAAAAATTCAACGACGAAATCAACTGCGCTTGGTTAGTGTGTTGGTTATTTTATTTCTTAACGCCTCCTGAAAACAAACCACAAGTTCAGGGCGTGACCTGTGGCGATTTTTTTTCAGAATTTCAGCTCGAAAATGAAACATTTTAGAGCTTGTGAGAGGTAAACTGCAGTAAATTAGATAGAAAAGTGAAAAAAATCATGGGGGAAATAAGGGAAATCGTGGGGTAAACAGGGGAAATCATGCGGTAAACAGGGGAAATCATGTGGTAAACAGGGGAAATCATGTGGTAAACAGGGGAAATCATGCGGTAAACATGTGAAATCATGTGGTAAACAGGTGAATCGATGGAAATTAAGAAAATCATGAAGTAAACCGGGGAGAATGGAGAATAAATCGTCTGAATCTCGTTCAAATCATCAAAAAAGTATAAAAAAATGTGGATTTAGACGTATAAAAATGTGAATTGAAAGTGAAAGTGTGGAGAAAGGTAAGAAATCATGAAATAGTGAAAGAAAAAAGAAATTATAATAACAAAATCATTAAAAAAAATAAAAGGAAAACTTGGGAAAGTCACTTTGAGGAAAATCTGAGTCATAGTAAGAACCAAAAGAAGGAAATCATGGATGATATGGAGAAAATCATCTAGATATCGAGGGGAAATTAAGGAAATCGTGGAGTAAACAGTGGAAATCATGGAGTATCTGAATGAAATCACGAAAAAACAAGTGAATTGAAAGCAAATGAACCCAATTTTGCCGTTTACCCCTCATATTTCGTTAGTAACATTTCTACTTACGTTGGTACAAGCGGTGCTGGTAAAGCTTGTCCTTGTGGTCTTCCTGGAGGCATTGGTGGTGCTCCACCACCAGGTCGATTTGGTATAGCAGGAGCTGGTCTACCAGAACTTGGAGGTGGTGGTGGTGCACGTGATCCTAATGATCCACTACTTCCAACTTGTCCCATATTAGGTGCTGTTTTTCGTGGTCCTCCAGGACTTGGTGGTGATAATCGTGGATTTTCTAAACCACTTGCTAACCAATCATTTTTAACAGGTGGTGGTACTGGTGTTGAAACTGTTGCCATTGATACATCACCAATAATATGAAGTGCTTCTTTACATGCATGGTACATACGAAGCATTTCTTCACGTTTTTGGGCTTCTTCTGGTGCTTCTTCCATCATTTGAGCCTAAATAAAGGGATTTTTGTGTGTTAAAAAGGAATTTTATGTGAGAAAAACCAACCTGATCACCACTCGCATAAATATGGGCAAGAAGTTCGCCATTTATAAAGTCTTTGGTGTGATTTATTATCATGTACATTATGGTTTTTGGTACTAAATCTCGAGTAGTTTTTGTAACAATTCTCATGTAACTGTCAACCAAATTTCGGATGGTTTCGACTTGACGTTCCAGTTGAGGATCCATTGAACTGCTGACATTCTCACCGCCTGCCTAGATTTTGGAAATTTTTGGTAATTTTTTTAGTTTTTTTATTATTAACACTCACAGAATTATTTTCAAAAAAACAACAAAACACTGCTAGGAATATAAAGCAATAAGTTTCTAGGAAGTTTACTAGAAATAGTTACAGAAATCTACACAATAGAGTAATGTTTCAAGAGAGAAATCAGAGGGAATCTTAAGGAAATTGTGGAGGAAAAAGAGGAAATCGTGGGGATAAAGAGGAAATCGTGGGGGAAAAGAGGAAATCGTGGGGGAAAAAGAGGAAATCGTGGGGTAAATATGGGAAATCGTGGGAAAACCTTAAGAAAAAGTGTTTTAAAAAAATAATATTTCAATAAATTTTCTCTTAAATAGGCCACCAGATGGCACACGAATCCTAAACGATCACAAAACATTTCTTTTTCTGATTTTGGTTGAAATTTAGTGATCTTTTCTTTCGTTGGTAACAAGCAACAAATTATAGGGACATTACTAACTACACAGCAGTACCAACCTTAAGTCATTTAGATACTAAATTAAGGATATTAAATTTCTCACTAAATTTAACCTTTTTTTTTTTAATGTTTACAAACCTGATAATTATCTCCCTGCGGCAGAAAGGCATAACACACAAACAGGTTAGTTCTCATGCAATTGTACTCACAAGGTATAGGGTGTTAGAAAAAATAATGTGTTGAACCACAAAAAAATGTGTTAGTATTAAAAAAAAAAATTCAAACAAATATCTGACCAATAATAAACTCGATTTGTGTTGCAAATACTTGCCCTCCGTCTCTAAACAAACAAAAAAAAAACATTTAAACATGTTTTTTAAGTGTCTATACCTTGCAAATCGGCAACCAAAAAAAAAAAAGAAAGGAGAAATAAAGCAGTGTATTCATTTGTTTTTCGTGCATTCATTCTCTCTCCTCCATTACTTACCTCTTCTCCATTCACTTGTTCTGTTTGTTTTTCTGGATAAACTCCAGCTCGCAAAAATGAAGCTTTCCATGAATCAACTTCATCTAAAGTTTCACAACTTAATTCCAATTGTTTATAATCCTAAAAAAAAAAAAAAGTGTGATGACGTAATTGTGGCAGCTACTAGAAATCACCTTGTAGACATTTCGACCATCAGGATTAAATAACGCAAACATATGCCTTCTTGACATAAATCCTTGTTCAATATCTCTTAATTTTAAACCATCTAATGGTAACATATATTTTTTTTCACGTTCTTCTTCATCTTTAAACCATGAAATATTTTCCGATGTGAGTACAAACCAGTAGTCACGTGATCCGCCTTTCATTATACCAAGATTATGAATACACATATAGCCTTTTCGAATAACTTGATTACCAAGAGTACCTCTTGAACCAGTTTTTGATGAATTTTCTGACTGATTTTGGGCACTACAAAAGCATTTTTAATTTTTTATTAAAACTATTTTTTTATTTACTTAGCAAAACCGATAAAATCTTCATGATTTGTATTCATATAAGCCAATTCACAATCAATCAAAAGACATAATTGTTCCTTACAGTATTGCTCTCTTTGTCTAATATGTGTAGTTATAATACGTTCTGCTTCTTCTCGGAGTCTTGGATAGCGCGACATCTATTAATAATAATAAAAAAACAATTTGAAATCAATTCTAGAAAGTATCTGATCTGTCTATAATGCGGGTGTGTCGCGCCAAATTAATCTCAATTCTATACTTGCCTTATCTGTGCACATGCGTACAACATTTGACAATTCAGTTACGACCAAATCAACACATTTTAATGATGGTTCTTTTAATCGAGCAATTTGTTTTTTAACAATTGCTTCAAATGCCATATCAGGTGTAAAAAGACCAACCTTAAAAATAAATAAATTAAATATTTATTTTTGATTTTTTCTAAAAAATAACTCACTCTAATACCGTGTATATTACGTATAGCAAAAGCAATTTCACGTCGTAATTCTTTTTCATCAAATTCCATTTTAACAATTTCAAATGGAAAACGTTCATGAAACAAACGATTTATTTTAGCACCACCTGATAATTCCATTGTATTAATTTGGGCTGAACCGGAACCTTCTATGGTGCGTTCAAAATCGGTTTGAAGTTGTTGAATCATCCTAAATTAAAAAAAAAACAAGTGTTAATCTAGATCTTAATCTATCAACAATTGTTTTAGTTTTTATTAAGTTTTGTAGCAAATCTAGATAAGATGAGATATGTCGTAGATTAACACCTAACTGTAGGTAACATTTTAGAAAGGAAAAAAGATCTAGATGAATTTAAATTTTTTTGTAAATGTAAATCTAGGCAATCTACATTGCTTTATTAATTTCAACAATTTTGATTTTTCATAGATCTAGAATCGTGAATTTCTCTAGATCTAAAACTATCTCAAATCCTTACAACATCAAATATAGATAATTCAGAGCTATTAATTAATCTTTTAGCAGTTTCATAGATCTAGACAGTTTTCCCAATTCATGTAACAAGATCTAGATGATTTCTTCTGCTAAATTCTCACGATTCTTATAATCCAGACGACTATATTATTTACTTATTCTTTTAAATGTAGGAGCAATTTCTATAGATCTAGAATCGTGTATTTCTACATATCTAGAACCATTCTTACTTGTTAATTTTTACATTGAATACATACAAATCAGAGCCATTAATTAATCTTTTAGAGGTTTCATAAATCTAGACAGTTTTACAACTTATAGAACTAGATCTAGATGATTTCATGTGCTACATTAATGGATTATATACAAATTTTTAAATTTTCTTATAGTCCAGACAATTTTAATTTATATTTATTATATATTTTTAGAAATATAGAAGCAATTCTATAGATTAGAATCTTGTATTTCTACAAATCTAGAACCATTCTTATGTAATAATTTTTACATTAAATATAGACAATGCAGAGTTATTATTTAATTCCTTAGAAGTTTTATAGATCTAGACAATTTTCCAATTAACAGAACAAGATCTAGATGATTATTGACTTTATTTGACTTAATATAGATTTTTTTATTTTCTTTTAGGTCCAGACGAATTTAATTTATATATTACAAACCCTTATAAACATAGAAGCAATCTACATCTACATTTTTTTTTAAATTAGCTCCAATTTTCATTGTCATAGATCTAGATAAATTTTCTGTTCTAGAAATTGATAAAAAAAACTAATCTAAAAACTGTTACAAAGTTGTTCATCTAGATCTTAATTTCGTAAATAAATCTTTAGAATTTCTCTTTTTAAGATCTAGATTTATAAATTAATTTAGATAATTTATTAATAAATTATTGCGCTGTTTTCCAAATCTACATAGATGAAATCTTACAAAACTTATAGATCTATATAAATTTTTAATAAGTAGATCCTTCCAAATATATCGGAGATCTATTAAATTTCATATTTAAAAATGACACAGAATTAATCTAAAAATTGCTATAAAGCTGTTCATCTAGATCTTAATTTTGTTAATGAACTTTCAGGATTTCTCTTTTAAAGATCTAGATTGATAAATGAAAATTATTGAGCTGTTTTTTAAATCCACATAGATGAGATCTTACAAACCGTATAGATTTAGGTTATAGATTTTAGATAAAATTGCTACAAAGCTGTTCATCAAGATCTTAATTTTGTAGATGAACCTTCAGGATTTCTCTTTTTAAAGATCTAGATTAAGAAATCAAAATTATTGAGCTGTTTTCTAAATCCACATAGATGAAATCTTACAAAACTTATAGATTTAGGTAAATTTTTAATAAGCAGATGTTTCCAAATCTATTCTAGATCTATTAAATTTCATGTTGTAACTGACACAGAATTAATTTAAAAACTGTTACAAAGCTGTTCATCTGGATCTTAATTTTGTAAATAAACTTTCAGAATTTCTCTTCTTAAAGATCTAGATTGATAAATCAAAATTATTGCACTGTTTTCTAAATCTATATAGATCAAATCTTCCAAACTTTATAGATTTAGATAAATTTTTAATAAACAGACTTTTCGTATTTAAAAATGACACAGTATTAATCTGAAAATTGCTACAAAGCTGTTCATCTAGATTTTTAAGTCTACATAGATGAAACTAATTTCTAGAATAAAAAAAACAATACTTTTTACTTACTGCAACATTGCTTTGGTTTTAATTGCTGGATCATCAGGTCGAAAATGCTTAAATTGATCAACATCTTTCTCCAATGTCAATAATTGCTTTTGTAATTTATCTCTTAATCCTGGTAATGTATCACGAATATGATTAGTTAATTGTTGATTAAGAACTCTTTGTAAATATGGTGTTCCCAATCTATCTGCAAGATGACGATAGGATGGATGTGTTAAAAAAAATTGTCTTTCTGCAGCTAAAGCAGCTTTAATATCTTTTCTTCCTTCAATATCTTTTTGTGAACGATTTACAACACCTATATAACCTCTACGTAATGGTAGAAGTTTATTTTCAAGTACATCACGTGCATCTGTACCTTCATCCATCAAATCTAATTTTGTTATAACACCAATTGTTCGAATACCTATACAAAAAAAAAAAAAATTATAAAGATCTAGAAGAATTTCTGACTTTCTAACCTTGAACATCAACTTCTTTAGCTAATTTCAAAGCATCTGAATTTGCCAAATCGGTATTTGCTGGTGTTACAGCTAAAATAAGACACGATTCACGTTTGATAAATTGCATTATCATTGATTTTATTTGGTGTTCTATATCGGCAGGTTGGTCACCTATAGGGACTTTGGTTAAGCCTGGTAGATCAATCAGAGTTAGATTTAACACTAGATTTGGAGGACAAAATTAGTTAGAATTACAAAATTTATAGATCTAGAAGTTAACTTGCCATGAGGGGAGTAAACTCGTAGATTTATCGGAATATTTGATATTCCTTTGTTACTTCCAGTAACTCTATCTGTTTCCGCTTCGATTTCACGACGAACTTCATCAAAATCGACGAATTTCTTACCTTTACAATGCAGAAATTCCGCATATTCTGAAAAAGAAAGAAACTAAATTAATTACCCCACAAAATTTACTCAAGATTTGTAGTATTTCTTGTAGAAATTCATCTGGATCTATGGAGATATTTCTAGATGCACTAACACTAATTTTTAAGCTACCAAAATTACACCATCTAGCACCTCTAGATAACACAATATTACAATAGATTTGCAATTGCGTAGATCTAGACGCAAAATAAAGGCTTAAATTCTAGATGATTATTCAAAAATTCGGGTTTCTTAGAACGAGATCTACGTAAAAATTTAGTAGATTTTAACAATTTTAAATACTATCAAGAACTGTCTAATGGATGTAGATTTTTTCTTGCTTTGTAGATCTAGAATATGCTTTCTACATCATAGTTTCCGAATGAAAAAAAGCAAAAAATACAGAAAAAATAGGAAATTCGATAGATCCAGATGGTGTTAGAACTTCTGTTGTTATAATCTTGAATCAGAATTCTTCTAGATCTAAGCAATTTAGATCTACTAATCCTAATAATAATTGTTTTGAAATCTAATAAAACATTCTAATAAACATTTCAACACATCCAAATAAGAATTTCCTAGAATTAATCTGTATCTAAGATAAATTTTACAAACATCTAGATACATTTTTAGATTTTTATCTAGATCTACGCGATCTTTTTTTTACCACAGAGATTTGAAAAATTCATTTGTGATTGGATGATTTTCTAAATCAATAGCTATTTGTGATTAGTTGATTTAGAAAATTATCTTTTTATAGTTTCATAGATTTAGAAGAAATTTCCATAGATATAAAAGTCTAGATAGATTTTTTTAAAAATAGATTCAGATGGTTTCTCTTCAAACTCATAAAATCAGATTTTTCTTAGAAATTTCCCCGAAATAAATAATTTAAAATTCTTTCCTCTTCCGTAAAAATAAAACACGCATCTCTGCATGAAAACACACGAAACGTTTTCATTTTTATTAAATAAACTTTCTTAAAATCGTTTACTTTTACTTTTATTTGTAAGAATTATGTTTAAACTTGATGATTCATTTAAAATTCAGTCAAGTGCGTCATAATACAACCATTTAAAAACCTTGTTTACTGTTATTAACTTGTTAAAATATGACAGAAACCACAAAGAACAGTTTTTATAACGAAAAATCCAATCAAAAATAGAACACAGTTATTATCTAATCTAATCAAGTATGTTGTACTTCTAGAATATTTAATTTCTTTGTGTTGGTAATAAATGAACTGTCAAAAATTTCCGATTAGAAACGAAATAAATTACAGGAATTTATTACCGCTTTGCTAGAAAAATAAACGAAAATCTGGGAAATTTTGTTTATAGTGTAAAAGTGAATAAACACAAAACTATTTTTGAGTGTGTCACGTGACTGATTTAAATGTCATTTTTATCAATAGGTTGTCAACCCTGTATTACAAATTTCCGCCAATAAAATACTTGATACTGTTCCAAAATTGTAACCTTGTAATAAACAACAACTAATTTAAGCTGACATTAGTCAAAGTGATAAACTTGTCAGTTATTAGCAATGCTGCCACCTTCTAAAACTCAAAAAAAAGACCACAACTTTGGTACCAACCTACGAAAGTCTTTAATTTTGGTACCAACTTAAAAATATTACGGTAAACAATAAACAACACCAGCTAAACGTCAAAAAGGACTATAATTTTGATACCAACTTAAAAATCTTGCAATAAACAATGTTACCACCTGCTAAACGCCAAAAAAGGGCCAAAATTGTGGTAGTAACCTAAGAATGTCTCGAATTTTTGTACCAAATTAAAAATAAAAGTAATATGACATTTGTGAAGTAATTAGCAATGTTGCCACTTGGTAAAGAGGGCTGAAATTTCGGTACTAACTTAAAAATTTTGCAATAAACAATGCTGCCACCTGAAGAATATGAAAAGGGCAAAAATTTGAGTACCAACTGTTGTCAATACTGACATTTCATACATGATAAAAAGGGCTAGTACCAACTTAAAAACATTGCAATAAACAATGTTGCCACCTGATAAACGTTAAAAAAGGCCCAAAATTGTGGTAGCAACCTAAGAATGTCTCGAATTTTGGTACCAAATTAAAAATAAAAGTAATATGACATTTGTGAAGTAATTAGCAATGTTGCCACTTGGTAAAGAGAGCTGAAATTTTGGTACCAACTTAAAAATTTTGCAATAAACAATGCTGCCACCTGAAGAATGTGAAAAGTGCAAAAATTTGAGTACCAACTGTTGTCAATACTGCCATTTCATACATGATAAAAAGGGCTAGTACCAAGGAGGTTAGATAGGACGGAGAGAGTACAACTTGAAAAAAATGGACTTGCCGCCTTCACTGCGCAAAGCTATAAACTGGTACTGAAAGCAGGCGCATCACGAGGTTGAAGTCAGTAGCGTCATACAATGTAGTGTAAAAAGTTTAAACAAAGGTTTAAAAACACAACAAAACGACAACAACAATAACAAAAAATATTAACAATCAATTCACACAGACCAAAAAAAATCAGTAAAAAAAATAAAACAACGTTTGTTTGTAAACAACCAAACAAAAACTAGCATCCTGCGTCAGCTACGCCACTGTGCGAGACCAGACACAGCCAAACAGAATCTGTCGATTCTGCGCTTTATTTGAAACCTGTCATAAACTGGTACTAAGCTGGTACCAAACTGTTTACACGGGAAGTATAGGGCATACTCTCTCCTTCCTATCTAACCTCCTTGGCTAGTACCAACTTAAAAACCTTGCAATAAACAATGTTGCCACCTGATAAACGTCAAAAAAGGGCCAAAATTGTGGTAGCAACCTAAGAATGTCTCGAATTTTGGTACCAAATTAAAAATAAAAGTAATATGACATTTGTAAAGTAATTAGCAATGTTGCCACTTGGTAAAGAGGGCTGAAATTTTGGTACCAACTTAAAAATTTTGCAATAAACAATGCTGCCACCTGAAGAATATGAAAAGGGCAAAAATTTGAGTACCAACTGTTGTCAATACTGCCATTTCATATATGATAAAAAGGGCTAGTACCAACTTAAAAACCTTGCAATAAACAATGTTGCCACCTGATAAACGTCAAAAAAGGGCCAAAATTGTGGTAGCAACCTAAGAATGTCTCGAATTTTGGTACCAAATTAAAAATAAAAGTAATATGACATTTGTAAAGTAATTAGCAATGTTGCCACTTGGTAAAGAGGGCTGAAATTTTGGTACCAACTTAAAAATTTTGCAATAAACAATGCTGCCACCTGAAGAATATGAAAAGGGCAAAAATTTGAGTACCAACTGTTGTCAATACTGCCATTTCATATATGATAAAAAGGGCTAGTACCAACTTAAAAACCTTGCAATAAACAATGTTGCCACCTGATAAACGTCAAAAAAGGGCCAAAATTGTGGTAGCAACCTAAGAATGTCTCGAATTTTGGTACCAAATTAAAAATAAAAGTAATATGACATTTGTAAAGTAATTAGCAATGTTGCCACTTGGTAAAGAGGGCTGAAATTTTGGTACCAACTTAAAAATTTTGCAATAAACAATGCTGCCACCTGAAGAATATGAAAAGGGCAAAAATTTGAGTACCAACTGTTGTCAATACTGCCATTTCATATATGATAAAAAGGGCTAGTACCAACTTAAAAACCTTGCAATAAACAATGTTGCCACCTGATAAACGTCAAAAAAGGGCCAAAATTGTGGTAGCAACCTAAGAATGTCTCGAATTTTGGTACCAAATTAAAAATAAAAGTAATATGACATTTGTGAAGTAATTAGCAATGTTGCTACTTGGTAAAGAGGGCTGAAATTTCGGTACCAACTTAAAAATTTTGCAATAAACAATGCTGCCACCTGAAGAATATGAAAAGGGCAAAAATTTGAGTACCAACTGTTGTCAATACTGACATTTCATACATGATAAAAAGGGCTAGTACCAACTTAAAAACATTGCAATAAACAATGTTGCCACCTGATAAACGTCAAAAAGGGCCAAAATTGTGGTACTAACCTGAGAAAGTCTTGAATTTTGGTACCAAATTAAAAATAAAAGTAATATGACATTTGTGAAGTAATTAGCAATGTTGCCACTTGGTAAAGAGAGCTGAAATTTTGGTACCAACTTAAAAATTTTGCAATAAACAATGCTGCCACCTGAAGAATGTGAAAAGGGCAAAAATTTGAGTACCAACTGTTGTCAATACTGACATTTCATACATGATAAAAAGGGCTAGTACCAACTTAAAAACATTGCAATAAACAATGTTGCCACCTGATAAACGTCAAAAAGGGCCAAAATTGTGGTACTAACCTGAGAAAGTCTTGAATTTTGGTACCAAATTAAAAATAAAAGTAATATGACATTTGTGAAGTAATTAGCAATGTTGCCACTTGGTAAAGAGAGCTGAAATTTTGGTACCAACTTAAAAATTTTGCAATAAACAATGCTGCCACCTGAAGAATGTGAAAAGGGCAAAAATTTGAGTACCAACTGTTGTCAATACTGACATTTCATACATGATAAAAAGGGCTAGTACCAACTTAAAAACCTTGCAATAAACAATGTTGCCACCTGATAAACGTCAAAAAAGGGCCAAAATTGTGGTAGTAACCTAAGAAAGTCTTGAATTTTGGTACCAAATTAAAAATAAAAGTAATATGACATTTGTGAAGTAATTAGCAATGTTGCCACTTGGTAAAGAGGGCTGAAATTTTGGTACCAACTTAAAAATTTTGCAATAAACAATGCTGCCACCTGAAGAATATGAAAAGGGCAAAAATTTGAGTACCAACTGTTGTCAATACTGACATTTCATACATGATAAAAAAGGGCTAGTACCAACTTAAAAACCTTGCAATAAACAATGTTGCCACTTGATAAACGTTAAAAAAGGGCCAAAATTGTAATAGTAACCTAAGAAAGTCGTGAAATTTTGGTACCAACTTAAAAATAAAAATAATGTGATATTTGTGAAAGTAATTAGCAATGTTGCCACCTGTTAAAGGACCAAAATTTGGTACTAATCTAACTCAGTTTTGCCAACTGTGTCACTTACCAGTGTTGGAATGAATCAACTGTAGGATAAGCGGCCTACGTGTGACAATTCCAGATCCTCTCGGAAGGAAATCTCTGTAAGAAAATGAAAAAAATCGTGATAAGAAATGTCATTCAACTCGTTATCAAAAAATTATTTAAAAATCAATACACCCCAACCCACATACTGACGTCAAACTTCACCCCTGTGATAAGCCTTATCTCGGGGCTATAAAGAATGTTTTAAATACTTACTTTCCGACGAAATTCTCCAAAACGGAGCTTTTTCCAGCGGATTGTCCGCCCACAACAGCAATTTGGGGCAGATCCAGTGTCATGTGTACCCCCAAATGGGTGAAAGCATCTTGCAGCTTATTCACAATGGGAATAAGCTGCTCCATTCCCGTATTTCCTGCCATTTTTAGGCCGGAATTTCACCAATTTTACAACAAAATTCAACTAATTACACTTCAACACTCAACAATGTATACCCACAAACATGGCCGAATAATAACTGAACGCGCATGACTCATACAAATATTTTGAGAGATATAAAACGTTGTTAATTAACGGAATTTGATAAGAATGTGATAAGAAACGTTATTTGAATTGATTAAGGGTTGATGAGGTTTGATTAAATGTCAAAAATTGGATGATTTAAATGGAATTTTAAATTTGGCAACTATATCAATACAGCGGCACATGCGCAGTAATTCAGAGATGTATTGATGGTTGCATACGCCGAAATAAAATTTCTGGAATTCAGGGATTTTCGGGAATAATTAGGATTTCCAGGAATGTTATTAAGCGTGTTTCATTACAGTTTTGTGTGTGAATTAGAATTCTAAATGGGAAATTGTCAAAATTACAACAACCACAATCTTCTAACCTTCACCCTGTATTTCCATTTTTAATTAATTAAAAATAATAATATCGTTAAAATTAGCAAATTTTGTTAACGATTTATTAAAATTTTTGATAATCATTAAAGAAAAGAATTTTGTATAATAAGTATGTGTAAAACGAAAAATGTACCCAATCACACCAAACACTTTTTTTTCAGTAACGATGTTGATGTTACCATTCCCGAGTGTTTTACAAACCGCTTGGTCTTTATATACTCTCTATTACACAATAAGTAGCTCAAAAATAAAATATAATTAAATGATTTATTATGTGACAGCTGTCAATCTTACACTTGCTATAACAAAGATTTAAAGTGTAAAAAGCTTTTGTGTAATCAACTATACACAAAGAGAGTAGAATAAGTAAAAAACTGTCACAATAAATCATTTATATTTTATTTTTTAACGATTGTGTAATCAATTTCAAACAAAGAGTGTGACAAACACTTGAAAAAGGCTCTTAACTGATCTGAGCATGCGCAATATAAATTTTAAACTAATAAAACGTTACTGCGCATGTGTAAATTACATGTAGTATAGTGGATGCATCTCTGAAAGAAAATCTGACTAAAATTGTACTAAATCTAAGTCGTTTTCTCGTTTTTTGGATTATTTTAACACTTGCTTAGAGCTAGAAGTAGTTTTAGATGTTAATTTCCTAATATTAAGCTTAAGATTAATACATGTAGATCTAGATTTTTGATAGATTCATAGATCTAGCATAGAAGCTCAAGTACATTTTAAGAAGACTAGATTGCTTGACATTTTTTTTTTGCCTTGCAGATCTAGATCAGAATCTAATTTGTGTATATCTATCTAAAAAATAAAAAATCATTTTATAGATCTAGATGAAATTCTAGTAAATTTCGTATTAAGACAAGTGTATTGTTGGTTGCATAAATCGCTAAAAAAATTAAAATTATAATTAAAAATATTAAAAAATAATACGAATTTCCAGAAATGTTTTTAAAGTTTAGTGTCTGATTCAGTAACTTTAAATGTAAAATTGTGATTGTAAATGAGACTTGATTGTGGTAAAAAACGTTTCAGGTTATTTCAGAACATCTTAAAGCCTTTGCAAACATTACGAAAAATTACCAAACTAATAGGCAAACTATTTTCAGGCATACTTTTTCAGTTTGAAATAACAAAAAACGCTTTATTTTTCAGCCAGTTCTAGTCAAAAACGTTTCAGTATGTTTCAGGGCATTTTAAAAAATTAACAAATTGATAAACAGTCTATTTTTAGCATTTTCAGGCATATTTTAACAATTTTCAGTGTAATATAACAAAAAAACACTTTATTTTTCAGCAAATTTCGAATTAATTTGCTATTTATTATAATTATTTATTCAGTTCTAGTAAAAAACGTTTCAGCATGTTTCAGAGCATTTTAAAGCCTTTTCAAACCTTTTAAAAATTTACCAAACTAATAGAAAGTCTATTTTCAGCATTTTCAGGTATATTTAACAATTTTCAGTGAGTTATAACAAAAAACACTTTATTTTTCAGCAAATTGTAAACCGATTTGCTATTTATTATATACATTTCAGTCAGTTCTAGAAAAAACGTTTCAGTATAATTCAGGGCATCTTAATATATTTGAAAAAATTACCAAACTAGAAAGCAGCTTATTTTCAAAATTTTGAAGCATGTTATAGCAATTTTTAGTTTGAAATAACAAAGAACATTTTATTTTTCAGCACAATTCAGTCAGTTCTAGTAAAAAAACATTTCAGTATATTTCAGAGCATTTTAAAGCCTTCTCAAACCTTTTAAAAATTTACCAAACTAATAGAAAGTCTATTTTCAGCATTTTCAGGTATATTTTAACAATTTTCAGTGAGCTATAATGTGACACTTCTAAGGCCTGGCCTGTTCAAAAAATTAGATTTTTGAATGATCGTCTAGTATGTTTGTTATTTGGACTCTACGTTGTGTTTTGTATTTATTGGTTCGTTGTTTAAGCACTGTGTATCAAGGAAGAGTAAAACAGCTGAAATTGAATAAAGACATTTATTCAAAATTATTACAAGTGTATATTGTTTGCCTAAGATTAGGCAACCCGTTATACAATTCAAACCTTATTCGTAGTTATACAACCCAGAATACGTTGCATCCCTTGAAGGGTTACAACACCTATTCCGGTGCCAAAACCACTGCAGGCCAGAAAAGGGTTAAACCCTGAGTTAATTGCAGAGCTGATTAAACACCTCCGACTCAGAAAATTAATAGATAAGAGTGCGTAGAAGCCTCCCCAAAGAACCAACTACCGCGTACTCTCTTTCCCTAATATGTCCCATTTTCGGGAGTCTTTTTGTTTGTTAATAATTAGCTAGGCAGTCTTTTTATTGCCAGGTTTTAAGTGTGCCATAGTACTACACCCGGGCTGGCTTAGTCTTTTCCCGTGGTGTGGTAGCGGTCCCTGGCTTGGCCAGGAGAATAGTAAAGAGTTTGCAATTAAAGTGCAAGTAATGAGTCAGATGAGTGTAATCAACTATTAGTTAATTACAGCAAAAGGCCGTTAGTAGTTAGACACGTACAAATGATACGCGGAGCTAACTTAATCGGTAAATAATAAAAATAATAAGTAAATGAAAGAGTTAACAAAATAACAATTAAATGATTTGATCATAAACAACAGGGACTCCCCTGTGATTATAAGTTGTTAAACACCGCTATAACGTGGTGAAATTTAGTTTTACCCCTTTTGATACCGACCTGTGGAATTGTGGTCAACACCTGGACTGGGTGGACAATCGTCGCCCACGAGAGGATGTCCTTTGGTTTGTTTCGGCATCCTGGTCCGCTAATTAATAAAAAGAAATTAAATTATACGAGTTTATAACCTGGGGGTTTAACTCGTATCGGGAAGTATCTTCCTAGTTCGAAGAGTTATCCTCGGTGCGCTCAACTCGTTACGGACTGAGAAGCTACACCTTAGACAACAGGTGACCAATTTCTCGTCAACTAGGACGAAAATAATTGGTGTAGTGCGTTCAAAGGGTTATCCTCGGCGCGCTCACTCGTTACGGACTGAGAAGCTACACCTTAGACAACAGGTGACCAATTTCTCGTCAACAAGAACGAAAATAATTGGTGTAATGCGTTCAAAGAGTTATCCTCGGCGCGCTCACTCGTTACGAACTGAGAAGCTACACCTAAGACAACAGGTGACCAATTTCTCGTCAACAAGAACGAAAATAATTGGTGTAGTGCGTTCAAAGAGTTATCCTCGGTGCGCTCACTCGTTACGGACTGAGAAGCTACACCTTAGACAACAGGTTACCAATTTCTCGTCAACAAGAACGAAAATAATTGGTGTATTGCGTTCAAAGGGTTATCCTCGGCGCGCTCACTCGTTACGAACTGAGAAGCTACACTCTGGACAACCGTTGCGATAAACAGTCTTTTCCAGTAAAGGAAAAAAATAAGTTTATCAAAAAATTGTTAATAAGGCTCGACTCGTTACGGACTGAGAAGCTCTCATCAACATGGAGAATGGCAAAGCACTCTCTGACGATGGCTTTTCTGGGGGTTCCTTTTATATCCAAATTTTTAGTGACGTCGAGGGTGCCTACGTGACTGCTCGCAGGGGTTGCTTGTGCGTCCCCACAGTTTCTTGGAATTTTAATTAATTTTTAGCGATTTCGGACCAAAGAAGGATTTGTTCTTATGGCTTTCGATTCATTAAAAACTTGATGATTTTCGACCCAAAAGATTTTGTGGCTAGCTGTCCCCTATCCGTCGCTAATTCCTTAATGGGTGAGTTCCACGCCCCTGCTTCCGTCGAACGGCGATTCGTTCTGCCTTCCAAAATCTTCGATTTTCGACTCCAATATTCTTAATTTAACTAAAATATAAACAATTATTTGGTTCCTGTAATATGTGGATGAATAACAATGTTAATTATCCTGTTTTCATGAAGTTTATCTTGATCGATAACTCGCTACGGGGTGGAATGGCTGAAAAAGAAGCTGTGGAAGAGAAAACAACAATTATAATACTCGGGCCCGAGATAAACAAACAATTTCAATTGTAAATAAATACACAATAATACTGAACATCGTCCACTCAAATGTTCACCTGTTAAAACAATAATTAGTATCATTATTGGGCATAAAATTGCTGTAAATTTAGAAGGCTAAATAAATAGCAGTTATACACATTAAATTTAACTACAACAATTACCAAATAAAAGTGCAAAAAATGTAGCACAACCCTATCTCATTTATATGTGCTATTACCAACCCTTTCTTGTAATAAAACATTAAAATAATGTCGCTGTATTGTTGGTTGCATATATTAAAGGGCTAGCCAGACCTGGATGGTCTCAATAACAAAAAACACTTTATTTTTCAGCAAATTTTAAACCGATTTGCTATTTATTACAAACATTTTAGTCAGTTCTAGTAAAAAACGTTTCAGTATATTTCAGAGCATCTTCAAGCCTTTCTAAACATTTCAAAAAATTACTAAACAAAAAATCAGTCAATTTTCAGCATTGCAAGCATTTTTAAATAATTTTCAGTGTAAATTTCACTTATTTATTGTAAAACTCAGATAATTCAGCATTCTCGGATTTTTCACAATATTTTCAGTCCGAAAAATCGCAAATTCTGTATCGCTCGAAATAAAAAAATATAATTAATTAGGGATGTTTTTCATTAGATCGAGTACCAAGACCTTGGGGTGTTGGTAGTTTCATTTGAAACAAATTATTTTCAGATTTGATGACTAATATTGTAAAGGTTTTTTTCCCTTTTTTCTCTCGTTGCGTAAAATGCTGATAAAAGCCGTCTTCACCTCACCTCTCATTAGTACCTTTTGATCGGTCGGGTGGGTCGTATTTAACACGTGAAAATCTGTCTAATTTGTTTAAATAAATTGTGATATTAGTGCGCTTTCAGCGGGAAAACTAGTGCAGTGTTTTGTAAGGAAATGAGTGCATTGAAAGTGAGTTTATTTAGATTTTGACTTTAGAAAATTTTAAAATTCAAAATTGTTTAAATAAATGTTTTTGTTTATTATTTGCAATAGTAGTTTTCATAATTTGATTGTTTATTTCCGAAATAATTTCTCGATTTTATTTATTAAAGACAAAGGCGGTGTGATGTGATATAATGAAGGACATTTTTTTGTCTCGGTGTTTTCTTTTTTTCCCAGACTTATCGCTTTGTCTTTGTTTCAGACAGTTGTGAACCACCACCAAGGCAAGATGCAGCCCCCCACAATAAAGATAAGTGATTTTATTTATAATTATTTTTTAAACAAATTCCCGGTTTTGTTTAAAACATTTTCACATAAAAATCTTTTCGCATTTTACATTAATACATTTTAAAATTTGCAAAAATAACTGAGATAAACAATTTTCCTCTAATTTTTTCTATTAATAAACCAATTTTTTATTTATTGTATCTCCCATTTCCCATTAAAAAAATAAATAAACGTTTTAAAAGTAATTCCCGTCGTTTTATTGGGGTGGGGTGGGGTCCAAGGACATCGCTGGAAATCTGGAATAAAGGTAAGTCCCAAAGAAGCAGAGGGGACTCGCTACATAAGGCAGAAGAAGAAGCATCAAAAACAGGATTAAAGGTGGGTTCGAAAGAAGCAGAAGGAGGATTGTTGATGAAGAAGAAGCCAATTGTAATGCTATTTTGTTAAAAAATTGTTTATCTCATTAATTTTTCCTAGTCTTGCCTTAAAAACGGAAAAAATTAAATTATCACGTTAAAAAAAATTGTGGTTACGACAAAATTTATTTTATCGTAATATATTAATATTATTTATCCTATTTTTAAACAAAAATCTTATTTAAACTAAATTTAATTTTTCAAAATAATAATTTACATAATGTGATGATTCATTTAATAAAAACAAAAGTCTGATGTTATAGTGATATAACTTATGACACTTTTTAAGTCTTTTTATTTTTTAAATTTATCATTTCCTCTTTGTTTCAGCCAGTGTCCGACCAGCTTGAGTAAAGGACGCAGCAGTAGCAAACTTGAGGAGGAGACGTAGCAGTTGCAGCCACTATAAAGATAAGTACTTTCAATATTTTTTTTTATTAAATAAAATAACTACACCGATTTTATCTAAATTTTTGTCAGGTTTTTACGTATTCAGTTTCACGTTAAGACTTTTAAAATTACAAAAATAACAGAGATAAACAATTTTACCATCATTTTATTTATTAATAAACTCGTCTTTTATTTAACGTCCTTCCTAACCCCCTTAAAAAATAAATAAACGATATAAAAGTAATTCCTTTCGTTTTATTGGGGTTGGGGGGTCCAAGGACATCGCTGGAATTCCGGATTAAAGGTAGGTTCGAAAGAAGCAGAAGGAGGGGATTCGCCACCCATCAGTTGTGGCAGAAGAAGAAGCCAAAAATCTATTTATAGTTATTGTAATGCTATTTGTTAAAAAATTGTTTATCTCTTTAACATTTCGTATTTATATCTTAAAAATCTCTATAAATTATTAGAAAATAATAAGTTATTTTGTTTCGGTGTATTTCTTTTTTTTAAAAAAAAATATATATATTAAGACAAAGTTTATTTTAGCAATTTTCAAACATAAACTGTTTTTTTTTTAAATTTAAATCAATTTTATAATCTACATAATATGATGATTCATTTATTACAACCAAAAAAAGTCTGATGTAACATAACTTGCGACACTTTTTGTGTCTTTTTATTTTTCAAATCTTTTCTATTTTTTGTTTTGTTTCAGTCAGTGTTCGACCAACTTGAAGAGAAGATCCAGGAGCAGTAGCAGCCATTGTAAAGATAACTTGAGGAGAGGACACAGCAGGAGCAGCCACTGTAATAAAGATAAGTACTTTTATTATTATGATTATTATTATTATTTATTAAATCGAATGAATAAACCGATTTTGTTTAAATTATTTTCACGTATTCATGTTTTCAATTTTACTCTAATATTTAAATCATATAAATACCACAGAGATAAACAATTTTACTTTTATTTTAGTTATTAATAAACTCGTGTTTTATTTATCGTCCCTCCTAGCCCCCCTTAAAAAATAAATAAACGTTTTAAAAGTAATTCCCTTTGTTTTATTGGGGTTTGGGGGGTAGGTTCTAAGGACATCGCTGGAAATCCGGATTAATGGTAGGTCCGAAAGAAGCAGAAGGAGGGGATTCGCCACCCAACAGTTGTGGCAGAAGCAGAAGCCAAAAATTTGTTTAAAATTATTGTAAATTTGTTAAAAAATTGTTTATCTCTATTTTTGAAGTGTGTTGTACTCTTGTTTTCAGAGTTTTAATAGATAATTTTCTTTTATTTTAATTATTGTTTTTTTGAAATTTTATTAATTAGTTTTTTCAGTTTCAGGTGCTGTTATTTCAAATTTTATCAACTCTTGAGGGCACATCGACGACGCCTGATCTCTTAAAAGTGAGTCTCTTTTTTCTATTACTTTTTTTACATTTATTTTATTCAATTATACTCAAATTATTTCTTCATTATTTTTTTCCAAAATCACTTTACGCAGATAAAAAACAACTTTCAAAATTTTTAAGATGAGTAAAAGAAACAGAAATCACTTTTTTTCGGTTTTTTGTTAAACAAATTTACTTGTATTTTATTTATCCTCCCTTTTTCTTCCTTTTAAAAGATAAATAAAAAATTTAAAAGTAATTCCTCTTGTTTTATTGGGGTTTGGGGGGTAGGTTCCGAGGACATCGCTGGAAATCCGGATTAAAGGTAGGTCCGAAAGAAGCAGAAGGAGGAGATTCGCTACCCATCAGTTGTGGCAGAAAAAGATGCCTTAAAGGTAGGTCCTTAACTAGGACCTTGTTAGTACAAAACTGATTTTTATAATATCTGAAAATTGGTGATTTCTGTTTTAATTTCAAAATTTTCAGTCGCATTTATCACTGTAAATCTTTTTTATATAGTTTGTTTTCTTGCTGTTTCAGGTTTTACTGATTTTTCTGTTTTAGATTTTAATATTTTTTTCTGTTTTATTAGACTTAGGGCCTCTTTTCTTGTTAGCATTTATTGTAGGCACCATTTTTGTATTATTTTTTTTTGACTGAATAAATATTTGTATTTTTACAAAACTTTATATTCTGTTTCTCCATCTTTATTACCTTTATTGAAATAAAAAACATTTTTTTTGGGATATTGTTACAATTGTTTACAACTTTGATAAGAAATTAGACTTTAATAATAAACAAACTTTAATTAATAATTAATAAATACAAATTATGTACAATTCTCTATAAAAAATTAGTCTTTCTTTATCTTATCATCAACTTCCTTCGTCAAAACATCTACTTCTTGTGCCATCACCTTATACGTCTTATCCATTAGCTCCTGCATATTTTCTACTGTATATCCCTCTGTGGAAATCGATGGTAAAATCTTGATTCTAATATGTCCTAAAATCCGAATTGAACCCTTGTTTCCACTCTACCCTCATCTCCCTTACCATCATCAAACCTGTGCTTCCCCAAAAACCTATACCGATTCACAACCACCGGCTGAATGGGACACTTCGAGGCCAAAGCCACATGAAAAGCTCCCTTTTTAAACGGCAGCAAACTCTCCTTAGAGTTCCTGGTACCTTCTGGAAACATCAAAACTCGAGCTTTCCTCGTCCGGATTGTCTCTCCGGTTTTATTAACCGCGGCTTGAGCGTCCTCTTTTCTCACCCTATCGATAAAAATCGTGCCCCACAGCCAGGCAGCTAGTCCAAAAGGCTGAAAATACAAAATTTCTTTTTTTGAAATTACAGTACAATTGTCCATTGCGGGCCATAATTCGGCCAAAATTAGCAAATCAAGCATTGATTGGTGGTTCATAAGGATCACACAGCCTGATCCTTTAACGATGTTTTCATGTCCTTCAAGGCTTGTAGTTACGCCTATTAAACGGCAGGCTTGGCGGATACCAAAAGCTGGAATTCTAGATTTTTGTAAAAAAAAAAAAATTTTTTTGAAAAGTTTGAGGACTCACAGGGCGTTTCGAGGGTCACGTGGTTTGAGTAACATAAGAGGGATGGGAGCCGAAGCTAGGAAGCAGCTTGAAATTCCGAAAAATATGTATTTTAGGTAGTAACGAGCCACTGAGCTTATATTATATAAAAGGGCTAGAAGCGCCACCAAGACTAGAGTATAGAGTAGCAACCCCATTTCTGAAAAAAAAAAAATAAAAAAAAATGTTTTATACCACTTTCCCCTACAAATATTTTGAGATGTTAGACAACCAGTAATACACCGGTGTATGTTTGGTTGACTAAACATTTACAACAATTTATTTTAAATTACAACAATTAAATGAATAAATATAAAAATTTGTTTTTGCAAGTATTAAATTAACAATGTCTAGTTTAATAATAAAAAAACATCAAAATATGACTACATACTAATTAAAATTTTGAGTTGTTATACAACCAGTAATACACGAGTGTTTGTTTAGTTGCCTGAACATTAACAACAATTTATTGCCTATTTACAACAATTAAGTAATTAATTAATTAAAAACTTTGTTGTTTTACTAATAAATTAGCTTTGTTTGGTTTAATAATATAAAAAAACATAAAAATGTAATCACATACCGATTAAAGAATTAGCAATCTTTATCAAATAACAGTTATTTGAAAACTGAGAATTGTAACAAGTTTATTATCTTATCATTTTATCAATTCTTATGTAATTTTAAATTAACAATAGAATAATTTTTGATTTTATGGATAATAATGTAGTAAATTATGTTTTTATGAATCATAATGAGAATAATCTATGAAGATCAAAGTCAAAAGATCGTTCGTGACGCTCTTAATAATTGGTTTTGAAGTGAGAAAAGTGTTGGAGTTAAACCTTTGACACTAAAAACAAATTGTTGTTTCTTTTTTAATAATTTTTAAATTGTTTGAAGTACATGTTGCCAAAGTTTTAGTATATTATAATTATAAACAATGTTTAAAGATTTTTTTTAAATGAATTAATTACTTTTTATTTAATGTTTTATATGTAGAATTAATTTAACACAATTTAACACGGTTATTATAACAATTACAAAACCAGAAATTGGCCATAACATGCACTATTTTTTTAAAATAAAATTCTAGCTTCAAAATTAACAAATCAGAATTGAATTTACAAAAGTAGAAAAATAAAGAATCTAGAAATCTAAATTGTTTATAAATTTAACACAATTTAACACGGTTGCTATAAAACAATTACAAAACCAAATATTAACCACAAGAGGCACTCTTTTCTTTAACAAAACTCTAGCCCCAAAATTAACAAATTAGTATGGAATTCGAAAAAGTAGAAAAAAATCGAAAAATAATGTTTATAAATTTAAAACTCATTTTAACACGGTTGCTATGATAATAACAAAACCAAAAATCGACCAAAACATGGTCTGTTTCTTTTTAATAAAACTGGAACCTCAAAATTAACAAATCAGAATGGAATTCATAGAAGCAAAAGAACTATAAATGTAAAAAATCTAGAAATCTAAAATGTTTACAGATTTAACGCATTTTAACACGGTTACTATGACAATCATAAAACCAAAAATCGACCATAATAGCAGTCGTTTTTTAATAGAATTAAAAAATGTAAAAAACAAAAGTGAAAGAATCTAGAAATCTAGAATGTTTATAAATTTAACAGAATTTAACACAATCGCTACAACAATTACAAAACCACGATCGACCACAACACGAACTGTATATTTTTAACAAGACTAGAGCCTCTAAATTAACAGAATCAGAATAGAATTCACAGAAGTATTAAAACAAAAACATCTAAAATATCTAGAGATCTACAATATTTATGAATTTAACACAATTTAACACGGCTGTTATAACAATTACGAAACTAAAATTCCACCACAACACGCACCGTTTTTTTTTTAAATAAAACCATTGCCTCAAAATTACCAAATTAGAATGAAATTCAGATAAGTGGAAAAGCAAAAAATCTAAGAAATCTAGAATGTTTATACCTTTAACACGGTTGCTATGAGAATAAGAAAATTAACTCCACTAGAAATGCACTGTTTATTTTTAACAAGACCAGAGCCTCTTGTTATATTAACAGAATTAGAATAAAATTCACAGAAAAAGTGTAAAGAATCTAGAGATCTAAATGTTAATGAATTTAACACAATTTAACGCGGTTGTTATAACAAGTACAAGATCAAATATCGACCACAACGTGCACTGTTTTTTTTTAAATTAAAATTAGAATAGAATTCACAGAAATTAAAAAATCTTGAAAATCTAGAATGTTTTTAAATTTAACAGAATTTAACACGGTTGCTATAAAAATTACAAAACTCAAGATCCGTTACAAATCACACTGTTTATTTTTAACGAACTGATAGCCTCAAAATTTACAAATCAGAGAGTAGAGAAACAAAAATTCTTGAAAATCTGGAATGTTTATAAATTTAACAGAATTTAACACGGTCGCCAAAACAATTACAAAATCAAGCAACGACTACAATACGTACTGTTTATTTTTAACAAGACCAGAGTCTCAAAATTAACAGAATCAGAATAGAATTTAGAGCAGAATAAAAACAAAAAATCTAAAGAATCTAGAGATTTACATTGTTTATGAATTAACACAATTTAACACGGTTGTTATGACTATTAAAAAACCAAATATCGACCACAGCATGCACTGTGTTGTTTAATTACATCTCTAGCTTTAAAACTAAAACAAATCAGAATATAATTGACAGAAGTAAACAAACAAAAAATCTTGAAAATCAAGAATGTTTATAAATTTAACAGAATTTAACACGGTCGCTACAACAATTACAAAACTAAGCATTGACCACAACACGTACTGTTTATTTTTAACAAAATCAGAGTCTCAAAATTAACAGAATCAGAATAGAATTCACAGAAGTATTAAAACAAAAAAATTTAAAGAATCTAGTAATCCAAAATGTTTATAAGTTTAACACAATTTAACACGGTTGTTATAACAATTACAAGATCAAATATCGACACAACATGCATTGAATTTACAGAAGTAGAGAAACAAAAAATGTAAAAATCTAGAATGTTTATAAATTTAACATATTTGTTAGAACAATTGAAAACCAAAGATCAATCACAGCATGCACTGTTATTTTTAACAAAACTAACAACCTCAAAATTAACGAATCAAAATAGAAGTAACAGAAATAGAAAAACAAAAAAACTAAAAAATCGAGAATATTTATAAATTTAACACAATTTAACACGGTTGCTATAAAAATTACAAAACTCAAGATCCGTTACAAATCGCACTGTTTATTTTTAACGAACTGATAGCCTCAAAATTTACAAATCTGAGAGTAGAAAAACAAAAAATCTAGAAATCTAGAATGTTTATAAATTTAACACAATTTAACATGGTTCTTATAATTTATAATTATAGCAATTAAGAAAACTGTAGCCTCAAAATTAACAAATCGAAATGGAATTAAGAGAAGTAGAAAAACGATCAATATCTAAAGAATCTAGAAATCTAAAAAAATTTAAATTTGATACAAAAAAATTTAAAATTCTATACAGAATTTGTTCAACTGTTAATTGAATGAATTGTTTATTCCTTTTTCGTCTTCAAGCGTCTCTATTTTAAACTATTAGAGATAACAATATCTCTTTGCAAACACTAAAAATTGTATAAAATTTGAAAAAATCTAAAAAATCGGAAAAATTTATAAATTAGATTTTGCCAAAAGTTCTTCTAGAAAGCTACAAATTTTCAAAATTCAAGAACGTAATATATACTCATATTTTGTCTGAAATTATTATTATTATTTAAAGGCGGATTTTATTGACTTACAAAGCAAAGAAAGCAGTAAAACAAAACCTCAAAGAACTATAATTTAAAAAGGATTACTGTTAGTTTAAACTTCATACAATGTTTATGACTTACCCAACCTTGTTTATATCAACAAAGATACAAATTTTTAACAAACTTAGCACAACTTTAATAATAATAATAAAGTTGATCTATTAATAGAAAGAAAAAATCAAAAATCACATCAAGAACCTGATTTGTCATTCTGAAAACAATCAAAATGATTGAATAATAATTTTTCCACAGTGTTATTTTAAATATTTATAATGTATTAACCTTGAGAAAGACTCCCACTTTCACCTCTAGGACAATTAAAGATAATAATAGTTAAAAGATGATTTAATAAATACTTAAAAACACTCGAAAAGATGACTAAAATGAACGCAAAACGCGATTTTTTTTATCTTATATTTACTTAATTCTAATCGGGTTAAACCACCTGGGAATACTCACTTTTATCGCTGCAAAAAACTGTCGTTACTACTATTATTACTAAAAATTAAATTACACAGAATTTTTTTTTTTGGAATGCGCGCTTTTTTTATTCCTAGACCTGCTTCTTCTATGAAATATAAAACACTGACGAATTTTCATAACGTGTTGAAAGAACCATGACGACACACCGCGATAATAAACTCTAGTGTTTTGACCGACATGAAATCTTGCATGATCCTAATGCAACTTGTCCTCCGCAATTAGACTAATTCGAAATTTCGCGCTTGAAAAACAACCTTGACGTGATCAGAGTCTTTTTCTTGACTGAAGTTTTCGTTAGATAAAACTAAATTAAAATAAATTTAGTCCCCACGCAAATCAGGTGATTATCAGCAGGAATTTGACCGGCAGGGATGAATCAGCAGGAATTCACCGAGTGGTTATCTCACAGGATGAACTCTTTCAAAGATTTATCGGTTGAGAATTATTAGTTTTGGAAATATTTTCAGGAAAATTTATCGCTGTTTGATAGTGGGTGTTTTGCCGGTTATCTAGTTTATCTACTATTATCTATATCGACGAGAGAATATCAACGAAAACTGTTGAATCAGTCATGAGTAGATTCACCAATGTAATCTTTGAAAAGACGAGTTTTATAAATTTTCCCCGATTTGTGTAAATTGTAAAATCTAGATCTATCTTGTTTTTATCTACATTTTTTCTATAAAACTCTCTGCAAATTCACTCATCTAATCTTTAAAGAAATGAGTTCTAAAACTTTACATCAATTTCTTTAAATGGTAAAATCTTCTATATCTATCTTCTTTTTATCTACAGTTCTTCATTAAACTCTTATCTAATCTTTAAAGAGAATATAGTTCTGGAAATTATTCAAGATTTTTCTTCGAGAAAACACTCGAGATAATTACAGAAAAAAATTATTTCTACTCTTCTTTTGTTTGCAACATTTGTTTGAAAAAATATTGATTAAAAACTTAGCTGGTTTGATGTCAATGTCAGTAGGTTCTAAGTGAAGATGCTCTTTGTTTACTAATTGTTTTTTCAAGTACAGTAATTAACAATCACAACTGTACTTCATTTATACAAATTTTGGTGTAAAAAAAAACAAAGTAACAAGCTTTTTCTAATTTTTATTTTATAGATGTGAATTAGAGTGGGCCAAAAAAAAACGATTATATTTTTTTTAACTTCCAACACTGAAATATTGGTTCCTTAGCACTTTTAAAAAATGCTTTTTCAAGATGAGCTCTTAATTTTAATAGAAAAGACTCCCTCATCGCAGTTTTCTATTTTTTTTCAGTTTCATATGGTAAAATCAATATCTCGTCACTACTTAATCATACAGAAAAACTTTATTTACATTTTATGAAGAAAATTTAACTCTCTATAAAAGGTATCTTACAATTTTTTTATAACTCTTACCGTTTAGAAGATATCGGAAGTCAAAGTTTGAAGAATTTTGCAAAAATAGCTTTTTCACTTCCAAATTTTATAACTCGTAGATAAATAAATATTATAAATTGCGCAACATACGGTTTTGTAGGAAATTTAACGCTCTACAAAAAAAGTCGTTTCTGGTTAATCGATTACTTCAATCATTTAAAAAAAATTGGAAATTTAGTATCAAATTTTGGTTTTTAAAATGCAAATATCTTCTAAATGGATAGAATAATCAATTAACCTCAAGAGGCCTTTTTTATAGAGCGTTTAATTTTCTACAAAGCCATATGTTGTGCATTTTATATTATATATTTGTCTCTGAGTTATAAAATTTAGAATTAGAAAAGGAATTTTTGTTAAATTCTTCAAATTTTGACTTAAGATATCTTCTAAATAGTAAAAGATATAAAAAATTGTAAAATAACTTTTTTGTAGAACGTTTAATTTTCTACAAAAAATGTAAATACAAATTTTCTGTACAATTAAGCAATAACGAGATATGGATTTTACCATACGTAACTGAAAAAAAAAAAAAACTGCGATGAGGGAGTCTTTCCTATTAAAATTAAGAGCTCATCTTAAAAAAGCATTTTTAAAGGTGCCTAGAAATTAATTTTTCAGTGTCGGAAGTTAAAAAAAAATAACAATTTTTTTGGCCCACTCTAATGTAGATGTCATATTTAATTTCAAATTTCTTAGAAGTGTCTCAATAAAACTTCTCGAAATCTATTTATAATTTCATAAACATCTATATTTATGCAAATCTAGAAGAATTTTTGAATTTATAGCTCAGACAAATTCAATTTTTGGACTCTGTTTTGGCAATCTATTTCAATATTTTTTTTGCACGATCGGTTGTTTTTATCAGTTTACTGTGCCTGTTTCCACGACGGTTTGCTGTTACTGGTTGCTACGTGTAACAAAACGGTAAGTAATTCACTTACCGTTCAGTTATTATAATTAATAGTAGTAATACCACTCGCATTTGAGTTTCTAGTGTTAATAGACAAACTTTCCGACGTAGAAGTCCCAGGTTGTTGTAATAGTCCACCAACATCGCTGTGTAAAATTTTATGAGCAAATTCAATTTTGTTTTGGAGGGAATCTTCCACGTAACTCTCGGCCACCGTTGATGAACGCCACCCACCATGTCTTTTTAGTCCCAACACATCAACTCCGTTATTCGCCAAAAGTGTAGCCGATGTGCGTCGAAACGAGTGTCCAGTAAAACCTTCAGGGGCTTGCAACTTTAAATACTTTGCAATTTTTGACGGCCAGCCTCCAATTGTGCCTTTTCCTGTGACTTGCCTAGTGCATTTGCCATTTCGATAGTTTAGAAATAAATGATCTGACGTTGGGTTGCTTGGTCGAATTCTTATCTATTTTCGAAGAATTTCCAAATAATGAACTGCTTCATTTTCTTTATTAATAACTGTGAACGTTCGCTGAATATTCGTTTTTGTATTTGGAATATTTACTATAAACATCTCTTCATGTTCTTCTATGTCACTCATTTTAATATTGTACAATTCAATTCCTCTCGTCTACAAGCACCCGATACTCCCAATATCATTGCTACCTGCAAATATATTGTTTCCTTAGAACTCAGATGTACCACCTCAACATCTACAACATACCTTTTGAATTAAAAATTGTTCGTCTGGTGCTTCATTCAAGAATTTTTCCATGTCTCCTTTGGTAAAAATTTTAGCCTTCTTAGGCAGATATCCAATATTTTTTCTCTTAAGATAAGCAATTAATGTAGCAAACTTAGAAATATCGATAGCACCATGGAGAAAAATTGTACTCTTCAGCATAGAATACTCCGCCCATAAACTGCCTGGGGCCTTCAAGTGTCCACTTCTCACCACAAAATACGCTAACAAGCTCTTTTCATTTACAGAAATCTTCTTTGCTTCACGCTATTCCTTAAACAACTTGTATGTCTGTTCATCGACATGAACAGGCTTTAGGTTTTTCTGGAATTATTGCCGAACATCCTTCTTGCCAAGCGTCTTCTAAATCATTCGGTAGATCATCATTATCGCTCATATTTGCTTCGAAAACGGAACCACAAAACAGAACTGTGTAGGAATGATTGTATCAAAAAGACAATTTTACTTGTTTGGAACAAAACCATAGCAACCATGGAACAGCCACCCAAAGTTTTCAGTTTCAATCTTCCCGATTATCACAAATGTATTGATATAAATTATTATTATTATTATTATTATTCTAGAAACTCCAATCGCGCAAAAAACGTTATAAGCATGTCGAACGTTAAGGATTACCGTTCTCAGACAATAATTGGAGTCGTCGCTTCGAACAATTGTCTTCGAACGGTAAGCATTCCTTACAGTTCTCCATACTTAATATACTATTTATCCATAAGTATTAATAGGTCTGCAATTTCGTAGATGTAGATAAAAATGTAGAAAACTAAATCTAGATCTAGACGGTAAATAAATAGTATGTAAATAGAATTATAATTTTTGATGATTTTTTACGAGAGAGCAGAACCCGAATTTTGTAGTTTTATAAAAAAAAGATTAAAATTGTGTCTTTAAATTAAAAGAAAATTATTGCATAGATGTAGATGACATTATAATAATCTTTTTAAAGTATCTTGTAATATTTGTCCCGCCGTGTTTCCAAGGAGAGAAGAAAATGCCGGTTATTGTTTGGTTTCCTTTTGATTATAAAAACCGGTTGTTTAGAATAGTAGAATAGTAGTAGAATTGTTTAGATAATTTCTAGATTTACAATAGATCCAGAATCTTCTAGATTCTATAACATAGTTATGAAATAAAAAACAAAAATGTGTCTAAAACCCTCTCTCCATCTAGAATTTTCTAGATTAGACAGATTTTATAGATTATCTGTTTTTCTACATTATCAAAACTTTCTACATTCTAGATTTTTGCTGGGTTCTTATATTGAATAAGAATTTTCTAGATTTTAAACCTTCTCTATTCTAGATCACTGTTCTTCGTCTTCTTTTTTTGTTAATTTCAAATTCAAAAAGACAAAAGTATCTTTGATAATTCAGTAGAATTGTTTAGATTAGAACAAATTCAAAATTTTCTAGAGTTTATAAGACATTTTTCTGCAGAATTTTTACTATTCTTTGTTTCGTCTAGATCTAGATTATCATAAGTTTCTATATTCTAGATCTTAAAACCATTTTTGTAGACATTTTCTGTAACAACTTGTTTAGAATTTCTAGAAAAAAATTCTCTATTTTTCTAGATTATTATTCTACTCTTACTCAATAAAAAATCAAGATCCATTTTCGTACTAAAAAATTTTTTTTTCTATTTCAGGTACTCTAAAGTTGTGTAAGACACTTATCAAAGCATTTAATCAGTCCAATTTTTTTGCTTACGTGTTGTCCTATTCCTGATAATGTACAAATTATCATTCGAAAAATTTTTTTGTAAAAAAAAAACAATTTTAAAACGAAAATCTCAAGCCGACCCTGTAAATCAAGAATTTATAAAATATTTCGTTTTTAAATGTGGGGTCCTAACAGAAATTTTTATTTTCTGCTATTTTGGTCATAAAGTCATTGGTAAAGTTACCAAAAAATACACAAAAAATTTTTTACATTTTTTTTCAGACTGAAAATCTCTATTATTAAAACGAAATTTTTATTTTTATGAGTCACTTACAAAAGCCTGTTGTTTTTTACGTCGCTAATATATTTTTTTTGACCTGGATACGTCTAGAAAAGTGACTAACTTAAGAAAAAAAAATATTTTTAGATAATTCAAAAAGCTTTTTTTTACTGCTTTAAAAAATATGCACAACATTCAAGGCTAAATTTCACTAAACACTGTCATAAAAAATTGTATTTGTTAACAATAAACACATAATAAATTTTTTTAAATTATTGGTAGATAGGCAACCAACAAAACACCCCAATTTTTACAAATGTATCAATACTCAAGTTTTGCTGATAATCACGTGATAAAACACTAGAGTATAAAAATTCTATTTTCAGTTGAATTATCAGAACAAATTTATTTAAAACTTAAAAAATTGATAAATACTTGGTCATTTTGTAGATAGGCAACCAACAACACACAAAGCGCGCCCTCGCGGTAACTTCTTAAAGTAAATAAAGCGGGAAATTGATACTTTTTAAATCGATTATTTTTTTTAAAGAAGCACAAATAAAAAATATTTATTGTATAAAGCTGTATTACAAAATTATCAAATACATTTTTTTAGTATTTTTAAATTAGTAAAAAATTAATAAATAGTAAAAAAATTAATTAGAAGTTGCAGCTTTGGGAACAGGCACTCGAATTCCCAATAAATTACAAATCTGATTCCTCAACGGCTTAACAACTTCAACTGAATCATCCCAATTTGTATTACTCAAAATCTGCATAACTTCATCCAAATTTTCCGAATTAAATTCAGCATTATCTCCATACAACAGCAGAGACTCATAAAAAATAGAAGCTGTTGTTTTCCTAATATAAGCTTGTCGGTGACACAGGAAAATACTGATCTGGACTAGAGCAGACTTACAAGCCTCATTTTTCACCTAAAAATAATTCGTATCTCTTCTAGTTTAGTCTCTAGAGCCGCTTAAATATTTTTTTAGTATTACCTGAATAAACTGTGCTAGTAAATTGACTCCATCAACCAATTTATACGCATCTCTACACCCAATCAACTCGGATGTAACTAATTTCAAAATTCTTTTACAAAAATCTGAGTTTGGATCATCTGTTATATGTTGAATACATCCAGAACTTAATAATTTATCCAAAAAACGAAATATTGGAACCACAATTCGATCATTTTTTTTATGATTTGTAAAAATCTCAAAGACTATTTCAGCAATTCTGTCAATTTCCTCAACTCCTCTCGTTTTCTTTTCTTTGGAAAAGTAAGAAAACAGAGCCGAACTTGAATTTTTAACTAGAGTTTCAGTCAAACCGCCAACACTACAAATCAGTCCTAACATCACACTATATGTATATTCAGGAAATTTGAGTAATTCAACAAATTTCGGAAACGTATCAGCTGCTGAATTCCAATTTAGTGTCTCACATTCTTCTTTTAAAAAAAATTCTAACATTTCATTGTAATGTTTAATCGGTATAGTGACGTCACTAGAATTTAAATTTTCAAATTTACCGCCACAAAACTCGTTACACAGTAGAGACATAAATCAGTATGGATATCTGATAAATAAAAACTTTACGTTAAATATGTAAGATGAAACCACCGATTTTTAGGCAACTAACAATACACAATATTATAAATGTATTACTAGTTGCCTATATAGTAAATCTAAAGTGGCTCCATCTTACACATTTAACTTGAAGGTATGCTAGCTTTTTGACAAGTTTTCAATTTTAATCACACTGATTCATTTCTATATTGTACTCGTTATTACTTGTATAAGAAACTGTAAAAAATCCGACCAGCTAAAGCCCTTGTCCTATCAATTCTCTCCACAGCTTGTTGTGCAATTCCAGAAATCACTTTAACAGTCAAACTGTCATTAATAATTGACATATCTTTGACAGCAACACGAAATGTTAAAGTTTGTAAGCCTAACATGGCAGCTTCACGCACCCAAGCTCCAACATCACCTCTTTTATCCTGTGTGTAGTCCTTTAAACCGTTCAGGAAGACGTCAAAAATTCGCAAAATATCATTTTTTGACAGATCTACGATTTGTTACAACATTAAAAAACTCCAAAATAGAAGTATCAAACCTTTTCCAATATCATCAGTCAAGGTCACACTCATTAACATCAAAGCCTTAAGCGAATCTCTTCGACTTTCCGCCCATTTTGCCGTTAATTGACTCACTTGACTCGACTCAATTAATGCATCAAGAATTTTATTTAAATTTGCCGCCAAAACAAACCTCGGTAAAGACCCTAAAGCTAAAGCATGGCCCATTCTAACATCCTGTATAGTTGTTTTATGCAATTCTGTTATATACTGATTTACCAGCGATTCTAATCTCTGATTGGAGTAATAACAGGTTAGTAAATTTGGTAATGCTTCAATTGCTGATGTTTGTATGTTGGTAACATTGTATGCAATACACTCATTTATTAAATTAAGCCAATCATCTGGAAATTTCTGATTGGTGACTGTATTTATAAGCGTGTTTTACCTGTAACATCCTGATTGGTGAATTTAACAGACGCCATTGCACACTTTTGAATAAAATCACAACAAGCCATTCGCATCAACTCCCCACCTAAACCACGAAAATAAAATTTTTCACGAAATTCCGGTATTAAATTTGAGATTTTCTCAAGAATTGTTGCATCAATTGAGTGAGAATCTTCAGAGAGGGCAAGAATAATAGCACCGATTGATAATACAGCCCCATGACGGCTATTTAAATCAATACTTGCAGTTTTTTCAAAAAGAGTTGGTAACACTTCTGTTTGCATATACTCAGGAGCCTTAAATTTTTTTTTTAGTAAGTTGGTAATACGAAATTTTGACATTACTTTAGATGTGAGGTTATGTAATGCTTTAGCTGTCAATTCTCGTATGATACAATCCCAATGATCAACTTTTCGGTTGATTAAATGATCAATCATTGGAATAGTATATTCATTAAATTGTGCAATAAATGGACTTATTGTCAAATAGGCATTGTTACGTACACTGACAGTAAAAAAATCAGCAACTGTCAAAATATCAATTCCATGAGGAAAAGTTCCTTGACGACCGACATTTTCTTGAAATGCAGCTGAAGCAGCTCGTCGACAATTAATCTGTGTGTTATACAATATTTTTTTTTACACCTGTACTACAAAAAAAATGACATACTTCTCTATCAAAACATGCAACAATTAATAGATTTGCTGCAATTTCATTAACAAAAGGTTTAAGAACATCTTTATCATAAGCTCTTGCAAATGACCAACATACATAACAAGCTGCATCTCTAATATGTGATCCAACTGAACTATAACCTCTTGGTTCATCATATACTAGAGCTTTAATAACAACAGGAACAACTTCTGGTAGTCGTTTTGGTAGTAATAAACCTCTTCTACCTAATTCAGCTAAGGCAAGACAACCTCCATGCCAAGCACCATCTCCTTCTCTTGGATTAAATAATTCTAAAACTGAACCGACAACTTCATCGGCTAGTTCTTGAGGTAATCGACCAGTAACACGACCTACACCTTTAGCAGCTGACCATCTTTAAACCAATGAAAAATAAATTTGCCCACCACATTTTTCTTTTTACCTAACAATCCCTTCTGTACTTCTTAAACCGTTAATTAACTGATCTATAACTTCCTCAACTTCATCAGGAACATCAATATTTTCTTCTTGTGATGGTTCTTCGACTTCTGATTGAGAAGAAGTACCATCACCACCACTTAAATTTGCAGCCAATGAACGTTTACCACGTTTATAACGCCAAGCTGCTACTTTAGGCGGCAAGAATATCAAACCTGACAAAAAAAATGATACTAGGGTAGAAAAAAATATTAAAACTTTTTACCAATCCTTTGAACGTTTTTATATACAAGTTTTTGAACAATACTACCAGATCCTTGCTTAATTTCATCTTTTATAACCCATTGAAGTAAAGTACGAGCATGTGGAAGCAAATCTTCGCGTTTACCATTTTTCAAAATCATAGCAACTGATGCTAAACAGCCTTGTTTTATAAAAATTGTACTTTCACTAGTTAATGTTTCGTCTATTGTCCACTTTAAATAAGATTGTAAGTGTTCTTGCTTGACGTCATTTCTAAAAACACAATTTTTGTGGCGCCATCTAGTGGTACGGAAAAATTAGCACACCCCCCCTTAAGAGTGCCAAATTTTGGAAAATCAGAAATGCGCAAAAAACAACCAATTTTAGAGAAATGGACCTAAATGCAGGTAAATTTAATACAAAAATGTTTTTTGCTAAATAAAATGGATTAAAATAATGATTTTAGTGCGTGAAGCTAACCTGAAATATCTGACAGTTGTGACGCGAAATTTGAAAAAAAGTGAGGTTAGGAATCTTTGTTCAGGTACTAGTATTAAAATATTTAAAAATTCACAAGAGAAACAAGCAAAATTTAGAAAAATAACCTAACTGAAGATAAATGTAGTGGAAAAATGATTTTATGTAAGAAAATGTGTTAAAATAACGATTTTTGTGAGTCAACCTAACCTTAATGATCCAAAATTTGAAAAAGTGAGGTTAGGAATCTTTCTTCACGTACCTATAATGAAAAACTCAGAAATGCTCAGAAAAAATCACGTAAAAGTTAGAAAACTAACATAACTGAAGGTTAGTGTAGTAAAAAAATGATTTTGTGTAAGAAAATAACGTTTTTCGTGAGTGAACCTAACCTCAAACATTTGACAGTTATGGCGCGAAATTTGAAAAAACTCAGATTAGAATTTGTTTTTTTCACGTACCTTGTGATGAATCGTGATGAGAGATAAGCAGCAGCATCTCGGCATTTATCAGAAACTACAACATACTTCTTAATAATATCTAAGACTCGGCTCATTACTGTTTTTTTATCAGTTGTGTTATCATCAAAACGTGATAAATGGAATGGAATCATTACAATAATTGATAACCACAACAACAACACATATCTCGTTGTCCACGTTTCTGTATTATCAACATCTTGTGCTTCTAACAGTCTTAAAACAGCTTCAAAATCCGAAACCTGAAAAAACCATTTTAGGTGGTTTTAACACCCCAAAAAAGAGTTTTACCTCATGTGGAAGATGCCGGACTATCACTTTGTACCCCCGAACGTTAACAAACACAAACATATACTTAAAAACGTTGTGTTTTAGCTCCATACTGTTGTTATCATCTCGTATAAAATTGATGCATTTTTCAAGAAGTTGATCGATATGGGGGTCAAGTAAATGGGGCTGTTCTTTATACTGACCTAAAATCAAGCTAAAACGTTCATAAGCACGCTCATTTTGCGATTTATCAGCGTAAATATTTCGAAGATTATCCAGCATTTCTGAAACTTCGTTTACTTCAGTAAATAACTCGAGAGCACATCCTAAACCGAACGGTTCTTCTTCAGTTTCGGTAGTTTTGGAAATTTCAGAGGTTTTTACGTCTAAAACTGACATTGTTGAGAGTTTTTTGTTGTTGTTTAGGCGGATATTTGGAGGTTATATTTGACTGTTTGACATAGATGGAACACTACAAAGCAGAATTCTTGTTAAGCCGGAAATTGTATTGTTGGTTGCCTGACAAATATTTTAAAACGATATTATACAGAGTGTTTATTTCACAAAAAACACCTGTTAATACACTTAACAAATTTTTTCGTTAAGTTACGAGACTGTTAAATTTAAATTAATTTTATTGTGTATACCTCGTATCAAAATCATAGACATTGTGCCATGTTGCCAGATATATTTTGGAAGTAAATTGCAGTGTTGCTGTTTTTTTTTGAAATTATTTAAATAAATTACTAGCAAATACTAGTAAAATAGAAAAAGCTATTAATCAGCGGTATTTTTTAAAAGAATTATTATTCTACATAATTTATTGCGTTTATAAGTTTCGTAATTAAAGGGTGATCTCTCACCTTTTTAATTTTTAATGAGAGTTGTTTCATTTTATTTTGGGTCGTAATTAGATTTAAATAATATTCTTAATTACAAGAATAAAAAAAATAAAATTTTTAGTTGCGACTAGCATTTATATTATTATCTACTAGTTTGTTTATAAAATTAGCATTATTTACGTAATTAGCGATCAATCAAAACGCATTTTTTTTGCTGTAATAAAGTAGAATGATTTAATAAATATACTACCAAAAGAAAGAAGTAGAAAGAAATAACTTTTTTTAGCTTAAAGAATATTTGTTTTTTGTTTTATACACTTCAAAAGTCAAAGTTCTTGTGCTAATAAATGATGCAATACTGCTAAAAATGTTAAAAATTAAGTAAATAAATTAGCACCTAATCAAGAATAACAACAATTTAAGTCAAACTTGCTTTGTCATTAACAAGATTTAAAACAATTATTAAATAAGAATATTTAATGTACATGAGTGTCTTAAGTGGCTTTAAACTATAAATGACTTAAAATTATTTTTAAGGCGTTAACTGTTAACTGTTAAATATAAGCCCTTTAAATCCTAAATTTTGAAAGTTAACTTTGTGTTATATTAAAAACAAAATATTTTATTCAGTTTGTTAACTGTCAAAATTTAAGCATTCAATGTTATTTTTAAGATGTTAAAGTGTTACAAGAGATAATAATTCTTGTGTTAAACGTTAATTGTAAAGCGTTAAATATTAATAGCTTTATGTTATTATTTTTAAATGTTATTGTCTTATTTACAAAGTTTGAAGTTGGAGTAACCAACTGTCTAACTAAAACGTTAAATGTTAAATTAACTGTTAAACGTTAATTTTCGTAATTTTTTTAATAAATTAAGAGCAATTAACAGATTCAAAATAACTTAATGTACATTTAAAACGTTAAAAATTGTATTTAAAATAGTTTGTTATGCTGAAAACCATTAACACAAATTTTGAAAGTTAAATTTCTGTTATGTAAAGCGTTGAAGTTTTTATTTAGTTTGCTAAACATCAAAAAAACTAAACATTAAGTGCTTTCTTAAATGTGTAATTTTAGTAAATTAAACGTTAAATTTTTAATGTTAAATGTTAAACAAGTTTAAACAATAAATGTTAATTTTATAAACCCGAGATTTGTTGTTATTCTAGCTATTAAACTTGTAAAATTAAGCGTTAAACACAAAGAGTTAATATAAGAAACGTTAAGTGTTAATTTAAGTGTTAATATTACATTGTTTTAGTGTTACTTTGTCTTTAAAACAATAACTGAAAGATTAAATGTTAAATTTCTAGAATAGAAAAGATTAAATAATATTTTTAAGTGTTAATTGTGTTAATATAACATTAAGTGTTAAAATTTTAAAACTTAAGCATATTAATATTGTTAAAGTTTATTTTAACATTGTTAACTGTTAATATCTAATGTAATACGTAGTAAAACAAAGTTAACTCTTAATTGTAATTAACTCACTAGTTTTATCCAATCTGCATTGCTGTGATATTGTTTAAGGCCCGCGCCTAACTGAAAGTAATAAACAAAAACTTCAAAAAATTCAAAACTATTGTTTCCGATTTGTGATTAGTATACCTCACTTTGCACATGTTACTCCCTACCTAAGATCTTTAGGATTGCTTAAATTGAATGAGCAACGCTTTGTTCATTATTTGTGTTTTTGTTTCAAATTACTAAAGTTAAAAATTCCTGATTATTTGTATGTTAAATTAATCAAACGCTGTGAAACACACTTTAGAAATTTACGATTTGTTGAAAAGCATTTTCACTTTCCAGCACACAAGACTACTTTATTTCAGACGTCTTTTTCATATATATTAAGTAACTGCTCTGATCTTCTAACAGTTGACACTTCTGTATATTTAAAAAAAAATGTAAAAAACTAATTTTGTCGCAAAAACTTTTAGCAATTGATCTACAAGCATAAGTGTGTTAGAAGATTCTAGAAGAAACCCTAGTTTATAAGAAAATGTTATATAATTTTGATGTTAGACCACAGAATATTCTAGAATGTTTAGGATGACGTAAATTTGATAGAACGGTATTTAAAAATATTCTAGAATATTTAGTATGACGCAAATATATCTTAGAAGACTTAAGAAGCATTAATTTATCAAAAAATATTATATTATTTTGTTATTGCTTCATAGAATGTTCTAGATTGTTTAAAACTATTATCTGAAATAGATAAAAATTGTTTTAATTGTTCTATAATCGATAGTTTGTTACGTAAAAGATTCTAGAATGTTCAGAACAACACAAATTCGATATTTCAGAATAGGAAAATATTCTAGAATGTTTAACATAAACTAAGTGTGTTTTAGAAGATTTTAGAAACCTCAGATTATCAGAAAATGTTATATAATTTGGTTGTTAGTTTACAGAATGTTCTAGAATGTTTAGGATGACGTAAATTTGATAGAACGGTATTTAAAAATATTCTAGAATATTTAGTATGACGCAAATATATCTTAGAAGACTTAATAAGCTTTAATTTATCAAAAAATATTATCTTATTTTGTTGTTGCTTTATAGAATGTTCTAGATTGTTTAAAACTATTTTCTGAAATTAATTAAGATTGTTTTAATTGTTCTAGAATCGATAGTTTGTCACGTTTGAATATCCAAGAATATTCAGAACAACGCAAATTTGATATTTCAGAATAGGAGAGGAGAATATTCTAGAATGTTTAGAATAAAACAAATATATTTTAGAAGAGTCGAAATGCCTTAATTAATCAGAAGATATAAAATATAGAATATTCTTTTGTTGTCCTTTTAACTTCTAATCTCTTGAAGCCATCTCAACCAAACTTGCTTCTTAGTGTATTGATTCTAAGGGCTATCCAGAGCCCTAATTTTCATTGTCTGCTTTCGAAAAAGATAGGTTCTGTAGAGATACGACATTTTAGCTATTTTTTTACAATGATAAATATTAAATTACGAATTTTTTTATGTTTTAAAATAGAACAATTTTAATTACGAAAATAAAAAAAAATTGTTTCTATTAAATGCCTTTTTATAGCTCTGTCTTGTCCTGAAAATACGTCTTAACTATTTATGAACAAAATAACAATTTAATAAAAAAAATAATTTTGTAATGAATAAATGTTTTAGAAATTATTTACAATTTATTTCTAACTACTGACAGTATAAATAATTCTACAAATTTATTTACAACAATTATTGTTAAATATTATTTAGAAAATTTTAAAATTAGTTCAAATTGTGCTTATTTAGACATCAAAGTGCCAACTTACATATTTTAAAAACTTGAAAATACAATCAAAACAGAATTTTTAAAGTAGGCCTTGATTTTGTTATTTAGTTGGCAACACTGACTGATTCAAATTCTATATTAATATTAATTAATTAATATTAAAATAATAATTATTAATTTACTAATTACACTTAACTTCTCTAGTCAGTTGTACCAACTGGAGGATAACGAAATTACGTATAAAATTTATTTATTTTAATAATTAATTAATTAATTAACATAATTATTAATTACATCACACACTTATCTAATTAATTAAACTACTATTTCTATACAATTATAAGAATTATTTTAATTTAAAAAAAATTATATACAGAACGTTCAAAAAACAGAAAATCTAGTATGAATCTAATCTATACAACCCACGCAATTCTGCCAACCCTCTCACAGGTGGTTGTCGTAGTGGCCGGCATGGAGAATCCTCCAATCCCTCCGATGACGCTGACCCCTCCGCCAGGTCCTTGGGGATCAGAAGGTGGCGCTGATCAGTCAGGATCGTATTTACAATCAATTCTCAGTAGCATGAAAACAGCGAGAAATGTAACAACTGCAAGGAGTAGCTCCACCGAGGCTAGAACAAGAAGATCGTTCTCTTCGTCGGTGATGAGGTCTACGTCGTTAATGCAGATATGGTCGCGGTAGCATGTGAGGATCTTGGTGGATTTTAGGACGAGAATGGCGAGGAAGGAGCAAGCAGTGGCCCAGAGGATGGTTAATGGGATGGCGATTTTGATTGAAGGACCAAGGAAACGGAAATGGGAGTTGGGCATGCAGGTGGAAGTGCGGTAGCCGCTGAAGCCTTTGGTAGTGTGGATACTGGCGGCTGGAAAAAAAAAATTAAATTAGAATTTTAATGACTTAGAAGTAAAACTGATTATTTTTAACTAACTGAACTCACTAACCTGTTAATTTTTTTTAGAGTTTCTTAAAGGTTAATTCACTAATTAACTCTTAATTACAAAAAAACTGACTGAACTCACTAATCAATTAATTTTTTAAAATTTCTTAAAGGCTAAATGACTGATTAACTCTTAAATACTAAACTCATTATGCAGTATTTTTTTAAAGTTTTTTAAAGGTTAATTGACTAATTAACTCTTAAACAACTTAATAACTCGCTAATCAGTTAATTTTTTGAAAGTTTCTTAAAGATTAATTGACGAATTAACTTTTAAGCAGCTGACTAACTCGCTACTTAGATAATTTTTTAGAAGTTTCTTAAAGGCTAAATGACTAATTCACTTTTAAACACTTAAAAAACTGACTCAATTCATTAATCAGTTAATTTTTTGAAAGTTTCTCAAAGGTTAATTGACTAATTAACTTTTAAACAATTGACTAACTTGCTAATTAGTTAATTTTTTAAAAGCTAAATAACTAATTAACTCTTAAACACTTAAAAAAATGACTGAACTTACTAATCAATTAATTTTTTGAAAGTTCCGTAAAGGCTAAATGACTAATTCACTTTTAAACGCTTAAAAAATTAATTAAGCTCATTAACCAGGTAACTTTTGAAAGTTTCTCAAAGATTAATTGACTAATAATCTTTTCAGCATTTAAACAAGTGACTAACTTATTAATCAATTAAATTATTGGAAGATTCTTAAAGGTTAACTGATTAAATAACTTTTAAACGCTTAAAAATTTGACTGAGTTCACTAATCAGTTAACTTTTGAAAGTTTCTCAAAGGTTTATTGCTTAATTAACTCTTAAACGTTTAGACAACTGACTAACTTACTAATCAGTTAAATCATTCGAAGATTCTTAAAGGCTAACTGACTAATTAACTCTTAAACGCTTAAAGAACTGACTGACCTCACTAACTAATTATCTTTCGGGAAGTTTTTGGAAAGTTAACTTACTAATTAACTTTTAAACGCTTAAAAAACTAACTAAATTTACTAACAGTCAACTTTTGAAAGTTTCTCAAAAGTGAATTGATTAATTAAATTTTAAACGTTTAAACAACTAACTTATTAATCAGTTAATTTGTTAAAAATTTCTCAAAGATTAACTGACTAATTAACTCTTAAACGCTTAAAAAACTGACTGAACTTACTATCCAGTTAATTTTTTAAAAGTTACTTAAAGGTTAATAGACTAATTCACTCCTAAACGCATAAACAACTGATGGAACTCACAAGTCAGCTAATTTTTGAAAGTTTCTGTAAAGTTATCTTACTAATTAACTCTTAAACGTTTAATAAAAATTATATCTATTGTAATGTAGAATAGAAGAATTAACTAAAAGTAGATGAGCTGAGGATAGCACTGAATAGGGATTTGAGACTTCTACACTGAAACGAAGCTTCGTATAATATATTTAGTGTTGTAAAAAAGTTTTTCAGAAATAAATTGAATTTTTTAAAAATATCACTTCCATTATTCTTGCTTCTTCTTGCAACAAAGACATATTTGATTTGGCTTATAAAAATAGATTGCTTTGAAATGTCTTTCAGATATTTCGCTTGACATATTTATTGATTGTAAACAAAACGGAAATAGATTGTGTGAGATATTTTTAGTTTAATTATTCCCAACTGTTCTTAGCTGTGCAATATTTTATTGTAAAACACAAGTTCCAAGTTCTCGTTAGAACTTTGGACATATCCTAGCTTATATCAGCTTAGAGTTTCCTCTCATTATTTATAGTTTAAACAAACACAATTAACTTCAGTTTCATAAATTTTCTTTTTAAACAAGTTAAAAGTTTATAATCTTAAAATCAGTTTCGAAAAGCTTTAAAATCGATTCGTTTGGTAATCAATGAATCCGAGATTCTAAACAATTTAGTAATGTGGATTTTTATCTGTCAGGAAAACCAATTCGATTAAGTCTTTCTGTGACAGAGAATGAAAGGCAAAAGGTCGAAAGATCATCGTATAGAAAAGCAATTGTGTGAATTACGAAAATTTCGACGAGAAAATAAAACCAAAGATAGCTGAGGAAAGCTTTATTTTATTATAATCAGGACATTACAGGATTGTAATTTATTGATGTAGATACAGAAAAATTGCTGGTTCAGGTTGGAGAGAAAGAAAAGGAAATTTATTGCAGAAGTTCAAGGAGAAAGCATGAATTGTATAATTTTAGCTGCTAGAAATGAGAAAGAGAAGTTTAAGGATAAAACATGAATTGTATAAAGTCAGTTCAATGTTTATTTAAAAAAAAACTCGCAGTTAAAAATGAGTAAGAGAAGTTCAAGGACAAAGCATAAATTGTATAAAAACAGTTCAATGTTTACTTAAAAAAACTCTCAATTGAAAATAAAAAAGAGAAGTTCAAGGACAAAGCATGAATTGTATAAAGACAGTTCAATATTCATTAAAAAAAACCTCTCAATTGAAAATGAGATAGACAACTTCAAGGACAAAGCGTGAATTGTATAAAGACAGTTCATTTAAAAAAAAATCTCAATTGAAAATAAGAAAGAGAAGTTCAAGGACAAAGCATAAATTGTATAAAGACAGTTCAATGTTTACTTAAAAAAACTCTCAATTGAAAATGAGATAGACAGCTTCAAGGACAAAGCGTGAATTGTATAAAGACAGTTCATTTTAAAAAAATTTCAATTGAAAATAAAAAAGAGAAGTTCAAGGACAAAGCATGAATTGTATAAAGACAGTTCAATGTTTATTAAAAAAAACTCGCAGTTAAAAATGAGTAAGAGAAGTTCAAGGACAAAGCATAAATTGTATAAAAACAGTTCAATGTTTACTTAAAAAAACTCTCAATTGAAAATAAAAAAGAGAAGTTCAAGGACAAAGCATGAATTGTATAAAGACAGTGCAATGTTCATTAAAAAAAAAACTCTCAATTGAAAATGAGATAGACAGCTTCAAGGACAAAGCGTGAATTGTATAAAGACAGTTCAATGTTTATTAAAAAAAAAACTCGCAGTTAAAAATGAGTAAGAGAAGTTCAAGGACAAAGCATAAATTGTATAAAAACAGTTCAATGTTTACTTAAAAAAACTCTCAATTGAAAATAAAAAAGAGAAGTTCAAGGACAAAGCATGAATTGTATAAAGACAGTGCAATGTTCATTAAAAAAAAAACTCTCAATTGAAAATGAGATAGACAGCTTCAAGGACAAAGCGTGAATTGTATAAAGACAGTTCATTTAAAAAAAACTCTCAATTGAAAATAAGAAAGACTACTTCAAGGACAAAGCATGAATTGTATAAAGACAGTTCAATGTTTATTAAAAAAAAACTCGCAGTTAAAAATGAGTAAGAGAGTTCAAGGACAAAGCATAAATTGTATAAAAACAGTTCAATGTTTACTTAAAAAAACTCTCAATTGAAAATAAAAAAGAGAAGTTCAAGGACAAAGCATGAATTGTATAAAGGCAGTTCAATATTCATTAAAAAAAAACTCTCAATTGAAAATGAGAAAGACAACTTCAAGGACAAAGCGTGAATTGTATAAAGACAGTTCATTTAAAAAAAATTCTCAATTGAAAATGAGAAAGAAAAGTTCAAGGACAAAGCATGAATTGTATAAAGACAGTGCAATGTTCATTAAAAAAAAAAACTCTCAATTGAAAATGAGATAGACAGCTTCAAGGACAAAGCGTGAATTGTATAAAGACAGTTCATTTTAAAAAAATTTCAATTGAAAATAAAAAAGAGAAGTTCAAGGACAAAGCATGAATTGTATAAAGACAGTTCAATGTTTATTAAAAAAAAAACTCGCAGTTAAAAATGAGTAAGAGAAGTTCAAGGACAAAGCATAAATTGTATAAAAACAGTTCAATGTTTACTTAAAAAAACTCTCAATTGAAAATAAAAAAGAGAAGTTCAAGGACAAAGCATGAATTGTATAAAGACAGTGCAATGTTCATTAAAAAAAAAACTCTCAATTGAAAATGAGATAGACAGCTTCAAGGACAAAGCGTGAATTGTATAAAGACAGTTCATTTAAAAAAAACTCTCAATTGAAAATAAGAAAGACTACTTCAAGGACAAAGCATGAATTGTATAAAGACAGTTCAATGTTTATTAAAAAAAAAACTCGCAGTTAAAAATGAGTAAGAGAAGTTCAAGGACAAAGCATAAATTGTATAAAAACAGTTCAATGTTTACTTAAAAAAACTCTCAATTGAAAATAAAAAAGAGAAGTTCAAGGACAAAGCATGAATTGTATAAAGACAGTTCATTTAAAAAAAATTCTCAATTGAAAATGAGAAAGAGAAGTTCAAGGACAAAGCATAAATTGTATAAAGACAGTTCAATGTTTACTTAAAAAAACTCTCAATTGAAAATGAGATAGACAGCTTCAAGGACAAAGCGTGAATTGTATAAAGACAGTTCATTTAAAAAAAACTCTCAATTGGAAATAAGAAAGACTACTTCAAGGACAAAGCATGAATTGTATAAAGACAGTTCAATGTTTATTAAAAAAAAACTCGCAGTTAAAAATGAGTAAGAGAAGTTCAAGGACAAAGCATAAATTGTATAAAAACAGTTCAATGTTTACTTAAAAAAACTCTCAATTGAAAATAAAAAAGAGAAGTTCAAGGACAAAGCATGAATTGTATAAAGACAGTTCATTTAAAAAAAATTCTCAATTGAAAATGATAAAGAAAAGTTCAAGGACAAAGCATGAATTGTATAAAGACAGTGCAATGTTCATTAAAAAAAAAAACTCTCAATTGAAAATGAGATAGACAGCTTCAAGGACAAAGCGTGAATTGTATAAAAACAGTTCATTTAAAACAAATTTCAATTGAAAATAAAAAAGAGAAGTCAAGGACAAAGCATGAATTGTATAAAGACAGTTCAATGTTTATTAAAAAAACTCGCAGTTAAAAATGAGTAAGAGAAGTTCAAGGACAAAGCATAAATTGTATAAAAACAGTTCAATGTTTACTTAAAAAAACTCTCAATTGAAAATAAAAAAGAGAAGTTCAAGGACAAAGCATGAATTGTATAAAGACAGTGCAATGTTCATTAAAAAAAACTCTCAATTGAAAATGAGAAAGACAACTTCAAGGACAAAGCGTGAATTGTATAAAGACAGTTCATTTAAAAAAAAATTCAATTGAAAATAAAAAAGAGAAGTCAAGGACAAAGGATGAATTGTATAAAGACAGTGCAATGTTCATTAAAAAAAACTCTCAATTGAAAATGAGATAGACAACTTCAAGGACAAAGCGTGAATTGTATAAAGACAGTTCATTTAAAAAAAAAATTCAATTGATAATGAGAAAGACTACTTCAAGGACAAAGCATGAATTGTATAAAGACAGTTCAATGTTTATTTAAAAAAAACTATCGATTGAAAATAAAAATGAGAAGATCAAGGACAAAACATGAATTGTATAAAGACAGTTCAATGTTCATTAAAAAAAAACTCTCAATTGAAAATGAGAAAGACAACTTCAAGGACAAAGCGTGAATTGTATAAAGACAGTTCATTTAAAAAAAATTCTCAATTGAAAATAAGAAAGAGAAGTTCAAGGACAAAGCATAAATTGTATAAAGACAGTTCAATGTTCATTAACAAAAAAACTCGCAGTTGAAAATAAGAAAGAGGAGTTCAAGGATAAAGCATAAAGTATATACAGACATTTTAATGCTTACAAAAAAACTTTTCTAAAAACAAAATAAACAAAAAATCCAGTTAAAATAAAGAAGAAGAAAACGACAAGAAAATGTAGATAAAAAATATCGATAAAAGCATAAAGTGATAATAATCATGATGATAATAATAAGTAAAGTGGAAAAGATGAAGAGTGATAAATCACAGAGAAAAAACAAAGTCTTAAAAAAAGAAGAAAAGACGACAATAGACGTTTTAAATTAAAAAAAGGAAGAATAATGTTCAAGGAAGGGAAAGAATGAGAAAAAAGAGATTAAAAAAAGGAAAGACATGTGGAAACACTACAAACCTAAAAAAGAAGAAGAGTGCAGTCAGGAATAATAAAAAGAAAAAAAAAACGATTTCAAACGGTTGCAAAAAGAAAAACAAAAAGAAATTAAATAAATTATTAATAAATATTGAAAGAAAATAAATTATTTTTAAAAGTTGTTGAGGAGGAGTACGAAAATAAAATAGTACATACTAAAAAGACGACGAGGGTAAAACGAAAATCTAAACTAGAAAAAAAAATAAGGAAGCAGCGTAAAAAGTTAAGAAATATAGCATCAAAGAAAAAGAAAAGAAAAGTAGCGATCAAACAAAAATAAAGAAAAAAAAAGGAATGATAGAGAATAGAAACAGGAAACGGAAGACCAGTTCTCAAAAGTTATTTAAAAAAAAATACAATAGAAAGACTAGAAAAAGACAAAATGTGAAAAAAAGTAAAATTGAAACAAGAAGAGTGTGAAAATAAAAAAATAAAATGACAAGATTTTATCAATGCTTCAGAATACACACAAAACAAACAATTGAAGAAAATATAAAGCGAGGAAAGAAGGTGAGAGAACTAACTCAAATAATGCTTCAAAAATAATTTAACTGAAAGAAGTTTTTTCTAGCGATTCTATTGACTCGAATAGAAGTCGTTTCAGAGGATTATTTTATCGGTTTCCGGATATATTACCAGTTTATAAACAGTGTCCTCATTTTCATATTTTCCTCTCTGAAATTTATTTTCTCCTGCAATTCGTTAACCACAACCAGCTGAAAAATTTCATCAAAACCAGAAGCTGAACAACTCATAACTTAACGTTTATTAAAATTTCAATACAAATTGAAAGCTACGACAAATTTCAGCGTTTCAATTTGACTCAACTGAAAGTTTAAATTGTTGTCAATAATTATAATTAGAGTAGTTAGAGTGCATCCCAGCTAATTATATTAGCTTTTGTTGTTTATTAAATTATCTCGCCTGTAATTCGGAAAAACTAAATATTTTGAATATAATTCGTACCCTAAAGCTCGGATTAAACAACACAACAAAACTTTTCCTCTACTACAGTCTTGTTAACTTTGAACTCATTAAACTGCTAGTTAAATTAATAGCCCCAGTTAATGGAGTGTCGGCATTAAGAATTTCGTGTCGTGATATGAAATACTGGTGTAATTAAATTTTTTTGTTGTAATGTCTTGTCTAAGAGAAACAGTTTTAAGTTAATTTTGTTTCACTGTTAATTGAGATCTATAAACATTCTATTACTCTACATTTCCTTGTTTTAGCGTAATTAAGACAGTTTGGAGTCATTTGATGAAACTCTCTCAACTGGAAATGTGTGTCAGAATTAATTAGAATTCTAGGGAAAAAAAATAATTGAACTGACTTCAATTTTGTTATGACAGCAACTAGATTTTCATATGATACAAGCTGTCGTGAAAAATCTAAATTTAAAACGCGTTTTACGGTATAATTTGAGCTGAAATTTCATTTTAAATTGTAATAATATTTGACGAGTAAAATTCGAATATTTATACAAATATTGGCAATTTCAAAATGTTTTTCTATCAGCGATATACATAAAACATGAGTTTTTTCTAATCGATCGTAAATGAAAATGTGTTTTCAATCATTGGGAAATAAATGTTTGAGTGTTTATTAAAAAAAAAAAATGAATTTCAAATCTTTTATGTTCTCTCACTAGCAACTCGTCTTAATTAATTTTTGTAATAAAAGTCATTTTAAAACTGTTATTAAATTTCTGAAAATTTTTGAAAATATTTCTTAAAGAACAATGCTAAATTATATTTAATTTCAGCAAGAAAAAATAAACATTTCAAGTTAGTCTTGGAAAATATTTTTTATTTCTAAAATTACCTCTAAAAACATCTAACTACCTTGGTTGCATAAAAACTAGTTTTTTAAATTTTTTTTTGACAGAAGACATTTTAATTTTGACTTTTTGCAAGTAAAAAGTAAGTATTCTGAAATTGTTAGTAGAAATTTTATTTACAGATTTTTAATCTTTTTTGAAAAAATAAGCTCTGAATGTTTTAACGAAAAACGTTTCTAAATTTTTCTGAAAAAAGAACTTTAGAAAATTACTGAAAAATATTGTAATGGACGATGTTTATTCTGTTTCTTTTTACTGAAAAATTAAATAAACTAGAATATTGCGTTTCCTCTAGATTTTTCAGGTTTTCGTTTTTTAGGTTTTTTCAGGTTTTTCAGATTTATACAATTTTTTTGTAAATATATATATTAAATAAAATAAATATTATTATAAATATTAAAAATACCGTTTTTAAACTTTTCTGAATTTTTTTATATAAAATTGCTGAAAAACTTTGTAATAGACGACATTTGTTCTGTTTCATTTTACTGAAAATTAAATAATTTAGAATATTGCTGAAGATTTTTGTTTATTTTAGATTTTTCAGGTTTTCTTCTTTTGTTTTTTCAGGTTTTTCAGATTTTTGAAATTGTATGTATATCTTGACTATAAATGTAAAAAAATAACTTTTTAAACTTTCCTGAAAAAATTTATACAAAATCGCTGAAAAACTGTAATAGATAATCCTGATTCTGTTTTATTTTATTAAAAATTAAATAACTTAGAATGATGCTAAAGATTTTTGTTTATTTCAGATTTTTCAGTTTTTCTTAATTTAGGTTTTTTCAGGTTTTTCTGATTTTCAATCTTTTTATATAAAACTAAACTATAATTATTAAAAAATAACGTTTTTGAATTTTTCTGAAAACATTTTTTAAAAACCGCTGAAAAACTTGGTAATCGACAATCTTTATTCTGTTTTATTTTACTGAAAATCAAACAACTTTGAATATTGCAGAAGATTTTTATTTTTTCAGATGTTTCAGGTTTTTCTTTATAGGTTTTTCAGGTTTTCTCGAATGTTTTTTTAAAACTAGACTGTAAATATTAAAAAATTACGTATTTGTGCTTTTCAGAATTTTTTTTTCATAAAAAATCTCTGAAAAACTGTAATAGATAACCCTGATTTTGTTTTATTTTACTGAAAATTAAATAACCTAGAATATTGCTAAAGATTTTTGTTTATTTCAGATTTTTCAGTTTTTTAAAATTTAGGTCTTTTCAGGTTTTACTGATTTTCACTCTTTTTATATAAAACTAAACTATAATTGTTAAAAAATAACGTTTTTAAATTTTTCTGAAAATATTTTTAAAAAATCGCTGAAAAACTTGGTAATAGGCGACCTTTATTCTGTTTTATTTTACTGAAAATAAAATAGCTCAGAATATTGCTGAAAATTTTTGTTTTTTTTTAGATTTTTCAGGCTTTATAGACTTTTCAGGTTCTTCCGATTTTTTTTAAACTAGACTGTAAATGTTAAAATTTTTGTGGTTTTTTGAAAAAAAAAATTATACAAAATCTCTGAAAAATTATATTATAAACGATGTTTATTCTATTTTGTTTTACTGAAAATTAAATAACTTAGAATATTGCTGAAAATTTTTCAGGTTTTTCTAATTTTTGAATTTTTCTTTAAACTAGACTCTAAATATTGAAAAATAACGTTTTTAAATGTTTTTTAAAAAATTTATACAAAATTGCTGAAAAATCTTGTAATAGACGACGTTTATTCGGATTTATTTTACTGAAAATTTAAATCAATTAGAATATTGCGTTCTCTCCAGATTTTTCAGGTTTTCCTTTTTTTAGGTTCTTTCAGGTTTTTCAGATTTTTACAATTTTTTATGAAACTAGACTATAAATATTAATATTAAAAAAACCGTTTTTAAACTTTTCTGATTTTTTTATATAAAATCGCTGAAAAACTTTGTAATTAACGACGTTGATTCTATATTTTTTTACTGAAAATTGCTAATTGCTAAAAAATTTTGTTTCTTTCAGATTTTTCAGGTTTTTTCGCTTACGGTCTTTTAGGATTTTTGAAAATTCTGAGATCTGATTTTTTAAATTTTTTTATAAAACTAGATTACAAATGTTTAGAAATAATGTTTTTGTACTTTCCTGAAATTGTTTTATACAAAATCGCTGAAAAACTTTGTAATGGAGAACATTTGTTCTGTTTCATTCTACTGAAAATAAAATAATTTAGAATATGGCTCAAAGCAAAAATTTTTTTTTTAGATTTTTCAGGTTTTCTTCCTGAAAAGAGTTTTACAAAATCGCTGAAAAACTTAGAAATAGACGATCTTTATTTTGTTTTATTTTACTGAAAATAAAATAACTTAAAATATTGCAGATTTTTATTTTTTTCAGATGTTTTAGGTTTTCTTTTTATAGGTTTTTTCAGGTTTTTTCTAAATTTATTTTTAAACTAAACTGTAAATATTAAAAAATTACGATTTTGTGCTTTTCTGAAAAAAAATTATACAAAATCTCTGAAAAATTTTGTTATAAACGATGTTTATTCTATTTTGTTTTACTGAAAATTAAATAACTTAGAATATTGCCGAATATTTATGTTTTTTTCAGATTTTTTATGTTTTCTTCCTTCAGAATATTTTAGGTTTATCTAATTTTTGATTTTTTTTAAACTAGACTTTAAATATTGAAAAATAACGTTTTTGAATGTTTCTAAAAAAAATTTACACAAAATTGCTGAAAAATCTTGCAATGAACGATGTTTATTCTCATTCATTTTTCTGAAAAATTAAATAAATTAGATTATTGCAAAAGATTTGTGTTTCCTTTAGTTTTTTCAGGTTTTCTTTGTTGAGTTTTTTCAGGTTTTTCAGATTTATACAATTTATTATTACTCTAGAATATAAATATTAAAAAATACCGTTTTTAAACGTTTCTGAATTATTTTTTATATAAAATCGCTGAAAAACTTTGTAATAGACGACGTTGATTCTATATTTTTTTACTGAAAATTAGAAAATTGCTAAAAAAAATTTTTTTTTGAGATTTTTCAGGTTTTTTCCTTTGCGGTCTTTTAGGATTCCTGAAAATTTTGAGATCTGAATCTTTAATTTTTTTGATAAAACTAGATTACAAATGTTTAAAAATAATGTTTTTGTTATTTTTTTATACAAAATCGCTGAAAAACTTTGTAATGAACGACATTTGTTTTATTTCGTTTTACTTAAAATTAAATAATTTAAAATATTGCAAAAAATTTGTTCCTTTCAGATTTTTCAGGTTTTCTTCTTTTAGGTTTTTTCAGGTTTTTCAGGTTTTTGAAATTGTATGTAAATTTGACTATAAATGCTAAAAAATAACGTTTTTAAATTTCCTGAAAAAATATTATACAAAATCGCTGAAAAACTGTAATAGATAATCCTGATTCTGTTTTATTTTACTGAAAATTAAATATCTTAAAATATTGCTGAAGATTTTTGTTTATTTTAGATTTTTCAGTTTTTTTTCATTTAGGTTTCTTCAGGTTTTTCTGATTTTTATTTTTTTTTATAAAACTAAATTATAAATGTTAAAAAATAACGGTTTTGAATTTTCCTGAAAAGATTTTTACAAAATCGCTGAAAAACTTGGTAATAAACGATATTTATTCTGTATGATTTTACTGAAAATTAAATAACTTAGAGTCTGAAGATTTTTGTTTTTTTTTAGATTTTTTAGGTTTTTTTAAGAATATTTCAGGATTATCTAATTTTTGAATTTTTTTTAAACTAGACTCTAAATGGTTAAAATTTAACGTTTTTCAATATTTCTGAAAAAAAATTACACAAAATTGCTGAAACATTTTGTAATAGACGACGTTTATTCTGTTTTATTTTACGAAAAATTAAATAACTTAGAATGTTGCTAAAGATTTTTGTTTCTTTCAGATTTTTCAGGTTCCTTCTTTTAGATTCTTTTAGGTTTTTTAAATTTTTACTCTAAATGTTAAAAAATAACATTTTTTAACTTTCCTGAAAAAATTCATTAAAAACCCCTGAAAAACCTTGTAATAGACGACGTTGATTACTGAAAATTAAATATATTATAAGAATCGTAAAACATTTTGTTTCTGAAATCTGAAAAAAGTTATGTAATATCGCCTAAAAGTTTTTTAATTTTGATTTGTATTTTTTACATCAAAAAATTATTTGATTTTAAAAATTAAAAACTGTTTTAACTATTCAAAAACGTTATGTCAATTTACTGAAAAAAAACTTTAAAAATTAAATTTTAATTTGGTTTTATGCAAGCAGTTAAATGATAAGAGTCTTTTGTTTTGTTTCAAAATTTTCCTGAAAAAAGACCAACAAAATTGCTGAAAAACCTTGTATTAGACGTTGTTTATTCTGTTTTATTTTACTAAATTTAAATATCTTTTTAAAATATTCTTTAAATTAAAATTTTTGTTGTGCTGAAATGTGCTGAAAGAAAATTTATTTAGTTTTTAACGTTTTTTAGATTTTATAAAAAAACTTTTTGATATCGCCTAAAAGCTCCCCAAATTTTAAAAATACAAACTGAAAGTGTTTTAACAAATAAAAATAACAAAATTGCTGAAAAACCTTGCAATAGACGTCGCTTTCTGAAGAAATTTTATTTTGTTTTTAACGTTTTTAGTTTGTATAAACAAGGCTTCGTAATATCGCCTAAATGCTCTCTAATTTTGATTTGTTATTATCGATATTTTATAAAAAACAAATTTTAAATATATTCGTTTAAAACTCGGCAAAATTAACTTTTTCAAAAACAACATTAATAACCCAGGTAACTCAAATTTAGTTTTTTTTTGAGACGTTTACCTTACAAATTATAATTAATTTTTAATTACAAAACTTGGTTACCCTCCTGTTCCCACAATTTAAAATTACTTCAAATCTTTAATTATCGACTTTAAATAATAAAATAATCCTCTAGATTTTTTTACTGTCTGTATTTTCCGCTTTTCTTGCTTAGAGCAGCATTAAATCATTAACTCTTCCATTTCTCTTAAAGCTGTCCGTTGCATTTTCCTCGTCTTTATTAAATTATATTTACTGTTGGAAAAATTCCTCACTCTCTTTATAAAGAATAGTCTTTTGTTCACGTCTAAAAATAACAATCTTCGGTTTATCTCACAAAAGACAATTCTCGACGACTTCGATAAATTATAAAAAAAATACCTGCGGCTAGTATAGTTGCTCCTCCTGCGGGAATTCCCAATCCGAGATTCATTTTTCCTTTCTCTTCAATGAAAGCGACGGTCCCAATGACCAAAAACGAAATTCCGCAGACGATCTAAACAACAGAGTTAATTAAAACAAATTTTTTTTCTTATTTATTATTTCAAAAATAAGTTTTTTTGGTTATACTTCACACTTATTTTTTACGACAATGTTGTAAAAAAAGTCGTAAAAGATAAGCGGTTTTTATTATAATAGATAAAATGGGAAGAGATATTTTTGGTGGATGCGCCGGGCTGGAATTTTTTATTACCTGTAATACCCTCAAGCGAAAGACCATTGCAAAAGGATAATAATCCGAATCTGATCTTATATCAGGAGCTTTATCGGATTCTGAAGGAGCAACAGATTCTTTAAGTCGCGAAAGTCCAACCTGAAACAAATTTAAAAATTTAATTAGAGGAAGCTGAAAAAACGCAATTAACCTCAAACCCTCTTTTTACTGAAATAATTCAATTGTCTGTTCTTAATATTCAAGAAGAGATTCGACCCCTAATATCCTTTCTGAAGCTGAAACGTTTTCAGTGTTACGTTGTTAGTTTTTCAGGAGCGAAGACAAATCAATGGTGCGGCAAAAAAAAGATTTTTTTTGGGAAAGTTCGGCTTGTTTCTGACAGTTATAGCAGTGTAGAAAATTGCAAATTGTGGAAGTTTGAGTAATTTTCTATTTAGAGTGGAAAAATTTGATTTTAGTAAATGTCAGCAATAAAGTTTGCTGATAAAGGCAAGCCAGTCGAGTCATAATGGGCAATCTGCTCTTCGTATAATTGTATTTCCAGAAATGAAATTATTTCTAGTTTTGTTTTAGTTATTTTCGCAAATAGAGACTTAAATATTGCTTAAATATTTCAAAAAACATTATTTAACAACAGATTTAGATTGTTTTAACTCGGCGCATTCACCAAAATCCAATTTTTATAATTTTTATTTAATAAGCCATTTTTCCAAGCTAAAAATTAAAATTTTTAAAATGTAAATAGACTCTAATGAATTATTTTTTTAAATAGAAAATTAAATGTTGCTTAAATATTACAAAAAATATTATTTAACAACAAATTTAGACTGTTTTAACCCGACGTATTTACCAAGACCGATTTTTATAATTTGTATTAGATAAGCCATTTTTCCAAACCAAAAATAAAAATTTTCAAAATGCAAATAGATTCTAATGAAATATTTTTTTAAATAGAAACCTAAATGTTGCTTAAATATTACAAAAAACACTGTTTAACAACAGATTTAGACTGTTTTAACCCGGCGCATTCACCAAAAATCAATTTTTATAATTTTTATTTGATAAGCCATTTTATCAAGCCAAAAATTAAAATTTTCAAAATGTAAATAGACTCTAATGAGTTATTTTTTTAAATAGAAACCTAAATGTTGTTTAAATATTACAAAAAACACTATTTAACAACAGATTTAGACTGTTTTAACCCGGCGCATCCACCAAAAATCAATTTTTATAATTTTTATTTGATAAGCCATTTTTCCAAGCCAAAAATTAAAATTTTCAAAATACAGATAGACTCTAATGAGTTATTTTTACAAATAGAAACCTAAATGTTGTTTAAATATTACAAAAAACACTGTTTAACAACAAATTTAGACTGTTTTAACCCGGCGCATCCACCAAAAACCAAATTTTATAATTTGTATTAGATAAGCCATTTTTCCAAACCAAAAATAAAAATTTTCAAAATGCAAATAGATTCTAATGAGTTATTTTTTTAAGTAGAAACCTAAATGTTGCTTAAATATTACAAAAAACACTGTTTAACAACAAATTTAGACTGTTTTAACCCGGCGCATCTACCAAAAATCAATTTTTTATAACTTTTATTTGATAAGCCATTTTATTAAGCCAAAAATTAAAATTTTCAAAATGTAAATAGACTCTAATTAGTTATTTTTTCAAATAGAAACCTAAATGTTGTTTAAATATTACCAAAAACACTATTTAACAACAGATTTAGACTGTTTTAACCCGGCGCATCTACCAAAAACCAATTTTTATAATTTTTATTTAATAAGCCATTTTTCCAAGCTAAAAATTAAAATTTTTAAAATGCAGATAGACTCTAATGAGTTATTTTTTTAAATAAAAACCTAATTGTTGTTTAAATATTACAAAAAACATTATTTAACGACAGATTTAGACTGTTTTAACCCGGCGCATCCACCAAAAATCAATTTTTTATAATTTTTATTTGATAAGCCATTTTTCCAAGCCAAAAATTAAAATTTTCAAAATACAGATAGACTCTAATGAGTTATTTTTACAAATAGAAACCTAAATGTTGTTTAAATATTACAAAAAACACTGTTTAACAACAAATTTAGACTGTTTTAACCCGGCGCATCCACCAAAAACCAAATTTTATAATTTGTATTAGATAAGCCATTTTTCCAAACCAAAAATAAAAATTTTCAAAATGCAAATAGATTCTAATGAGTTATTTTTTTAAGTAGAAACCTAAATGTTGTTTAAATATTACAAAAAACACTGTTTAACAACAGATTTAGACTGTTTTAACCCGGCGCATCCACCAAAAATCAATTTTTCATAATTTTTATTTGATAAGCCATTTTATCAAGCCAAAAATTAAAATTTTCAAAATGTAAATAGACTCAAATGAGTTATTTTTTCAAATAGAAACCTAAATGTTGTTTAAATATTACAAAAAACACTATTTAACAACAGATTTAGACTGTTTTAACCCGGCGCATCCACCAAAAATCAATTTTTATAATTTTTATTTAATAAGCCATTTTTCCAAGCTAAAAATTAAAATTTTTAAAATGCAGATAGACTCTAATGAGTTATTTTTTTAAATAAAAACCTAATTGTTGTTTAAATATTACAAAAAACACTGTTTAACAACAAATTTAGACTGTTTTAACCCGGCGCATCCACCAAAAACCAAATTTTATAATTTGTATTAGATAAGCCATTTTTCCAAACCAAAAATAAAAATTTTCAAAATGCAGATAGACTCTAATGAGTTATTTTTTCAAATAGAAACCTAAATGTTGTTTAAATATTACAAAAAAATTATTTAACAACAGATTTAGACTGTTTTAACCCGGCGCATCCACCAAAAATCAATTTTTATAATTTTTATTTAATAAGCCATTTTTCCAAGCTAAAAATTAAAATTTTTAAAATGCAGATAGACTCTAATGAGTTATTTTTTTAAATAAAAACCTAATTGTTGTTTAAATATTACAAAAAACATTATTTAACGACAGATTTAGACTGTTTTAACCCGGCGCATCCACCAAAAATCAATTTTTTATAATTTTTATTTGATAAGCCATTTTTCCAAGCCAAAAATTAAAATTTTCAAAATACAGATAGACTCTAATGAGTTATTTTTACAAATAGAAACCTAAATGTTGTTTAAATATTACCAAAAACACTATTTAACAACAGATTTAGACTGTTTTAACCCGGCGCATCCACCAAAAATCAATTTTTATAATTTTTATTTAATAAGCCATTTTTCCAAGCTAAAAATTAAAATTTTTAAAATGCAGATAGACTCTAATGAGTTATTTTTTTAAATAAAAACCTAATTGTTGTTTAAATATTACAAAAAACACTGTTTAACAACAAATTTAGACTGTTTTAACCCGGCGCATCCACCAAAAACCAAATTTTATAATTTGTATTAGATAAGCCATTTTTCCAAACCAAAAATAAAAATTTTCAAAATGCAGATAGACTCTAATGAGTTATTTTTTCAAATAGAAACCTAAATGTTGTTTAAATATTACAAAAAAATTATTTAACAACAGATTTAGACTGTTTTAACCCGGCGCATCCACCAAAAATCAATTTTTATAATTTTTATTTAATAAGCCATTTTTCCAAGCTAAAAATTAAAATTTTTAAAATGCAGATAGACTCTAATGAGTTATTTTTTTAAATAAAAACCTAATTGTTGTTTAAATATTACAAAAAACATTATTTAACGACAGATTTAGACTGTTTTAACCCGGCGCATCCACCAAAAATCAATTTTTTATAATTTTTATTTGATAAGCCATTTTTCCAAGCCAAAAATTAAAATTTTCAAAATACAGATAGACTCTAATGAGTTATTTTTACAAATAGAAACCTAAATGTTGTTTAAATATTACCAAAAACACTATTTAACAACAGATTTAGACTGTTTTAACCCGGCGCATCCACCAAAAACCAATTTTTATAATTTTTATTTAATAAGCCATTTTTCCAAGCTAAAAATTAAAATTTTTAAAATGCAGATAGACTCTAATGAGTTATTTTTTTAAATAAAAACCTAATTGTTGTTTAAATATTACAAAAAACATTATTTAACGACAGATTTAGACTGTTTTAACCCGGCGCATCCACCAAAAATCAATTTTTATAATTTTTATTTGATAAGCCATTTTTCCAAGCCAAAAATTAAAATTTTCAAAATACAGATAGACTCTAATGAGTTATTTTTACAAATAGAAACCTAAATGTTGTTTAAATATTACAAAAAACACTGTTTAACAACAAATTTAGACTGTTTTAACCCGGCGCATCCACCAAAAACCAAATTTTATAATTTGTATTAGATAAGCCATTTTTCCAAACCAAAAATAAAAATTTTCAAAATGCAAATAGATTCTAATGAGTTATTTTTTTAAGTAGAAACCTAAATGTTGCTTAAATATTACAAAAAACACTGTTTAACAACAAATTTAGACTGTTTTAACCCGGCGCATCTACCAAAAATCAATTTTTTATAACTTTTATTTGATAAGCCATTTTATTAAGCCAAAAATTAAAATATTCAAAATGTAAATAGACTCTAATTAGTTATTTTTTCAAATAGAAACCTAAATGTTGTTTAAATATTACCAAAAACACTATTTAACAACAGATTTAGACTGTTTTAACCCGGCGCATCTACCAAAAACCAATTTTTATAATTTTTATTTAATAAGCCATTTTTCCAAGCTAAAAATTAAAATTTTTAAAATGCAGATAGACTCTAATGAGTTATTTTTTTAAATAAAAACCTAATTGTTGTTTAAATATTACAAAAAACATTATTTAACGACAGATTTAGACTGTTTTAACCCGGCGCATCCACCAAAAATCAATTTTTATAATTTTTATTTGATAAGCCATTTTTCCAAGCCAAAAATTAAAATTTTCAAAATACAGATAGACTCTAATGAGTTATTTTTACAAATAGAAACCTAAATGTTGTTTAAATATTACAAAAAACACTGTTTAACAACAAATTTAGACTGTTTTAACCCGGCGCATCCACCAAAAACCAAATTTTATAATTTGTATTAGATAAGCCATTTTTCCAAACCAAAAATAAAAATTTTCAAAATGCAAATAGATTCTAATGAGTTATTTTTTTAAGTAGAAACCTAAATGTTGCTTAAATATTACAAAAAACACTGTTTAACAACAAATTTAGACTGTTTTAACCCGGCGCATCTACCAAAAATCAATTTTTTATAACTTTTATTTGATAAGCCATTTTATTAAGCCAAAAATTAAAATTTTCAAAATGTAAATAGACTCTAATTAGTTATTTTTTCAAATAGAAACCTAAATGTTGTTTAAATATTACCAAAAACACTATTTAACAACAGATTTAGACTGTTTTAACCCGGCGCATCTACCAAAAACCAATTTTTATAATTTTTATTTAATAAGCCATTTTTCCAAGCTAAAAATTAAAATTTTTAAAATGCAGATAGACTCTAATGAGTTATTTTTTTAAATAAAAACCTAATTGTTGTTTAAATATTACAAAAAACATTATTTAACGACAGATTTAGACTGTTTTAACCCGGCGCATCCACCAAAAATCAATTTTTATAATTTTTATTTGATAAGCCATTTTTCCAAGCCAAAAATTAAAATTTTCAAAATACAGATAGACTCTAATGAGTTATTTTTACAAATAGAAACCTAAATGTTGTTTAAATATTACAAAAAACACTGTTTAACAACAAATTTAGACTGTTTTAACCCGGCGCATCCACCAAAAACCAAATTTTATAATTTGTATTAGATAAGCCATTTTTCCAAACCAAAAATAAAAATTTTCAAAATGCAAATAGATTCTAATGAGTTATTTTTTTAAGTAGAAACCTAAATGTTGCTTAAATATTACAAAAAACACTGTTTAACAACAAATTTAGACTGTTTTAACCCGGCGCATCTACCAAAAATCAATTTTTTATAACTTTTATTTGATAAGCCATTTTATTAAGCCAAAAATTAAAATTTTCAAAATGTAAATAGACTCTAATTAGTTATTTTTTCAAATAGAAACCTAAATGTTGTTTAAATATTACCAAAAACACTATTTAACAACAGATTTAGACTGTTTTAACCCGGCGCATCTACCAAAAACCAATTTTTATAATTTTTATTTAATAAGCCATTTTTCCAAGCTAAAAATTAAAATTTTTAAAATGCAGATAGACTCTAATGAGTTATTTTTTTAAATAAAAACCTAATTGTTGTTTAAATATTACAAAAAACATTATTTAACGACAGATTTAGACTGTTTTAACCCGGCGCATCCACCAAAAATCAATTTTTATAATTTTTATTTGATAAGCCATTTTTCCAAGCCAAAAATTAAAATTTTCAAAATACAGATAGACTCTAATGAGTTATTTTTACAAATAGAAACCTAAATGTTGTTTAAATATTACAAAAAACACTGTTTAACAACAAATTTAGACTGTTTTAACCCGGCGCATCCACCAAAAACCAAATTTTATAATTTGTATTAGATAAGCCATTTTTCCAAACCAAAAATAAAAATTTTCAAAATGCAAATAGATTCTAATGAGTTATTTTTTTAAGTAGAAACCTAAATGTTGCTTAAATATTACAAAAAACACTGTTTAACAACAAATTTAGACTGTTTTAACCCGGCGCATCTACCAAAAATCAATTTTTTATAACTTTTATTTGATAAGCCATTTTATTAAGCCAAAAATTAAAATTTTCAAAATGTAAATAGACTCTAATTAGTTATTTTTTCAAATAGAAACCTAAATGTTGTTTAAATATTACCAAAAACACTATTTAACAACAGATTTAGACTGTTTTAACCCGGCGCATCTACCAAAAACCAATTTTTATAATTTTTATTTAATAAGCCATTTTTCCAAGCTAAAAATTAAAATTTTTAAAATGCAGATAGACTCTAATGAGTTATTTTTTTAAATAAAAACCTAATTGTTGTTTAAATATTACAAAAAACATTATTTAACGACAGATTTAGACTGTTTTAACCCGGCGCATCCACCAAAAATCAATTTTTTATAATTTTTATTTGATAAGCCATTTTTCCAAGCCAAAAATTAAAATTTTCAAAATACAGATAGACTCTAATGAGTTATTTTTACAAATAGAAACCTAAATGTTGTTTAAATATTACAAAAAACACTGTTTAACAACAAATTTAGACTGTTTTAACCCGGCGCATCCACCAAAAACCAAATTTTATAATTTGTATTAGATAAGCCATTTTTCCAAACCAAAAATAAAAATTTTCAAAATGCAAATAGATTCTAATGAGTTATTTTTTTAAGTAGAAACCTAAATGTTGCTTAAATATTACAAAAAACACTGTTTAACAACAAATTTAGACTGTTTTAACCCGGCGCATCTACCAAAAATCAATTTTTTATAACTTTTATTTGATAAGCCATTTTATTAAGCCAAAAATTAAAATTTTCAAAATGTAAATAGACTCTAATTAGTTATTTTTTCAAATAGAAACTTAAATGTTGTTTAAATATTACAAAAAACATTATTTAACAACAGATTTAGACTGTTTTGACCCGGCGCATCCACCAAAAACCAATTTTTATAATTTTTATTTAATAAGCCATTTTTCCAATCCAAAAATTAAAATTTTCAAAATGCAGATAGACTCTAATGAGTTATTTTTTTAAATAAAAACCTAATTGTTGTTTAAATATTACAAAAAACATTATTTAACGACAGATTTAGACTGTTTTAGCCCGGCGCATCTACCAAAAACCAATTTTTATAATTTTTATTTGATAAGCCATTTTTCCAAGCCAAAAATTAAAATTTTCAAAATGTAAATAGATTCTAATGAGTTATTTTTTTAAATAGAAACTTAATTGTTGCTTAAATATTACAAAAAACACTATTTAACAACAGATTTAGACTGTTTTAACCCGGCGCATCCACCAAAAACCAATTTTTATAATTTTTATTTAATAAGCCATTTTTCCAAACCAAAAATAAAAATTTTCAAAATTCAAATAGATTCTAATGAGTTATTTTTTTAAATAGAAACCTAAATGTTGCTTAAATATTACAAAAAACACTGTTTAACAACAGATTCAGAATGCTTTAACCCGGCGCATCCACCAAAAATCAATTTTTCATAATTTTTATTTGATAAGCCATTTTATCAAGCCAAAAATTAAAATTTTCAAAATGTAAATAGATTCTAATGAGTTATTTTTTTAAATAAAAACTTAAATGTTATTTGAATATTATAAAAAACACTGTTTAACAACAGGTTTAGACTGTTTTAACCCGGCGCATCCACCAAAACCAATTTTTATAATTTGTATTAGATAAGCCATTTTTCCAACCCAAAAATTAAAATTTTCAAAATCTAAATAGATTCTAATGAGTTATTTTTTCAAATAGAAACTTAAATGTTATTTAAATATTACAAAAAAACACTATCTATCAACAGGTTTAAACTGTTTTACCCGGCGCATCCACCAAAAACCAATTTTTATAATTTTTATTTAATAAGCCATTTTTCTAAGCCAAAAATTAAAATTTTCAAAATGTAAATAGACTCTAATGAGTTATTTTTTTTTAAATAAAAACTTATTGTTGTTTGAATATTACAGAAAACATTATTTAACAACAAATTTAGACTGTTTTGACCCGGCGCATCCACCAAAACCGATTTTTATAATTTGTATTAGATAAGCCATTTTTTCAAGCCACAAATTAAAATTTTGTAAATTTTATAAATCTTTAAAAGAGATTTGTTTTAGTTAGGTTCTCATATAGAAACCAAAATCTTCAAAATTTTCAGAAATAAAAAGTATTTTATAAAACAGTTTTCAAGTATTTGTTTTTTTGTATTACTGAAATTAAACACAAAATACTATTTTTTTGTTAAAACACAGTTAAATCTATTTAAAACAATTTTTTAAAACGCTTTATAATTAATTTTTTTTTCTAACTTTTAAGCTGAAATCTTCTCGCAAATTTCTCTGTAATCAAACAGAATTAAAAATCAATTCGAGCGCATTCAATAAAACCAAACGACTCCACTTGAAAATGCGATATTTTGTCGAGTTTGTGAAAAACAAAGATCTTGAACGTATCGGAAATGTATCTTTCCCAACACAAGAATGGTTTCTAATTTAGTTGTTGTGTTTGATTTCCGTTTGCTTTTATCAGAAATTCGAGATTGAGTGACAGAAATATTTAGCTTTTTCACAAATTTAATTAATTCAGGATTATGTTTGGCAACTTTCAGAATGTTTAGAGAAGATTTTCGTACAAGAAAGATATGCAAATTTTACTCCAATCGCGTTATTTATAGTTTCATATTTCCATAAATGCACGTGATTTGAATTAAATTGTCAGAAATTGAAATTTATAGCTTATTGAATTTAGCTAAAAGCAATTAGAATTTTTCTTCGTTTCGGAAATTATTATTTATGGCTTGGAAAAATGTTTATCAAACAAAAATTATGTAAAGCAATTTTGGTGGATGCGCCGGGTTTAAATTTTTAACATTTGTTATTAAATAATTTTTTATATTATATTTAAGAAACATTTTGGTTTCTATTTAAGAAACTAACTAAAACAAGCTTAGCTTAATACAATCCAGCTACAAAATTTTAATTTAGAGCTTCGAAAAATAATTAAAATTAATTTTGGTGGATGCGCCGGGTTCAAATTTTTAAAATTACTTCAGCAATTTTGTTAAACAAATGTCCTAGAAAAAAACTGAAACTACTGCTGAAAAAGCTTGTAATAAACGACATTTATTCGTGACTATTTTTTTCAGAATTGTTTTAAGTTTTGCTCCTGAAATTTACTAAAAGAAACACTTATTTTGGTTATAAGCTTCTTTTTCAGGAAACCCACCTTGCTGAAAAGTCTTGAAATAAACGATGTCTATTTCTGTTTGATTTTCTCAGAATTTTCTCAAATTTTGTGCTGAAGTATACTGAGGAGAACACTTATTTTGGTTTTAACATTTTAAGCTTTTGATTTCAAGAAACCTATTTTACTAAATTACTGAAAAATCTTTTAAAAAACGACGTTTATTGCTGTTTGTTTTTTCAGAGTTTTCACAAATTTTATTCCTGAAATTTACTAAAAGAAACATTTATTTTGGTTTCAGTGGTTAAGGCTTTTTTCTGGAAACTTATCTAGCAAAACTGCTGAAAAAATCTTGTAAAAAACAATGTTTCTAAAAAAAATAGTTTGTTGTTTTTGAAATTTGCTGAAACAAATAATTTAGCTTTCAACGTTTTCAGGTTTTCTAAAAAAATTTCTTTGATATTCTTTAAAAGCTTTCTAATTGTGATTTGTAAATTTTTTCAGAAACAAATGATCTAAATTAAGAATTATTTATTCTTAAAAAACTCTCTCAGAAAATTGCTGAAAATCTTTATAATAAACGACTTGATTTTACTGAAAAACAGATATTTCAAATTTGTTTTAACATTTTAGTGTCCTGAAAATATTAATTTTTCCCCATTTTTTTTCCTGAAAAAACCATTCACAATAACGAGTTTAAACTCTGAATTAAGACTCATTTACTACATAAAATGTTTTAAAAAAACCGTCTAATGACTCCCGACTTTGTTAACATCATTACTTAATAAATGATCCTTTTTATTATCCTTGAGAGAGGAAGTTGGGGCATTATCCTAACTTCTGTATTAAGCTTAATCTCACCCAACGTATCTTTATAATTAAATGAGATGCTTTTTCCTAAAGTTTGTAAACACAATTTCAATTATTTTCTCAGTTATTTTAGCTAATTGCTAGACTATTAGCTGATTAGCTAGAGGATTGGTCATCATGGCTTCTATCTCGTAATTAGATCAACCTGTATGGAATTGAGCGAAATTAATTTGCTTTCCGGCAGTATTTTGACAAATATTTAAACTAATTAACTGAAATAATTTCAAAACGTTTTAATAATTTAATTCGGGGTTCTCTCAGAGTCTATTTATAGCGCTTTCAGGTTTTTCCTTCACCAAACGCAATTACCGTTTTTGTTTTATTCATTGTGTTTCTGATTTTAAACCTCTAAAACATGTTTACAAGAATCGCTCAAAGGGATATTGATCGGTGTTGTGGTGACGAGACATTTGATTAGAGTGCCACTTTGAAGGTGCTTTAATTAAATTTCCTGAAGGGTCCTTACTGAAGTTTTTTTGCCAAAACAAGACATGATACTCTTATTTCAAGGACGAGATTTCCTGTCTGTGAGAGCTTTAGTTACTGAGAGGAGATAGCTTTTAAATAAAACAGCTTGAAAATCAAAATTTATTGCATTAGAAACAGGCCAAAAAGCAACAACAGCACATTTCAAGACAGGCAAACAGCAAAATTAGAAGTTTGTCTACAAACGAGTGCCAGCAATCCTCGCTGTTTATCCTGAAACGACAAAATAATGTTTTTATTTTCATTAAGACGGTTTTAAAGTCTCTTACCCCATTTTTGTACGAGAAATTTTCCGAATTTTGTCAGGTTTAATAAATTTTATGTCATGAAAATCAGATGACTCGATGCGTAAAAAGGATTTATACAACAAAACTAATTTGATGTATTAGAAAAAATTTCATTTCGGCATATGAATCAGGTTTGTGCTGTGAGTTGAGAGAGTTTTGTTATTCAAACGAAAATGATCGGATTGTGAGAGGTTTTTTTTCAGGAAAATTGTTTTTCTTTGAGTTTATAAAAGTTTTTAATGTATTAATTGAAAAAGAGATTACAGAGGAATATATGTTGTGGTAGAACAACATTATACAACGTATACATCATTAGTACAAAAGAAAGTTTTTCAAAAATTAAAAAAAAACTTTTGAATTAAAACAAAACTGTTATTTTTTCAAATACTAAAATTTTTGAGTTCTAAGATGTTATATTTGTAGATCTAGGTCTTTTTAATTCTGTAGTTTTTTGTATTTTTAGATTTATTTTAACTCTCTATTTAGCTTTCTTACCCCTACATCTCATTAAAATTGGTGTGTGGGTAGCAATGTCTCGTAGAAGGATCATAGGACCAATATTTTTTGATGGAACTGTTACAGCCGAAAGATACTGAAACAATATCTTAACTGCTTTTGTTGAACAATTACATGATGACGAGCTCCAAAACGGATACTTCCAACATGATGGCTCTACATCACACACAACAGAAGCTAATTTTAATTTTTTACGTCAGTTCTTTGATGACAGAATAGTTTACATTCAGTTCCGGAGTACCCACCGAGATCACCAGATTTAACTCCTCTAGATTATTTTTTATTCGGCTATCTAAAAAACACAATTTTTTAAAATCTCGTTAATACCATACAGGATCTTAAAGACCGCATTACTGAAGAGTGTGCTCGTATAACCCCTCAGATATTACAAAATGTTTTTAACAATATGAAAAAACGTGTAAATCTGTGTCTTCAAAACAACGGAGAACACTTTCAACAATTTTTGTAATTTTTTGAGATTATACTGTTTCACAAATCTGCAGATTTTACTTTGTTTGTTTTATGGTTAAACAAACTTAAACTTAAAAAAAACACCTGATTAGTATGCAACCAATAATACACGGAGCGCACTGCGCAGGTCACACCAAAATCTTCGTGTAAACTAATCGACATACGTTTCAAATTTCATAGCAAGAATAAATAAATAATGAACGGTCTGTACATTCTTAAAACTATCCAAATTTTAAAATTCTGGAGTCTGTAGATGTGTCAAATCTTTAGCATCTTATATTTCAGAATTTTTCAATTTCTAAATTCTAATAGAGTGGTTGGATTTTGTCGTGAGCGATGAGTCATTCTGCGCAAAGTAAGAAAACACGTGTTGGTTAAGCGCTATTCTCTAACCCAAAAACATTCTCATTTCGTTTCGTTCCTTCTTCTCGAACGGTTGTGGTAAAGCCTGATGCGTGTATTGACAGATTTGTAATTTTATTTTAACAGTCTTTTTCAAGACTCTGTTTTTTTCGTGGTTTACAATTTAGAAACAAGGATATAAATGTGTTTTTGCAGAACATACTTTGCGACAATATGATGGGCAATAACGATCGTGTTGTTCATAGTCAAGGGAGGCAGATAATTTATAACGTTTTTTCGTTTATGAAAGAGGAAAAAGAGAAAGGTGAAGTTATAATTCCCTTAAGTCGTTTACAAGAACGTGTTGCTAAAGCCACTGGTGTTGGTCTTAACACGGTAAGGAGAATTATAGAAGAAGGTAGCAAGAAACCTGAAAATAGCAAATTTCAATCTCCGCGTAAAAAAATCAACAAAACATCGCCAAAAAGCACATTGGATGAATTCGAAGAAGAAATAGTTCGCAAAGTAATTTATAAGTTTGCCGCCATTTATAAAAGATGACCGACAATGCAAGTTTTATTTGAGACAGTAAAACGTGAAGATGTTAATTTTACTGGGAAAATAGATTCATTTAGACAGTTCATCCGAAAGCTAGGTTTTCGTTGGAAGAAATCGACAGATAATCGAAAAATCTTAATTGAAAAAACGGACATCAGGTTAAAACGAGTTGAATATTTAAGACAACTTAAAAAGTACAAAAAAGAAGGTCGAAATATTATATACTGTGATGAAACTTACCTTCACAGTTCCCATACTGTACCGATGGCATGGGATGATGGCACAAATAACATGCTTAAGGCACCGATAGCCAAAGGGCGACGTCTAATTATTTTACACGCTGGAGGCGCGCAAGGTTTTGTGTCTAATGCTTTAAATATATTTAAATGGAGATCGAAAACAGGCGACTATCACGATGAAATGAACAACAACAACTTCACCAAATGGTTGAAAGAAAAATTTATTCCCAACATTTCAAGGAAATCGGTTTTGGTGGTGGATAACGCGTCCTACCATAATATGGCAATAGAACCTAGTCCGAACTCATCATGGAAAAAAGCAGCAATGCAACAATGGCTAAACGAAAGAGGAATTTTTTTTGGAACCAAAGAAACAAAGGCAGAATTATACAAAAAAATTAATTTGAATAAACCACCGTATAAGCAATTGGCGATCGACGAAATTCTGGCAGAATGTGATATGTCAGTTTTACGGTTGCCTCCATATCATCCGGAGCTTAACCCCATCGAAAAAATTTGGGCATTAATAAAAAATCATGTGGCCGTTCACAACGTAACATTTAAATTAGAAGACGTCTGGAAATTAGCTGAAGACAAATTTGCTACGATTTCAGTGGAACAATAGAGAAATATATGTAACCACGTAGAAAAACCCGAGGAGGAATACATGGCCAGAGAACACATTATGGATGATATAGAGGACTTCATAATTTCTGTTAGAGCTGACGCAAGTGATAACGATTCGGAATTTTACATTTCTTCCGACGAGGAAAACGATTTAGGTTGCGCAAAATTGCAAGAATAATGCAAAAATGTTTTATCTCAACTGAATAATTTTTTTAAAAAAATTTCATACTCTTTATTTTATCTTTTGTTTTTTCATAATCTCTGTGCAGTCTATTCTATTAAATTTGTCTTTTAGTTTGTATTTTTATTGTATTATAGTACAAAATACAACAAACAACGGGTCCCTGCCTGCGCATTTCATGCAGACTTTTAAATTTGCCGCAATCTGAAACTAGTCAGATGTTTTTGGGTTTCACTTATCGCATTTAAGATTTTACTTCACGCAGATCTGTTCAAGGTCATCACCCACGACAAAACCCAACCACTCTATCACCTTTTTAATTTTTTTAAGTTTCCAATTGTTCTATTTTTAAAATTTTGAGGTTTTAAAATTTTTGGGTTGCAAGATGCTATATTTGTTGATCTAAATTCTTATAATTCTATATTTTACTGTATTTCTAAATTATTTTGATTCTCTACTTATATTTCTACATTCTCGAAACTGCCCAAAGTTTAAGATTTTGGAATTTCTAGATGTTTTAAACACTCTAATCCTTATAATTTTAAGTTTTTTAATTTCAAAATTTTTACATTATTAGATTCAAATTTCTACATTTTTTAATTTATTTTTTTATTTCTAGATGTTTCTAATTGTCATATTCTTAAATACATTTCAAAATTTTTGAATTTTATGATTGTCCTTCTGTATTTCTACATCTTTTTAATTCTAGTCTATTTATTTTTTTATCTCTATGCTTTGATTTCTACGTTTTTAAAATTGTTTACATTTCTCATTTGAAAATTCTGAAGCTTGTAGATGTTCCTAATTTCAAAATTTATATTTTAAGATTTTTTTAAATTTTTAATTTATTTACATTTCTACATTTATGGTCCCTAGATTTCTATAGTTCTGTAGATTAGTTATTTCACAATACATCTATTTTCAAATTTTTATTTTATTAATTTTCTAAATTTTTTTATTTTCAAATATATTTTAGTTTCTTAGAAATCTAAATTTACATATACATTTCTGAATTCTTTTATTTCTTTTTAAAATAAATTTTAAATATTCTGTGAATTTTAGGTTTGTAGATTATTCATTTACATTTGAGTGTTTCTAAATTCTAATTTGTACTTTTCTAAACTTAGAAGTGTATAAGTTTTTAAATTTTTCTATTTCAAGTGTCGTCTTAGATTTATACATTCCGAAATTTTTTAATTTCTGATTTTTTAAATTTTTATTTGAATAAAAGGAAAATCACTTTACTGAGGGTCTAATTATATTTTTACATTTCTGAATCTTTGAGATCTTCAATGGCTTATATTTTAAGGTTTCTAGACTCTATTTTCTACATTTTTAAACATTCTTATAATAGGTTTTGGGTTTCTACATTTCCATATTTCTAAATCCTCAAATACGTTTTAAGTTTTAGAAATTCCAAAACTTTCTAAACACTAGATGTCATTTTTTTATATTTCTAGAATATTCAGCGCACGTTTTATAAGGCAAATAAGTCATGAAAGAAATGTTTAGTCACGAAAGCTTGCTCGAGTAGTCTAATTTTTCTTAAATGACTTATTTCCTATTAAAACATGAGTACAATACATAGTTTTATCCAACACCTCTCTCTGTAAGAGTTCCTAAAAAATCATCAAATTCCAAAAATTTTATATCTACAGTGATTAGTAGTAGTCTATGATTTGGTTGTCATGTTGTTGTTGACAACAAAATTATTATTTGAGAAAAATTTTGCAAACAAACTGTTTCGGCGCTTGAAACATTGTTGGAAATGAAAAGAAGTAGTTCTCTTCCTGAAAAAATTGCGAAAGATGTTGAAGAAGTCACATTGAGTGTGCTATCCAAGAAATCCAGGGACGCTTATTACAAAGAATTGAGTGAGTTTTGGAATAACTGGAAACAGGAAAACGATGTTTGTGGGGTAAGCGTAGACGTGCTGTTGGATTACTTCTTCAACGCTAAAAAAAAGACTCGCTGCCTCTTCAATGTGGACGAAATACATGTTAAGACCGACATTAAAGCTTCACGAAAATACAGATGTTTCACAATGTGGCAAGTTGATAGCTTTTTTGAAGAAAGAATCAAAAAATTACAAATGCAAAAAATCAAAAATTCTTGAAAGAGAGCATATTCAACAGTTTCTAGCAGAAGCACCAAAAAAAAAAATATTTGATGTTGAAGGTAGGTCGATTTTGTTATTAGAGAATGAAATCTAATTTTTTACATTACAGGTCGCACTAATTTTTGGTGTGTCAAGTGAATGTCGATGTTGTAAATTATTAAACATGTCAATCAATAACGTAGAAGATAAAGAATCCTATATGTTGGTATCTGGTACAGATACGTAGCTTTACGATTATGGAGAAATAATTTGCAGTTAATGTGCTAGATATCTGTTGAAAATATATGTCTCTCGGACCTATGAATATTTCCCACAACAGGTTGTTGTTGTGTTATAAAAGTGAGAAATGCACAATACAGCCAGTAGGAATAAATAATCTATCAGTAGTAGCAGATTTTTTAAAATTACCAGAATCAGAGTCTTACACAGGACACAGTATAAGACACAAAACAGAGAGTTTATTGTCCAAGGCTGGAGCCGATCTTGGTATGGTCCAACGTCATGGCCGATGGAAGACGTGGCACAAGCGTATGTCGTAGAGTCAATTTTGAGCAAAAAAGACATTGCTAAGAAGACACTTCTACATTCTATTTTTTCATTTTTAAATATTTCAATTTTAAGTTTTTGAATTTTCAAATTTTACATTTCTAAATCCTCGGATACATTTCAAGTTTTTAAAATTTCAAAACACTAGATGTCCTTTGTTATATTTCTAGAAATTTTTAAATTTCTACATTATCAAAGCTCAATATTCCGATTGGCTGCCAGTTTTCGCTAACTTAAATTCCACCATTCTGCCGGGGTCGTAAAAACTAAATATTTGTCAGCTATTTAGAAAATAAACAAGTGAAAATCCCGCATTTGTAAATTTGCAAATCTTGCAAAACTTCTCTCCTGTCTTAATTTGCATAGCATTATCGTGGAAAATTAGGAATTCGAAGAGAAAAATTTAATTAAATTTACATAAAAAAACGAAACATTCAATAAATCGAGTCTTTAGAAGATCAATCAAGAATTTTTTTAATGAAATTAAGGAACGCTAAGTGATATTCCGCTTTTTAATTAAAAGGTATTCGAGAATATTTATCTTCCTGACAGTCCTTGTGAATTCCTGACATTTCAAGAGGTGCAAAAGGTGGAAGGAAATATCTCTTCTTGGGTAGGTAAATATTGTAGTGTACATTTTAAACCGGAAAATTATATTTAAATGTTTTTCAGGATATTTAAGTTTTGTAATTATTTACTGTCAAGAGTAATTTATAAGTTTAGATTGAGATAATATTTAGCTATTTTCAGCGAGTTATTTTTAACATTTATTTAGTTACTGAATTAATTTTAATTATACAGTGGAGGAGGTTTAAATAAAGTTTAAGCTTCAGAAATAACAGAAAAAAATATAAAAGCAAAAGCAGTTGAAGTATTAGTTATATCTGTATTTTTGTACTTTTCTATTATTCTCACAGGTTCATGAATTTTGGTTTCAATTTTTGTCTTGTCTGACTTACATAAATTACAATTTAATAATAATAACTATTTCCAACAGGAAAACCCATTTACAGGAAATATACAACAAAAGCTAAAGTTACCAAAAATAATAATCAAACATATACAAGTTTAAATACTATAATACAATACTAAAACTATTATATTAATAAAAATTAAAAAGAATCAATTGCACAATTTAAAATACATTTTATTGAGTCATGGTTTAGATCACAGGTACTACTCAATTTGTTACGTAGCGAAGACATGAGTGAAATGGGAGACCTATCCCTACATTTGACCGACTAGTAGTTGTATAAAAGGTACGCGGCTCACGACAATTAAACTGCAGGACATAGAAACATAGACGACCTAAGAGATAACTGCAATCAATCCGATTGTGAGTTAAATTATAAAGAAATTTTAATGCATAGCAAATCCGTCGAGTTTCTAAGGAAGTAAAATTGAATTTAATTAATAGAAGACCTTGATCAATTTCTCTTTCAGGTTAGACGCCGTCCACTAAAAATGATAAGAACTTTAAAAACTTTCGTTGTATTTTTTCAATCTGTAAGATATAGGTATTGTAGATAGGATACCAAATCAACGATCCGTATTCTAATCTAGACCTTACCAAAGCGTAAAATAAAATAGTCAATGGCCGAACGTTAGAAAAATTTTTGCAGTTTCTATATATGAAGCCATACAATCTATAAGCTGTACATATAATATCAGCAATATGGTCGTTAAAAATAAGTTCTGCGTCGAAGATAATGCCCAGGTCTTTAACAGTAAGGGCTCGGTTTAAATCACATGATGCTATGTTGTAAGAGAATTCGATTGGATGGTGCTTTTTCGTGAAAGATATCACATTCCATTTAGACAGATTTAGTTGCAGATGATTTCTCTTACACCAGTTATACAGTGCGTCGAGATTACTTTGCAGAGTTCTACAGTCGTCGATAGAATTAATTTCCAAGTACAATTTTAAGTCGTCGGCAAATAACAACTTATGACAAGAGTTCAACGAAAGAGTAATATCGTTTATGAAAAGAAGAAACAGAAGGAGAACAAGATTTGACCCTTGTGGGACCCCGGAAGTTGGAGTGTTTATATCAGATAGGTAATTGCGATATTTAACCTGTTGTTTCCTGTCGAAAAGATATGATTGCATTAACGAAAGCAAATAACCAGAAAAACCGAAGATATCAAGTTTATTCAAAAGTATATGATGATCCATTTGATCGAATGCTTTCTGGAAATCCGTATAAATGGCGTCTACTTGTTTTCGTTTGTCAAGAGCATCTGCAATGTACTGTGTAAAACAGGCTAAATTTGTAAACGTGGATCGTTTTTTCATGAAACCATGCTGACAGGGAGAGATGTAATTATTAACGCAAGAATAAATATGAGTGAAAATAATCGATTCAAAACCTTTGGGGAAATTACACAAAATAGAAATAGGTCGATAGTTCTGTATTACCTTAGGATTACAATTTTTGAGTATTGGGCAAACTTGCGCCACCTTCCAAATTGTAGGAAAAATAGAAGATTTCAGTATTAAATTGAAAATATGACAAAGAGATTTTGCAAAAACGTACGCACAGTCCTTAAGTAAAAAACCTGGAATACCATCACAGCCCGATGTTAGGGTAGCTTTTACATGTTTCAGTTTCGTTACAATTTCACTTTCTGATGTTTATTGTTTCGAGAAACTTGTCGCCAAGAACATTGGAATGATTAGAACATGAACTTGGTATATATACGCTCTTAGAAAATTCAGCAAAGTGATTCACTATACTACTGGGGTGGAAACTGCTTCCCCATTTACCAACATGGTGCCTGGGATGCAAGACTTGTTTTTCTTTGACCGAACAAATGTCCAAAACTTTTTCGGATCTTTAGAGATAGTTGATTCCATTGAAGAAATATAATTAGAATATGCTTTTTCAATAAGTTGCTTGGTTCTTGATCGCAAAATTTTAAATTGTTCATACGAATTCTGACAATGAAATTTACGAAATTACAATATAAATTACTAGTTATTACAAAATAACTTATAAACATCTGAAAAATGTAAAAAAGAAATTTGATACTTATTGTGTACCAGACTGATCAAAAGACGACTTTTAGAATTTATTCTTTTAAAATATGGAAAATGGAAAGAGAAATTTTGGTAATAAAAAGGACAGAAAAAATACAGAAATAGAAATTTTCAATATTTTTAAACTTAGAAAGTATTTGATTCTGAATTTAGAAAAATTTAATATTTGGAAATGTAAAAAATGAAGTATAGAATTTTAAGAATATAAAAATACATAAAACTATAGTATTTAAGAAAAATATTCTTGAAGTGTAACAAATTTAGATTTTTAAGAACCAGAAATGTATTTAATGTGAAAATTAGAATTTAGAAATTGAAATATTTTGAAATACTTAAAACCTGTTGGAAATTTGAGATATCTACAGACTCCAGAAAGTTAAAATTTTGGAAGTTTTGAGAATATTCTTAGAAATGCAGAAACCTAGAAAATTTAAAAAATAGAAAAATGAGAAAACTTAGAATTTAAAAATTTTGAAATGTAATTAATTTAGATATTAATTTGATAATAATTGAAAAATTAGAAATTTTAAAATACAGAAATATATTAATTTAAGACGACATTTAGAAACTAAGATAGAAAAATTTAGAAACTTAAGGATTCTAAAGTTTAAAAATGAACAAATTAAAACCTAGAAACCTGTAAATATAAACAAAAGAACTACAAATCTAAGAATCTCAGATTTACACAAAATAAAAAAATCTAGAAACACACAGATATAAATGTAGGTTTGGATTTTCAAAAAGCTTATATACACTCGACGATGAACATTGAAATTGAAATCAAGATAATTTTGATTAATAATTTTCAAAAATAAATATTTATTTACAAATTAAACAAAAATTTGATTTCAAGTAACAAAACAAAATTAAGAAAACTGCAAAAAAATGGTTTCAGTAGCGAGTATTTCCTCCTCGAGCTTGAATTACAGCTCTCATTCGTCGAGGCATACTTGCAATCAAGTCTGCGATCTCATCTTGGGCTAGTAGTTCCCACTCATTCATCAAAGCCTGTTCCAGCTCAATTATTGCATGAAACTCGCTCTAGTTCTGCCTAATCCTTTTCCTCAGGTTGTTCCATATGTGCTCAATGGGGTTTAGGTCAGGGCTCATGGGTGGCCACCTTAGCTTCCATTAAGGTACTGACGCGTAATTTGGGCTGTGTGAGGGCGCGCATTGTCGCGCATTAAGAAAAACTCTTTCCCTACAAATGGCGCAAAAGGAACCACATGCTCTTGTAAACACTTCCTAATGTACCAGAAAGCGTTAATGCTACCTCTCCGCACCGTTACAAGAGCTGTGTGAGCCTCTAAAAAAATACCTCCCTATACCATTACACCTCCACTACCAAATGCTACTTTAGGCGTAAAGCAACACTGGACATACCGTTCCCCCAAGCGTCTTAATACTCGTAGACGACGATCAGGTGAATACCTAGTGAAACGCGACTCATCAATAAAGAGAACGGAGCCCCGTTCGTCCGTATTCCAGTCAACATGATTTCATGCAAATTCCAATTGCTGTCTGCGATAATGCTCTGCGTTCAACTTAGGGCCAGTAGCAGGTGGATGTGATGTCAAATTGTTTTCCTTCAACCTTCTTAAAACAGTATCAGGAGAAATCATGATCCCATGAACATCCGCCAGTCTCCTGGCCAAAGCTGTAGCAGGAAGAGTCCGTTCTCGCAGCATTTGTAATCGAAAAAATCGGTCTTCCACTTCATTTGTTATTCGTTTTCTGCCTTGTCCAGATCTTTGCAATAAATCGTATTCTGCGTCCATCATTATGTAAAGCAACAGCCTGGGCAGCTTCTTCGGGACTCATTACAATATGAATCGCTTCTACAACAAATCTCTTCCCCAAAAAGCCAAATTAAACCAAAACCAGTTATCGACACAAATTTGTGTAAAACAAACAAAACCTTTCTGATTGGAAGCCACTTAAAAAAATAGATACAAAAAATAATCTGTGTGATAGGAGTTAACCTAAAAAACTTGAATATCCTTTATTTTAGTTGTTTTTTTATGTGTAGCCAGTTAGCCATATAAAATCAATGTAGAGATCGTTTTCGCAAATTTACGGAACAAAAATCAAGTGTCCTGTTAATTTTGCGGTTGAGATTAGATTTGAGAACATAGAAATGTGGAAATTTTGAGAATGAAAGAATTTTGAAATAACTAATTTTTACAAAAATATAGACAATTTTAAAAATGTAGAAATCAACGCATAGAATTAGAAAATATTTAATACAGTAGACTAGAATTAAGAGAATCTAGAAATACAGAAATGTAAAATCTTAGAATTTAAAAATTATAAAATGAAATAAATTTAAGAATATGACAATTGAAAAATTCATAATCAAAAATTATTTTAACAATAAAATATAGAAATGTACAAATTGAAAAATAAGATGTTAAGAAATTAAAACATCTACAGACTTCAGAAGTTCAAAACCTTTTTTGAGGATATTTAATTCTAATTTCTAAATTTTATTTTTACAATAATTTCAATTAGATTTCTAATATTTTAATTGTCATATTTTTAAATAGATATATATATACAAATCTAAGTAAAAAATTAAGAAAATTCAGAAATACAGAAAAATATAGAAATAATCTAATCATCTATTAATACAACATTTTAGAAATTTAAAGAATCTTTAAATGCGAGCATCTTTAATAATGTCAGAATTTTAAAATGTGAATATTTTTAAAATGTAGAAATCAATGTAGAAAATCAAAAAAATCAAAACTATAAAATTAAAAGAACCTAGAAGTACAGAAATGTAGTTTCTTAGAGTTCAAAAATTTTAAAATGTAGTTAATTTAGATTTTCAAAAGATTAAATTGTATTTAAGAACATGATAATTGCAAAATTAGATATATAAAGATCTAGAAATATTTTAAAAGCAGAATTTAGGAATTAAAAACTTTTTTGCGCGATTGGTTGTTTTTATCAGTTGACTGTGCCTGTTTCCACGACGGTAGGTTGCTGTTACTGGTTGCTACGTGTAACAAAACGGTAAGTAATTCACTTACCGTTCAGTGAACAGTAAGCAATTAAATCTAAAAAAAAAAATTTGCGATTTATTTATTTAAATTACATGTACAATTATTATAATTAATAGTAGTAATACCACTCCCATTTGAGTTTTTAGTGTTAATAGACAAACGTTCCGACGTAGAAATCCCTGCTTGTTGTAATAGTTTACCAACATCGCTGTGTAAAATTTTATGAGCAAATTCAATTTTGTTTTGGAGGGAATCTTCCACGTAACTCTCGGCCACCGTTGATGAACGCCACCCACCATGTCTTTTTAGTCCCAACACATCAACTCCGTTATTCGCCAAAAGTGTAGCCGATGTGCGTCGAAACGAGTGTCCAGTAAAACCTTCAGGGGCTTGCAACTTTAAATACTTTGCAATTTTTGACGGCCAGCATTCAATTGTGCCTTTTCCTGTGACTTGCCTAGTGCATTTGCCATTTCGATAGTTCAGAAATAAATGATCTGACGTTGGGTTGCTTGGTCGAATTCTTATGTAGGTATTTTCGAAGTATTTCCAAATAATGGACTGCTTCATTTTCTTTATTAATAACTGTGAACGTTCGCTGTATATTCGTTTTTGTATATTTACTATAAACATTTCTTCATGTTCTTCTATGTCACTCATTTTAATATTGTACAATTCCTCTCGTCTACAAGCGCCCGATACTACCAATATCATTGCTACCTGCAAATATATTGTTTCCTTAGAACTCAGATGTACCACCTCATCATCTACAACATACCTTTTGCATTAAAAATTGTTCGTCTGGTGCTTCATTCAAGAATATTTCCATATGTCTTCTTTGGTAAAAATTTTAGCCTTCTTAGGCCGATATCCAATATTTTTTCTCTTAAGATAAGCAATTAATGTAGCAAACTTAGAAATATCGATAGCATCATGGAGAAAAATTGTACTCTTCAGCATAGAATACTCCGCCCATAAACTGCCTGGAGCCTTCAAGTGTCCACTTCTCACCACAAAATACGCTAACAAGCTCTTTTCATTTACAGAAATCTTCTTTGCTTCACGCCATTCCTTAAACAACTTGTATGTCTGTTCATATCGGGCTTTAGATTTTTCTGGAATTATTGCCGAACATCCTTCTTGCCAAGCGTCTTCTAAATCATCCGGTAGATCATCACTATCGCTCATATTTGCTTCGAAAACGGAACCACAAAACAGAACTATGTAGGAATGATTGTGTCAAAAAGACAATTTTACTTGTTTGGAACAAAACCATAGCAACCATGGAACAGCCACCCAAAGTTTTCAGTTTCAATCTTCCCGATTATCATAAATGTATTGATATAAATTATTATTATTATTATTCTAGAAACTCCAATCGCGCAAAAAACGTTATAAGCATGTCGAACGTTAAGGATTACCGTTCTCAGACAATAATTGGAGTCGTCGCTTCGCTCCTCCTCCAAACAATTGTCTTCGAACGGTAAGCATTCCTTACCGTTCTCCATACTTAATATACTATAAAACATATGCTTTGGAAAAAATTTGAAAATGTTAGCAGTTTTTACAATGTTGAAATGTAGAAATCTAAGTATAGAATTAAAAAAATCTAGAAATACAGAAATGCAGCATCTTAGAAGAGAAGAATCTTGAAACAGAATAAATTTATATTTTTAAGAGGATTAAGAATGTAACAGTTGGGAAATTAAGAATCTAATCTAAATTAAAAAGCTAAAAATATTTTAGAAACAAAATTTTGAAATGTTTTAATTAGAATCTTGGAGTATCTAAATCTATGAAGAAATTTAAAAATCTTTAAATTTAAGCTTCTAAATACTATAAAATGTAGTTATTTGAGAATAGAATTAAAAATATGTAAAAAATGTAAAAAGCAATTTAGAATATAGAAATATCAAATTAATATTTTAAATATAAAATACGTGAATAAATATATTTTTTAAAAATTACGTCTATTTTGCAAATTAATGTTTAGTCTGAAACTAGAACAGCTAGAGCATGAAATACCATCTGGCTGATGTAAAAATTGCCCTATTCCAGCTGTTTCAGGTCGCTACACCCTAATGCATCGTAATTCGTTGGTAGTCTCGTCGTGTTTTCAGCTTTCAGCACGTGTCTCATCAATATGTAATATCTTCATTATTTCAGTGTGTTTGCCCTCAAGTCAATAATAATTGCAACCGAGAACTCTTCTTGAATATCTTATCATAAGATCACTGTCAAACCCTTGTAACATTTTTCTTTTGATCCGAGATAAAAAAGAGACTTTCATTTATCTGAAAAAGGAGATTTTCAGGACTTGCTACGAAAATAGACCGATTTCAGGAATAAATAACAAATGTTTTAATTGGTGTGGGAATTCTGAAATTTACTTCTGAAAAAAAAAACTAAATACTTAGATATTAAAAAATTTATTTCAGGAGTATTTCAAGTTTCAAGATTTTGGGAATATCTAGTTTATTAATAAACTTTTCTTCGAGTTTAATATTTCAAAAGTTTCAGGAGATTCATAGCTTTGAGATATGTATGTTCAGGTAAATTTTACGCTCGAACTAACCGCAATGTTATCGATCTGAAAGGGATTATATCAGGTGAATGAAGCCCTGAAAAAATTTTCAGGACAAGTACAGTTTATTTATTTCGTTATACATAAGTAGAGTTATTTAAAACTCGAAGATCAATAACAGGACAAAGAACATAAAGTAACAAACACAAAAGTTAGGTGGGCTTAAAAAATTTCTCCTGAAACTCTCCTGAAATAATAGCACCAGTTTCACAACTGAATAATTTCACTAAACCCTCTTTAATTTACTCACTCCGGATTACCATTAAACGCTCAAAGTCATTTCTCAACGGAATTGTGCATATTTTAAACCACACACCGTAATTTTAATTTTTTTGCTCTAGAAACGTAATGTCATCAATAAAATTCTGGAGATAGCTGCTTTTATTATCTGTCATAACGTGTAGCTGCTATTTTTAAGACGCTTTTATTAACACGGGGCCATAAAGTCGACCAAATTCGGTGCACTTGACAGAATTAAAATCAGTAAAATATTAATTTGAGTGATGCCAGTAGATAAACAAGAGTTTTGTAACAAATTTTTGAATTTTGGCGTTACTGATGATACTCTGGTAAGACACTTATTCAGAATTGTCGGTCATAAAAGTCTTAAAACAGCTGATGACAGATTTGCAGGTAAAAATAGAGCAAAGACTAAAGGAGTTTCAATACATTAGAAATTTGAAATTTAGAAATATAAAGAAACTTATTAAAGATCTCAAAATATAGGCTTTTTGAAACTTGAAAAATCTTGAAATCTTAAACAATTTTAAAGAATTGTAGAGTCTTTAAATTATGGATATAGTATTAAAAGAATTTATAAAAATAGAAATCTGCAATTTCAAAAATCTCTAATAATTCTGTAATAAAATATAAGACTTTTGAGAAATTAGAAACCTAAAGGAGGTAATGATTTTAAAAACAAAATTTAGAAATATTGAAATTTAAGACAGACAGCTTAAAAATTCAATTGTGGACATTGACACACCAAAAAGCACTAAAAATCAGCAGATTTAGTAAACTAAAAATGTAGAAATTAGAATTTAGAAATAATGTTCAAATTCAGAAATTTAATGTCGCTGAAATATAAGCTAAAAACTTGCTGAAAACCTTAAAATTTAGACAGTTCTGAAAAGGCAGAAACGTAAGAAATCTGAAAATATGAAAATTTGGATATCTAGAAACCTAAAACTTCTAAAATGAAGATAGAAACTTTGAAAATGAAATTTAGAAGTTTAGAATCAAAAAGGCTGAAAGCCTAAGAAGAAACTGCTTTTAAATGTAAGCTTGCAAGTTCCAAGAAAATCTAGAAATCTAGAATCTACAAGTGTTTTATTAAGTTATAAAACTCTAAAAATACAAAATTAAAAAAATTTGAAAACTGAAATTTATAGAAGAAGCTAAGAATGAAACATATTCAAGAAACCAAAATTGTAGAAACTTAAATATTTTAAAATGAGGCTATTTGTTAATTTAAAATTTAGAAATATAGATATTAGAATCTAGAAATTATGTTAAAATCTAGAAATTCAAAAACTTCTGTAAAATATTTCTATAAATTCAAACACATTTTAAAAATTTTCAAAATTTTTATTTCCAGTAAAAATCTAATTCTAGAAATTAGTAGCATTAGATTGCTCTGTCATAATACTCATTTCCTCTGAATCCGCCAAACTTTTAACTGTTTCTTCTTCTAAAACTTCGGCCATCTTCTTCTTCTCTTCCTTAACTTTTGCATACCTTCTCAAATGTGCATCTCTCTCACACCCTTCATCCAGTTTCCTCCTCCTCTCTCTTCCAGTCTTTAAAACTGTTCCCCAACTAAAATCATAACTAAACGGATTCTCTTCAACAAAATTCGTTGCTTCTCTATTAAGTCTCTGTGAATCATCAAACTGTCTTCTTTTATTTTCATCACTGTACGAATCTTCGTACGGATCCGGAGGCGGCACTGGCTTCTCTTTTACAACATCTGGAAATAGCATTGCAACAGTCTCTTTAAAAATTTTGTCACTCTCTTTAAGTTTCTTTTTCTGTTTGCGTTTCTTGACTTCGTTTTCTTCTTCAAGCTTTCTAAGCGGTTCACGTTTCTTCAGTAGATCTTCAGTATCGAGTTGTTTCTTCATCAGAATTACACTTTTAATCCGTTGTTGTTCGTGAATTTTGTGTTGTTCTTGAACTGTCTCTAGGTATCTTTGTCCAGGAGAGATCTTTGCAATTTTCTTTTTCTCTTCTTTCTTCTTAGATTCAACAATTTCACTAACTGCTTCAGCTTCTTTTTCTACAACTTGGACTGGTTTGAAGTGTCTTTGATTCCAGGTTTCTTGCCATTTGAGAAAGTTTTTCTTCCGTTCTATTTCTTTAGTTAAAAATTCACTCATATAATCTTCTTTTGCTTTGATAATAAGAGGACTTAAGTGAGCTTTGTAGAACAAACGAACTGATCCACGATAATCACAAAGACCAAAAATATTCTTCTGAATTTTTCGAGGATGTGTTGTACACAGTGTTACAGCTCCGTTTGACATTAATTTATCTTCTAGAGGAGTTTTGCTTTGGTTGAAAAGACTCCAGATTTCCATATAACCATCAATACGTACTAATTTAATTGAAGCTTGTTCAAACATAAACCATGACCCATTGGTATAGATAGATTTACATTGACGCCATAAAATCGGCCGATTTTTAAAATTTTCTCTCCAAAGAGCAAAGACTTTACCACCAACTGTCAAAACAGTGTCATTTTTAGGAGAGTAATCAACTGAGACAACAGGACCATCATGGATTTTTCCAAAATTAACAAATTGACAGTTCTCAAAATTAACCATTTCACCTGAATCAAATTCTTGCCCTTCCCAAATTCCCTGTATATAATCACCTTCAATACTGCCAACATAAAAAGTCTTCCTGTCGTTACTCCCAAAAAGTCCCAAAAGTGGCCGAAATATTTGCCGATCTGATAATTTCGTCGATTTTCGATTTTCACGAGCGATATTCTCGTAATGTGTCTTAAAAAAATTTGTGTACATTGTTGAGATACCAAGAAGCCTGTTATTTTGAGATGGAGCAACAAGATTAATCTTGTAGATCGGTTTGAGATTCAAGTGAAGAATATGAAACGGAGATTCCATTGTTGAGAGTGCACTCGGTTTCTTCTTTAATCTTCGTAATTTTCGCATTGCTTTAAACCCTCCTGGTTCTATAACAGGTTTCTTTAACAGATCCCAAATTAAAATTGTACCATCTTCAGCAGCTGTGATAAATTCAAGACTTAAACCTTCAGTACAGGGATCAATTTTTCCAGTTTTTGATGTTTTGAAAAACGGTGATAACCAATCAATTGCAGTAACACAACCTTTATGTGAATATTTCAAATCTGAGATTGCTGTAGGTCTCACTTTTGTGACATCAAAAATATTTTTCATCCAACTCATTAATTCAAACATGTATTCACGGTATTTTTGCTGGTTTACAGTCAAAATTTCTTCTTCTTCAACAATTTTTAGTTTGTTTGTGATATCCCACAGGATTATCTGACCGTTGAGACACCCACCAATAATTAAATTTGCATTATTTGGACAGACTGAGAGTGAATACACAGGTCTTGGTGTTTCAAGAATTAATTTCGGTTTGAGATCGTCGTTAAAACTCCAAAATAGAACCGGATTTGTATCATGAACTGCTTTTGAGACTTCATCAATGTTTAAATGTGTTTTGAGAAACAAAGGTGGTGCAATATCAACATAAGAAGCTATAACACAACCAGACCACATTGGATGCCAACAAAGACTTGAGATCATTTTATTTCCGCACAAATTCATCTCAATAAAACAAATATACTCGACATTATCACTCGTTGAGATTCTAATTGACATTTTTGGATTTAACACGAGATCTTCATAATCATTCGAGTATAAATTAATACAACCGTTTACTTTTAAAATATCATAAATACTCTCAACTTTTGAGAAATTTTTGAGATCTGTTTCAATTTCAGGAGGTGTGTACTCGTATTGCGTGTAGGAGTTTTTCGGGTAGGTACAAACAGTCTGGGCGTGGTTTGATGTAACACTCGGAGCGACTTGAATACAGGCATCAATTCGTTTTTTTGTGATTGTTGAAGCGGAGTCTTCAGAAGGGCGGAGCTCCATGTAACCATCACGCAAATCCTGCGTTTTAATTCGTCGGAAATGAACCTTAAACGGCAGGATTGGGTACTTCGACTCGATCTCAACCTCAATCAAGGATCTATTATACTTGATTTGAGTTTCTTCGATTTCTTTTTCTGATCCGTGGGTTTTCCAGCGTTTGATTTTGCGGTGGATTGCGTTTTTAAGACGGTCTTCTTGGAGTTTTGTGAGTTTCTCAACGATTTCGTTGACGGCTTTTTGGGCTTCTTCGGTTATACAAATGTAGAATTCGTCGACTTCTTTTGATTCGTCTGGGATGTAACCCATCAGGATTTCGTCCCCTGGGAACTCCCCGATTCGGTTTTTGAGAAACATGAATTCAGAAGAGTCGGGGAAGTTTTCAACGTGTTCCAAAATTGCTTCTTTGTCGACATTTAGCCACGGTTTTTCTGCTGTTACAGTATCGCCAGCAATACAACCGATTGATTCTTGGGTTAGGTCAGACAGGACTAATTTGTAGACTCCTGGGATATTAAAATCGGGGATAAATGCACGATCCTTGCGGCGTCTTCTTCGACGAATTGGAGTTGATTTTTTGGCTGATTCTGGTTCACTTTCAGAAACGAGAGTCGTGTTTAAATTTTCTAAGGAATGTTTAGAGTCCATTTTTGATTTTTTGACACTAGATTGACACAGAGTTTTTTTTGTTTTGAGCTTTTTTACGGAGTTAGATATCAATGAAACCAGTTGTTAGGAAATATCGACAAAACTTTACTAATTTGGTTGCTAGAGCTTTGTTTATTAGTTTCAAGGGTTAGAAAGAGGGGTTAACAGGTGGAAGAGCTTTTCCTATTATTCTAGACAAAATTAGAACAGTTTAGAAAACAGAAACATTAAAAGAAAAAATTTAAGTTTTGTTTTAAAATTTCAGAATAAAGCTCTCAAACTTTCAAAGCTTCAATTCTTGTAAAAAAAATTTTTCTTACCGCTTCTGTCTCTTCCATTTGGTTTTGATACCAGCACCCACTGAAAAACTGAAAAAACCGGTTAAATATTTACGTAATGTGCCAAACAACCGATCCCAATTTCACTCCTGAAAGCTCGCTGTGCTTTCGCTGAAAGCTCGACGCAAACTACAGGTTGGAGCTGAAGCTGAAAGGATTTGCCCGACTCGGTTTCTGTCTCTCTCTTTCTCTGAAAAAAAAGTTTAATGGTTTGATGAGGATGACAAATTTTAATTCAGAACTTTGCCAACTTTTAAATTTATGGCTTTTTGAACGTTGAGTGCATTTTTATGAGAGTTGATGAGGCTTAAACATTTTTTTTTGTGTCACTAGAACTTTCAAAATATACAACGTCTTTGGGAAAAAACTATGATTTATTCATAAAGACATACAGAGAGATAGAAACCCGATTTTCCCTTGGTAAAGCGACGTTTAAAAAATCACATTCTCGTTGTAAATCCTCCTTTAAGTTCAGACATGAGATAAAAATAACATTGTTACTAGAATAAAACGTAATTTGGGACGAAATGGCCTGAAAAGACATCTTATTTAAATTCAGACCGGAAAATAAGTTAGGTAGTGTTTATCTCAGGTGGAAATCTCGTTTTAGAAGTTTTTTAATCAGAAAGTTTGGGGATTTTTAATTGCTAGGTTGGCATTACTTTGTAATCAAGTGAGAATTTATAACTGTTCTAACTAATTAGTCACAAAAAAAATCAGAGAAAGTTTGTTAAATAAATCTTTTTGCATCAATTTCATATTTCAGCAATTATTTTATAATTAATAATAACGTTAATCGTTAATTGTTGTTTAAAAAATTAACACTTAATATGTTTTTATAACTTCAAGTTTAAATTTCATATTAATATATTAATAATTACGATTAACATTTAAATTAACACAATTAACACTTAACGCTTATTTTTTAACACTCAAACTCTAGTATTTACTTATATTTTAACAATTATAATAACTTTAAATTTTAATGTTTCTGTTTATTAATGACTGACATTTTTAACAGCATAACATTAACTCTTAATACACTAAAATTAACATTTATTAGTGCATATAAAGTGCTTAATTATTATTTAATTTTAAGAAAATAGCACTTAACGCTATGAATGGGCTAGTTAAAAAATTCTAGCTAGATGAGGAAGCAAACAGCAACTTGAAAAACAACGTAAAAGAAAAGATAAAGAAGAACACAAGAAAGCATTTTAAACAAATTTTTGAAAAACGGCGATTAAACAGCAGAGAAAAGAAGAATAAAAAATTTAAAAGACTAAAAAATTGAAAAAACAGAATAAGCAGCGCTTATAAGAAAAAGAAGAGTTTAAGAGACAATAATAATAACGAAAAATTGTAGATAAATTTTAAGAACAACGATTGGTGGAAAGAAAACTTCAAAATGTTTAATTAAAAGTTAAAGGATATTGGTAAAAACAAGGAAGATTTTGAAAAAAAAGCTTCTAGGTTTGTTTGGAAAACGACTAGACAGAAAAAGAGAAGCTAAATGACTATTTTACAAGATGAAGAAAAGAGAGATTTTAATAAAAAATAGAAGTGGTGTGTAGAAATGTTTAAAAAACGACAATTGGTAGAAAAACAACAAGAAATTGTATTGGAATTTGAAAAACAAGCTAGATAAAGAAGGAGTTTTTTTATAAATATTATTTTATTAATTTTTAACAAAATATTATTAAAAAACAGAAAAAACTTTTAGAAGACTAAAAAAAGACTTAGAAAAATAAAGAAAAGCTAAGAAAGGTCTAAATTTCAAAAAGCAAAAAAGATTCTAGATATTTAAGTGTTGTTAGCTAAAAAAACAAGAAAAGCTGTGAAAGAAAGCACAAAACTTATAAAAAACATAATGTATCGCATTATACATAGATAAAAATAAAAAAACAAATAGAAAAGCAAAGAAGATTTATAATAAAACTTAAAAATTGTCAGTTGGAAAAAAAAGAACAAAATGTAATAATAATAATAATAATAATATTTATTGAAATGAGGAAACCAAGAAGGTATACATAAGTCAGAAATAGAAAATAAAATAGAAATACAAAATATCAATTACAAAAGCTGAGAGAAGTCACAATTAAAATAATCATCATAGGAATACAAGCACATAGAAATAAGAAAACACTTTAATTTTTTTCTAAAAATGGTTAGAGGCAAATTTCTGAAACTGATGGGCAAATAGTTAAAAAAATTTAAGCAGAAGTATCTTGTACCAGTTTGAGTTCTGGATAATCTTAGAGATGCGGAAAGAATATTTTCCTTACCGCGAGTGTTATGATCGTATCTATCTAGAAATTGCGATAAATCACTGATATTCTTTTTAACGTAAACTAAGCAATGATATACAAAAAGTGATGGGAAATTTAATATTTTATTATTAATAATGCATTCACGACAGTCCGCACGCTATTGAAGTCCAAATATCACTCGAATGGCCCTACGTTGTAATGAAAATATTCTGTGACGACACGAGGAGTGTCTCCACACAAGAATACCATAAAACATTACAGACTGAAACCAACCAAAGTATGCTGATACTAGACACTTGATAGACACACATGTTGAAAGCTGCCGCAATAAAAAAACATTCTTACAAAGTTTGTTAGCCAGTGTCTCCCCTTGAACATTAAATAGAAGTTTATTGTCAATATCAACGCCCAGATACTTAGCACTTAATGCATATTTAGACGGTAAGTTGCTGTTTTTACGTGTAAAAACTAAGTTGGCAGTTTCTGTGTCATTTAGGCTTAGCTGGTTACAGCAGAACCACTCAAAAGCTTTTGACTGCGCCTCACTGTTTAAATCTATAACATCAGATAAATTAGCACCTTGATTGATAATTGTTGTATCATCTGCATACAATATAATCTGGTTTTTTTAAGGTGGTCTGGAAGATCATTAATAAAAATTAGGAATAACAGGGGACCAAGAATGGACCCCTGAGGAACACCATATTTTACAGGAAGAAAACTGGAGGTTATTGATTTTGATTTGTTGTACTCTATTTTTAAGGTAGGAAGAAAGGAGTCTTCAGCTTAGAGGATGTAAATTATAAGTGTAAAGTTTACGAAGCAAAATAGTATGAGACATGCAATCAAAAGCTTTTGAGAGGTCTACAAAAGAAGCAGCGGCTTAATTTTAGTTATCAAAGCAATCACATATTTTATCTACCAAATTTAGCATTGCATGAGTTGTGCTGCGGCCTGATCTAAAACCATATTGTTTCAAGCTGAACAATATAGCGAAACAGCTAAAGAAAATTCAGTATTATTTTAAAAATACAAAAACAAAATACAGAAATATAATATAAAAAATTAAAATGACGTCGGTTGTAAAAAAAAATAGAGAAATATGAGAAAAACCGGCTGAAAGAAAAAGAAGACCAAAAGAAGGTTTTGAAAGGAATTAAAAAATTCCAAGAAAATAAACAAATTTCCTGTCATAGCAACCAAAGGATAAGAATAATAAGAAGAAAGCTTCTAATCTAGAATATCAACAAAATGTTTCCAGTTCTAATCTTAAAATATTATTTCTCAACATACAATTCATCAGAAGCAAAACCAACGAAATCGAATCTTGTTTACAAGCAGAGGATTCACCAGCTATAACTGTGTTTTTCGGAGCATTGGTTAAGTGAAAGTGTCAACTTTAGAAAACTTCAACATAAAATCATATTATGCACGACCCGAAGACTATGGAGGATCTGTCATCTACTCCCACTGTGACCTGGTTGCCATTTGACTTCCTAAAGTATCAGATCTTTCTGTTTATAAAGTTTGTGAGATTGCAGCAATTCGTTTCAAAAATTTTATTATTATATCTATTTACCGCCCTCCTCAATCAAATTCTAATCGTTGAATCTATTTTAAATGACATCAAGCAGTCAGCATATATCATTTTGGGTGGTGATTTCAATATAAATTTTAATTCAGTTAATTCCAAAAAAGACTTTGTTAGATTTGTTTTATTCTTACAACTTGATACCTGCTGTGGAATTTAAAACTAGGGGAGACTCTTTCTTGGATAACGTTTTCGTTGCACGAGAAATTGCTACAAATGATATTAATTTTAAAGTTAATCCTTTTAATTCAATTACTTCTGACCATGTGGGTGTCTGTTTGGAACTTTCGAATATAAACAACATTGTTATTAATGATGTTTTTAAAATAATTAAACCGATCACACAAACGGGAAAATTTTGTTTGTATCAATATTTTGATTTAGTCGATTGGAACTATGTAATTAAAAATCATGAACAGGATTTAGAATCTGCTTTTTTAAATTTTATTAACACTGTTGTACATTATGTTAACATTGCTTTTCCAACCAAAACTATCTGCACTAATAGATTTAAACCTGATCATTGGTTTACGCCTAAGCCTGAGAATTATGAGAGAAAGTCTCCAACATTTAAATGTACTTTTTATAAAAACGCACAGTGAGGAGATTAGATTGGCGCGTAACGCACTGGGTAATTTATATCGTAAAGCTATAATGGATGCCAAAATTGCAGCCAATGACAATCTCATCAACCGTTCCAAAAATTCTGCAAAAACGTTGTGGTCTATTATAAATTCTAAAAAGAAACAAAATGTCTGTGATACTACAAATAGTGATATAACCCCGGTGATTTTAATCAAAATTTTATTAGTATACCCGAAAATATTGTAAATAAAATACCTCATATGATCCTATTTTTTTAATGTGTAAAAACTGTGATAGTAATTTTAAATGTGATAGTAAATATTTTTGTTTTAGCGAAGTATTTTTTATTCAAGTGCGTGGTGTTATTACGGGTCTAGGAAATGGCAGATCTCGTGATGTTTTTGGTCTAAGCGTTGAAATACTGAATGGCATTATTGATAAAGTCATTAGTCCACTTACGATTTTAATAAATGCATGTATCAGGAAGTCTGTGTTTCCAGACTGCTTAAAAAATTGTCGTTTCGCTTTTCAAAAAAGATAATCTAAGTTTCCAAAGTATTCGAAAAAGTATTATCAATTCAGTTATGTAACTATTTTGAAAAAAATCTACTGTTCAGCTTGAAACAATATGGTTTTAGATCAGGTCGCAGCACAACTCATGCAATGCTAAATTTGGTAGATGAAATATGTGATTGCTTTGATAACTAAAATTAAGCCGCTGCTTCTTTTGTAGACCTCTCAAAGGCTTTTGATTGCGTGTCTCATACTATTTTGCTTCGTAAACTTTACACTTATAATTTACATCCTGTAAGCTGTAGACTCCTTTCTTCCTACCTTAAAAATAGAGTACAACAAATTAAAATCAATGATAAGACCTCCAGTTTTCTTCCTGTAAAATATGGTGTTCCTCAGGGGTCCATTCTTGGTCTCCAGTTATTCCTAATTTTTATTAATGATCTTCCGGCTCACCTTAAAGAAAACCAGATTCTAAGGTCCTAATTTATCTGATGTTATAGATTTAAACAGTGAGGCGCAGTCAATTGCTTTTGAGTGGTTCTGCTGTAACCAGTTAAGCCTAAATGACACAAAAACTGCCAACTCAGTTTTTACACTTAAAAACAGCAACTTACCGCCTGAATATGCATTAAGTGCTAAGTATCTGGGCATTGATATTGACAATAAACTTCTATTTAATGTTCAAGGGGAGACACTGGCTAACAAATTTTGTAAGAATGTTTTTTTATTACGTCAGCTTTCAACATGTGTGTCTATCAAGTGTTTAGTATCAGCATACTTTGGTTGGTTTCAATCTGTAATGTCTTATGGTATTCTTGTGTGGGGACACTCCTCGTGTCGTCACAGAATATTTTCATTACAACGTAGGGCCATTCGAGTGATATTTGGACTTCAATATCGTGCGGACTGTCGTGAATGCTTTATCAATAATAAAATATTAACTTTCTCATCACTTTTTGTATATCATTGCTTAGTTTACGTTAAAAAGAATATCAGTGATTTTTCGCAATTTCTAGATAGACACGATCATAACACGCGCGGTAAGGAAAATATTCTTTCCGCATCTCTAAGATTATCCAGAACTCAAACTGGTACAAGAGACTTCTGCTTAAATTTTTTTAACTATTTGCCCATCAGTTTCAGAAATTTGCCTCTAACCATTTTTAGAAAAAAATTAAAGTGATTTCTTATTTCTATGTGCTTGTATTCCTATGATGATTATTTTAATTGTGACTTCTCTCAGCTTTTGTAATTGATATTTTGTATTTCTATTTTATTTTCTATTTCTGACTTATGTATACCTTCTTGGTTTCCTCACATCAATAAATATTATTATTATTATAAAGGACAAAATTTGTTCTAAAAGAATTAAGCACTTGAAAAAACACCATTTGCATCAAAGGAACATAACGGAAAGAAAGCAAAACAAAAATTTTGAAATTAAAAAACCGCTAGAAGAGAAAATAGCAAAAAATTCTAGAAAAACAAAGAAGTTTCTGGAGAAAATTGTACAAGTATAAAGTGAAGTGAAACTAAGTTCTTGAAAAAAAAGAAATATTTGAGAGCGTTTTTGGTAAAAAAGAAGAGTAAAACAAAAGTTTACAAGTTAAAAAAGGAATTTAGGAAACAATTGATAGAAAGAAAACAAAAAATTGTATTAAAATCTGAAAAACAAGCTAGGTGAAGAAGAAGAGAAATAGAAAAGCAAAAAACCTTATAGAAGAGCTTGAAAAGCGACGTGAAATATAAAAATTAAGGAAGATTCAAAAAGAATAAAAGACGATTTTGAAAAATTTTGTATTACAACAAATGGTAAGTAAATAAAAAAGAAAAAACTAAATTTAGAAGAAAAAGAAGAAGTTTAAATTATAAAAGAACAAAAATGTTGTTTGGAAAAATTTACAAAACGTAGTCTAGAAGAACTTGAAGTAAGTTTTTGTTATTAAATGAGCTCGTCAATTCTAGAAGCTGACGCCAATAATTAAGTATTTTGTTCTATATTAACGAGTGATAAGCCATTAGCAAAACTTTCATTCATATAATTAGAAAGTTTGTGTATTTTTTAATAATACAATTGTCATTATTTAATTTAAGAAACGTAAAGCTTTTGGAATTGCTTGAAAAACTACCAGAAAAAAAAGAAGTTAAAAAAAACGGTTTTACAAGTTGAAAAAGCCGACTGGAAAGAAAAAACAAAGAAAGATTTTAATAAAAAAATAAAAGAGGTGTGCAGAAGGACCAGGACACTGTGGTCTAACGGGTAACGAGAGAGCTAACGTTCTGGCTCGAGAAGGTTCACAAATGGATTTTATCGGGGCAGAACCGGCTCTTAGCGTTACCAAAAGACGACAGAAAGACACACTTCATAAGTGAATAGAATCTCGCCATCTCTCTGAATGGCAGTTTCAAGATGGCATGCGGCAATCCAGGCTTTTCTATTAAAGGGCCGGACAAGCCACACATTAAAAACCTAATGCGTCTCAATCATAGAGACCTTCAATTAGTGGTAGGCATGTACACAGGAAATTGCCTACTAAAAAGACACCTGCACGTTATCGGACTCAGCGGAGAACGAGATTTGCAGAGGTTGTGCTGAAGATGAGGAAACTCCTTTTCATATTCTCTGTTACTGGCGTTAGAGATTTATACCTGGGCTCTCGATATTTGAAGCCCAGTGCTATCGAGAAGGCTTCTGCAGACAAGGTACTGAGCTTCATCAGAGGCACAGGGCTACTGCAGTAGTACTATTCCGAGAGGTGGCATACAATGGGCGTAAGCCTCGCTTCGAGCCCCTCTTGTATTTAAAAAAAAAACCTCGGTGCTGGAGAGTCTTGATTAAACGACCAGGTAATTATCCGGTGTAATCTAGCGGGTTGCATGTTATTCATTCAACTGGTCTACTAGTCAACTAGTAGACCAGTTGAATATATAACATGCAATCTGTTGGATTACACAGGTTAATTACCTGATCGTTTAGTCCAGACTCTCCAGCACCGAAGCTTAGTTATTAGATAAACTCATCAATCTCTATATAAGCGAGTGATGGGCCATTATCAAAACTTTTATTGATTTAATTAGAAAGTTTGGGATTTTTTAATAATACAATTGTCATTATTAAATAAAATTACTTTATTAGGTATCTACAACATATACATTATAAATAATACTTGACAAACTTAACAAAATATATCACAAAAAAATCAGTCGTTCTAAATTTCTTTGATTTGCAAAACCTTGAGACTCTGTAACATCCAGAAAAGTCCGGACGCCACAAAGAATGCCTCACATCCTAACAATAGCCGATCATCAACATCTCCAAACTCCATTTTTTGTAAAGCAGTAACGAGAATCATACAACGGAAAAGTTCTAAAACGCATGCATACGGCGCGTTATCAAACAACAATCCAATCGATGTCAACGATGCTATGATGTATCCAACGAACGCTAAGACTGTGACCGGACTGAGAATCTGCAATTTCATAAAACTCTCATTAAAACTTTAAAATTTGCAATTTGCCGATGAAAGAGGATTAAAATAATCGAGATAGGCGTGACTGGATATGTACAGTAAAACAGTGTTGCCAACTCATTAACAATAATTTCCTCCATATCATGGGCTTAAAAAAATTCTCTAAATACGAGTTAAATTTCCCTAAAATATACTTCATTTTAAAAACAACTACAATCACAAAGTAGCGACATAAAATTTTTAATTTATTTTGAATGTATAATAAATAGAACTTTTCAAATAATTAATAATTATAAACAATGCTGTGATTAAAAAAATTGATTAATGGGCTGATTTCAAGTTTAGATAATATCGGTAGTATCTTGGTTTCTACTCTAAATTAATAAAATTTGCTGTTGGGATTGGTTGTTGCTACGGAAAAGTATTAAAATTTGCGATACTACCGGTAGTATCTCAACTTGAAATTAGCCCATAAGTTTAAAAAGAAAACAGTTTAATATTTTTTTGGTTATTTAGTAGTAGTTAAAAACACCCTAAAAAATCTGCTACTAAATTTCCTTCTTCATAAAATACCCTAAATCTAGAGGGAAATCCCCCAAGTTGGTAACAGAGCGGTAAAATCCACTTACCATGTGACGGGTTGCTAATTCTTGAAAACCATAAACGACAATACAAAAATGAATGAAAAGGTAGATATTGCACCAGAGAGGTAGTTGAACGTCGTATTTTCCACGTGGGACAACCTGAAAATTAAAAAAAAATTATGACTCGGTCAAGTATGCAATAAGCTGAAGAGGGGAACGTAATTACGAAGTAAACAGAATTATTTGTTTTTAAGAGGGTACTTGAGCTGCACGTGGAGAGAATTGTTTTCAAAGAAAAATTGCTATATTTGCTTTTAATTAACTAATTTTACATTTCAAAATAATGTGTCAATAGTTATCCCAAAATTAAAGCTTTTTAAACCTAATTTATTTAACTTGATGATAGTTATATCAATAGTTAAGAAAGTGTTAAAAAAAAAAAAATTAAAAAACTGTCTTGGGTCCTTAATTTGTCGATATAACTACTGACAGCTAATTTAACTATTGACAATTTAAAACTTTAAAATGTCTGTAATCTTGCTTTTTGTATTTTTCAATTAAAAATAATTTTTTTTAACTAACTTAAGTACTTTTAAAGTGTCAATAACCATCTAGCTATTGAGAATATCAGTAGATAGTTAACTTACTTTAATTTTATCTTCTTCAGCTCCGAGTCTGGGCCTTCCAGGCTGCCAACTAGGTCCGTAAAAAATCGCAGCTAATTTATGCCTCCAACTCTTCATTTCTTTAACTCTTTGTACAACATACATTGTATAAAAAGTCTGTAAAAAAATTAAAACACCATCAATTACGAGAGAAAACAAGCACACCAACTCCCTTTATAGTTCATTAAATTTCAGCTTTTGAAGGTAATTGAGTGGAATAATAAGACACGAAAATGGCAAAATAAAACTTACTTGAAGATGTAAAACGTTGAAAGACGGCTGATTAAAAACCAATCCATAAACAATCTCTTCATTTGGCTTCTCTGAGGCAAAAGTACCAAAAATCCGGTCCCAGATAATCAAAACTCCTCCATAATTTTTATCCAAACACCAGATATTTGCTCCTATTAAAAATATTTTTCTTTTCTAAATTGCTTTTTAATTGAAATTGACATACCGTGATGTACTCGATGATGTTGTGGTGTATTGAAAAAAAATTCGAGTGGTCCGAGTGTTTTAACTGTTTTTGTATGTATCCAGAATTGATAAAGCAAATTGAATTGTTGGTGGGTTAGAAAATGGGCCGGAGGGATGGCGAAAGCCAGCGGCAAATAAAATATCTAGAAACAATGAAATTCATTTAGATTTAATTTAAACTGATGAGACAAAACGATCAATCATAATTTGCGTCAAAAGTTTAGAAAAAACGAATTTTTAATTTCCGGAAGATTATTTCAGGTCCGGACTGTTTATTAAAAAAATACTCGCAGCTAATAAGACAGAGAAGTATGTCGGTCGGCTAATACACCAAAGTCGCTGCTCAAAAATTGTCATAAGATATTAGAAAAATTGTCAAAATACATTAAATTACAAAGAATTATTTCTATCAACTGTATTGGCAGAAATTTGACACTATTAAAACTAAAAATTGTCTCACACTTATTCAATAGTAGCTCAAAAATTGTCAAAACAAAAATTTATTGTTCGAAAATTGTCTTAAAATTTTATAAAAATTGTCAAATAAAGACAAAAGTGCACCAAAAACTTGTTAAATATGAGTTTATGACGGTTACAAATATTAAAATAATTTGAGTTTGTCAAATCTATTTAGAAAATTGTCAAATTATTGGCAAAATTTGACACAATTTAAGTCAAAAATTGTTAAACTAAGTCAAAAATTGTCATAATATTATAAGAAAAATTGTTAAACAAAAATTTATTTTTCAAAAATTGTCTTAGAATATTATAAAAATTGTCAAATAAAGACGAAATTGCACCAAAAACTAGTTAAATATGAGTTTGAGACGGTTAAAAATGAAATTGTCATATAATTTAAATCTGTCAAGTGTATTTAAAATATTGTCAAATTATTGACAAAATTTGACACAATTTAGGTCAAAAATTATTGAACTAAGTCAAAAATTGTCATAAAATTATAAGAAAAATTGTTAAATAAAAATTTATTTTTCGAAAATTGTCTTAAAATATTATAAAAATTGTCAAATAAAGACGAAATTGCACCAAAAACTTTTTAAATATAAGTTTAAGACGGTTAAAAATAAAATTGTCAAATAATTGAAATCTGTCAAGTGTATTTAGAAAATTGTCAAATTATTGTCAAAATTTGACACAATTTAAGTCAAAAATTGTTAAATTAAGTCAAAAATTGTCATAATATTATAAGAAAAATTGTTAAACAAAAATTTATTTTTTAAAAACTGTCTTAAAATACTATAAAAATTGTCAAATAAAGACGAAATTGCACCAAAAACTTGTTAAATGAGTTTAAGACGGTTTCAAGTAAAATTGTCAAACTATTTAAATCTGTCAAGTCTATTTAGGAAATTGTCAAATTATTGGCAAAATTTGACAGAATTTAAGTCAAAAATTGTTAAACTAAGTCAAAAATTGTCATAATATTATAAAAAAAATTGTTAAACAAAAATTTATTGTTCGAAAATTGTCATAAAATTTTATAAAAATTGTCAAATAAAGACATAATTTCACCAAAAACTTGTTAAATATGAGTTTACGGCGGTTACAAATAAAATTGTCAAATAATTTGTCTGTCAAATGTATTTAGAAAATTGTTAAATTATTGGCAAAATTTGACACAATTTAAGTCAAAAATTGTTAAATTAAGTCAAAAATTGTCATAATATTATAAGGAAAATTGTTAAATAAAAATTTATTGTTCGAAAATTGTCTTAAAATATTACAAAAATTGTCAAATAAAGACCAAATTGCACGGAAAACTCGTTAAATGAGTTTAAGACGGTTAAAAATAAAATTGTCAAATAATTTAAATCTGTCAAATGTATTTAAAAAATTGTCAAATTATTGACACAATTTGACACAATTTAAGTAAAAATTATTGAACTAAATCAAAAATTGTCATAAAATTATAAGAAAAATTATTAAATAAAAATTTATTTTTCGAAAATTGTCTTAAAATATTATAAAAATTGTCAAATAAAGACGAAATTGCACCAAAAACTTGTTAAATGAGTTTAAGACGGTTTAAAGTAAAATTGTCAAATTATTTAAATCTGTCAAGTCTATTTAGAAAATTGTCAAATTATTGGCAAAATTTGACAGAATTTAAGTCAAAAAGTGTTAAACTAAGTCAAAAATTGTCATAATATTATAAAAAAAATTGTTAAACAAAAATTTATTGTTCGAAAATTGTCACAAAATTTTATAAAAATTGTCAAATAAAGACATAATTTCACCAAAAACTTGTTAAATATGAGTTTACGGCGGTTACAAATAAAATTGTCAAATAATTTGTCTGTCAAATGTATTTAGAAAATTGTCAAATTATTGACAAAATTTGACACAATTTAGGTCAAAAATTATTGAACTAAGTCAAAAATTGTCATAAAATTATAAGAAAAATTTTTAAATAAAAATTTATTTTTCGAAAATTGTCTTAAAATATTATAAAAATTGTCAAATAAAGACGAAATTGCACCAAAAATTTGTTAAATATAAGTTTAAGACGGTTAAAAATAAAATTGTCAAATAATTGAAAGCTGTCAAGTGTATTTAGAAAATTGTCAAATTATTGTCAAAATTTGACACAATTTAAGTCAAAAATTGTTAAATTAAGTCAAAAATTGTCATAATATTATAAGAAAAATTGTTAAACAAAAATTTAGTTTTTAAAAATTGTCTTAAAATATTATAAAAATTGTCAAATAAAGACGAAATTGCACCAAAAACTTGTTAAATGGTTTAAGACGGTTTAAAGTAAAATTGTCAAATTATTTAAATCTGTCAAGTCTATTTAGAAAATTGTCAAATTATTGGCAAAATTTGACAGAATTTAAGTCAAAAAGTGTTAAACTAAGTCAAAAATTGTCATAATATTATAAAAAAAATTGTTAAACAAAAATTTATTGTTCGAAAATTGTCACAAAATTTTATAAAAATTGTCAAATAAAGACATAATTTCACCAAAAACTTGTTAAATATGAGTTTACGGCGGTTACAAATAAAATTGTCAAATAATTTGTCTGTCAAATGTATTTAGAAAATTGTTAAATTATTGGCAAAATTTGACACAATTTAAGTCAAAAATTGTTAAATTAAGTCAAAAATTGTCATAATATTATAAGGAAAATTGTTAAATAAAAATTTATTGTTCGAAAATTGTCTTAAAATATTACAAAAATTGTCAAATAAAGCCCAATTGCACGGAAAACTCGTTAAATGAGTTTAAGACGGTTAAAAATAAAATTGTCAAATAATTTAAATCTGTCAAATGTATTTAAAAAATTGTCAAATTATTGACACAATTTGACACAATTTAAGTAAAAATTATTGAACTAAGTCAAAAATTGTCATAAAATTATAAGAAAAATTGTTAAATAAAAATTTATTTTTCAAAAATTGTCTTAAAATATTATAAAAATTGTCAAATAAAGACCAAATTGCACGGAAAACTCGTTAAATGAGTTTAAGACGGTTAAAAATAAAATTGTCAAATAATTTAAATCTGTCAAGTCTATTTAGAAAATTGTCAAATTATTGGGAAAATTTGACAAAATTTAAGTCAAAAATTGTTAAACTAAGTCAAAAATTGTCATAATATTATAAAAAAAATTGTTAAACAAAAATTTATCATTCGAAAATTGTCTTAAAATATTATAAAAATAAAATTGTTAAATAATTTAAAACTGTCAAATGTATTTAGCAAATTGTCAAATTTTCGACAAAATTTGACACAATTTAAGTCAAAAATTGTTGAACTAAGTCAGAAATTGTCATAATATTATAAGAAAAATTGTTGAACAAAAATTTATTGTTCGAAAATTGTCATAAAATTTTATAAAAATTGTCAAATAAAGACAAAATTGCACCAAAAACTTGTTAAATATGAGTTTATGACGGCTACAAATATAATTGTTAAATAATTTGTGTTTGTCAAATCTATTTAGAAAATTGTCAAATTATTGGCATAATTTGACACAATTTAAATCAAAAATTGTTAAATTAAGTCAAAAAGTGTCATAATATAAAAAAAATTGTTAAACAAAAATTTATTGCTCAAAAATTGTCTTAAAATATTATAAAAATTGTCAAATAAAGACCAAATTGCACCGAAAACTCGTTAAATGAGTTTAAGACGGTTAAAAACAAAATTGTCAAATAATTTAAATCTGTCAAATATATTTACAAAAATTGTCAAATTATTGGCAAAATTTGACACAATTTAAATCAAAAATTGTTAAATTAAGTCAAAAATTGTAATAATATTATAAGAAAAATTGTTAAACAAAAATTTATTGCTCAAAAATTGTCTTAAAATATTATAAAAATTGTCAAATAAAGTCGAAATTGCACCAAAAACTTGTTCAATATGAGTCTACGACGGTTACAAATAAAATTGTCAAATAATTTAAGTCAGTCAAGTGTATTTAGCAAATTGCCAAATTATTGGCAAAATTTGACACAATTTAAGTCAAAAATTGTCATATTATAAGAAAAATTGTTAAACAAAAATTTATTTTTCGAAAATTGTCTTAAAATATTATAAAAATAAAATTGTTAAATAATTGAAATCTGTCAAGTGTATTTAAAATATTGTCAAATTATTGGTAAAAATTTGACACAATTAAAGCCAAAAATTGTCTAACACTAATTTACACTCTTTGACAATTGTCATATCACTATTACAAACATTGTTAAATAAATTCAAAATTACATTAAAAATAAGATAAATAAAAATTGTCAAAAATCAAGTGTGTCAACTGTATATAGCAAATTGACAAATTTATGACAATAGCTGACAGAATTTAAACCAAAAATTGTTAAATTAATTTACTTAAAATTTCCTTAAGTGTTTAAATAGTTTAAAGATTATAACGTGAATGAAAAAAATTGTCAAAAAATAATTTTCTTCTCGAAAATAGTCATAAAATTTTACTAAAGTTGTCAAATAAGTTCAAAATTACACCAAAAAATTGTTACTTATAAAATCAAAACAATTTAAAAAATACATTGTCAAATGTATTTAGCAAATTGTCAAATTATTTTGAAATGTCAAAATAGATGCTAATAATAGTTAATTAATATAAGATTTGACAGATAATTTTAATTTCTAAAACTTTCGTTTAAACTGGACAGAAATTAGCTGAAATTAGTCAAATTCTGACAACAAAAAAATTATTTTTGACATCTCTCAACTGTTTAATAAATTTCTTGACGTTTCTAAAACTGATTGACATTTTAATTTGAAAGATATGTAAACGAAATTATCAGAAACAACTAATAAAAACCTTTTTTCAATTATTATAACACTCTCTAGATTTTTTTTTAATAAACACACGGTATGACTCAAAATGGCCGATTTAATAATCGATATACTTACAAAACCGCACCATCCTTGCATTAGACTTTGACGAAGCCCTACAGCTAAATTAAATTCTTCGGAACTGTGATGGACTTGGTGTTGGGCCCACAAAATATGAATTTCTGGATAAAAACAAAAAAAAAAAATATTTAGTAAAGTTTAATAAGGTATTGACCAGGTGAGAGAATAGCCGACTAAAATTAGCTTCGTTATTCCGGAAATTCAGTAAGGGAGGTAATTTGAGCGGTGGCCGGGGCTTAAGTGTTCAATTTCGGTTTGAAAAATTACAAAATTATAAACTGAGAGAACAAAGCTAATTTTAACAGACAGATTCTGTAAAAAAATTAACTAAAATATTGTTTTTCAAAATTAAACAATAAATACTTATTGATAATATTTAAAAAAAAATAGCAGCTACTGACAATACTTATTAACTACAAGCTGTTAAAATATTGACAATAGTTAATTAATTTTTTATGACAGGCGCTATAAATTATAATTATTTTAACTGCTTTTTTGTAAAATATTGACAATAGTTAATTTAGTAACTAATATCAATTGTAATTTATACAATTTCTGAATCAAAATTTCTAAAATTTGAATTTAGTGAAGCTCTGTTTTAACTAAAATTTCTGATTGATTAAAATTTAGCTGCTAGCTAATAAAAAATTGAAATTGTCAATAGAAATCATGACAGAAGCTGTAACTAATTCAAATTTTAAAGATTTTTAAAATTTTAAAAATACCTAGACGTATTAACTACTTTTTTGTCAAATATTGACACTAGATTTGTATTTTAGATAAATCTTGAAGAAAAAATTTCTAAAATTTGGACTTAGTGATGCTCTATTTAACTAAAATTTCTGATTAATTAACATTTAGCTACTAGCTATTTAAAAATTGACAATTGTCACTATAAATTGTGACAGACGCAGTAGATATTAAAAATTTTGAAATTGTAATTAATTTAACTACACTGCTCCAAGAAATTAACGCACCACTTGAAAATAAATTAAAAAAAATAAAACTATGTATATTTGACAACTTTGGTTGAGAAGGTTTAATCAAGCTATAATCTAGTTACCCATTGTAATAAAAGTTTTGACATTAAAGTCAGAAATTTGAGTTTAATAGTTTTTTAAGGAGAAATTTTAAAATAATTTTCATTTTTAAATTGTGTTAATTTGTAATTTCGTTTTATTGTTATTTGAATTTGCCGTTCTGTGGATAGTTTTTATCATTTGAAACAATAATAAAAGCATTATGAGGAATTTGACTCGAGAAGAATGCGCCCAAGCTGTGGTTTTGTTGGAGGAAGGATGGAGCTGCAGAAAAATTGGTGAAAGGTTTGGTGTATCTCATACGTCAGTTTCGCGTATGATACAAAGGTACAGAGAGACAGGAAGTCACCTCAGAAGACCTGGGCAAGGAAGAAAAAGGAAAACCACTCCTATCCAGGATAGATTTTTAAGAATATCTGCGCTAAGGGAACGCTTTGTAACCGCCAGGAAGCTACAAACTGGGTTCCGTGACGTAGAAAGAATTCAAATCAGTACCGAAACTGTTAGAAAAGGACTTAAGAAGGATAATTTAACACCCCAAATTCCTGCTCGTGGTCCTGCATTGACTGCAGAACACCGCAGAGGATTAGAATTTGCTAGAGAGCACATAAATTGGTAAAGAGAGGATTGGGAGTCTGTTCTTTTTACGGATGAGTCAAAATTTTGCCTTTACAATTGCGATAGACGTGTTCGTGTGTATCGTAGACCAAATGAGCGGTACGCACAGTGTAACATTCAGAATACCACATTGTTTGGTGGAGGCTCAGTAATGGTTTGGGGTGGTATTTCCTTACAAGCTCGCACAGAGTTAGTGGTTGTAAATAATGGCTCTATAAATGCGGACCGTTACATAACAGACATTCTTGAAGAGCATGTCGTACCATATGCTCCTTATATTGGTCCAAATTTTGTGTTAATGCAAGATAACGAAAAACTGCCCGAATTGTTAAATATTACTTGAATGAGGCAGAAATTAATGTTTTGGATTGGCCAGCTCGAAGCCCTGACCTAAATCCTATTGAGCATGTTTGGGCCATTCTCGGGAAACGTTTAAAAAATCTTCCACATCCTCCCGTCCATCTTCAAGAGGTAGGTCCTCAACTAAATGAAATTTGGAATAACTTAAATCAAGAAGACATAAGTTCGTTAATTTTGAGTATGGAACGAAGATGTGCAGCGGTTATTCAAAGTAAAGCTGGAAATACGCGATATTAAGATGTTTTCTGTAACTTTAATAAAATTTTGTTTTCGGTTTGTTTTTCTATATTTGGACACATTAGATATTAATTTACTTTAAAGAAATGTTTTTGTTAAATTTTTCTACCAATTTTTGTACCAATCGGTCGAATACATGTTTCAATTTTCAAAAAAATTCAAGTGATGCGTTAACTTATTGGAGCAGTGTATTTCTTTTTTTAAATATTGACATTAGTTAAATTCTAAAGTTATGAACATAATATAAACAATTTGAGTATTTAAATAATGGTAATTGCTGTAGTAATAGCTAGTGACATTGATTTAAACAAATGTCAATAGTTAACAAACAATAACAATAACTAATGTCATTTTTTATTTTGATATTTTAAAATTAAATAGTTATAATTACATTATAGTAATTAAATATTAACAATTAAGTATATTTAATGTTTACAAAAGTGTCAAAATCTGATTCTATCTTTAGACTACTCAAAAAAAAAATAGTTAAATGTCGCTAACTAATAACAGTTACTCGTTTATTTTTAAAAATGTATTAATTTCTTTAAGTATAAACCGCAATTAACTGTGTTATGAAGTTCAGCAGTTAATAATATACAACTTACGATATTTACAATAGTTAAAATAGTTACATAAAAATTTGAGTAATTTTTTTTCGAATTTAATAAAGCCAAAATTAAATTTTCTCACAACAAGATTTAATAAATTCAAAATGAATTTCTCTGAGTTTATAAGACCTTTGTAAGCTCTTACCATGACAAGCCCGATGCACCCAATAATAACAAAAATCCACTCCCAGTGCTGCCAAATACCATGTACTCGGCTTATCCCAAGGTAATTCCACTAGACGGAAATTCTCGTAAAGATACACATAAGCGTAACTCTCAGCTCCTCGGAAAATTAGTCTGAAATTACGAGAAAAGATCTACTAAATGCTGTAAAATTGACATTTCAATTTTTTTAATTAAAATTCGTGATATCAGTTGATATACTGACCTTCCGCATTCTTGAATTAAGCCATGAGATAGACTAGTTAGACTGTCGTTGAGACGGTGAAGAGGTTTCTTGTCGAGATAAAGGAGAAGGTTTTCGATGACGATAAAGACGAGAAAGTAGGGCCAAGACTGAAAAAAACAAAAAATTGAAAGAAGCCTTGATAAAACAATAAAATAGAGGTTTAAAAGTGGCCTCGTCAATCATAATGTAATTAAATATTGTCAGTGGTAAATGCTAAGGATATTTTTTTTGGTATTTTAATTCAGGGTTGGTTGGGGCCTAGTAAAACAGCCAACTTTTTAATTTATTAAATAATAAATAGTATACAACAAAAAAAGTAATAATTAATTAAAATGAAAACTGCAAGAGGCATATTAATACACTAGAAATTGTAGAAAACATTTTACAAAAATTGGCTATTATAAGAGGCATTTTATAAAAACTGGTTGTCATAAGAGGCATTTTATAACAATCGGAAGTGACGAGAGATATTTTGACGTTTTTTTTTAATCATAAATTATGTTTCTTTATAATATTAAAATCTGGAAGCCACAGACAACAATTTCTAAAAATAGAAACTAAAGGGTTTTTCAATAAGGATGGGTCGATGTTAAAATGGAATAAAACAAGATGTGTGTGAGGTATTTAAAAAAATCTTTTTTTATATTAAAGATCCATGCATGCAATATAACATCGTTCAAATGTCCGCCGCGACTTCTAACTGTGGCATGGATCCGAGTGGACCAATTTTGAATGACTCGCTCGCATAGATCTGGCTGAATTTGACCGATGGCATTGGTGATATTGACTTTAAGGGCATCGGTCAATTGCGGCTGATTGGTATAGACCTGCGATTTGAGAAAACCCCACAAGAAAAAATCTAGCGGGGTCAAATCGCACGATCTTGGTGGCCAATTCACGTCACCTTTGCGAGAAGTAACTCTGCAGAACGTCCAGCGTGGCGTCTGCTGTATGGCACGTAGCCCCGTCCTGCTGGAACCACATGTCGTCTACTTCCATATCGTTTAATTTAGGGCAAAATAATTCTGTTAGCATCATTCTGTAGTGCTCGCCGTTGACGGTGATTGCCTCACCACCATCATTTTCAGAAAAGTATAGACCAATGATGCCGCCGGCCCAAAATCCGCACCAAACAGTAACTTTTTGTGGATGCATTGCAACTTGCTGAACCTCGTGTGGGTTAGCGTCGTCTCATATACGGCAATTTTGAGTGTTAACGTAGCCATTCATCCAAAAATGCGCCTCGTCACTAAAGATGATTTTTCGACCAAATGTGGGGTCTTCTTCTAAACGGTTTGAAGCCCAGTCAGCGAACAAACGGCGTTGTCTATGGTCATTAACTTTAAGGTCCTGAGTTAATTCGATTTTGTACGGGTGTAATCCCAAATCCCGACGCAAAATTCGCCAAACTGATGTCTGCGAAAGGCCGAGTTCTTGTGCACGACGCGGAATTGACTGCCTCGTGTTTTGCTGTAAACTTTCACGTACGGCAGCAATATTTTCGGCCGATCTAGCATTTCTTTGACAACAGGGTGTTGGCTGATTGTTTACCGAACCCGTTGTTTCAAATTTGGTCATCAAACGCTGCAGAGTCGATTTTGAAGGACCACCGTGTCTTCCATAAAATGGGCGCAACGAGCGCAATATTCGAACTAACGAACAGTCATTTTGATACTAAAGTTTTATCATTTAGACGTGTTGCTCAATTGTGTAATTTGCCATGGTAATTTGGCATCACTGACTGAACAATAAACACCAGATTACACAGACACTACCAAAAAAACCTAGCCGTCACAGGGTGCCAACATCAACCCATCCTTATTGAAAAACCCTTTACAAGAGGCATTTTAAAATTCTAAAAATGTACCATACGTTTTATAAAAAGTAACTGTCACAAAAGGCATTTTATAAAATACCTAAACAATTCTAAAAAAATTCTAATTAAAATGCCTTAAAATAAAATGCCTTCTTTTATCAAGTAGCTGCGACATATATATTTATAAATTATAGAGTTTTTCCAAGAAATACATCTCGGTGAGGCACCAGTGATACCACCAGTCCGGCACTGTCTATAAAAATCGTAAAACCAGCCAAATTTAAATATTTTAATAATATTTGAAAGCTCTTGTAGAAACAATCATTTCATATCATTGCGCCAAATTCCCAACTTTACAAATAAAGTTGTAATTACATTTTAAATGTTGTGAGATAGTAAATATTGTTACCATTAGAAAGAAAGAGATAGCAAAAATATAGTTTATAAAATATAATATAAAAAAAAAAGTTTCTTATTTTTTTAGTAATCAGTTAAACAAGATTCTCTATTGTTACATTCTTATCTTATCTTAAGAACGTTTTATTCATTTTATTAATATTTTTAAATAATTACAAATATTTTGACACTTTTGACAGTTAACTTGAAATTGAGAAATACCTTATAGTAAACGAGAACAATGAAATGTGTGTAAAGCGAGTTTTTAAAAAAATAAAAATAAACTGGGTTGACCCACCGAGTCCCCCTGTCCCATCCACCCATATTTAAACCAACAAAACTCATTCAGTGGTCCATATGTTTTTAATTCCAATTAGTGCTTTCGTCAGCTTTCGTCATTCGTAATATGGTAACAAGCAAAAGCCATTTATGCGACAATTAATTCATACACTCGAGACATTTCTCCCCAAATTCCCTAAGAAGCTTAATTTACTCAACTAAAATAAATTAAAATGTCGCTTTTTAAACTATTTTAATTAAAAGCGAGGTTTATTTACAATTCGTAAGAATAACACAAGTTTTTCAGAGCTCGAAGGCTTTTACTTTATTTAAAATGGAAATGAAATGATTATGATTAATGCGGAATGCATAGTTTAGTGTTTTTCTTTGAGAAATAGATCGGATGACGGTTCAAAGTGCACAAAGATTGCATAAATTTACATAAAATGGAATAAAAATTGTAAATAAGAAAGCCAAAATTGTAAATTTAGAAAAACACTGAATAGGGACCAGAGACTTAATTCAGAAACCCTCAAGGTATGTTGCTCTGTTTCTTTACTGTTTTTATCGAGAAATGAGTTAGTTCTTCGACTTCTTGAGACAGTTCTTTTACCTGACCTGACCTGTGTTATTTAACAAAAAATAATAATAAAAAAGGGGTCATTACTGAAGTCAAATTATCTTATTGAGGTGCTATAATGTGAGCGTTTCTAAATTACTATAATAAGAAAATAAAAGAAATAATCGTCAAATTATAAGAAAATAGAGTAGTAATACAATTAGAAAAAAAATGACAAAGATTAAAAATGAAAAACAGCAAAACGTAAATGTCACCTACAATAGAAACATGTTAAAACAGAAATAAAATAAATCAGAATTACACTAGGAGAGAGTGTTGGTACAAGTAAAAGAAGATTCTAGAAAAACAGAAAAAAATTTTAGATGAAGAAACACGGTGTTTGATAGAACAAAAATAATTTAATATCATATCAATAAAATTCTAAGAAAATTACGAAAGAACAAAAAAAAAGTTTTGGAGTAGCAAAGAAAGATTCTAGAAAATGAGAAAAAAATTTAAAAAGAAGAGAAAAGAATGTTTGGTAGAACAAGAAGAATTAGGAGACGGAACAGAACATCGGTGAAATTCTAAGAAGATTAATTAGAATAGTAATAAATAATTTGCGATAAAAAAGAAAATTACATTCGAATTATCAAAAGACGTTTGGCGGAAAGAAGAACAAAATGTTCTGAACTAGAAAAGAAAAATTTTTTTTGGTAGAACAAGAAGAATTTAAAGACAAAAAAGAAAAACTGAAAACAGAGCAAATTGCGCGAATCAGCGTTACGACGAGTAAAATCTCCGATATTTGACAGAATAAAGTACAAGAAGTAGAAGAAAATCAGAAAGAAATTGAAATACAAAAAGAAACAGCAGAAAAAACACAATAAAGAGAAAAATAAAATACAGTAAAAGAAAATCAGTAAAAAAATTAGTTTATAAAGCGGAAAAAATGTAATAGAAGCAAATAAAAAATTTGGAAACAAATAGATATAGAAAAGCAGTAAAATCTTAAAATTTAAACAATAAAACAAAACTAAAATTGTAGAAAAAAAATTAGTAAACAGAAAGCAAAAATAAGACAAACGAGCAAATATTTGTAAAAACAAAAAACGAAAAAACTAATTAAAGTATAGAGTAAATAAACTAAGAAAGAACAAAAGATCAATTGTTAAAACTGATGAAACAAAATACATTACCAAAAAAAAGATAATAACATAAAAACAGAACAAAAATACAAGATGTTAAACGTAATAAAGCAATAAAATGAGAAAACAAACAGAAAAAAGCTGTTATCAATTTATAAAATAAAAACTCTGACGTAAATTTAAAATTCTAATAATAATTAAATAAAATTAGCAACTGACCTACACGTATATTATCATTTGTTTTTTATAAATAAGGATAACACTTCTAAAATTATTTAAATTGATATTTGTATTAAAAAATAGTAGGATTGGTGATAAGAAACTAAAATTAGGACGACTGTATCTACTGTTTACACCTTTTTTAATAATAAATATTTTAATGTAAATTATTTTAATCTAATTAAAATATAATAAATTAAAATATAAATAAAAGCTTGAATATTGCTTTAAAAATGTTCAAAACGTCTAAAAATAGCAATAAAAAACTACTTGAAAATAGAAAACTATTTCTTAATGGATTTATTTATTGACACTGTTGAGAGTCCTCGTATTTTTTAAAATGAAAACAATACACTGTAAACAAATATCTTTTACAGAGAAAAGGTCAAACCGAACGCGTGCAAAGCTAAACAAACTTACCTGAAAGAGTATCAAATTCTTCCGCGAATCCAAAAAACAAATCTAAACTTTAAATAAATATTTATTCGCGTCGCGTGGAAAGCTTTGTTTTGCGTTAAAACGAGGTCATGTCTTATCACTTACGTTTCTGTAAAAATTCGGAACTTCGTCTTTTGCACTAAATGAAGTTTCTCCTGGATCCACAATATAGAACATTCGGCCTAATCCTTTGAAAACCTCCCGAAGATCGGTATGCCATCTTGTTTCTTCTTGGAGTAGTTTCACAAAGACCGAAGTGATAACTTCGGTGTTGTTATCACAGTGTCTTGTCGCTTCCATTCAAGTGAATTCTTCGATTAGAAATAGATAGAAGTGGAGACTACAGCTCATCTGATGCTGGCGTATCACCAACTATTTTGTGGTTATTTTTGAATAAGTTTTACTCGAGTTGACTTATCACAGGATAAGATTTGAGAGCGACAAGCTCGAGGTTTGTTTTATATAGTGATAAGTGTAAACAATGGAGGGAGATTTATTCAATGAAATCATTAAGTTTATCACCTGAATGAACTTGACCTGAAACTTGATTTGAATAGGAAATGAAATATTTATAATTTTTGTTTTTGCTTTTACTCAATATTCACTGAATTGGAGACAATTTGGCAATGCTGTTTTGCTTACTACTGCTTTCAAAATTGTTTAACCTTCAAAAAATTTACATTTTTATTTTAAAACAAATGTTTTATTGCTTTTATTATTTATTTTTTTTTACAGTAATAAACGTAAATTTTGACTTTTAACACTTCAAATCAGATATTTTAAAAGAACCAAAGTGCAAGAAGCGGATGGTCTGTGGTAGGAAAAGATAAAGTCACAATTTTGCCAAATTTAGCAGTGTCTATTTACAATTTTTTTTTTAAACCAGGAACAATTCAGTCAAATATTTGGTAAAACAAACAGAGAAAATAACTAAGTAGCTAAAACGTCAGATAAAAAAGTAACTTACTTTTTTTTAATTAGTTAATACTGTTTTATTTGTTTTTTCATTTAACCACCACACTCATCAAACTGACTAGTTACTGCACATATTTTTTTATTGAGAAAATACGGTGACAATTTAGGAAGTTGATGAAATGGGTTATTGATAAGTTAGGTTGATAATGATCATCAACAATTTGTCTAAAACATTGTCTAAATAGTTGGGTTGTTAATTGATAAGTTCAGACTTTAAAAAGTTGATTTATTAGGATTGTTGACGAGTTGTGATAAATTTAATTTGGGTTGTTGATTAGTTAAGTTTCTGATAAATTAACCTCTTTGGTAAATTAGGTTGTTGATTCAAATTCGAGAACGAGTTATATTGCTAAAGAGTTGAATTGTTAATAAACTATATTTTTGATGAGTTGAGTCATTGGCGGTTGTTGATGAGTTGAAACGTTAATAATATGTCTGCTAAAATTGTGTTTTTCTTACGTTTTACACCTTAATAAATTGAGCTATTGATAAGTTAGGCTGTTATTAGACTAGATTTCTTAATAACTTAGGTTGTTGATACAGTTAATTGTTAATGACTAGGTTATTAATAAATTAAATTGTTGATAACCAAATTTTTGAAAAGTTGAGTCACTGACTAGGTGGTTGTTGATGAGTTAAATCTTGATAATTAGGTTGATGATGGTTGTTGATCAGTTAATGTTTGAATAGAAAATAAATTTAGTTATTAATAAATTGAATCGTTGATTTATTATATTCTTAATGAGTTAAGTCATTGACTAGGTAGTAGTTGTTGATGAATTAAATCTTTAACAATGTGGCTGTTGATAAACAGAAAAAATGCCAAAATATTACAAGCTTTAAGAACTTGATCTGATTGTTGATTAGTTGTGTTGTTCTTTGGTTGTTTACTTTAATAAATTGGATTGTTGATAAATTAGATTTTTAATAAATTAAGCTGTTGTTAAACTGATTTTTTTCATAAGTTAGGTTGTTGATTCAAATCGAGAGTATATTATAATTTTGATGAGTTGAGTCACTGACTAGGTAGTTGTTGATCAGTTAAATCCTAAACAATGTGGCTGTTGATAAACAGAAAAAAATGTCAAAGCATTACATGCTTTAAGAAGTTGATCTAACTTAGGTTGTTGATAAGTTAGATATTTAATAAATTAAGCTGTTATTAAACTGAATTTCTTAATAAGTTAGGTTGTTGATTTAGATCGAAAATAAGTTATTTTGTTGATGAGTGGCGTTATTGATAAATTGTTTATAAATTCTTGGTGAGTTGAGTTATCGACTAACAATAAGTGGTTGTTGATGAGTTAAATCCTCAACAATGTGGCTGTTGATAAACATAAAAAATGTCAAAATATCACATACTTAAAGAACTTGAGCTGATAGTTAATTAATTGTGTTGTTCTTAGGCTGTTTACTTTAATAAATTAGGTTGTTGATGAGGTAGATTTTTAACAAATTAAGTTGTTGTTAAATTAAAATTCTTGATAAGTTGCGTTATTGCTTCAAATCAAGGCTGTTGAAAATAAGTTATATTGTTGATGAGTTAAGTTATTAATAAATCAAATCGTTGATAAACTAAAATTTTGATGAGTTGAGTTATTGACTAGAAGGTTGTTGATGAATTAAACTATTAACAATCTGGCTGTTGATAAACAGAAAAGATGTTAAAATATTACATGTTTTAAGAAGTTGATTTAACTGTGTTGTTTTAAGGTTGTTTACTCTTATAAATTAGGTTGTTGATGAGTCAAATTTTTAACAAATTAAGCTGTTGTTAAACTGAATTTCTTAATAAGTTGTTGTTGTTGAGTTATATTTTTAATAAGTTATATTGTTGGTGAGTTGAGTCTGATTTTTCTTGAATTGAATGTTGAATTCATTGATGTGTTGATAAGTTATATTATTCATAAGTTGTCTTAGTTTGTTAATGTGTTAAATAATCAACAAACTGGTTGTGGATGAGTTAGATTATTAAAGAGTTGGGCTGTTGATGAGTTGATTGTTAAATTTGTAAAAGTTAAGTTGTTGATAAAGAGAGTCAATTCTATTTTTATTTCTATAGAACGTATTTCAAATATACTGCTCTTTATAAAAGAAAAACAGTTTTGTAATTTTGCTGGCTGTAGATATAGTTTTTGTTTTCTATTACGTGTAGAAATTACAACAAACAAAAATAGTGTTTAAATAATGTTTTTATAATTTAATTAATTCCCCCCCTCCAATCTGGTAGTACTTTAACATTAGAAACCTGACTCACCTTCACATTGACACTGAAAAATTCTCTCTCACATTTCTGCAATTATTGACCCTCAAATTTCAACTTCTTTTACTTTAAATTTTTATCAATAATTAATGCAAAGTTATTTTGTTGTTAAATTTTGTAATTTAAAATTGTAAAATGCATTATTATTTATTTAAATAAAATTTGTAACAATTACTAGAAATTACATCAGAAATGTTTTTAAACAAATGAAATATCTTAAAATTCTTCATCAGATATTGCGTAAAGCTTTAGGAAATTTTTAAAAATTATTGATTTAACAATTTGTTAATAACAATGTCAAGAATGAAGTGTTTATTTGATTAATAGAAATATATTTTTTGCGAGATGTAAATAGCGAATTGTAAATATTGAGGAAGGTAAGTCCTGGAAATAAATTGTGTGTATTTATTTATAATTTTAACAATAAATTCTAGCAAGCTTTTGCAAATTTAACAAGCAAATATCGCGAATCTAATTTTTTAATTTCAAATCTTGGGTATTTTTCAACGCAATAAAGAAACTCCAGGATTTTTGCATTATCTGGAAATCAAAATTTAGGCATTTACAAAATTTTTAAAACACTCACCCCTTTAAAAGTTCCGTAATTTAAGGGAAAAACATTAAAAACGTAAATGACAACAGGATTTTCTAATTGCTGCATGAAGATTAGCAGATCTTTCTGGATTTTAACAGAAGCGTTGTACCAACCAGATTTGAAAGTGCTGTAAAATAGAATCTCGCCCTACAAAAATAAAAATAACTGAAAGAGGAACAAGAATAACGCTAAAATAACAAATACATGAAAAATAAGCGTTACTGAAATAATAAAAAATAGAGAAACAGAAAAACAAAAGCTTGTCTCAAATGTAAAATGACTGATTACGATTTTGATGTGAAAATTGAGAAAATACTCTAGAATTTCTCAGAATTACTACTCACCTTAACAATAATTCTGTTACCAAAAAAACAAAACAGAAATATCTCGCTCGTCATTGCAATAGCGTAGAAAATGACTCGAAAAAAATTCAGTGAAAGTGGCTCAGCCTGAAATTTAATTTTTTTCAGAAGATTAACTCTCCTGAAATTGTTTTTACCGCGTTTAGTTGGTACATTGCAAGCATCAGAGACAAACACGAGCAGATTAACTGATTCATCAGGATTTCTCTGTAGCATTCAATCAGAATTTTTGAGCACCTGAAATTCTGAAATATTATTTTTTTCAAAAAAGTAGACTCACTTGATTATAACATTGTATTGTTTAACACACTCGATTAGAATTTCGTGCATTTTCTGATTCGTTTTCTCCTCGTTGAGACGTCCATTTTGGCTTGAGATATCCTCGAAATTCAGAAAAGTGTGATTAATTAGATCAAATCTGCCTTCCATTTGTATTGTCGAAATGTAAAAAAATAAATCTCCAGCTGCATTCACCGCAATTAAATGAAAAACCCAAAACAACAATCCGCAGAAAACTCCGTAATAGTTTCGATTTTGGCTGTAATCAACCGGAAGCCATTCAATAAATCTCAAAACTTGAGTTCTGGTGCTCAAAGGAGTGCTCACAATACCAACAGCAGCGGCTACAAAACTCCCTCCATACAGTTTAAAAATCCACTCAGAGAGCTTTTTTGAATTTTCGATAAAACCCCGCTGTTCTCGTGTCCGGATTAGGGCATTTTTAGGGTCTAAGACTGTTATCAGTTTTTGAATTTGAGATAGATTTATGGGAAACATGACGTATTTTACCGGTACTGTAAAAATTGCAGGCAAATAAGAAATAAAAAAAATTGCTTCGGGATCTTTGTAATTTTCAAAAGTGTAAATCAGGCAGAAAATGCAAGTCAAAAATATTGATAAAGTCATGATGTTTCGGTAGATTTTGTAAAAAATTGACTCAGGGTGGTATTTCCACATTCCCACAAGTTTCAGCAAGAGAATTGTCTTTCTGTAGGGCATTTTTCAGCTGAAAAAAATTTTTGTTATTACAACAAAGAATTTGTTGAGACTGTTTCAAGCATTACACAATCAAACTACTTAAAAGTTCTGTAATTGTAATTTATTATTTAAATCCTTGATTAGATATTCCTTTAATCTTTTGATCTTTAATAAATATACTTCTCTTAGATTTTAGGGTGTAAACTTACAATTATTTCTTTGTTTCTTATAATTAAAAGCTTGAAAACTAGAGAGAATTTAGCTCAGTTTTTCAGTTACTCTAAATGAAAAAAATATATATAAAAACTCAAATATTTTGTTTAAAAAAATGTTTAAAACTTAATTACTTTTCCAGAGAAAACAACAGTGATCATTTCATAAAAATAAATTGAGTATTACACACCAAAAAAAATATGTTTCAACGACTTTTTACTTATAAAAGTACATTTTTAGAGATAGAAAGTATAAAGTTGCATAAATTGAAAGGACATTGAATTTTGGCTCGATCGGTCGACACAATCTAAAAAATAGCCAGCAAATGTATAAATCTGACTGAAAAAAAAATATATATGAACAAGTAAAAAAGATTAGAAACTACAGAATATAAAATTGTGGGGTAGTTAAAACAGTTAAGATAACAATAGTAAAAAAACTAAATATGTAAATAAAATTTTAAAGAAGAAAAAAGATTTTTATTCTCTTAAAAAATAGTCGTGACAGAAACTGTTAATTTTTAATAACAGTTAATGCTTGTTACTGTTAAAATAACAGTTTAAAACTCTGGTTACTTTAAACTTTTAATTGAAAAAACAATTAGAATGTTTAATAGCAGTAAAATAGCAAATTTTCTATTTTTTAAATGATTGGTAATGTCAAAAACTGTTAATTTTCAATAACAATTACTATCTGTTACTATTGTTTAAACATAACAGTTACAATTTCTGTTTAAAGATCACAAATTATTAATTTTTGGTAACAGCTACTACCTTTTACTGTTATTTGAAAATAACAGTTAAAATACATGTTTAAAAGGCAAACATTACTAATTTTTAATAACAGTTGCTGCATGTTACTGTTATTTTTAAATAACGGTTAAAAACTCTTAATAGTTTAAACCGATAATTAAGAAAAACTTATAAAAATGCATAGTAGAGTCAGTAAAGTCAAAAACTGTTAATTTTTAATAACAACTACTATCTGTTACTACTGTTTAAACATAACATTTAAAATACCGGTTTTAAAAACAAAAACTATTAATTTTTGTAACAGCTACTACCTGTTACTGTTATTTAAAAATAACAGTTAAAATATCTGTTTAAAAGACAAAAATTACTAATTTTTTATAAATTAAGTTTCTGCTTTTACTGTTATTTTTATATAACGATTCAAAATTTTTGTAACTTTTCTTGATTGAAAAAAACAATTAGAATGTTAAATAACAGATTTTCAATTTTTTAAAAAATTAGTAATATCGAAAACTGTGAATTTTTATAAACAGCTACTACATGTTACTGTTATATTACATTAACAGTTAAAATATCTGTTTTAAAAGCAAAAATTACTAATTTATTATAACAGTTACTGCCTGTTACTGTTATTTTAAATAACGGTTAAAAACTCTTGTAACTTTTAAATTGTTAGTTGAAAAATAATTACAAAAACAGTGCTTAAATCTTAAAATAGAAAATAAATTTTCAGTTTTTTAAAGGACTAGTAATGTCAAAAGTGTTAATTTTTATTAACAGTTTGCACTGTTATCACTGTTATTTTAAAATATCTGTTATTTTAGATGTGTAGTAACAGCTCAAATAAAACTTAAACTTTGAAAAAAAAATTATTTTTAAAAAGCTAGTAATATCAAAAACTGTTAATTTTTAATAACAGCTACCACTTATTACTGTTTTTTAAAAATAACAGTTAATATACCTGTTATTTTTAAACTGTTAATTAAGAAAATAACTAGTATATTTAAGGAGCTAGTGCTTTAATAACGTTTAAATTTTAGAATGAAAATTAGATTCTTAAACTATTAAAAGACTAGTAATGTCAAAAACTACTTGTTACTGTTAAAATAACAGTTATAAACTCTTGTAACTTATTAACTGTTAATTAAAAAATAATTACAAAAACAGTGCATAAACTGTAAAATAGAAAATAGATTTCCAATCTTTTAAAAATCTAGTAATGACAAAAGTGTTAATTTTTAATAACAGTTTGCACTCGTTACTGTTATTTTAAAATATCTGTTATTTTTATGTTAGTTAACAGCTACTACTTATTAATGTTCTTTAAAAATAACAGTTAAACTGTTAATTAAGAAAGTAATTAGTGTATATAATAACATCTAACAGTGTTTTAACTGCACTCAAATTTTAGAGTAAAAAATAGATTTTTCATCTATTAAAATCAAGTAATCTCAAAAACTGTTAATTTTTAATTTAATAACAGTTATTACTTGTTACAGTTATCTTAGAATATCTGTTAGTAGGTTAACAGTGCTCAGATTAAAAAGAAAAATATATTTTTAGTCTCTCAAAAAACTAGTAATTGCAAAAACTGTTAAATAAAAGCTACTGTTACCGTTACTACCAATTACTGTTATTTTAAAATAACAGCTAAAATACCTGTTATTTTTAAACTGTTAATTAAGAAAATTACTGGGGTATATAACAGCAATTCACAGTGCTTAAACTTTAGAATTGAAAATAGATTACTTATTTCTAGAAAAGTAAATGACAACAAAAAAAACAAAATAATAAGGAATGTATAAAGAATTTCAGCGATTAATGTCTAAGAAAATTTCTGCAATTTCATTTAAAAAAACATAAAAGAAAGAATAAAAACAAGATGTATTTAAAAAAAATAAACAAAGATTTGATTATAAAATAAACAAATTTAAAAGCAAGAAAATTTAGATAAATGTTATTCACAAACAAAAATATAAAAAAATTTTTTTTGGTTTTTGGAGAGTATATAATAATTTTTTTGATTCTTCTAGTTAAAAATTTTAAAATTAGACAGTTTCTAGTTACTTCCTTTGTTTAATTAACGATTTTGTGTATTTTTCAAAGCAATAAAGAAACTCCAAGACTTCTGCATTATCTGAAATTTCAAAAATAAAAATTTTGAAAACAATTTTCATAACTCACCGTTTTAAACGTCTCACAATTTACCGGAATCACATTACCAACATAAAAAATGACAGGTTTTTGCAATTGTGTCATAAAAATTAACAACTCTTTTTGAAATTTTGCTGAAGTCTCAAACCAGTCAAAACTAAAAGCTGCATAAAATAATTTGCCACTCTGAAAAGATATTTTTGAAAAAGGAAATTTGAAGAAGTGAGACAAACTTTTTTCATAATTAAATCGCCAAAGAAACAGTATAAAAAAATTTCGTAGATAACAGCAGATTGGAAAAGACACATTTTGAAGAAAATGTCACTAAACGGCTCAACCTGTAAATTAATTAATTACTTAATTATTTGTAATTAGTTTCTTACAATTGATAATTGGTACATAGTCATGCATAAAGCAATACTAGAACAGATGAATTGCACTACAAGAATTTCTCTGTAACAGTCTGAAATTATGTTGGTACACCTGAAAATTTCAAAATTATTTTTTTTTTAATTTGAAAATTTCTGAACTGACTTTAGTACGTTATTATAGTAGATAATACAATCAAGAAAATGATTTTTTACTTCTTTAAAATTCTCTGAAATTCCGTTTAAATTTTTTAAGGTGTGTTCAAGAATTTCGCATTGAGCTCCAATCTGAATCGCCGCTATGTAAAAAAAGCAATCAGTGGCAACATTGATGAAGGCGAAAAATAAATACGAAACGCTGACAAACACATAGATCAGTTCAAAAATCCCCGATTTGTGATAATCAAAAGGCAACCAAATCACAAGAGGAACATCAATTTCATCCTGAAGAAGTGGCTGAAAAACCAATGCAGTCACAGTCAAAACAACTAAATAAAAACAGGATTTTATAACAAAATTCGAGAATTTCAAAGCGTCTTTAATTATAATTTTCTGTTTTTTGCTTTCGAGAAACTCGAATTGGGATTCGACAATTTTGAGTAGGTTTTGCACAATTTTGAAATTTTTTCGAAAAATTACGTATTTGAGGATTGAAGTTGTGACAGATGGTGAGATGTAGAGACTATCGACGATTTCGCTATTTTGGAAATTTGTCAAAACGAAAATCATTGTTAGAAACCAATTTAGAAATAATAAACTTGTTGTTAAATATTTATAAATTTTGTAAAAGAATTCGTTGGGGTAGCACCACTCGCCCAAAATTTTGAACAGCTTTATATTGAAATCGAAAGCTTGAAGTTGGCTCATTTTGACATTGACTAAGCCAACAGAGAGGATTTTCTCTTTTATAATTGTAATTGTGTTAATTATAAATCAATTTTAGATGGAATAATTAATTTGTTAATTATACTGTGACAGTTACTAATAATTTAAAATTCAAGACTTGGTTTTATGTAAAATGAGCTAAATATACGTTCTAAGATAGATGATTGAGAGGAGCCGTAAAAATATATAACAAGAAGAAACTACAATAGAAGAAAAATCGAAAACAATAGAAAAACTAATTAAATGAGTAATCAGAAAACAAATTAAAGACAAGGAACAAAAATTGCTACAATGAAGATTGTAGACTTCAAGAACAGAAGAAATCCACAACAAAAAAAAACTGCTAGAAGAGAAAAACAGCCAGAAAAAATATAAATACCAAAAAAATTTGCAGAAAGAAGAAAAGAGAGTACAACACTAGAAAAATAGAAGATATAGAAGAAAATTACAAAGATAAAAAGATAAGAAGCTTCTATCAAAGATGCAAAAGAATTTATCAAGGATTTTAACCTAAAACCATATTTTGTAGAAGTAAAAATGGCCAATTAGTAAGAAGCAACGAAAAAAAAACAGTTGAAAAGAAAGAGAATAACAACATATCTATTATATGTACCTATACTAGAACAATAAAAAAGAAATAAGAGGCAATAGAAAAGCTAGATAAACAAGTAATCAGCAAACACATTAAAAAGAAGAAACAAAAGATTGCCATAAAAAAGATTATAAACTTCAAAAACAAGAAAAAAACACAGCAAAGAAAAGAATGCTAGAAGAAAATACACAGAAAAGCCAAAAAGAATATAAAAACCGAAAAAGTTTGCAGAAAGAAGAAAAAAAGCAAAACAGCAAAAGCATTAAAGATGCAAAAGAGTTTAACAAGGATTTTAACTATATTTTTTCGAGATAAAGATGGTCAATTAGTAAGAAGCAAAGAAGAAGAAGAGATAAATATTTTACAGAAGTTTTCAAAAAAATTGTAGATCAAAAGAAAAACAGTTGAAAAGAAAGAGAATAACAGTGAGAATCAACAACAACATATGTATTTATTGTATGTATCTATACTAGAACAATAAAACGGAAATGAAAGTCAATAGAAAAGCTAAATAAACAAGCAATTAGAAAACAAATTAAAAGAAAGACACAAAAAAAGAATGCTAGAAAAAGAAAAACGATATTGAAGATGCAAAAATATGGAAGAAGTAGTAGAAGAAGACTAGTGTAGTTTTAGAAAAGGAAGATTTGTAGTAGCCCAAATATTTTTATTACAACATTACAACAGATACAAAAGTAAAATCACTAAGAAAAATTAAAAACATACTTGTTTTTTATCGATTTAAGATAGCATATACAGAAAGCAGTTATACCAAGCAATGAAAGTCTTTAGAACACCTGATAAAATAGCAAGATTAGTAAAAATGACAGAAAAAACAACAAATAGAATTCGGGTTAATGAAAAATTGTCAAAAATGTTAGAAGTGTTTGATGACTTAAAGGAGGGAAACTCGCTTTTATCGCTCTAGAAAAAAAATTAAGACAAAGCTATATATACACTGCTCCAATAAATTAATGCACCACTTGAATTTTTTTGAAAATTGAATCATAATTGGTACAAAATTAAGAAAAATTTAACAAAAACATTTGTTTAAAGTAAATTAATATCTAATGTGTCCAAATATAGAAAAACAAACCGAAAACAAAATTTTATTAAAGTTACAGAAAACATCTTAATATTGCGTATTTCCACCTCTACTTTGAATAACCGCTGTACATCTTCGTTCCTCAAAATTAACGAACTTATGTCTTCTTGATTTAAGTTATTCCAAATTTCATTTAGTTGAGGACCTACCTCTTGAAGATGGACAGGAGGATGTGGAAGATTTTTTAAACGTTTCCCGAGAATGTCCCAAACATGCTCAATAGGATTCAGGTCAGGGCTTCGAGCTGGCCAATCCAAAACATTGATTTCTGCCTCATTCAAGTAATCTTTAACAATTCGGGCAGTGTGGGGTTTTGCGTTATCTTGCATTAACAAAAAATTTGGACCAATATAAGGGGCATATGGTACGACATGCTCTTCAAGAATGTCTGTTATGTAACGGTCCGCATTTATAGAGCCATTATTTACAACCACTAACTCCGTGCGAGCTTGTAAGGAAATACCACCCCAAACCATTACTGAGCCTCCACCAAACAATGTGGTATTCTGAATGTTACACTGTGCATACCGCTCATTTGGTCTACGATACACACGAACACGTCTATCGCAATTGTAAAGGTAAAATTTTGACTCATCCACAAAAAGAACAGACTCCCAATCCTCTCTTTGCCAATTTATGTGCTCTCTAGCAAATTCTAATCGGGCTCTGAGGTGTTCTGCAGTCAATGCAGGACCACGAGCAGGAATATGGAGTGTTAAATTATCCTCCTTAAGTCTTTTTCTAACAGTTTCGGTACTGATTTGAATTCTTTCTACGTCACGGAACCCAGTTTGTAGCTTCCTGGCGGTTACAAAGCGTTCTCTTAGCGCAGATATTCTTAAAAATCTATCCTGGATAGGAGTGGTTTTCCTTTTTCTTCCTTGCCCAGGTCTTCTGAGGTGACTTCCTGTCTCTCTGTACCTTTGTATCATACGCGAAACTGACGTATGAGATACACCAAACCTTTCACCAGTTCTTCTGTAGCTCCATCCTTCCTCCAACAAAACCACAGCTTGAACGCATTCTTCTCGAGTCAAATTCATAATGTTTTTATTATTATTTCAAATGATAAAAATCATCCACAGAACGGCAAATTCAAATAACAATAAAACGAAATTACAAATTAACACAATTTAAAAATGAAAATTATTTTAAAATTTCTGCTTAAAAAACTATTAAACTCAAATTTCTGATTTTAATGTCAAAACTTTTATTAGAATGGGTAACTAGATTATAGCTTGATTAAACCTTCTTAACCAAAGTTGTCAAATGTACATACATAGTTTTAATTTTTTTACTTTATTTTCAAGTGGTGCGTTAATTTCTTGGAGCAGTGTATATAGACAAGATCTGGTTTTTTATTATTAACATCACTTGTAAAAAAAACTAAATAAGAGCTATTAAGAGTAACAAGAAGAGTGATTATAAACACGAAAAAACTGAGATTAAAAATTAATAAAAAAGGAACTAAATTTATAATACGAAAAGATGAAGTATTAAAAGAAGACAGATATCTAGAAGTAAAGGTAAACAAAAAAAAAAGATACAAATTTAAAGAAATCAAAAGATTTGTCTACATAGAAAAGAAACGAAGAAATACAGATGAGATAAAAACTAGAATAGCAACAGTACATTACACTCTATATAAGCTCAAAAGTCATAGCAAAAGGAACAAACAACAAAACCAAAAACAAAACAGATTACCAAAAAGAATATAGAAACAGGACTAGAACCCAATAGACAAAAACAAAGTGAAAAAAAAAGTAGAAGACGACCTCCAAAACTACAAATAAAGCAGTGGAAAAAAAAAGCTCTGAATAAGAAAGAATTGAGACCAAGCAAACCTACAAAATTAATAAAAGTGGCACGATCCTTTCAAAAACTAAGTCTCATCATCGATACTTAAATATATAAAAATATCTAAAAAAAACTTACCAAACTTTTCTCAATAATACGTATAAATTAAAACATTTATTAAATATTTCACATAATTATTTATTTATTAATTAATATAAGTGGTAGTAACGATAAAATTCTACCTAAATTTATATTTTACATTATTTTTTTAACAAGAACGAACTGAGTTTTCATTTTCTGTATTAGATCAGTCGAAAATAAAAAAGTTTTAATTTTTAAGTAAGCCTGTTTATTTAAATTATTGAAACAATCTCAACTTGTTTTTTTAAATAATAATTTAATGTTTTATTACCTACTTTTCTAAAGCAAACACTGTTACAAATAACACTAAGAAATCACTGCAAAGTAATCGAAATCTCAGCTTATATCATAGATATTTATTATTAATTATTTCCCTAATTAGATGGTTCTCTCATATTTGAATAAATTTAATTTTTAATAAAGAAATTTGCAATCGTTACTTTTCAATTTAACAAATTTTTGCTCTGTTATTACTTTCTTTTAATAACAAATTACTTTTGAAAATGTATTCATAATTAATGCCAATAGAAAGGAATATTTCTTTATTTAATTTAAATTTTAAATAAATAAAAATATAAAAAACTATTTTACAGACTTTTTGTACTTATTTAATATTTTACTTATCTAAATAATTAATTACTGGAATTGTAGAGATACTCATACACGTTGCTCTCCAATTTATTAATTTACAAGTAATTATTTTATTAATTATTAATTGAAATTAATTATTACATGTAATGCAAATTGTTTTTTATTATTTATTGTATAATTACACACATGCTATCTATATTTAGTAGTTACATCGGCATTAATTAATTATATAATTAACGTATTTGAACTTTAAAATAACCAGAAATATACAACACTTCAAACGAAGCACATTTTTAACGCTTAATTAATTAATATTTATTACATATTAATAACATTTAACAATGCAAAATTTTATTAATTATTTAACGGCTATCATTTTTATTATTTTTACGGTTACCATAATAATCTTGTTTTAAATGTTGCAATTAACACTTAAAAATTAATGTTTAATGCTTTAATAACACATTAAGATGAATATATTTAAGTATAACGGTTAATTTAACACAACTTATGAATTATAACACCAATTGTACTAAGTTATTACAATAACATTTAAAATATTAACGTTATCTGTTATCAGTGTAAAAATAAATACAATAAATTGCAATGAATTATTATAAATTACGCAAATTAAACATATACTTTAACGTTTATTTTTTTAAGAATAACATTTAACAGTAAACTGGTATTTAACGTTATAATAATTATTTTTTTACACAAAAATTAATTATTAAATTACGTTTATTGTTTTCAGTATAACATTCAATTTTTAAACACATTTCAATTAACAGTTAAACGGTACTTAACTGTTAAAATTTAACGTTACACATTTATTGTAGAGTTTAACACTCAAATAAATATACTAACGGTTTTCAGTAGCAGATAATTTTAATTGTAATCAAATGTTAACTTACAATTAGAAATAAATTTTATTTTATGTAATGGTTAATTGACATTTGACTAATTAACTGTTAATGTTAACAATTTAACATTTAAAGTTTTGGTTACAATTACGTAAATTAACTAAGCTTAAGGCTTATCTGACTATAGCTGCGATTTCTAATCTGCCCCGCTGAATTTCATCGTTTTGACAACGCGAAATACAGTTGTTTGACCTGATGAATGTCATATAGGCTAGTAAAGCGAAATCAGAATAAATAGTGTCCATTTTAACTTTTCAGAGTAGTACCAGCTGAAACGTTATATATTTTATTAATTAGCTTATCCTCTATCAAAATAAGCAACTACAACAATTTTTTTATGTTTCACATTATGGAAATTTGAAAAAAATTTAAAATTTGGACTTTTTTAATATTTGTGTTTTTTTATCTTTACACCGAGCTATCTGAGAAACCATAATAGCCATCAAGTTGATTTTTGTTGCGTTCGAATGTAAAGACATGAGCAATTTTGGTCGTTTAATTCAAAGAATTTTTTTCTATTTTTAATGTATTTTTTAATAACCTAAGTCGAACTTTCGGTGTCACGGTAATCAATTATAGACGATGCGAACAAAATTTTATTATTAGAGATAGACCCTTACTTTAAGCAAACGAAATATAGAGAAATAATCCGGGAGGTTTTTGGTAAAACCAAAATTAGATTATTTTTTGTCGATTTTGAGATATGATTTTTTTTTTAAACAATGACGCCTGTATTACTTGCGCGTTGAGAGTTGGTAGCTTATTTAGACTTTTACGAATCGTATATGCCGGAAAATGCTAATATTTTTATAATAATAATATTAGTAATACAATAATAATAATAAAAAGAAGAAAAATAATAATAATTGACGATCAACAAAATAATTTTTATTGTCACACTTTAGTAATAATTTGTTTTCGAACATTATTTAACAGGAAGTGGTTTTTAAAAATTGCAAGACATTTACATTTGAGAAAGGACATTATTTCAAAAATATTGAAGAGATTTAGGGTCAGAGGATCTATTAGTACTCGACCTAAAACTGGAAGCACAATTCGTCAAAATGAAATATTCTCAGAAAAAATTGCCCATTTTAAACTTTTGTATTTTTCTTATCTATTTTATTCGCTCTTTTAAAAACTGTAAAACTTAAAATATTTTATCGACAGCCTTTTGTGTAAATCGGTGTTAAAAATTTAACTAACGAATGTATAGAATATTTTATTTTAAAGCACAAAAAACTTTAATAAAACATTATTTTATTAACAAACTACAAATGATTTGAATTATAAAAACAAAAAACATGGTAAAAATCGTAGCCGACATTTAATACAATGCTTAACATTTAAAATTTAACATTTAACGTTTTAATTTAACACTTAAACTCTAACAATATGTAGAATTTAACACTCTAAAGTGTAATTGTTATATATTTTAACATTTACTAACATTTCACATTTTAAAATTAGCTTTTAAATTTAACGTTTAACACTCAGCATTATTAATATTGTTTTAAATGTTTTTAAAAATTTAACGCTTAATGCACTGCAGCTAATATGTATTATTAGAAATACAACTATTTACACTAACGTTTAAGACCTAACACTTTAACATCAATGTAAAAAATATATAATACTGCAGTGTTTTTCAAGAGATTATACACAGTGTTATTACTTTAAGTTTTTATCTGTTTAAAATTTACGTTTAACACCTTCAATTTAACGTTTAACGTTAATAATCACTTTTTCTAATTTTAATAGTTGTTTCTTTAAAAATAGCACTTTTTGCGCGATTGGTTGTTTTTATCAGTTTACTGTGCCTGTTTCCACGACGGTAGGTTGATGTTACTGGTTGCTACGTGTAACAAAACGGTAAGTAAAGGCTAGTCCACAATTAAACGTTAACGGCAACCACAACTGTAACGATTACGATAAAAAAGTTGAAACGTATGTAATATAATGGTGTAGTCCACAATATTGTGTCGTTAACGGTAAACGATTTCAGTCGCGGGAACATGACGGAAATTGTTCGTCAACATTCAACTTTTGCGTTCCCGATGCTTACCGGAACCAATCAAATCATCGATTGCACACATGCGGTGTTTGCACTGACTCAGCTGACAGCTTAATCTTGTAGCTTCTGAGGTTATGTTGTCTTTTATTGATCTACTAATATTTAAGCTAGACAAAATATAAATATAATTATCGTAGATATTACATTAAAGGGTAGACATTATAAATTTTCGGACCAGTTGCAGCTCGAAGTGGAGACTATGATGAGATTTTACCGTTTTGTTCCCGGGTATTGTGGACGTGATGCATTTAATACCGTTTGCGTAACGTTGGCGTTATTGTTGCCGTTATCATTTACGGGTGATTGTGGACTAGGCTTAATTCACTTACCGTTCAGTAAACGGTAAGCAATTAAATCTAAAAAAAACAATTTTGCGATTTATTTATTAAAATTAAATGTACAATTATAATTAATAGTAGTAATATCACTCGCATTTGAGTTTCTAGTGTTAATTGACAAACTTTCCGACGTAGAAGTCCCAGGTTGTTGTAATAGTCCACCAACATCGCTGTGTAAAATTTTATGAGCAAATTCAATTTTGTTTTGGAGGGAATCTTCCACGTAACTCTCGGCCACCGTTGATGAACGCCACCCACCATGTCTTTTTAGTCCTAACACATCAACTCCGTTATTCGCCAAAAGTGTAGCCGATGTGCGTCGAAACGAGTGTCCAGTAAAACCTTCAGGGGCTTGCGACTTCAATTTTTGACGGCCAGCCTCCAATTGTGCCTTTTCCTGTGACTTGCCTAGTGCATTTGCCATTTCGATAGTTCAGAAATAAATGATCTGACGTTGGGTTGCTTGGTCGAATTCTTATGTATTTTCGAAGTATTTCCAAATAATGAACTGCTTCATTTTCTTTATTAATAACTGTGAACGTTCGCTGAATATTCGTTTTGTATTTGGAATATTTACTGTAAACATTTCTTCACGTTCTTCTATGTCACTCATTTTAATATTGTACAATTCCTCTCGTCTACAAATGCCTGATACTCCCAATATCATTGCTACCTGCAAATATATTGTTTCCTTAGAACTCAGATGTACCACCTCATCATCTACAACATACCTTTTGAATTAAAAATTGTTCGTCTGGTGCTTCATTCAAGAATTTTTCCATGTCTTCTTTGGTAAAAATTTTAGCCTTCTTAGGCCGATATCCAATACTTTTTCTCTTAAGATAAGCAATTAATGTAGCAAACTTAGAAATATCGATAGCATCATGGAGAAAAATTGTACTCTTCAGCATAGAATACTCCGCCCATAAACTGCCTGGGGCCTTCAACTGTCCACTTCTCACCACAAAATACGCTAACAAGCTCTTTTCATTTACAGAAATCTTCTTTGCTTCACGCCATTCCTTAAACAACTTGTATGTCTGTTCATATCGGGCTTTAGATTTTTCTGAAATTATTGCCGAACATCCTTCTTGCCAAGCGTCTTCTAAATCATCCGGTAGATCATCACTATCGCTCATATTTGCTTCGAAAACGGAACCACAAAACAGAACTATGTAGGAATGATTGTATCAAAAAGACAATTTTACTTGTTTGGAACAAAACCATAGCAACCATGGAACAGCCACCCAAAGTTTTCAGTTTCAATCTTCCCGATTATCAAAATGTATTGATATAAAAATTATTATTATTATTCTAGAAACTCCAATCGCGCAACAAACGTTATAAGCATGTCGAACGTTAAGGATTACCGTTCTCAGATAATAATTGGAGTCGTCGCTTCGCTCCTCCTCCAAACAATTGTCTTCGAACGGTAAGCATTTCGTACCGTTCTCCATACTTAATATACTATAACGTTTTAAATATAACTCTTAACACTTTTATCTTTAATACGAGTATATGATATTTAATGTTTAATTCTAACATTTAAAAGTTTAATAAATTTTATAGCAATAGTTCGTAATATTTTATTATTAATTAACATTTAACGTTTCAATTTAAACACAACTTAACATTTAACGGCCAAAGTAACTGTTAATTCTGATGCAATTTAACGCTTAGTACTCTAACATTATTAGATTTATAATTTTATAAATAGTATTTAATGTCTTAACATTTTAAAGTTAACATTTAACGTTCTAAATTTTACGTTAATATAAACGCTTTAATATTTTATATAATTTAACACTTAACGTTTTGCTATAAAAATATTTAATATAAGATTTTAATGTTGTAAAACTAAATTTTAACTTTAAAATTTATCAATTAACAGTTTAAAAACATACTCAAATGTAAGATTTAACTGTTAAAATTTAATGTTTATTTTTGAAGCAATAGGGGCTTTGAATAAGGTTTATAACCACATTTTTTTTGTAAAAACAAACTTTGTTACTTTTTAACATTTTGTAAATTAATTTTAACCTAACCTTACGAATTGCATTTAATATTTAGCATGTTATTAGGTATATTAACTTGTTAAATGTAACATGCATTGCTCTAAGTTGAGATTAATTGTTAATTAACAATTTAAATATTATAAATTTAACAGTTATGTCTCAAACTTGACACTGTTAATAACAGTTATGACCTGTTAATTTAACATTTAAAAAAATGTTTTTAGTTTGTAATAAAACTTCTTAGATATTTTTTAATGCAATTTATTTATAAACTAATAGCAGAACTAAGCATCTATAACAATTCTTGTGTATTTTTTGAATGAACATTTTTTAAAACAGTAAAAAAGGTCCAAGCTCTCTGCAATATCTAAAAAAATCTAATTAATATATTTTTAAAAAATTCGTAAATACTCACTCCTTTAAATGTATTCAAATCAAGCGAAAATAAATTAGCAACAGAAATAATGATAGGTTTTTGCAGTTGTCCCATAAAAATAAGCATTTTTTTCGGAAATTCTTGACTCGTGTTATACCATTGTAATTCGTAAGTCGAGTAATACAAATTTTGGCTCTAAAAAAATAATATTTCGAGTTTTATGTACCTTATCAAAGACTCGTTGGCCGAAATAACAATACAAAAAAATTTCAGAAAAGGCATCAGTTTTAAAGAAAAAATATCGCATAAAGTCTTCGCTTCTAAGGTCGGTTAAGGAGAGTCGGTACATTGTTACACATAAAGAAATCAAAGAACAGATAAATTGGGCACTTAAAATACCTTGATACGTCTCTGATAAAATTTTTGAAAATCTGAAAATAACCGTAAAAAATTTTGTTAACCAAAAATTTGTTTTATCTCAGAATAATGTTGTATTGTTAGACAGACTCGACTAGGATTTTAACAAAATTTTCAGAAAATGTTTCGAGATTTTTTAAAGTGTCTCTGATTATTTCACATTGTGTCTCAATTTGTATCAAATAATTATAAAAAATACATCAGTTGCGATATTAATATAAGCCATAAAAATTGTAGAAAAAGACATAATAAAACAGACAAAAGCAAAAATAACCGGATTTTCAGAATTTAAAAGAATCCACACAATAATCGGTATTTCAATTTTTTCTTAAGAAGTGGCACTCCGAAAAACTCCTATACAACTCGGAATTATCAAAAAAACAAATTTTTTTTAACACGCTTGGTGACAATTTCACTGAATTTTCGAAAACCTCATTCTGTTTTTGACTTTTGACTGAGACATATTGTGTCTTGAGAAGCTCTAATAAGCGCTGAATTTTCCTGAATTTTTTTTGAAAAATTACGATTTTAAATGGCGATTTTAAATTGTGCAGCAAACAATTTGTTTATAAATTTTGTAAAAGAAATTTGCCGAACTCCAAACTGAAAGTATTTTCAGCAGTTTAATATTTAGTTTCAAAGCGCTTAAGGGATTTATTTGGGACATTGTGGTAATGATCTGATCGATTCAAAGATGGCGCACGGAGGTAGTACACAAATTTTGACCGATTGCGGAGTTTGCAAAAATAACGCAGTTACTAAACGTGTTCAGTGTGCAAAATGTAAAATCTATTATCATAACAGTTGTGTTAATAAATTAAAGCAAGTCAAAAATCTGGGTGATAGACTAATTCTGTGCAATAGTGACAACTGTGAAGGCGAGGACGAGGTCATTCCTACGGACGACGAATTGCACGACAACTCCTTTCAGTCTGCCTCTGATGAAAATCTGACGATTGGTCCTAATATGTCAATTCTCGAAGTGGAGGTAAAATATCTAAAACTACTGCTTCATCAAAAAAATATACTAATACGTGAGTTACAACAAAAAAATAAAATACTTGAACGTATCTCATTTCCACAATCAACAGCCGACCCTGTTATCGGTGCTCAAACAACAACAGATTTAAATACGATTTCCAACATAAAAAAACAAAATAATAAACAAACAAAAATCAAAAATGCCACCGCCGAAGCAGTTACATCAGTCACATCAGTTACATCAGTTACATCAAATACACGCGCAGATATCGTACCAAAAATCACTGTCACTCAAGGGGCTAAGCCAAGTAACCCGAGTAGGGTAGAAAAACCGACAACATCGAATGCCGAACCGGCTATTGCACGTACCCCTTCTAGGGGTGAAGAAACTTCTTGGACTGCGGTCGCGAACAAAAAAAAAACAAAGATCTAAAGGGATTATTGGTACCGGTAACCTAGATAATTATGCTAACATTGAAATCGTCAAATCAAAAAGCCATATTTTCGTCTCAAGATTTGGTCCGGAAACAACTACCGATACGATCGTAAATATTGTTAAAACAATAGCACCCGAATCTGAATGTGTCAAGCTGACCACCAAACACCCTGACAAGTATTCCAGTTTTAAGCTAACAGTTCACAGTAACAACTACGCTGCTGTAAGTAATCCGGAAATATGGCCTGAGGGTGTTTACTTGGACAAATTTTTTCGAACGAAACCCAGTAACTAGCAATATAAAGTCATCTTTATCAATAACTCCCACAAATAAACTAACAAAAGCAACTTTACGCATATTCCACCTTAACGTGCAATCGTTAATTAACAAAATTGGAGAATTAGAAATATTAACTAAGGAAATCCAACCAGATATCCTGTGTTTTACAGAAACTTGGTTGACAACAGATGCGTTAGCAGCAGCTAGTTTACCCGGATACTGCTTCGAGTCATACTTCTGCCGGACACAACGGTTACACGGAGGCTGTATAATATACGTTAAGAATGAGCATAAAGCTACGACGATTGAAGGTATAAATAAAATGAGCGTAGAAATGCATATCGAATGTTCAAGCATATTGTTAAACATTTTTAATCAAAAAATAATTATCATTAATATTTACCGCCCTCCATCAGGAGATTTAACTTTATTTCTAGATTGCTTGAGTGCTATACTTACACTGGCCAATAATTACTGCAACCATTTTATACTTTGCGGTGATTTTAATATTGACCAGCTCACCCCCTCTTTAAGTAAGAGACTATTAGTAGATTTACTGGAATCATTTGGCATCAACAACATCCTTGATGAAGCTACTAGGATATCAGCAAACAAGAATTCAAATTCACAAGGCACAGCGATTGATTATATGGTTACTACACTGCCGACAAATAATACTCTATGTGAAATAGTCAACTGCAATATCTCTGATCACTTCGGCCAGCTTCTCAAGTGTAATATGGATGAGTCAGTTACAGCAAAATCCACGACTAGGGAACTAAACACCAAAAATATTAGAAACCTTACTACGGAAAATTTGGCTCTTCTCAAGCTTGCATATGAAAAAGAAAATTGGCAATCGGTACTAAGCGAAACCCTGAATGTTGATGCTGCCTTCAATGAATTTATGGAACTTTTTCTGTATTATCTTGAAATAATATTACCTGTTAGACCGCAAAAATCTAATAATAATAAAAAGAACCATCATCCATGGATAACACCTGAAATCAAATTATTAAGCTCCCAGTTGAAAGATCTCTACATCCTAATGATATCACATAAAACTGAGGAGCTTACACTTTTATACAAGGAAAGAAAAAAGACATACAAAAAACCATCTTCGCTACGAAGGCATCTTACTACGCAAACTTGATAAACAATTCTCCCAACAGTTCCCGTCAAATATGGAAAATTGTTAGAGAAAATCTCTCGAACAACAATAATGCTGAGCAAATTACACTGCGTAGTGACCAAGAAGAAAGCGTTAATGATGATATAAACATTGCAAACTGCTTTGGAAAGTACTTTTCTACACAGGCCCAAAAAATCGTAGAAAACCATTTTGGCAACAACAAACTATCAAATGTTTGTACTACTTCACCATACATCACAAATACACTGTTCATCCATCCTACCGATGAATCGGAAATCAAATCAATCATAGAGAGTCTATCAAGTCAAAAATCAAGTGGTCCTGACGGTGTCAGTGTAAAAGTGCTAAAACACGTGGCTAGTGCGCTATTAAAACCTCTGGTGCACTTATTTAATCTCTCGTTTCAATACGGTGACTTTCCTAAGTGTCTTAGAATCGCAACAGTGATACCCATCTTTAAAAAGGGTGATAAAACTTGTGTGGAGAACTATCGACCAATTTCTCTTCTGAGTGTTTTCTCCAAAATTCTGGAGAAACTAATCTACAAGAGGGTAATGAAGCACATCGACGATAATAACATCTTAAGCGCCACCCAGCATGGTTTTCGTCAAGGTCGCTCCACAGAAACGGCCACTTTCCAACTTGTGGATTTTCTTCACCAGGAATTCGACAACAATCGAATGACAGCCGTGATCCTATTTGACCTATCAAAAGCGTTTGATGTCGTAGAGCATAGTCTAATCGAAACCAAACTGTCTGCAATAGGTTTAAGGGGTAATGTTTCGCAATGGATAATATCCTTCTTGTCCAAACGTCAAATAACTGTTAAGTGTAATAATAAAACATCTGAGAAATTTGATATCAACATTGGAGTTGCACAGGGGTCAGTCTTAGGACCTCTTATTTTCTTAATCTTTATTAATGATTTATCACACCATATAAGCAAAGGTCTTGTTATTAATTTTGCAGATGATACTTCTGTAGCTGTAACTGCCAATAACTCCAATGTTCTAAACGCACAAATTGCAATTGTTCAACATGATATGCAAACGTGGTGTGAAAAAAACAAATTAGTCCTGAACAAATCAAAAACTCAAATATTAATACTCTCCAGGGCTTCTACTCTACAGAGTAGCAAATTTCTAGGTATTTTGCTAGATACCAAACTAAATTGGATAGACCAGGCTAACTATGTGTGTGGTAAACTTAGTAGTGCGTACTATGCCATCATGAAACTAAAATCACTGCTGACTCAGAGTCAACTAAGAAATGTATATTTTAGCCTAGCATATTCACACATGAGTTTTAATGTAATTGTTTGGGGTAATTCAATTCACATGCAACGTATTCTTATTGGTCAGAAGCGACTAATTCATTTAATATATAATTTAAAATTTAGGGAATCATGTAGACCCATTTTTACTGCGTACCAAATTTTAACCTTCTCTTGTATTTATATTTTTAACTGTGCCATCTTTGTTCATAAACATCAATCACAATTTGTCAAAAACAAAGAAATACATTTTTATAATACGAGAACTAACGACAACTTAAGGACAATCATGCACAAAACTGCTTTGTACGAAAAAAGCCCAACTTATTCATGTATAAGAATCTACAATAAATTACCTCCTGATATAAAAAGCCTATCCACCTTGTGTAGATTTAAAAAAAAGTTACGCAGTTGGTTAATAAATAAGTGTTTCTATAATCTCGACGAATTTTATAATACCTAATTGTGATTGAAGTATACCTCTTCTTTTATCTTGTCTGTTTTTATATGTTAATGTATATGTTGTATATGTATACTGTAAAGTAACACTGTGTATTATGTATAACTATTATATGTTAAAATATTAATTTTGTTTATATACAAATGACGCGTGTAAAATCATGTAAAATGATCTCCAACACAAATAAATATTATTATTATTATTATTAATGAAATAAGACTTTCAGGAATTTGGAGAGACTTAAAAGCGAATTTTGTACTTGCGCTCTGTTATAGATGTGTTAATAATTTATTGTTAATTTTGTGAGTTTACTTATTTATTATTTATTGTTTCTAAATTTTTGAAGCTACTTGAAAGACACTCATTGTCATAAAATATTCTTTCTTGATAATTAAGGCTTAATTATTTAAGTAGCTTGGTGAAAGGAAATTAAGGAGAGAGTTGTTCTGTTGCTATTCCTGACCTGATTTTTGATTATTACTGAATTTTTTGCGAAATTTTTGAGTCAGCATTATAGTTTTAAAATATTTTAAATAGATTTCAAAGCACTTATCTTTTTCGTAAATAAAAAACTTTCAATTAGAAATTAGAAAAATTAGAAAAATGTACCTAAAAATAACAATATTTATAGCTAGCATAACTAGTATTAATTAGGTGAGTTAATGGTGCAGCTACAAAAGGCAAAGAAAGCTGCAGCATGCGACCTGATATACCGTCATAACCGATTGTTGATGGTTTTATTTTTAAAATCATTTAAAAATAAAAATCATAAAAATCGGAATTAGCAGGTGACATTTTCTAACTTTTTAAAAATATTTTACAAATAGTTTTTATAAAAAATGCCCTTTTTGCCAAGTCAAACTTGCAACAATTTATAAAAAAGAATCTAAAAAAGGCATTTTATACAAATTGAAATAAAAATCGTCTTTTTGTTAAAAAAATAAACTGAAAATTAGAAATTGTAAGGTCCATTTTATAAAAATTGCTGTTCTGAAAAAATCGGAATCAACACTTTTCATATGAAATGCCCTTTTTAATAAAAAATGTCCTTTTTGCAAAGAAATATATTAGAAATTTGCCAAAAGGCCAACACTTGATAAAAGTGTGATTTTAACTTTTTATAGACATTCTAAACAAAAAGCAAAAATGACCTTGTAAAAATATATATAAAAATTATATAAAAAAAATGAAGAATCAAAAAGAACAAAAGACTTTTTTAGTAATTTATTGATTGATCTAAATTTTTGATTAATTGCAGTAGAATAATGCAATAAATCAATTTTTGTCATTTATATAATTTTGAATTCATCTGAATCGTGAATGAAATAACAGTAAAAACAGCTTTCAAAATCTGAAATTTTTGAATAAATTCTAGAAATCAAGCATTACTCTGAATTACTCCAAGTCCAGTTTGGTAATTAATAGCGTAATTTTCAAGCGATTTTAATCTGAAAGGCCTCATCACATTCATCAAAAATACAAAATACAAATTCCTGTTTTTGTAATTAAACAAATACCAATCAAGAGCAGACAAAATTTGAGCCAGTTTTTCAATCTGAAATTTTTTTCTCAATTAATTTACTTTCTCTTGTATAACTTACTTCATTTTCTAATTCTTGACCAGTATTTAGCACAAAAATAAATAAGAAAACAGTCAAAACTGTAGTAACACTCATTCGAAAAATATAATCAAAATTAAAATATCCCTGAAATATTTTTTTTTGAAAATCTGTGATAAAAACGTGAGAAACTTACCGAAAGCATAAAAATTAAAATTGATATTAATATAAGACCAGTATAAATAATTGTAACTGTAATAACAATACTCACACGTTCTGAAAAAAATTTTCCAAATCTGAAACAAAATAGATATTTTGTGGTTTTGGTCTTACGCTTGCCTACCACAACTAGATTTTTTTTGCTCTCTTGTTACTTACGAAATAAATTTCTGGTGCCTCTTTATACAAAATTTAAGCATCATTTCAACTTCTTTCTGATACTCAAAATTATAAAAGACCCGAGATGAGTTTGCTCCCCCAATCTGTTCAACATGTCTTTGTAAAAGCTTTACTTGAATTTTCAGGTGTTGCATTCCGTAAATTCCCTGAATTGGTTGAATTATTGCAATTAAAATCATAAAAAACAGTGTAATTTTGTAAATATATTTCAGGATTTGATAATATCTCGGAAAATAATCAAGAAAAAATTGTAAAGCGAAAGCAATCTCATTTTCCTTTGTCAGAGACTGCAGAAAAGAAATTCCGGCTAAAAAAGCTAAAATAAAAATAGCCCCAACGCTGAAATTAACAAATTTAATTTCGTTTTTGAGATTTTTGTAAATTTTCAATTTGTCGATTTTCCAGGATTTCAGGATGTTTGGTATGTCGGAAATAAGCTTGTTTTTGAATAGGAGAAGCACAGAGGTGTGTAAAGGCTACAAAAATTACTAATTACATATTTTAGCTTCTAGGTTTTTACTTGAAGAAATCCGAAGAAAATTGGGGCTTTTAATGAAAATTCTCGCAGATTTGGGTAAAACAGAATGAAATAAACATGAATCAACGTAAGACTTCCGTTGAAAATTATTACAAAAATTAAGACAGTTTTAGACCCTTTTGATCGGAAAATGTCACTGCTTAGAAATTTAATAAGCGCGAAAATATCTCCTGGAAAAAAAATTTTGAAGAGAAAATATTACAAAAATTTTTTTTTTACCAATATTTGATTTCTGGGACATTTTATACGTGAAACAATTCTTAATCTGTTTTTCTGTAGATAATATTAGCACAGTTATAGAAATTGATTTCAGATTATTATAAATAAATTACAGTAAGATAAATAAAATATTACGTAAGATTTTGATTATTACTTCACAGAAATATTTTTTTATAGATAAAATAATAATCACAGGAAAAGTCAAATTTTTAAACAATGAAATACTTCAATTACAAGTAAGCGTCCTGAAAGTAACACTGAATAGGGACTCGAGCCGTTAAAACCCACTCTTCAGCGTCTTGTTACTTCTTACTACACACACCACAAAAGTCTAGGGATATTGCTTAATACGTCAATTTAATCAGTTTATATATTTTTTTCTATTGTTAATAGATATTTATTAAATATCTACGTACTAATTGACTTTACCTAAAGCAGTTTTTATAATTATTTAGTTTCTTGTACGCTATTTATCGCGTTTTACAGAGAGTATCATTCCTTGACAAAACGTTGCAGATATGCTGAGTCCTGATAAAGAGGGTAAAATTATCAGAATTCATGTGTTATTGGTTTTAGTCGTTTCGAAACATCATGGCACGAAGACGTTTAAATCGTGACAAAATGAATAAGGCAATAGGGATGCTCGAAGCAGGTACCACTCAAAGTGAAGTAGCGCGTTCTTTGGGTACCTCACAAAGTGTGATTTCCTGGTTGCACGGACGTTACCGTGAGACAGGTGATGTAACTGAATGCCACACAGGCCGACATCGCATAACAACCCTAATTCAGGACTGATTTTTGCGTTTGACTGCTTGCAGAAATGCTACAATTACAGTACTTGAGTTGGCTGAGCAAGAAGTGCACCAAGTCACTGTTGGACCAGATACAATTCATGTTGTGGAAAGGCAATTTGTTTTCCTGAAGACCCATGAGAGTTGTAGCCCTAACACGAGACAATCGTGGAGCTTGTCTTTTATTGTTTCGGAATCAACAAAAAGCATTTTCTAGCTTCTTTTGTAGATATTTTATAAAAAGTAGAAGACACAAACAATATTTTGCAAAAGGCATCTTATAAAAAATGCCCTTTCTTGTAAAGATATCCTAGAGCCCATTTTATAAAAATTGCTGTTACAAAAGGCATTTTATAAAAATCGGAATCAACTGAAGGCATTTTCTAGCTTCTTTTGTAAATATTTTATAAAAGTAGAAGACACACAAACAATATTTTGCAAAAGGCATTTTATAAAAAATGCCCTTTCTTGTAAAGATATTCTAGAGCCCATTTTATAAAAATTGCTGTTACAAAAGGCATTTTATAAAAATCGGAATCAACAGAAGGCATTTTCTAGCTTCTTTCGTAAATATTTTATAAAATGTAGAAGACACACAATGCTTTGCAAAAGGCATTTTATAAAAAATGCCCTTTCTTGTAAAGATATTCTAGAGCCCGTTTTATAAAAATTGCTGTTACAAAAGGCATTTTATAAAAAGCGGAATCAACAGAAGGCATTTTCTAGCTCCTTTTGTAGATATTTTATAAAAAGTAGAAGACACAAACAATATTTTGCAAAAGGCATTTTATAAAAAATGCCCATTCTTGTAAAGAAATTGTAGAGTCCATTTTATAAAAATTGCTGTTACAAAAGACATTTTATAAAAATCGGAATCAACAGAAGGCATTTTCTAGGTTCTTTTGTAGATATTTTATAAAAAGTAGAAGACACACAAACAATATTTTGCAAAAGGCATTTTATAAAAAATGCCCTTTCTTGCAAAAAAAATTCTAGAGTCCATTTTATAAAAATTGCTGTTACAAAAGACATTTTATAAAAATCGGAATCAACAGAAGGCATTTTCTAGCTTCTTTTGTAGATATTTTATAAAAAGTAGAAGACAGACAAACAATATTTTGCAAAAGGCATTTTATAAAAAATGCCCTTTTTTGTAAAGAAATTGTAGAGTCCATTTTATAAAAATTGCTTTTATAAAAGACATTTTATAAAAATCGGAATCAACTGAAGGCATTTTCTAGCTTCTTTTGTAAATATTTTATAAAAGTAGAAGACACACAAACAATATTTTGCAAAAGGCATTTTATAAAAAATGCCCTTTCTTGTAAAGATATTCTAGAGCCCATTTTATAAAAATTGCTGTTACAAAAGGCATTTTATAAAAATCGGAATCAACAGAAGGCATTTTCTAGCTTCTTTTGTAGATATTTTGTAAAAAGTAGAGGACACACAAACAATATTCTGCAAAAGGCATTTTATAAAAAATGCCCTTTCTTGTAAAGAGATTCTAGAGCCCATTTTATAAAAATTGCTGTTACAAAAGGCATTTTATAAAAATCGGAATCAACAGAAGGCATTTTCTAGCTTCTTTTGTAGGTATTTTATAAAAAGTAGAGGACACACAAACAATATTTTGCAAAAGGCATTTTATAAAAAATGCCCTTTCTTGTAAAGAGATTGTAGAGCTCATTTTATAAAAATTGCTGTTACAAAAGGCATTTTATAAAAATCGGAATCAACAGAAGGCATTTTCTAGCTTCTTTTGTAGATATTTTATAAAAAGTAGAGGACACACAAACAATATTTTGCAAAAGGCATTTTATAAAAAATGCCCTTTCTTGTAAAGAGATTGTAGAGCTCATTTTATAAAAATTGCTGTTACAAAAGGCATTTTATAAAAATCCGAATCAACACGAGGCATTTTCTAAAATTTTCCATTTTATAAAAATTGTTGTTACAACAAAAGGCATTTTATAAAAATCGGAATCAACAGAAGGCATTTTCTAGCTTCTTTTGTAGATATTTTATAAAAAGTAGAAGACACACAAACAATATTTTGCAAAAGGCATTTTATAAAAAATGCCCTTTCTTGTAAAGATATTCTAGAGCCCATTTTATAAAAATTGCTGTTACAAAAGGCATTTTATAAAAATCGGAATCAACAGAAGGCATTTTCTAGCTTCTTTTGTAGATATTTTATAAAAAGTAGAGGACACACAAACAATATTTTGCAAAAGGCATTTTATAAAAAATGCCCTTTCTTGTAAAGAGATTGTAGAGCTCATTTTATAAAAATTGCTGTTACAAAAGGCATTTTATAAAAATCGGAATCAACAGAAGGCATTTTCTAGCTTCTTTTGTAGATATTTTATAAAAAGTAGGAGACACACAATGTTTTGCAAAAGGCATTTCATAAAAAATGCCCTTTCTTGTAAATAAATTGTAGAGTCCATTTTATAAAAATTGTTGTTACAAAAGGCATTTTATAAAAATCGGGATCAACAAAAGGCATTTTCTAGCTTCTTTCGTAAATATTTTATAAAAAGTAGAAGACACACAATGCTTTGCAAAAGGCATTTTATAAAAAATGCCTATTCTTGTAAAAAAATTGTAGAGCCCATTTTATAAAAATTGTTGTTACAAAAGGCATTTTATAAAAATCGGAATCAACAGAAGGCATTTTCTAGCTTCTTTTGTAGATATTTTATAAAAAGTAGAAGACACACAAACAATATTTTGTAAAAGGCATTTTATAAAAAATGCCCTTTCTTGTAAAGAAATTCTAGAGTCCATTTTTTAAAATTGCTGTTACAAAAGACATTTTATAAAAATCGGAATCAACAGAAGGCATTTTCTAGCTTCTTTCGTAAATATTTTATAAAAAGTAGAAGACACACAAACAATATTTTGCAAAAGGCATTTTATAAAAAATGCCCTTTTTTGTAAAGAAATTGTAGAGTCCATTTTATAAAAATTGTTGTTACAAAAGACATTTTATAAAAATCGGAATCAACAGAAGGCATTTTCTAGCTTCTTTCGTAAATATTTTATAAAAAGTAGAAGACACACAAACAATATTTTGCAAAAGGCATTTTATAAAAAATGCCCTTTTTTGTAAAGAAATTGTAGAGTCCATTTTATAAAAATTGTTGTTACAAAAGACATTTTATAAAAATCGGAATCAACAGAAGGCATTTTCTAGCTTCTTTTGTAGATATTTTGTAAAAAGTAGAGGACACACAAACAATATTTTGCAAAAGGCATTTTATAAAAAATGCCCTTTTTTGTAAAGAAATTGTAGAGTCCATTTTATAAAAAGTGCTGTTGCAAAAGACATTCTATAAAAATCGGAATCAACAGAAGGCATTTTCTAGCTTCTTTCGTAAATATTTTATAAAAAGTAGAAGACACACAAACAATATTCTGCAAAAGGCATTTTATAAAAAATGCCCTTTCTTGTAAAGAAATTCTAGAGTCCATTTTATAAAAATTGCTGTTACAAAAGGCATTTTATAAAAATCGGAATCAACAGAAGGCATTTTCTAGCTTCTTTTGTAGATATTTTATAAAAAGTAGGAGACACACAATGTTTTGCAAAAGGCATTTTTATAAAAAATGCCCTTCCTTGTAAAGATATTCTATAGCCCGTTTTATAAAAATTGCTGTTACAAAAGGCATTTTATAAAAATCGGAATCAACAGAAGGCATTTTCTAGCTTCTTTTGTAGATATTTTATAAAAAGTAGAAGACACACAAACAATATTTTGCAAAAGGCATTTTATAAAAAATGCCCTTTTTTGTAAAGAAATTCTAGAGTCCATTTTATAAAAATTGCTGTTACAAAAGGCATTTTATAAAAATCGGAATCAACAGAAGGCATTTTCTAGCTTCTTTTGTAGATATTTTATAAAAAGTAGGAGACACACAATGTTTTGCAAAAGGCATTTTTATAAAAAATGCCCTTTCTTGTAAAGATATTCTATAGCCCGTTTTATAAAAATTGCTGTTACAAAAGGCATTTTATAAAAATCGGAATCAACAGAAGGCATTTTCTAGCTTCTTTCGTAAATATTTTATAAAAAGTAGAAGACACACAATGCTTTGCAAAAGGCATTTTATAAAAAATGCCTATTCTTGTAAAAAAATTGTAGAGCCCATTTTATAAAAATTGTTGTTACAAAAAGCATTTTATAAAAATCGGAATCAACAGAAGGCATTTTCTAGCTTCTTTTGTAGATAATTTATAAAAAGTAGAAGACACACAAACAATATTTTGCAAAAGGCATTTCATAAAAAATGCCCTTTTTTGTAAAGAAATTCTAGAGTCCATTTTATAAAAACTGCTGTTACAAAAGACATTTTATAAAAATCGGAATCAACAGAAGGCATTTTCTAGTTTCTTTTGTAGATATTTTATAAAAAGTAGAAGACACACAAACAATATTTTGCAAAAGGCATTTTATAAAAAATGCCCTTTCTTGTAAAGATATTCTAGAGCCCATTTTATAAAAATTGCTGTTACAAAAGGCATTTTATAAAAATCGGAATCAACAGAAGGCATTTTCTAGCTTCTTTTGTAGATAATTTATAAAAAGTAGAAGACACACAAACAATATTTTGCAAAAGGCATTTCATAAAAAATGCCCTTTTTTGTAAAGAAATTCTAGAGTCCATTTTATAAAAATTGCTGTTACAAAAGGCATTTTATAAAAATCGGAACCAACAGAAGGCATTTTCTAGCTTCTTTTGTAGATATTTTATAAAAAGTAGAAGACACACAAACAATGTTTTGCAAAAGGCATTTTATAAAAAATGCCCTTCCTTGTAAAGAAATTGTAGAGCCCATTTTATAAAAATTGCTGTTACAAAAGGCATTTTATAAAAATCGGAATCAACAGAAGGCATTTTCTAGCTACTTTTACAGATATTTTATAAAAAGTAGAAGACACACAAACAATATTTTGCAAAAGGCATTTTATAAAAAATGCCCTTTCTTGTAGAGAAATTGTAGAGTCCATTTTATAAAAATTGCTGTTACAAAAGACATTCTATAAAAATCGGAATTAACAGAAGGCATTTTCTAGCTTCTTTCGTAAATATTTTATAAAATGTAGAAGACACACAAACAATATTCTGCAAAAGGCATTTTATAAAAAATGCCCTTTCTTGTAAAGAAATTCTAGAGTCCATTTTATAAAAATTGCTGTTACAAAAGGCATTTTATAAAAATCGGAATCAACAGAAGGCATTTTCTAGCTTCTTTTGTAGATATTTTATAAAAAGTAGAAGACACACAAACAATATTTTGCAAAAGGCATTTTATAAAAAATGCCCTTTCTTGTAAAGATATTCTAGAGCCCATTTTATAAAAATTGCTGTTACAAAAGGCATTTTATAAAAATCGGAATCAACAGAAGGCATTTTCTAGCTTCTTTTGTAGATATTTTATAAAAAGTAGGAGACACACAATGTTTTGCAAAAGGCATTTTTATAAAAAATGCCCTTCCTTGTAAAGATATTCTAGAGCCCATTTTATAAAAATTGCTGTTACAAAAGGCATTTTATAAAAATCGGAATCAACAGAAGGCATTTTCTAGCTTCTTTTGTAGATAATTTATAAAAAGTAGAAGACACATAAACAATATTTTGCAAAAGGCATTTCATAAAAAATGCCCTTTTTTGTAAAGAAATTCTAGAGCCCATTTTATAAAAATTGCTGTTACAAAAGGCATTTTATAAAAATCGGAATCAACAGAAGGCATTTTCTAGCTTCTTTTGTAGATATTTTGTAAAAAGTAGAGGACACACAAACAATAGTCTGCAAAAGGCATTTTATAAAAAATGCCCTTTCTTGTAAAGAAATTGTAGAGTCCATTTTATAAAAATTGCTGTTACAAAAGGCATTTTATAAAAATCGGAATCAACAGAAGGCATTTTCTAGCTTCTTTTGTAAATATTTTATAAAAGTAGAAGACACACAAACAATATTTTGCAAAAGGCATTTTATAAAAAATGCCCTTTCTTGTAAAGAGATTGTAGAGCTCATTTTATAAAAATTGCTGTTACAAAAGGCATTTTATAAAAATCGGAATCAACAGAAGGCATTTTCTAGCTTCTTTTGTAGATATTTTATAAAAAGTAGGAGACACACAATGTTTTGCAAAAGGCATTTTATAAAAAATGCCCTTTCTTGTAAATAAATTGTAGAGTCCATTTTATAAAAATTGTTGTTACAAAAGGCATTTTATAAAAATCGGGATCAACAAAAGGCATTTTCTAGCTTCTTTCGTAAATATTTTATAAAAAGTAGAAGACACACAATGCTTTGCAAAAGGCATTTTATAAAAAATGCCTATTCTTGTAAAAAAATTGTAGAGCCCATTTTATAAAAATTGTTGTTACAAAAGGCATTTTATAAAAATCGGAATCAACAGAAGGCATTTTCTAGCTTCTTTCGTAAATATTTTATAAAAAGTAGAAGACACACAAACAATATTTTGCAAAAGGCATTTTATAAAAAATGCCCTTTTTTGTAAAGAAATTGTAGAGTCCATTTTATAAAAATTGTTGTTACAAAAGACATTTTATAAAAATCGGAATCAACAGAAGGCATTTTCTAGCTTCTTTTGTAGATATTTTGTAAAAAGTAGAGGACACACAAACAATATTCTGCAAAAGGCATTTTATAAAAAATGCCCTTCCTTGTAAAGAAATTCTAGAGTCCATTTTATAAAAAGTGCTGTTACAAAAGGCATTTTATTAAAATGCCCTTTATTGTAAAAAAATATATTAAAAGTTGTAAAACTGAGAGCCAAAAAGGCAACACTTGCATATGTGTATTTATAAAAGCATTTTAAATTAAAAAAAAATGTTCTTCAACGTTTTCTTGTTACTTCTTACTGTCGGACATACGTTGAACTTTCTCTATCAAATATTAATGCTACCATGTGTGTTTTACGTGATAGAAAAAAATTTTTTTTACACATAATACATATAAGAGAGAAGTCTTCAATATTGATTTCGTAATATCATTTAAAAACGTAAATAAATAAAAATCTTTTTTTTTGTAATAGAAAAAATAGTGTATGTAACTCGGGTTAAAAAATAAAACACGTTTTAAGTTTCGTAACATTTCTTTATGTAAGGAAGAACAACATATATAATTTCTGTACATAATTTAGCTTCGTATATACAAAACAATCAATACAAATCTTTGGCGAAATTATATACAAAACGTAACAAAGGAGTATTTCTGCACATAAATAAATCATAACCACATTACATAAACCGAAATAAGATAAATAACAATTCACGTCGAAGGTACAAATATTACAAATTCACATATAAAAGATTTTTATATAGTCACTTACAACTAATACTCACTTCATAAGTCATGAAACCTAGTGCAAAAAATTGACAGTCATTTAAGTACAAAAAACGTGCACGACTAACTTGATTGTACGCTTGCTAAATTTTTTTTTAGTACACTTAGACATTAATCAGTGCGGTGTGAACACTTCTGAACACGGGGTGTTTTAAAAAAAAAAATCCAAGCATGCACCCTGCTTATATAACACTTGATGGTAATTTTTCAAATTGAGGCATTGTTTGACTACCTCTACGACGAGGCAATGTACCACTTCCTGGCACACAAGACACTTCAGGACATCCATAAGACAAAAGAAGATCAACAAGACTACGACTTGCTGCAGTTGAAACATCACTTACGCAAGTAATCGTTTGTAATTTTGCCGCAGCAATTGATGCAGCAGCACGAGCATAAGCAAGGCAAGTGCGGCCATCTTGGTCTACAGCTTTGACGTTAGCATTATGCTGAAATCAACAATAATCAGAAATCAGAAATAATCTCATGGTGTTAAATCAGTAACTTACCCAAATTAATAATTGAGCAACTGCAAGATTACCCATTGCGCATGCTAAATGCAAGGGTGTTCTTAAATCACGTAAAGCTACTGTTGAATTAACATCTTCAGTACTTGCAAGTGCCAAAACATGTATAATAGATTTCATATTTGAACTACAAACAGCATCAACAACTTGTTGACCTAAAGGCATTGATGTATTAGGCGGTGGAAGAAATTCTTTTATTTCGTATTTTGCTCGAATCCATCTTTCTTTTTCTTCACGGGTTGATGTCGGTGTTGGTTTAGTCCTGCCCTGAGTTCGACATTCCCATACTGAATTTGCAAGAGTATTACCAATAGCTAGCATTACACTTAAGTGTCCGGCCCTGGAATTTTCTTTTAGAACACATTTTTTTTTTAACAATAAGAAAACACTTACGGCCATTCATCTAAATCAAGTGACCTAACTCTAGAAATATGAGATCCGAGATTTCGGTGAATCCCTGAACATTCTATACACATAAGAACGCCGAGATTGAGACTTGCCCAGTCCGGATCTGTAAAAAAATAGTAAATTTTTCCAAATTTTTTATTTTTTTTTAATTTACTTGTGGCATCACAGTCAACACAAAAACCATTTCCAGGTACTCGACTACGTATTGATTGAATTGTGGCCGCTTCCATTGGATTATTTTGTTTTTTTCCTTTAGAAGATTCATTTAATTGCAGCGAATTTAAAATTTGTTGTTCTATTGCAGCTACCCAATCGTCTCTCTCTTCAGAACTTGACGCTTCAAAATGCCATTGTTTGTTGTCAAGAGAGACGATAAAAAATTCGTAACCGTCCGGGTCTAAAAACAAAAAAATTTGCTTGTAGATGAGGTCATCCTACGCACACGTGCGAATAATGTTACGTCAGTTTAAAATCTTTCTAAAAAGATTGACAAAAAAACGAAAAATCGGTAACAAAATAAAGATAAAAAAAAAACAAAAACAAAAAAGATCAGAAATTTAAAAAATCAAAAACAAAAAAAAGAATGATCAATAACAAAAAAGAAAGATCAGAAACAAAAGTAAGAAAAAAGTTGAGTAACAAAAAAAAAAAGATCAAAAACAGAAGAAAAAAAGTTAAGTATCAAAAGAAAGAAAGAAACATCAATAAGCGAAAAAAAAAAAAGAAACAAAAGAGAATAAGTAAGAAAAGAAAGAATCTTGCAAATTCTCAGAGTAGAGTCTGTAGAACTAGTAAAAAAAGAAAGAAAGAAAGACAGTAAAAAGAAGAAAAAGAGAAGATATGACAAATTCTGAAAGGAGATTCTATAAAACGCGTAAAAGAGGAGAAGAAAGAAAGAAAAAGAAAAGATAGAAGAAAAATTCTGAGTAAAGTCTGTAGAAGAAGTGGAAGAAAGAAAGAAAGAAAAAAGGAAATATATGACCAATTCTGAAAGTAAGATCTCTAAAACGCGTAAATAGAGAAAAGAGTCTCTAAGACCAAGCGGAAAAAAAAAGAAAAAAAAAAGAAAAAAAGAAAAGAAGAAGAAAAAGAATGCATATACCAAATATTCAGAGTAGAGTCTGTAGAACAGATGAAAGAAAGGATAAAAAAAGAAACAATTATTTATGGCAGATTCTCAGAGTAGAGAGTCTGTAAAATTAGTAAAAGAAAGAAAAAAAGAAGAAAAAGAGTAGACCTGGTAAATTCTGAAAGAAAATTCTCTAAAACGCGTAAAAGAAAAGAAAAACAAAAAAATAAGAAAAATTCTGAGTAAAGTCTGTAGGACGAGTGAAAGAAAGAAAAGAAGAAAAAAGGACAAAAGTACATATGGCCAATTCTAAAAGTAAAGTCTCTAAAATGCGTAAATAGAAAGAAAGAAAAAGAAGAAAGAGCAAATTCTTAAAGTAGAGTCTCTAAGACCAAGTAGAAGAAGAAGAAAATAAAAAAAAGCAAATTCTAAGAGTAGAGTCTGTAGAACAGATAAACCAAAGAAAGAACAAAAAGAGTGCATAGAGTAAATTCTAAGACTGGAGACTCTGTAAAACAGGTAAAAAAAACAAAAAAAAAGAAAGAAGAAAAAAAAAAGAAGAAAAGAAAGAAGGCGAATTCTAAGAGTAGTCTGTAGAACGAAAGAAAAAAGAAAAAAATATTCTGAGTAGAGATTGTAGAACGAGTGAAAGAAAGAAAGAGAGAAGAAAGAAAACAAAGTGCATATAGTAAATTCTCAGAGTAGAGTGTAGAACAGGCAAAAAAAAGAACAAAAAAGAAAGAAAACATAAATACATTGCTTATAACAAATTCTCAAAGTTGAAACTCTGAAGATCTAAGCAATTGGTAAAAGAAAGAAACATGTGCTGTAGCAAATTCTAAGAGTAGAAACTGTAGAAAAAAAAAAAGAAAGAAAAAAAGAAAAAAAAGAGTGCATATATTAAATTGTGAATATAGTAAAGTCTGTAGAACGAATGAAACAAGAAAAAATTTAAAGAAGAAAAAAGAAATAAAGAAGAAAAAGAGTGCATTTACCAAATTTTCAGAGTAGAGTCTGTAGAACAGATGAAAGCAAGAATAAAAAAAGAAACAAGTACTTATGGCAGATTCCCAGAGTAGAGAATCTGTAAAATTAGTAAAAAAAAGAAAGAAAGAAAAAAAAAAAGAAAAATAGATATGGCAAATTCTGAAAGAAGATTCTCTAAAACGCGTAAAAAAAGAAAAGAAAGACAGAAAAAAAAGAAAAATTCTGATTAAAGTCTGTAGAAGTGGAAGAAAGAAAGAAAGAAAAAAGAAAACATATGGCCAATTCTAAAAGTAAGGTCTCTATTGCGCGTGAATAGAGAAAAGAAGAAAGAAATTTTTATACAGCAAATTCTTAGAGTAGAGTCTGCATAAGAGGTATAAGAAAAAAAGAACGAAAAGAGTGCATAGAGTAAATTCGAAGAGTGGAGACTCTGTTAAACAAATACAAGAAAGAAAAAAAAAAGAAAAAAGGAAGAAAAAAAGTGCATATAGTAAATTCTAAAAGCAGAGTCTCTAAGACCAAGTGAAAAAAGAAGAAGAAAAAAAAAAGATAGAAAAAAGGCGAATTCTAAGAGTAGAGTCTGTAGAACAGGTAAACCAAAGAAAGAACAAAAAGAGTGCATAGAGTAAATTCTAAAACTGAAGACTCTGTAAAACAGGTAAAAAAACAAAAAAAGAAAGAAAGAAGAAAAATAGAAAGAAAGAAGGCGAACTTTAAGAGTAGTCTGAAGAACGAGAGAGAAAAAAAAGATAAGAATATTCTGAGTTGAGATTGAAGAACTAGTAAAAGAAAGAAAAGAAGAAGAAAGAGAAAGAGTGCATATAGCAAATTCTCAGAGTAAAATCTGTAGAACAGGTAAAAGAAAGGTAGAAAAAAAAGCTTATACCAAATTCTCAGAGTAGAGTTTGTAGAACGCATGAAAGAAAGAATAAAGAAAAGAAACAAGTATTTATGGCAGATTCTCAGACTAGAAAGTCTGTAAAATTAGTAAAAGAAAGAAAAAAAAGAAGAAAAAAATAGACATAGCAAATTCTGAAAGAAGATTCTCTAAAACGCGTAAAAGAAGAAAAGGAAAACAGAAAAAAGAAAAAAAATTCTGAGGAAAGTCTGTAGGACGAGTGAAAGAAAGAAAAGAAGAAAAAAGCAAATTCTTAAAGTAGAGTCTGTAGAACAGGTACAAAAAGAAAAAAAAAAGTGCATATAGTAAATTCTAAAAGCAGAGTCTCTAAGACCAAGTAAAAGAAGAAGAAAACAAAGAAAAAAGACACATTCTAAGAATAGAGTCTGTAGAACAGATAAACCAAAGAAAGAACAAAAAGAGTGCATAGAGTAAATTCTAAGACTGGAGACTCTGTAAAACAGGTAAAAAAACCAAAAAAAGAAAGAAGAAAAAAAAGAAAAAAAGAAAAAAAAAAGAGAGAAGGCGAATTCTAAGAGTAGTCTGTAAAACGAAAGAAAAAAAAAAGAAGAAAAAAATATTCTGAGTAGAGATTGTAGAACGAGTGAAAGAAAGAAAGAAAGAAAGAAAGGGAGAAGGAAGAAAACAAAGTGCATATAGTAAATTCTCTGAGTAGAGTCTGTAGAACAGGCAAAAAAAAAACAAAAAAGACAGAAAAAATAAATACATTGCTTATAACAAATCCTCAGATTAGAAACTCTGAAAATCTAAGGAATTGGTAAAAGAAAGAAAAATGTGCTATAGCAAATTCTAAGAGTAGAAATTGTAGAAAAGATAAAGAAAGAAAGAAAAAAAAAGAGTGCATATATTAAATTGTGAATGTAGTAAAGTCTGTAGAACGAGTGAAACAAGAAAAAATTTAAAGAAGAAAAAGAAAAAAAGAAAAAAAAAGAGTGCATTTACCAAATTCTCAGAGTAGAGTCTGTAGAACAGATAAAAGTAAAAATAAAAGAAATAAAGAAACAAGTATTTCTGGCAGATTCTCAGAGTAGAGAGTCTGTAAAATTAGTAAAAGAAAGAAAAAAAAAAGAAGAAAAAGAGTAGATATAGCAAATTCTGAAAGGAGATTCTCTAACACACGTAAAAGAAGAAAAGAAAGAAAGAAAGAAAAAAGGAAATATATGGCCAATTCTGAAAGTAAAGTCTCTAAAACACGTGAATAGAGAAAAGAAGAAAAAAATTTCTATATAAAGCAAATTCTTAGAGTAGAGTCTATAAAACAGGTACAAAAAAGAAAGAAAAAAAAAGAGAAGAAAGGAAAAAAGTGCATATGGAAGATTCTAAAAGCAGAGTCTCTAAGACCAAGTGGAGGAAGACAAAAAAAAAAAAAGAAGACGAATTCTAAGAATAGACTCTGTAGAACAGGTAAACCAAAAAAAAAAAAAAAGAGTGGATAGAATAAATTCTAAGAGGAGAGTCTCTAGACAAAGAAAAAAAATTAAAAAAAATAAAAAAAGAAGAAGAAAAAATTCTGAGTAGAAATTGTAGAACGAATGAAAAAAAGAAAGAAAAAAAAAGGAAGAGCATGTAGCAAATTCTAAGAGTAGAGACTCTGTAAAACAGATAAAAAAAACAAAAAAAAAAAGAAAAGAAAGAAAGATAAAAAGAAGAAAAGAGCGCATATATCAAATTCTGAATGTAGAGCCTCTAGAACAAGTGAAACAAAAAAAAAAAAAATCAAAGAAGAAAAAAGAAATAAAGAAGAAAAAGATTGCATATACTAAATTCTCAGAGTAGAGTCTGAGAGTTTGTAAAATTAGTAAAAGAAAGAAAAAAAAAAGAAGAAAAAGAGTAGATATGGCAAATTCTGAAAGGAGATTCTTCAAAACACGTAAAAAAAAGAAAAAAGAAAAATTCTGAGTAAAGTCTGTAGAAGAAGTGGAAGAAAGAAAGAAAGAAAGAAAAAAGAAAATATATGGCCAATTCTGAAAGCAAAGTCTCTAAAACACGTGAATAGAGAAAAGAAGAAAAAAATTTATATATAAACCAAATTTTTAGAGTAGAGTCTGTAAAACAGGTACAAAAAACAAAGAAAAAAAAAAAAGAAAAGAAAGGACAAAAAGTGCATATAGAAAATTCTAAAAGCAGAATCTCGAAGACCAAGTAGAAGAAGAAAAAAAAAGAAAAAAAAAAGACGAATTCTAAGAATACAGTCTGTAGAACAGGTAAACCAAAGAAAAAAATGAAAAAAGTGGATAGAGTAAATTCTAAGAGGAGAGTCTCTAGAACAAGAAAGAAAATAGAAAAATAAAAAAAGAAGAAAAACAATTCTGAGTAGAGATTGTAGAACGAGTAAAAAAAAAAGAAGGGCATGTAGCAAATTCTAAGAGTAGAGACTCTGTAAAACAGGTAAAAAAAGAACAGGAAAAATAAAGAAAAAAAGAAAGAAAAAAAGAAAAGAGCGCATATATCAAATTCTGGATGTAGAGCCTCTAGAACGAGTGAAACAAGAAAAAATTCAAAGAAGAAAAAAGGAATAAAGAAGAAAAAGAATGCATATACCAAATTCTCAGAGTAGAGTCAGTAGAACGGATAAAAAAAGAATAAAAAAAAAGAAAGAAACAAGTATTTCTGGCAGATTCTCAGAGTAGAAAGTCTAAAAGTCCGTAGAATTAGTAAAATAAAGAAAGAAAAAGAAAAGATATTGCAAATTTTGAAAGTAGATTCTCTAAAACGCGTAAAAGAAGAAAAAAAAAGGAAAGAAAGAAGAAAAAATCTGAGTAAAGTCTGTAGAAAGAGAGGAAGAAAGAAAAACAAGAGTACATATATGGCCAGTTCTGAAAGTCTCTAGAACGCGTGAACAGAGAAAAGAAGAAAGAAATTTATTTAGAGTAGAATCTGTAGAACAGGTACAAGAAAGAAAGAAAAAAAAGAGTGTATATAGCAAATTTTGTTCTGTTCTGTAAGAGCAGATTCTGTAGAACTCGCAAAGAAAAGAAAGAAGAAAAGAAAAAGTATAATTCTTGAAGAAAATGTAAACTCACCATCATATTCCGAATTCTTCACGCCACTACTCTTCATCCTCCGATGTCTCTTCTTAACATTCGGCGTCTCTGTCTTAATCCCATCTCCATTAACAAACGAACTACTATTCGATAGCATTCCTTCATCTCCACTAACTTGATTATACTTCGCACTGGGATCTTTCACTGTTTCAAATGCACTTAAAAGTACCTTTTCTGTGGTTCTTTTATCTTTCCCACCCAATGATAATCCTCCCATTCCTTCATTAATCGCACTACCATTAGTCCCAGCTACTGTAATTATTGATTTCGAACCACGTGGTTTCTGTCCTGGAACCTTAACAGTGACATACTGTAAGGAAATTTCTTTACCATGAACATCATCCATGTAATCATGAAGACTTGGATGGTATGTTAAACGACCATCATCACATAACGTCACGTATTTCTTTTTCCATTCTTTATTCAAAGGCTTACTACTACGTTTGTAAAGATAACCTTGTTTTAATGGTATTGCTCGACCACTTCCAAAATCACCAACATTTTTTAATTTATCATCACCTTTTTTTGATGGTGTAAACAAATTGCTTCTTCTTCGACTTTTCCGAGCTGTTGTAGGTGTTGAACTTGGTGTTGGTAGATCTTTTTGGTCTTTTGAATTTAAATTATCTACAGGATGTGGAGTTGCAAATTTAGTTACGTTATTATTTTCAGTTTGTACAACTAAAGCTTGACTTGATCCATGACTTAATGTTGATGATGAAGAATTCCATTTTTCATCAGAGGATTTATCACGATGAAGATAATGAGTTGAAGAAGATAATGTATGAACTTGACGTGATCCTAAAGAATGAAGATTTAAGGAATCTTTATGGGATAGAGTATTATGACTAGGAGACATTTGAGAGAAACCATTATTTCGTGAAACGGGAGGATGAAAATGATTATTAGGAGTTGAAGGACGTGAATTTGTTGGAGTAAGACATGTTGTCGAGACTGAGAGGCGTTGTTGGACGATTTTTTGACAAGCTAGAAAAGAAAACAAAATGGCGGTTAGAATAAAAGTGAGGTTAGATTTAATAATCAAGCAAAATATCAGATAAAAGTGAGGTTATGTTGAAAAATAGAACGTTAAAAGTGAGGTTAAATAAGATTGTTATTTACCATCTTGAAAGACACGTTCAACGTTAAGACCATAGGTGGCACATGTTTCGTAATAAGAACACCTCTTCAGGTCATTAGCTAGTTTTCTAGCTCGAGAATCGTCGATGACTCGAGGATTATTTTCGCTTATTGCGTCTGAAAAGAAATAAAGTTGAGAGAGTTAATTAAAATCATTGAGATTTTCATAGAATTCTAGTTTTGATAAACTTGTCAATTACAATAATTAATTAAATTTGGTAATTAAAATTTTAATCAGAGTTAAGTGGTTTTGACAGGTATTATATTGTTGATGATGAACAGAATAGTGACAAAGGCAGAATTAACGAGATTTTCGCTTAAAAACATATTTTTTTTATTTTTTAAAATTCTTACAAAGTTATTTTTATAAAAAAATAATTTTATTTTACCACCAATCAGTCGAACAATTTATGGTAGTAACACAACATTTTTTTTTTTGCTAAAACACAACAGTCAAACGTTTGGAACGTCCGAAAAAACCTTCTAAAGGCTATTTAAAAATTTTATATTTCTATTTATTAGTCTCGTCAACGTTTCATCAGCTTTGATAACATCTTCAGGGATTTTTAATTGGCGCTTCATTGGTAGTATTAATCAGGTAACAAGAAGGATTCAGCCAAAAGCTGTATTTTACGAATTTTATAAACTGAAGCATTTTATTTTACTAATTTTTAAATACAGAGACGTAATTTTACTAATTTCATAAGCCAGAAAGAATATTTTTAAACAATTTTTTATTCAATAAGGACATAATAAACATTATTTTTAAGCCGGAAGTTTAATTTTACTAATTGTATAAGCCAGATATAATATCATTTTACTAATTTTTAAATTAATTAAATAAATACGCAGTTTTTTAAAATCGGAAACTGTATTTTACTAATTTAAGAAGCTACAAATATTTTTTTACTAATTTTTAGATTAATAGAAATTCGCTGCTGTAATTTTGCTAATTTCAGAGTCTAAAGAAAATATCTTTTATCAATTTTAAGACAGTATTTTTGTAGTTTTAGTTAATTTTTAATTTAAAAAATCAAAAAAAATTTTTTCCCATTATAAAGAGCTGGAAGCAATATTTTACTAATTATAAATTTTGGAAACATTATTTTACTAATTTTATAAACCGGAGATAATATACATATTACTAATTTTACACAGTAAATATGTATTTTACTAATTTCCAAATTTGTAAATGCTCAATCGACTTTTTTCAATATTGCTAGACGGAGAAGACATTTTACTAATTTTGAAAAACAGAAATAATGTTTTTAAACAATTCTTAATTTAATAAAAACAAATTCAAAATTATTTTTGTTGCTTTAGAAGCCGCAAGCTTTATTTTACTAATTGTAGAAGCCAGATATAACCATTTTTACTAATTTTTAAATTAATAAATACAAAAGTGACATCTCTTTTTTATACTGAAAGCCGGAGGCAACATTTTACTATTTTAGAAATTCGTTGCGGTAATTTTGCTAATTTTAGAAGCCAGAGATAATGTCTTTTATTAATTTAAAGACAGTATTTTTGTAATTTCAGAAACTTGAAACCGTATTTTACTAATTTTAAAAACCAGAAATATCAATTGAATATAACATCTTTTTTACTAATTTTAAATTAACAAATATAAAAACGACATTTTTATCCAATATTTAGGTATTTTTATGTATTATAATTTTTTTATCAATTTTTAAAGCATTTTTATTGTTTTGGGTGACAATAAGGCTTTACTTTAGTAATTTTAAAAACCGAAAGTAACATTTTTTACTAATTTTTGAATTAATAAATACAAAATATTTTTTTTTAAATTATGAAGATCAGAAAATAATATTTTACTAATTTTAGAAACTGCAGCATTTTTTTACTAATTTTTAAATACAGAGGCGTAATTTTACTAATTTCATAAGCCAGAAGTAATGTTTTTAAACAATTTTTAATTCAATAAAGACAAATTTAAAATTGTTTTTGTACCTTTAAAAGTCGGAAACTTTATTTTACTAATTGCATAAGTCAGCTGTAACATCTTTTTTTACTAATTTTTAGATTAATAAATAAATTTTTATCATTTTTATCTAATAATATGAATCAGAACTAGCAAAACGTAATTTTTTTTTTATCAATTTTTAAATCAATAAAGACAAGGGCGACAATAAAGCTTTATTTTACTAATTTTAAAAACCGAAAGTTACATTTTTTTAATAATTTATAATAAATTAGTAAATACAAAAGTAATTTTTTTTCAATATTGAAGATCGGAAACGATTTACTAATTTAAAAAACTAGAAATATTTTTTACTAATTTTTAAATTAAATACAAAAACATTTCTTTTCTATATTGAAAGCTGGAGGCAATATTTTACTAATTTAGAAATTCGCTGCTGTAATTTTGCTAATTTCAGATGCCACAGATAATGTCTCTAAAGAATTTAAAGACAGTATTTTTGTAGTTTTCGGAAACCTGAAACCGTATTTTACTAATTTTATAAGCCACAGATAACAATTTTTGATTAATTTTTAATGTAATAAAGCCGAAAAAAATTTTTTTTCTAATATTGAAAACTAAGAGCAATATTTTACTAATTATAAATTCTGGAAACGTAATTTTACTAATTTTATAAACCGGAGACAGTTTACATAAGTGTTACTAATTTTTTACGGCAAATATATGTTTTACTAATTTCCAAATTTATAAATGCTAAATCGACTTTTTTCAATATTGCTAGACGGAGAAGACATTTTACTAATTTTGAAAAACAGAAATAATGTTTTTAAACAATTTTTAATTTAATAAAAACAAATTCAAAATTATTTTTGTTGCTTTAGAAGCCGCAAGCTTTATTTTACTAATTGTAGAAACCAGATATAATCATTTTTACTAATTTTTAAATCAATAAAAACAATGACGCTTTATCTTACTAATTTTAAAAGCCGAAAGTAACATTTTTTTACTAATTTTTAAATTAATAAATACAAAAGTGACATCTCTTTTTTATACTGAAAGCCGGAGGCAACATTTTACTAATTTAGAAATTCGTTGCTGTAATTTTGCTAATTTTAGAAGCCAGAGATAATGTCTTTTATTAATTTAAAGACATTATTTTTGCAATTTCAGAAACTTGAAACCGTATTTTACTAATTTTTTTACTAATTTTTATAACATCTTTTTTACTAATTTTAAATTACCAAATATAAATAACGACATTTTCATCCAATACTTAGGTATTTTTATGTATTATACTATTTTTTTTATCAATTTTTAAAGCATTTTTATTGTTTTGGGTGACAATAAGACTTTATTTTATTAATTTTAAAAGCCGAAAGTAACATTTTTTACTAATTTTTAAATTAATAAATAAAAAAAATATTTTTTTTAAATTATTATGTAGATCAGAAAACAATATTTTACTAATTTTAGAAACTGCAGCATTTTTTTACTAATTTTTAAATACAGAGGCGTAATTTTACTAATTTCATAAGCCAGAAATAATGTTTTTAAACAACTTTTAATTCAATAAAAACAAATTCAAAATTATTTTTATACCTTTAACAGTCGGAAACTTCATTTTACTAATTGCATAAGTCAGCTGTAACATCTTTTTTCACTAATTTTTAGATTAATAAATAAATTTTTATCATTTTTATCTAATAATATGAATCAGAATTAGCAAAACATAATATTTTTTTTAGCAAGTTTAAATCAATAAAGACAAAGGCGACAATAAAGTTTTATTTTACTAATTTTAAAAACCGAAAGTTACATTTTTTTAATAATTTATAATAAATTAGTAAATACAAAAGTAATTTTTTTCAATATTGAAGATCGGAAACGATGATTTACTAATTTAAAAAGCTAGCAATATTTTTTTACTAATTTTTAAATTAAGTACAACAACATTTCTTTTCTATATTGAAAGCCGGAGGCAATATTTTACTAATTTAGAAATTCGTTGCTGTAATTTTGCTAATTTCAGATGCCACAGATAATGTCTCTAAAGAATTTAAAGACAGTATTTTTGTAGTTTTGGAAACCTGAAACCGTATTTTACTAATTTTATAAGCCACAGATAACAATTTTTGATTAATTTTTGATGTAATAAATCCGAAAAAAATTTTTTTTTTCTAATATTGAAAGCTGGAAGCAATATTTTACTAATTATAAAATCTGGAAACGTAATTTTACTATTTTTGTATACCGGAGACAGTTTACATAAGTGTTACTAATTTTTTACGGCAAATATATGTTTTACTAATTTCCAAATTTATAAATGCTAAATCGACTTTTTTCAATATTGCTAGACGGAGACCTCATTTTACTAATTTTTAAAAACAGAAGCTACATTTTACTAATTTTAAATTCCGCAGCCGTAATTTTACTAATTTCAGATGTTAAAGACAACGTTTCTTATCAATTTTTGATTTTAATCAAGACGCAAACGGCATTATTTTTTAGTTTCAGAGACCTGAGACCGTATTTTACTAATTTTAGAAACTAGAAACAAAATTTTTTAATTAATTTTTAATTAATTTAATCGATACAAAAGCCGCATTTTTTTTAAATATTGTGAGCTAGAAGCAATATATTACTAATTGTAAAGTCTGGTGATACTTATTCTAGAAACCGTAGAAAAAAAATATAATGTTTTACTAATTTTTGAAACCAGAAATAAAATTTTTTAATAAAATTTTAATTTAATAAATACGAAAGCGGATTTTTTCCAAATATTGAAAGCTGAAAGCAATATTTTACTAATTATATAGTCTGAAGACATAATTTTACTAATTCTTATAAGCCGGAGACGATATATTAACAATTTTATAAAGCAAATATGTTAAATTTGCTTTTTTTTTTTCTCAATATTACTAGCCAGAGGCGACATTTTACTAATTTTGAAGTTTCAAGAAATAATTTTAGTAATTTTAAAATACGCAGACGTAATTTTACTAATTTCAGAAATCAGAAATAATGTTTCTTAACAACTTTTAATTCAATAAAGACAAAAACAACATTATTTTTGTAGTTTCAAAAACCGGAAGCTGTATTTTACTAATTTTAGAAACCAAAAATAATATTTTTAACTAATTTTGAATTTAGTAAATAAAAAAATAGACATTTTTTTAAATATTAAAATATACACACCTTAGATTTCTAATTGTAAAATCTGAAGACATTGTTTTACTAATTCGAGAGACAAAAGGCGACATTTTACTAATTTTTTACGACAAAGATTACTAATTGACTAATTTTTGACTTAATAAATACAAAAGCGACTATTTTTCTAATATTTAAAGCTGGAGGCAATATTGTGCTAATTGTAAAGTCTGAAAACGCAATTTTACTAATTTTAGAAGCCAGAAATTATAATTTACTAATTTTAGAAGCCAAATTTCTTGACTAAAATTGTGTTTTATTGAACGTTTAGAGTAACATTCCTAATATTTAAATAGTAATACAAAAAAAAAATAATTCCGAAATAAAAATATTCAAAAAAAAGCAAAAATTTTGAAAAAGACCACCGTAACAATCTAATTATTACAGTAATTAAAATTTTTAATTAATCAAAAACAGTTTTGGGCATTCAGATTTCAAAGAAACTTTTTTCAGAAAATATTTATAAAATTCCGTTTTTTCCACCATATTTTAATAAAAAAAACTGTCTCATCGTAAACAAAAATAGAATCAAAAGTAGCACACTCCTATACATAAAACATCGTTTAAATTCTGTTTGCTTTTGTCCAATCGCTTTTTAAAAGCCATCCGGAGTTTGTATATGTTTCCACTCGAAAATTTTCCTTTGACCCATTTTCTCCCCAAAAAAAAATTTAACAAGAAAAATAATCGAACAAGTCATTAGATAAAAAAACAAATTTTTTTTTAATTAGCACTTACCTTGAGTTCCTACTAAGATAAGAGGTATCTCAGCTGAGTTCCGATAATGAGACATCTTTGTATAATAATTGTAGATGGCGTTAAATGAAGATTCGTTCTCTAGACTAAAAACGAAGATCACAGCATCTACCCAAGCAGTAAACTGGAACAAAAAAAAAAGAAGAGAGTTGAAAATCGTGACTACAACTCGCGAATTGAAATTACACACACTGAGAGGAAGAAAGTCGAAGCATAAAACAGCTAGATTTATGCTAGATTTGTGTTTTATTATTAATTATCTCTCTATTGTCTAGTCAAAATATTTATTTCAAAATATAAAATATAAATATAAAATTTAAAATAAAACAAAATCCTGAATTTACTCTGACCTGATTTTTGAAAATGGTCGATAATTGAAAACTAATACATAATAAAAAACTTGGAAGAGTTCATTTCACCCTAATCAATAATAATAAATTTTAAAAAAATCTCCCTTCTATCACTCATTGTTTACAAATATCTGACCGGAAAAAAACCCAGCGCCTGAAAATTCCTGAAAAACAACAACCAAAATAGGATCAGTGAACTTTACTACCAAGCTTTCTGTTTCTGTCATTTTATTGCAGCTTTTCCCACCCTTCTAAATGCAACAACGTAAAGACCGGGTCAAAGTTTACGTCTTTTGAGGTCATAAAATCGAGACACTAGAACGAAAATTGAAAGATTTGAGGTTAAATTAAATTCTTAATAAAGCAAGTGAAAGACAACATAAAAATAACAACAAAAAATATAAATTAAAAATACTGAAAAATACCTCAAATCTGCGCTCTCTTTCAGCTTCGTACCACCTACACCAACCCTTCTATCAGGTGGCTAAACCCCAACTGAGCCAAGCTCGACAAAAGCAAGGGGTTGCAAGCGCCGCGGCGCCTCATTCTGTCTCACTTTAGACGTCATCTTTGTTGCAAAATTTTGTGTTTCAGAATCGATATATCGTCCTCGTTTCTCGCCGGTGCATCTCGAATGCACCACTATTCAAATTCACAGGGAGGGAAAAAAAAAACGAGTGAATTATTTGCAGGGTTAGGGTGGAAATGTACGAGTGAGATCGATGTTTATACAGTTTCATGAGATTTTTAAAGAAAAAATTTTTTCCAACGGATTCTGATAGAAATGCAGTTTTTCTTCTAGAATTTCTGGTAAAATAACAGAAAAAGTTATTAATTTGGAAAACTGCCAACGTCGCAAAATTTCCCAAAAGGGAAGGTCATTTAAAATAGAACATTTAAATTTTTTTTTGATAAAACATTTCATTCTTTTATTACAGAGTTGTCCTTTTTCACGTTCTTCCAGAATCTTCTTTGGTTCTTTCTTCTCTTTTAGATGACGTCTTTCAACTTCTTCTCGATTTTATTTCTTATTTTCTACCAATCTCTTCTTAAATTCTTCTAAAAACATATTTTACTTTTTCAGAATTTTCCTTGACTCTGATTTTCTTCCTGCTAACGTTCTTCTTCATGTAAATTTTTTTATTGCCTTTCTCTTTACAAATTGTCCTTTCTAAAACTCTTCTAGACACTTCCTTCGCTTTTCTTTTCAAACACTGACTTCTAAAACCTTCTTCTGATCATCCGGAAACTTTCTATTGATCTTCTTCTAACATCTTTCAGAATTTTCTCTTGACTTTTTTGTCTAAACGTTGTTTCTTAATTTCCTTTTGTTCCTCTAGACGCCTATTTTTCTAACTCTTTTAAAATCTCGTCAATTTTTAAGTTCTCCTAGAATCTCCCCAGAATTTTTCTTTGTTTTCCTAAAACTTTCTTTAGTTCTTCTTTTTCTTCCAAGTGCTATTTTAAAAACATTCCTAGAATTATTTTTGCTTCTTCTAGAATCTTTCCTTACCATTTCAGAAACTTTTGTTCTTCTTTCTCTTCCCAACAACGTCTTCTAAGTTCTACAATTTTCTGGTAAATCACAGAAAAACACTGGAAAACTAGCAATGTCGTAAAATTTATAAAAAGAAAAAGATTAGGTCATTTAAAGAGAGACATTAATAGCCTTTATTGCTTCATATTCCTTTCCCTTCTTCCCTTTTAATCTTGATTTTCCAAGCTCCTTATAGCCGTCTTTTGTTCATTTAAGATTTTCCAAAATCATTTTTTGTATTCTAAAATTTTTAGTTCTTTCTTCTTTTCTAGTTAACGTTATTCAACTTCTTCTAGAATTGATTTTGCACTCGTTTTTCTACCAATGGTTTCTCAAAATCTCCTAGAATCTTATTTTGCTTTTCTAGAATTTCTCTTGGCTCTTCTTCTTCTTCCTGTAGACGTCTTTAAACATCTTGCAAAATTTTCAGTTGTCCTTCTTATCCAATCATCGAAAAACTATATACGTTATTCTAAATCCTATTTATGCTCTTTTTTTAAAAGCTTTTTTAAAATATTCTTGTAGTCTTCCAAGAATTTTCCTTGTTCTTCAAGGATCTTTAATTTTTCCCCTTTTTAAAATTTTTTGATAAACTTTTTCTTCAATCATTGTTTTCCAATAATCTTCAGACGTCCTTTGTACATCTAGAATCTTTCTTATTTCATCTTTCTCTTTAGTCGTTGTTTTTGAAGTTCTTTCAGAATTTTTTTTAGTTCTATCTTCTTTTTCAGACGACGTTTTTCAAGTTCTTCTAAAATTTTCTTTTGCTCTTATTTTTCAACCAATCCTTTCTCGAATTCTTCTAGAAACTCACTTTGCTCTTCTAGAATTTTCCTTGACTTTTCTTTTTCTTCCTGCAGACGTCTTTATTAAACTTCATGCAAAATTTTCTGTTATCAGTTTTTTACTTATCGTCGTCTCTTATATTCATCTAGAAACTTGTTATGTTTTCCTAGATCCTTCTTGGCTTTTCTTTAAGCTCTTTTAAAATCCTCTTTTAGTCTTTCAGCAATTTTCCTTGCTCTTCTGTTGTTCTTCTTTTAAAATTTTCTGTTGATCTTTTTCACCAATCGTTAGTTTCCCAATGTTCTTATAGAATCTTCCCTTTTATATTTCTTTCCCAAACGTCAATTAAGTTCTTCCAGAACCTTCATTTGTTTACACAAAATTTTTCTTTATTCTCTCTCCCAGAATCTTCTTTAGTCCTTTTTCTTCTACATGCGATTCTTAAATCTTTTATAAAATCTTTCTCTCTTCTTCTACAATCTTTTCTTACTCATTATAAACTTCCTGTTCTTTTTTCTCTTCCAAGCAACATCATTCAACTTCTGCTAAATCAGAGAAGAAGTCTAGAAAACTAGCAACGTTGTAAAATTATCAAAATAGAAGAAATGTTAAGCCATTTAAAAAGAAAAAAAATATCAACTTTTTCTTGTTAAAATAATTTCTTTTTTATTATTAAACTGTTATTCTTCCCTTTTCTTTCCCTCATTCTTCTTTAATCAAACTTTTTCGAGGTTTTCCAGGATCATTTTTTGTTCTAGAATTCCCTTTAGTTCTTTCTTTTCTTTCAAATCTTCTTCTAAAACTTCTAGCTCTTCATTTTCTATCAGTCGTTTCTCAAATTCTTTTAGAAACTCATCTTGCTTCACTACAATTTTTCTTATCTCTTAATGACGCTTTTATATTTCTGTTGTCCTTATTTTTCTTACCAATTGTTCTTTCTCAAATTCTTCTACACCCTTCCTTTGTTTTTTTAAACCTCGTTTTTACATCTCTTCTAAAATTTTCTACTAAACTTCCAAAAGCTTTCCTTTCAAGACCTGCTGTTCTTCTTTCAATTTTCTCCAGAATTTTCTGTTGACTTTTTTCTCCAATCGTTGTTTCTCAATTTCCTTTTGTTCCTCTAGATGCCTATGTTTCTAACTCTTCTAAAATCTCGTCAATTTTTAAGTTCTCCAAAATCTCCCCAGAATTTTTCTTTGTTTTCCTAAAACTTTCTTTAGTTCTTCGTTTTCTACCAAGTGCTATTTTAAAAACATTCCTAGAATTATTTTTGCTTCTTCTAGAATCTTTCCTTACCATTTCAGAAACTTTTGTTCTCCTTTCTCTTCCCAACAACGTCTTCTAAGTTCTACAATTTTCTGGTAAATCACAGAAAAACACTGGAAAACTAGCAATGTCGTAAAATTTATAAAAAGAAAAAGATTAGGTCATTTAAAGAGAGACATTAATAGCCTTTATTGCTTCATATTCCTTTCCCTTCTTCCCTTTTAATCTTGACTTTCCAAGCTCCTTATAGCCGTCTTTTGTTCATTTAAGATTTTCCAAAATCATTTTTTGTATTCTAAAATTTTTAGTTCTTTCTTCTTTTCTAGTTAACGTTATTCAACTTCTTCTAGAATTGAATTTGCACTCGTTTTTCTAACAATGGTTTGTCAAAATCTTCTAGAAGCTTATTTTGCTTTTCTAGAATTTTTCTTGGCTCTTCTTCTTTTTCCTACAGACGTCTTTAAACTTCTTGCAAAATTTTCTGTTGTCCTTCTTATCCAATCATCGAAAAACTATATACGTTATTCGAAATCCTATTTATGCTCTTTTTTTAAAAGCTTTTTTAAAATATTCTTGTAGTCTTCCAAGAATTTTCTTTGTTCTTCAAGGATCTTTAATTTTTCCCTTTTTAAAATTTTTTGATAATATTTTTCTTCAATCATTGTTTTCCAATGATCTTCACACGTCTTTTGTACATCTAGAATCTTTCTTATTTCATCTTTCTCTTTAGTCGTTGTTTTTGAATTTCTTTCAGAATTTTCTTTAGTTCTATCTTCTTTTTCAGACGACGTTTTTCAAGTTCTTCTAAAATTTTCTTTTGCTCTTATTTTTCAACCAATCCTTTCTCGAATTCTTCTAGAAACTCACTTTGCTCTTCTAGAATTTTCCTTGACTTTTCTTTTTCTTCCTGCAGACGTCTTTATTAAACTTCATGCAAAATTTTCTGTTATCAGTTTTTTACTTATCGTCGTCTCTTATATTCGTCTAGAAACTTGTTATGTTGTCCTAGATCCTTCTTGCTTATTTAAGCTCTTCTAAAATCTTCTTCTAGTCTTTCAGCAATTTTCCTTGCTCTTCTGTTGTTCTTCTTTTAAAATTTTCTGTTGATCTTTTTCACCAATCCTTAGTTTCTCAATGTTCTTATAAAATCTTCCCTTTTATATTTCTATCCCAAACGTCAATTAAGTTCTTCCAGAACCTTCATTTGTTTACACAAAATTTTTCTTTATTCTCCCAGAATCTTCCTTAGTTCTTTTTCTTCCAAATGCGATTTTTAAAACTTTTATAAAATCTTTTTCTATCCTTTTTTTTTTTTTGTAAAACTTATGTGGTAATAAACTTATTATTATTATTATTATTCTATAATCGTTTCTTATTCATTAGAAACTCCCTGTTGTTCTTTTTTTCTCTTCCAAGCAACATCTTTTTTATTATTATACTGTTATTCTTCCCTTTTCAGTCGTGATTTTACAAGCTCCTTTAGGATCGTCTTTTGTTTATGTAAAATCATTCTTCTTTAATCAAACTTTTTCGAGGTTTTCCAGGATCATTTTTTGTTCTAGAATTCTCTTCAGTTCTTTCTTCTCTTTCAAATCTTCTTCTAAAACTTCTAGCTCTTCATTTTCTATCACTCGTTTCTCAAATTCTTTTAGAAACTCATCTTGCTTCACTACAATTTTTCATAGCTCTTAATGACGCTTTTATATTTCTGTTGTCCTTATTTTTCTTACCAATTGTTCTTTCTCAAATTCTTCTACACCCTTCCTTTGTTTTTTTTTTAAACCTCGTTTTTACATCTCTTCTAAAATTTTCTACTGAACTTCCAAAATCTTTCCTTTCAAGACCTGCTGTTCTTCTTTCAATTTTCTCCAGAATTTTCTGTTGATCTTTTTCTACTAATCGATGTTTCACGATTTCCTTTTGTTTCTTCAAACACTCGATTTTCACATTCTTCTAGAAACAACTTTTGTTTGTTTTTCTACATTTTTTTCTGTGTCAAACTGTTCTTCCTTTTTAATCGTAGTTTCCAAGCTCCTTTAAAGCCATCTATTGTTCATCTAAAATCGTTTTTAGCTAAATTTTCTTTATTAATCATTAAATTTTCAAATCTTTTTTCTCTTTTACATAACGTCTTTAAACTTCTTCTAGAATTTATTTTGCTTTTCTAGAATTTTCCTTCCTGCAGACGTCTTCAAATTTCATACAAATTTTTCTGTTTTTTTAATCTTCCTTTTTTATATTTATCTAAAAACTTTATACGTTTTCCTAGATCCTTTTCTCTAAAGCTCTTTTAAAATCTTCTTTTAGGTCTTCAAACAATTTTTTGTTGTTGTTATTGACCTATTCTTGTCTCCTTTCTAAGATCCTTTGTTAATCTAGAATCTTTCTTAGCTCATCTTTCTCTTTAGTAGTTCTTTTTGAAGTTCTTTCAGAATTTCCATTAGCTATATCTTCTTTTTCAAATGTCTTTCAACTTCTAAAAAAAATTTTTTTGCAATCGTTTCTCAAATTCTATTAGGAAACATTTTGCTTTTCTAGAATCTTCCTTAGATCGTCCTTTTCTTTTTACAGACGTCTTTAAATTTCGTCCTTTCATATATACTTCTAAAAACTCTTTATGTATTTCTGGATATTTTGCTTGCTTTTCTTTATTTTAAACACTGCTTAAAATTTTCTTTTAGTCTTTCAGCAATTTTCCTTGTTCTACCGATGTTTTTCTAAAATTCTTCTTCTTCCAAAGTTTTCCTAGAATCTTCTCTTATTCTTCCAGAACCTTCTATAATTATTCTTCTTCCAACCGGTATTTTTAAAGATTTTTTATAATGTTACTTTCTTCTGATTATTTCTCTTGCTGAACCTTCTGTTGTTCTTCTTCCTCTTTCAAACAACCTCTTACAACTTCTGGTAAATGGAAGACTGACAACATCGTATAATTTAAAAAAATAATAGAAAGGTCGGTTCAGAAAGAACGTCTTTGTTCCCTATCTGTAGACAGTGTTGTCTGTAGGTTTTTTCTTTTTGTTAAAACATTTTTTTTTTAAACTAAAGACATTTATTGATTTATTAAAGCACAGAAAAAATGGCAACATTAAACAATTTTCAAAATAGCGAAAGTTAAATATATAACCGACAACTACTCCGCGAATAAAAGGCCTAAACCCCCAAGATAATGTCATATTTTAAAAGCTTTTCTGATTGATGCTATTTCAGATTGTTGTTTTTCAGAGATAACAATTTTTGTTCTAATAAAATTATTTATTAAAAAGTGTTTAAAACAATAACAAAAGAGCAAATTGTTAAAATAATTTCTCGTTTGCTTTTCGTCCCCTCCTTCGAATACCTCTCATTATCATGATTCCTACATCGAAGTAGTCTCACTGGCGCCTCACAAGTCGCCATTAAACCTGCCGTTCATTACTTAAATCACACGCAACATCACGCAACCTCAACTAATAAAAAAAAAATTTACCTGTAATTCTGGTGGACCTCCTTCATCTCGTATCAAAAGCAAATAACTTTGATTATCGACAAGTATTTCCTTTTTGAAACGTCCTCCTTCCGGTGACTCTTCCTGCATATAAGATCCGGTTAAATACCGATGAACTAATGCAGACTTTCCGGATGATAACGAACCAACTATACCCAACCGCAAGTCCGGAACTGATCTGGATAATGTCCATTCTTGACTATTTACAAAAGAATCTAGAAAAGAAAAGGCGAAAATTAATAAGAAGCAAGACCAAACTTAGACTAGATTTTAGTACAAACATAATTTTTTTTGGTAGCTATTCCTCACCCAGAATCCCTATTCCCTACAAGTATATATAAATCGTAAAGTAGTATTTAGATCACCTAAATCTGGTATTAAACAAAGCTGTAGTAAAAAGAATAGTACAACAGTGAGGATCTGGTCGCTATAACAGCCTACCAACCTAAGCAGAAATATCAGAATTATTAAATTTAATTTAAATATTTAGAAGCACTGGAGGTTTTTGAGGTAACGAAACCTGCGGTGCCAGTACTAAAAAAACAGTAAAACAATAAAGTTCTTTTGAGGACTATTATAGTATCTAAATCTGGAATTAAAGAGTAAAAAGACATCTAAAGCTACAGTTCGAGACTATAACAGGACTGTGAACTAATTGGATACCATAAAAATACATATAAATCCGCTCTAGGTCTTATTATTACAATTATCACGGCAGCTTTACAACTACAGTTGCGCTGTAGATTTACATAAAAATTATGAGTCTCTTTAATTTTAATAACAATAAAAAAATATTTTATTAGAGAAAGTGTTAAAATAAAACAAAAAGCTACTTAAAAAAATCTGTTTTTTTGTTTTTTTTATTAGCATGTTTTTTTGTCTTAAACCGGCCCTGATAAGTCGTCTTCATTCATATTAACTTATCACACTTTCCGGTTCATTTCATTCAGATAAAATCATAATTGATGGTAATTATTCCCTTCCCTCAGGTCTTATAATTTAACTGTTCTTTCGCTACAAAATTTTTAAGCTACTTTATCAAAAAAAAAATCTCTTTTTTAATTAATTGTAAAATCGTTCCTATTTCGAAATTATTTTGTCGGAACTGTACCGACAGAAAATTTTAGAAGTTGAAATATGACGTTTAAAATAGAAGAAACGACTAAAATAAGACCTTACAACGACTAAAGAGAAAGATGAGCTAAGGAAGATTCTAGATAAACAAAAAATGTCTTTAAAGAAGCTTAGAAAATCACGACTAAAAAAGAAAAGAAGAATAGGTCAATAACAACAACAAAAAATTGCTGGAAGATCTAGAAGAAGATTTTAAAAGAGCTTTAGAGAAGAGGATCTAGGAAAACATATAAAGTTTTTAGGTAAATAAAAGGAAGATTAATAAAAAAACAGAAAATTTGCAAGAAATTTGAAGACAGGAAGAAAAATTCTAGAAAGGCAAAATAAATTTCTAGGAGATTTTGAGAAGTAATTGGCAGAAAAAAGAGTGCAAAATAAATTCTAAAAGAAGTTTAAAGACGTTATCCAAAAGAGAAGAAAAAAATGAAGATTTTAGAACAGAAAAGATGATTAATAATGACGATTGAAGACCATTTTTTAACGAAAGACGAATCTAGATAAACAAAAAACGACTTTAAAGGAGCCTGGAAAAAAGGGTTTAGAAAAAGTAAGCAAAGATTCTAGAAGAAAAGAATAAGATTGACAGAAATTAAAAAACGAAGATTTTAAAAGAACATCGGTAGCAACGAATTGGAGAAAAAGATTAGTAGAATATTTTAAAAGAAGAACAACCGAAGGTTGTTGAAAGAACAAGTAAAAGTTTAAAAGAAGCGTTTAAAATAAAGAAAAGCAAACAAAATATTAAGAAAAAGAGTTTTTAGAAGAATATAAAAAAGGACGATTAAGAAAAGTTTGTAAGAAGAAAAGGAAGAGCTAAGGAAAATTCTACAAAAGCAAAATGAGTTTCTAAAAGAATTTGAGAAATGACTATTAGAAAAAGAAGAGTTAAAGAAAATTCTAGAAGTTGAAAAAGAAATCTCAAAGAGAAGAAAGAACTAAAAAAATTTCAGAACAACAAAAAATGATTTTAGAAGATCTTGAAAAGAGATGATTAAAGAAAAAGAAGAATAATTCTACAAGAACAAGAGACGACTCTAGTGGAGCTTGAAAAACCACGACTAAAAAAGGAATAATAGTTAACATAACAAAAGAAATTCTTTTAACAAAAAAAAAAGATAATAAATTTTGGTCTTTGGATGATTTAAGTTACGTCTTTTGGAAAATTTCACGACGTTACCAGTTTCTTAGTCTTTTCTGATTCACCAGAAGTTGAAAGAGATTGAGTGGAAGAGGAAGAAGAAAAACAGAAAATTCTGAAAGAGAAAAAGGAACAATTGTTTGGATAGATAAAGATTCTAGAAAAGTTTTAAAAATAGTGCTTGGAAGCAAAAGAAAAATTAAAGAAGGTTTTGTGAAATCAAAGAAAAGATTTGGAAAAATCTTTTTTTAATTTGTGAACTTGAAAATCGATGTTTGTGAGAAAATAAAAGAAATAAAGCTTCTAGAAGAACAAACAAAATAAGATTCTAGAAGAATTTGAAAATCGAATGTTTGAAGGAACAAGAGGAAGTCGGGTAACGATGATTAGTAGAAAAAGATCAACAAAAAATTCTGGAGAAAGTTGAAAGAAGAGCAACAGAAATTAATTTTAGAACAGTTATAAAAACTGCGTTTAAAAAAAGAATAAACAAAGAAAGGGTCTAGAAGAATTTAAGAAAAAACAATTAGTAAAAAATAAGGGCAACAGAAGTATAAAAAAAGAGCCAAAAAAAATTCTAGTAAAGAAAAAAAAAAGACGAGCTAAAAAAAAATTGTAGAAGTTGAAAGACATCATCTAAAAGAGATAAAAGAAATGAAGATAATTGTAGAACAACAAAAAAATATTCTAGAAGACTTATTATTCCGGCAGCTTTATAACTCCAGCTGCGCTGTAGATTTACATAAAAATTATGACTCTCTTTAATTTTAATGACAATAAAAGAATTGTTTTATTAGAAAAAGTGTTAAAATAAGATAAAAAATCTGTCTGCCTTGAACCGGCCCTGATAACTCGTCTTTATCCATATTAACTTATTGCATTTCTTGAGCTACTTTATCAAAAAGAAAAAGTTTCCCTTTTTAATTAATTATAAAATCGTTCCTATTTCGAAATAAATTTTGTACGAACTGTACCGACCCTTACAAGGGTCGTTTATAAATTATCCTGCCGTTTCGAGAACAAAACCCTTCTTCAAAGAGTCGTTCCCCAGGTATATAACATGTGAATAAATTAGTCCCGAATTGAAATTCCATTAAATTAATTTTGCAACCATCTGGACCCATATGGGTACGTTTCTTGAGTTTAGACAGGTGCGTGACTTCTATGACCAGCTGGTGTTAGTGCACGCGTGCCTCTAATTTAATTTAATTAATTAGAGAATTACAAATTAACTGATTTTAGATGATTGTCATGTTATAAATTATTGAAGATGGGAAGAACCTTATTTTCCTTAATTGGATCACTTTAACCTTGATTTTTGACAATTATTTATTGATAAAAAGCAAAGTAATCAAAAACAGTTCAATGATAAATTTGATAGTACACTAAATTTAGTTGCAAGGTTATTTGATAAATAAATAATTGAAAAAAGATCAGGTTTTATACGATTCAGTTCATAGTCACGGTCATTGCTTGTTTACAATAATTTAAAAACAATTTTTTTCATGTTTAAAAAATTAAAACTCGGGAATGAAATTCGAGTAATAATAAAGACATTTTTCTTCTGAGATATTACAAGTATTTATACGGACAATTTGCTCTATAAAATACTAACAGTAAAACAACTATCGATAATTAGTATGTCAGCAAAACGTCAAACAAAAAATTGTAACAGAAAACGGTAATTAGTAGACTTGATGAGATTTTAAATATCTACTAGGAAATACCACTTTTCGAACTAAAATAAAATTACTCTAATAAACTTGAAAATTATTCAGAAACAATAATAAATAGAAAATTTGTAAAATAGAACAACAATCTGTTGATGTTTATATGTATAATTTTCTTCTCTTCTATTCTTCCAATATCTTTATTTTCTCAATTTATTCTAAAATTTGTGTTTCAAATTTTTCTTTATATGTTCTTCAACATTCGATTCAAACCTTGTTTTTTTTTCTTCCTCTTCGTGTTAGCCAATTTGCAATCTTCTTACGTCTTCTTGTATTCTCTTCAATCTCTTTCGCCTTTCATCTTTTTTTAGATTCTTTCTTTATCTTTTTAGTTTTCCTCTTCATTCTATAATCTTCTTGTTTTCTTTAGTAATTATATCGTCACATTTAAATTCTCTATCTTTTCCCTCTATCTCTTTCGTCTTCTGCTGGTATCTTCCTTTCTTTCTTCACGATAATTCCAATCCAGACTTACAACATCATGCTTCACTAAATGCACTCGATTTACATTTTTTTTTAAATCGATATAAACAATTTCTTCTTTCTAAATCTTTCTTTAAACTCATTCTAAATCTGTGTTTAAATCTTCTTTTTTTTCCTCCAACTCCACTTCTTCAATTTACATTTTTCTCACATGTTTTTATACTGGCTCTTCTATATCTATCGTCTTGCATTCTTTCTTCATCTTTTTAACTTTAACTCTTCATTCTGTAGTCTTCATGTTTTCTCAATCTTTTCCCTCTTGTCTTCATCTTTATAAAGGGTTTTTTAATAAGGATAGGTTGATGTTTGATGTTTTTTTGGTAGTGTCTGTGTAATCTGGTGTTTATTGTTCAGTCACTGATGCCAAATTACCATGGCAAATTACACAATTGAGCAACACGTCCAAATGATAAAACTTTAGTATCAAAATGACTGTTCGTTAGTTCGAGCATTGCGCTCGTTGTGCCCATTTTATGGAAGACACAGTGGTCCTTCAAAATCGACTCTGCAGCGTTTGGTGACCAAATTTGAAACAACGGGTTCGGTCAACAATCAGCCAACACCCCGTCGTCAAAGAAATGCTAGATCGGCCGAAAATATTGCTGTCGTACGTGAAAGTATACAGCAAAACCCGAGGCAGTCAATTCCGCGTAGTGCACAAGAACTCGGTCTTTGGCAGACATCAGTTTGGCGAATTTTGCGTCGGGATTTGGGATTACACCCGTACAAAATCCAATTGACTCAGGAGCTTAAAGTTAATGACCATAGACAACGCCGTTTGTTCGCTGATTGGGCTTCGAACTGTTTAGAAGAAGACCCCACATTTGGTCGAAAAATCATCTTTAGTGACGAGGCGCATTTTTGGAATGTATGGCTACGTTAACACTCAAAATTGCCGTATATGGGACGACGCTAACCCACACGAGGTTCAGCAAGTTGCAATGCATCCACAAAAAGTTACTGTTTGGTGCGGATTTTGGTCCGGCGGCATCATTGGTCTATACTTTTCTGAAAATGATGGTGGTGAGGCAATCACCGTCAACGGCGAGCGCTACAGAACGATGCTAACAGATTTCTTTTGCTCTAAATTAAACGATATGGAGGTAGACGACATGTGGTTCCAGCAGGACGGGGCTACGTGCCATACAGCAGACGCCACACTGGACTTTCTGCATGAAAGATTTGAGGGCAGAGTTATTTCTCGCAAAGGTGACGTGAATTGGCCACCAAGATCCTGCGATTTGACCACGCTAGATTTTTTCTTGTGGGGTTTTCTCAAATCGCCGGTTTATACCAATCAGCCGCAATCGACCGGTGCCCTTAAAGTCAATATCACCAATGCTATCGGTCAAATTCAGCCAGATCTATGCGAGCGAGTCATTCAAAAATGATCCACTCGGATCTGTGCCACAGTTAGAAGTCGCGGCGGACATTTGAACGATGTTAATTTCCATAAATAAAGGCATGCATGGATCTTTCATATATAAAAAGATTTTTTTAAATACCTCACACACAGCTTGTTTTATTCCATTTTGACATCGACCCATCGTTATTGAAAAACCCTTTATCTTTCGTTTTCTGCTGATATCTTCCTTTCACTCGATCTACATTTTTAAAAAACATTTTTTATTATAATTCATAATTAAAAAAAATAGTTTTTCAATTTCTTCGTTTTATATACTTTTAACATTGGATTCAGACCTTTTTGTTTCTTTCTTCCAGTTCCTTTTCGTCAATTTGCTTCCTCCTCACGTCTTTTTGTATTTTCTCTTCAATCTTTATCGCCTTTCATCATTTTTGCGTTCTTTTTTCATCTTTTTAGTTCTTCATTTCATTCCATAATTTCCCCCCTTTTGTCTTCAGGTTTATATCTACGTCTCCTGTTTCTTCTCTTCTTTTTTCACTACTATCTTTTTCTTCATCTTTATGTCTTTTCCGTTACTTTTCTTTTTGCCATTGTCTTTATCTTTAAACCTATCTTCATTTACTTTTTATTTCTTCACTCTTTTCATTTATTCTAAATTACTAAATCACTTTCTTCTTATTACACACTTTGACAACCAAATATCTGTGACTATGTTTCTTCTTGGTAGTTTTCTTCTATTTCTATCCACTTTTAGCCTTTCCTCTTCCTTGTATATTCATTACTTCTTCAGTTCATTATTGTCTGTTCTCCTTTCGTTGTATTCAAGCTTTGCCTTCATTCTTTCGCCTTCATTTAGATGTTTTATCGTCTGGTCTTCTTATTTTCTTCCTTTTTGTTCTTTTTCTTAGATCTTCATTCTAAATTTGTGTTTCAGTTTCATATTTTTTTTCTTTCGAGACATTCTTCGCCAGCATATTCATAATTAACGCTTTCATTAGATTGGTATTCGCTCCAAAACAAACATCTTTCATCTTCTTCTTTATTTACTGCACTCAATTTTTCTACAGAATATTGTTTCTTTAAATCTATTGATAAAAAATAAGACAGAAATCGTGTTTCTTCATCTATTTTTCTCCTTTTTTCTTCTGTTTCTTCTATTTACTTTCTGCTTTCTTCGTCCACAATCCTACTAATAAGAGCTTTATCTCTTCATTTTTTCTCTCTGTTGTTCATCTTTCACGATTTCGGTTGTTGTCTTTATTTTAAAAACGTAAAGTTGTTCCTAAATTCACCGATATTCATATTTTTACCAAAAAAAAGTGCTCAAATAGAACCCGAATATAGAAAGCCTTTAAATTACAAATTTATGCAGTACTAGCTATAATTTAAAACGCTGCGCAAACGACAAAAGATACAAAAAAATGTTATGGAAAAAAGTTGGAGAAAATCATTTTTTCTATAATGTTAGAGATGCTTAAAGAAGAAAGTTGAATATTTGCAACGGAAAATGAAGAGTCTAAAATAAGCGAGTCTCATTAAGGGATATTGTATCACGTGATAAAACCCATTTTCTATTAATAAGGCACAGGGTTTATAATTATTATTTAACCAGCTCTAGCCCCTAAACTATTAGAGATAAAAATCTCGTTTCAAAGATTTTATTATAGAAAATTTAACTGTTTGAGCCGTTAGAGAGCAACCTGTCAATACCCTCAAGCCGTAAAAAAATAAAATATCTATAATTTTTCCTTTATGTAATTGAAATACAACACCGTTTATAATGAATATTTAATTTCCTGTCCGAGTCGTGCATTTCCTGAAATAATATTCACCGGCCGGAAGCAATGACAAGGTGTATTAACCAGCACTTACTTCGATCAATTTCAACATTTCTTAACGGAAACGGAAGAAGAAGAAAAAATTTTCAGTTCATCGAACTAAAAATATACTAGTTATTTACGTTGACAAATTATTTTTTTAGTAAAATTTTCACGTGTTTTCGATCTGTTCAGATACACAACATCTGCTCTCTCTTTCTATTTTGCATAAATAACAATTATTTAATCATTATTTCTTTTGCTTTCACTCTAATTACAATATTTTGGCTGGTCTTGTTGGCAATATCTACCAAAATTATAAATAGAAAATTTCACCTTTCCAAGAATTTCAAATTTTTCAACTCGGCCTCATTTCAACTTTGTTTATTATTAAATGACTCTTATCAGTAAATGTGATAACAATGTCGCCAATGGCGTTTTACAGACACTCATTGTGATAACGAAGAAAATCTCTAAAACAAAAAATTCAGAGAAATTGCAAGCTTTAGGTAATTTCTAAGCAGTTAAAAATCCATTAAAATGTTTTTCAAAGCTTCAAATGATAATTTCACTGTTTAAATATCTAAAAATAATTTACATTGCTTCCTTATTAAAAAAACGAAATCAAATCGACGAAATATTTTTTATTGACTGGTCATTAATATCAACACTTATGCATGATTTTCACCAAAAAATCGATTTACAGTTAATCTCGACAATTCACTCGCTAATGCTCGTTTTTTCTTTAAACAGTCTCGATTATTAAAAACCCATATAGACTATAATGACTTCCTTAATTTCGTGTCGCCCCAAAAATCGTATTAATGCGAAACCCATTAGGGTCTTTTGTTTAATAAGGGTTGCTATAACAACCGACAATTTGACTACACGAAATCTGGACACTTTTAATTTATTCCCCCTCTGTAGAAAAATTGAAATTTGTTATCGGTTGAGCAGTCATTAAGTCGAAAATAGTAATAAAAATGTTTTGCATTTTAACGCTCTATATAGAGATAGATAAAAATTAGAAAATACAGGAATGAACGAAATACATAGAATTTTGACTAAATTTGGAAATTAGAAATCGTGATTAAGTTGTGATATTAATGATAAGTTTGGGAATTCGGAACTTTTAAAATTCTAACTAATTCCGAAATTTGAAAATTTAGAATGTCTTTTAAGATAATAGAGAAACAGAAATCTATAAAACTAAGATAACAGAAAAGATTTAGAAATTAAGAGATTTAAAAATATTATTTCCTAGAGATTTGTGACTGCAAGTCTAGAATTAAAAGTCTTATGGGCTGATTTCAAGTTGAGATGATACCGGTAGTATCGCAAATTTTAATACATTTCCATGGCAACAACCAATCGCAACCTCAAATTGTTTAAATTTTGCTTAGAAACGAAGATATTACCGGTATTATCTCAACTTAAAATCAGCCCATTATAATGTTAAAATCTAGAAAAATTAGAAGCTACACTGTTCCAAGAAATTAACGCACCACTTGAAAATAAAGTAAAAAAATTAAAACTATGTACATTTGACAACTTTGGTTGAGAAGGTTTAATCAAGCTATAATCTAGTTACTCATTGTAATAAAAGTTTTGACATTAAAGTCAGAAATTTGAGTTTAATAGTTTTTTAAGCAGAAATTTTAAAATAATTTTCATTTTTAAATTGTGTTAATTTGTAATTTCGTTTTATTGTTATTTGAATTTGCCGTTCTGTGGATAGTTTTTATCATTTGAAACAATAATAAAAACATTATGAGGAATCTGACTCGAGAAGAATGTGCCCAAGCTGTGGTTTTGTTGGAGGAAGGATGGAGCTACAGAAGAATTGGTGAAAGGTTTGGTGTATCTCATACGTCAGTTTCGCGTATGATACAAAGGTACAGAGAGACAGGAAGTCACCTCAGAAGACTTGGGCAAGGAAGAAAAAGGAAAACCATTCCTATCCAGGATAGATTTTTAAGAATATCTGCGCTAAGGGTACGCTTTGTAACCGCCAGGAAGCTACAAACTGAGTTCTGTGACGTAGAAGGAATTCAAATCAGTACCGAAACTGTTAGAAAAAGACTTAAGAAGGATAATTTAACACTCCATATTTCTGCTCGTGGGCCTACATTGACTGCAGAACACCACAGAGCCCGATTAGAATTTGCTAGAGAGCACATAAATTGGCAAAGAGAGGATTGGGAGTCTGTTCTTTTTACGGATGAGTCAAAATTTTGCCTTTACAATTGCGATAGACGTGTTCGTGTGTATCGTAGACCAAATGAGCGGTACGCACAGTGTATCATTCAGAATACCACATTGTTTGGTGGAGGCTCAGTAATGATTTGGGGTGGTATTTCCTTACAAGCTCGCACAGAGTTAGTGGTTGTAAATAATGGCTCTATAAATGCGGATCGTTACATAACAGACATCCTTGAAGAGCATGTCGTACCATATGCCCCTTATATTGGTCTAAATTTTTTGTTAATGCAAGATAACGCAAAACCCCACACTGCCCGAATCGTTAAAGATTACTTGAATGAGACAGAAATCAATGTTTTGGATTGGCCAGCTCGAAGCCCTGACCTGAATCCTATTGAGCATGTTTGGGACATTCTTGAGAAACGTTTAAAAAATCTTCCACATCCTCCTGTCCATCTTCAAGAGGTAGGTCCTCAACTAAATAAAATTTGGAATAACTTAAATCAAGTTCGTTAATTTTGAGTATGGAACGAAGATGTGCAGCGGTTATTCAAAGTAGAGGTGGAAATACGCGATATTAAGATGTTTTCTTTAACTTTTATAACGGCGTAACTTTAATAAAATTTTGTTTTCGGTTTGTTTTTCTATATTTGAAGACATTAGATATTAATTTACTTTAAAGAAATGTTTTTGTTAAATTTTTCTTAATTTTGTACCAATTGGTCGAATACATGTTTCAATTTTCAAAAAAATTCAAGTGGTGCGTTAATTTATTGGAGCAGAATATTAATCCAAAAATATATTGATATCCAAGAGATTGTAGAATTACGTATTTTAAAATAACCTAAATTTAAAACTGTGATTAGAAAGCTGGAAAATCTAGATCTAAAAACGTAGCTTTAGGAAAAAAATGAAATCAGAATTTTAGAAGCTAGAAGAAAATAAAAAGACTTTTGCAGCTTAAATATAGAAGGTTTTAGTAAAAGTTTTATTATATAGAATTATAGAAATATATATAGAAATCTAGAAGTAAAAACATCGAAAGTTTAGAACCAAAAAAAGTAACAAACTGAAAATCTGAGAAAACTTCTATAATCAGAAAATAGAAATATGCATATGTAAAACCTGAAATATAAAAATATAGAAGTTTTAGAATGTGATAAAAAAATCCGAAAATCTACGTAAAAAAAACGAGAAATCTAAGAAAATCTAAAGAAACAGAAAAAACGCAGGAATCTAGAATCAGAAAATAGAACAATTTAGAAATGAAAAAATGTGAAAATATAGAAATCTAGAAGTCTCAAAAATTCGAAAATTCAGAACCTAGAAATCTGAGAATAGAAATGAAAAAAAATTTGCAAATCTAGATTTAAAATAAAAAAATATGTGAACCTAAAAATGTGTAGATAAATAGGCATCTAAAAACATCAAAATTTTAGAATCTAGAAGAGTAAAAATATCAAAATCGGAGAAAACAAAAAACCTAAAAATCCAAAATCATAAATAGAAACTAGAAATGTAAAAACATATTCAAATTAATAACTCAATGTGACGTCAGATGAATACGCGGTAAATTGTGGTTTTAATTACCAATAGAAATTTAAAAAATCATTAAAATCTAGAATTTTACGAATTGGGAGATGATTAGAAATTTAAGAAACAAAAAATGTGAGAATTTGAAAATTTGGGATTGAAGGATTAAGGATGTCTGTGGATAATGTGAGATAACGGAAAGAATAAGAAAGTAAGAAGAAGAAAAACTTGGCAAATCAGAAATTTCAGAATAAAGAATTATAATGACAATGATAATATGGAAATCCAAGAAAACAGAAAACATAAAAAACTAGAATTAGAATAGAGACAAAAATATAAGAATACAAAAACGTAAAAATAATGAAATATTTGATTTTAGAAAATTGAATTTAGACAATTAAAAGATAATATAAATAGATAAAAGAAAGAAAAAGAATATTAGAAATTTGATTTTAACGCAATTTAAGAAAACAGGAAAATCTGATGTAGAATGTAGAATTATAAAAACAAATGTGAAGATATAGAAATCCAGAAACACAAAAATATCAAAATTTTAAAACCTAAAACAAAACAAAAACAAAATTTGAATAAAAAAATATGTAATTTTAAAACCAAAAATTAATCTAGAAATCTAAAATTATAGAAATTTTAAGACGCGAAACACGAAAAAACAGAAAATCTAGAATTATATTCTAGAATTAGAGTACATAAATATGTAAAGAAACAATATAAAAAAAAAGATTTTAACGTAATATAAGAGAACAGAAAACCAGTCAGTCTAGAAATTTCAGAATAAAGAATTCTAAAAATACAAATGTGAAAATACGGTAATCCAGAAATCTAGAAGAGTAAGAATCTAGAAAGCTGAGAAAACAGAAAATATCTAAAAACCTAGAATCTGAATATTGAAATATATAAATAGGAAAAGAGACATGTGAAAATACATCTAAGAATCTAAAAACATAAAAATTTTAAATCCTAGAAGAGTGAGAATGGATAAACGTAGAACTTCAATATAGAAATATGTAGGAGATACCAGAAATTTGAAAATAAATCTAGAAATTTAGAAATATACATATTTTAGAACCTACAAAAGTGAGATAAGAGAAAAAATCTGAGAATCTAAAATTAGAAAAATACCGAAATCTAAAAACATAAAAATCTAGATTTTTAAAAAATAAAAAACATAAAAAAAGAAAAATATTAGAATTCTGATTCAAACAAAATAGATAAAAAAATTAAGAATACACATAATAGTAAAAATTTTGAAAAAAATAAAAATAAAATAGAATTGTCGCACTAAATTTGAATTTAAAAAAATAATACTTAAATAATTCGCCAAACAATACCAATAATAAAAATAAATAAAATGTGAATTTAAATATTCAGTATTTTCTCAATTATATTTAAATTTAATTTCTCATAAACAAATTTTCTTTTTTCCTTTCCTCAATGATCCTAAACCTGGCAATTACCACCTAGAATTTCCATAAATCCAAATAATGCACATATTTAACCTTCCATTATAAATATTTTGGCACTATTTTCACACACACGTGACACCAATTTACCAACCAACAGGTAGCGCCTCACAAGATTAATAAACTTTCACGCAATCACCACTATCATCATCACTCACCGGACTTTCTCTTTTCCGGTAAAACTAATGATTTCGTCCTTTTCACCCTTAAAGAACGTCTTCGAATCGACCGGAGAAAACTTTCAGGCATTCGTTGAAATTTCGGTGTTTCTTGAGTTTTACGTTCGGGCATTAACCAATTTTTGACGGCTGTTATTGAAATCCCACGAGATTTTTTCGGCGTTGCCGGTGGTTCGCCCTTTAGGTCTACCATTATATAGGATAGATTTAGTCACGTGCACTTCACTACCGGAGGACCATTTTTGACCGGAATCGCGAGAGGATTGTACGAGAATGAGTAGGGGAGCTGAGGTGGGCTTGGTTCCCCTCTACTAAAATCGCATAGGTTTCATAAAGCGCAAACGCTTAGAAGAAACAGTGATTGGTAGAAAATTAGAAATTAGAAAAAGAAAAAAAATATTTAAAATAATATTTAAACACTACAAAAAATTATAAGAAAATAAGAAAACAAACATTTAAAAAACCTGATAAAAATACCAAAACAAATTAATTAAAAAAAAATATTGTATAAAATTAAGATGCAAAATAAAAATTTGTTCTATTCTGAATTTTAGATTGCATTTATTGCCGTTCTGTTATATAGAGAGAAGCAAAAAAGTTTTTTAGAAATCTGTAGAACTAAAACTGTAACTGACAATAGAAAAAAAGATTCTAGAAGAAATTTGAAAAAAATCCAAAACTCTGATTCTAAAAAACTGTAACTCAGTAAGATAGTATCTAGATGAAAAGAAGAAATCTAGAAGACTGGGAAAACAGAAGAAAAAACCGCTAAAATCAAAGATGTCAGCATTCAAAAAATTAATAATTAGAATTAATGAAATTTTGTTTGTAAAGTAAAATTAAAAATGAAAAATGTAGGAAATTTAGAATTTTGAATCCAAAATTCTGTAACTTAAAAAAAGTAGAATCTAAGAAAAGAAAGAAGAAATATAGAAGACTAAACAAATGGAAAAAAATCCTAAAAAAATTAAAAATATAGAAAAAAAAACCAAAAATAAGATTCTAGAGATCAGAGATAATAGAAAAAAAAACCTAAGAATGTAGAGAACCAGAATACAGAAATATATAACTGTAAAACATCAGAAATGTGAGAATTGAAAACTTACAAAACAAAATAAAGATTGTAGAACCTAGAAGAGTAAAAATTTGAAAATGTGAGAGAACAGAAAAACCTGGGTTTATAAAATTAAAATATAGAAATATCTAAATGTAAAAATATAAAAATCTATAAAAAATTAGAATTTTAAAACCTAGAAGACTGAGAATCTCGAAGTTTGAAAAAACAGAAAAACCTAAGCTACAGAAAGATGTAAATGTCAAACTATAAGAAATATAAAAATATAAAAAACCAGGAAAAACATCTGAATTTTAAACGAGAATAAGCAAAAATCTGAAAGTTTAGCAAAATAGAAAAAATTCAGAATATAGAAAAATATAAACGTAAAACCAGCAAAAATATAAAAATCTCAAAAATAACACCAAAATTTTAGAACCTAAAAGATTAAGATTCTAAAAATCAGAAAGAATAGCAAAAAATCTAAGAATGTAGAACTAGAATAAGAGGCATGTAATTGTAAAATCTAAAAAAAATCGATATTTTAGAATCTAGAAGAGCAAGATTTCAGAAATCTAGGAAGATAAAAAATCTGAGATTGTAGAACCAGAATATAGAAATATGTAAACGTAAAACCATCAGAAATGTGAGAATATAAAAATTCAGAAAAAAATATAAATTGTGAAACGGTAAAAGTCTAAAGAAAGTAGAATCAGAATATAGAAAAGCGTAATTTTAAAATTATAAAAAAATCTAGGAAAAATATCTAAATTCTAACACGAAGACGAGTAAGAATCTGGAATTCTGACAAAATAGAAAAAAAACAGAATATAGAAAAGTGTAAACGCAAAACTATCAGAAATATAAAAACATAAAAATCTAAGAAAATTAATCAAAATTTTAGAATCAATAAAAATTAAAATTCTAAAAATCAGAAAAAATAACAAAAAATCTAAAAATGTAGATATAGAATAAGTAGTATGTAACTGTAAAACCATCAGAAATGTAAAAATATAGAAATCTAGAAAAGAAGATCAGAATTTTAAAATCTAGAAGAGCAAGATGCTAGAAATCTAAAAGAAAAGAAAAAAATCGGAGAATGTAGAACCAGAATATAAAAATATATAAACGTATCAGATGTGAGAATATAAAAATCTAGAAAAAAAAAAAAAAATAGAAATTGTAGAACTTAGAAGAGTAAGAATCTGAAAAAATATAGAATCAGAATATAGAAAAGCGTAATTTTAAAACTATAAATGTAAAAATATAGAAATCTAGGAAAAACATCTAAATTTTAACACGAAAAAGAGTAAGAATCTAGAATTCTAACAAAATAAAAGAAAACTCAGAATATAGAAACGTGTAAACGCAAAATCATCAGAAATATAAAAATCTAAAAAAAATTAACCAAAATTTTAGAACTTAGAAGAGTAAAATTCTAAAGACCAGAAAGAATAAAATATCTAAGAATGTAAAACCATAATATAGAAATATATAGCTGTAAAACCATCTGAAATGTGAGAATATAAATATCTAGGAAAAATATAAAGATTGTAAAACTTAGAAATTAAAATAAAAAAAATCTAGGAAAAACATCGAAATTTTAGAACCTAAAACATCAAGTTTCTGAAAATCAGAGAGAATAGCAAAAAATCTAAGAATGTAGAACTAGAATAAGAAATATCTAACTGCAAAATCTTAAAAAAATCTAAATTTTAGAATCTAGAAGAGCAAGATGCTAGAAATTTGAAAGAGAAGAAAAAATCGGAGAATCTAGAACCAGAATATAGAATAAACGTATCAGAAATGTGAGAATATAAAAATCTAGAAAGAAAAAATAGAAATTGTGGAAGTTAGAAGAGTAACAATCTGAAGAATGTAGAATTAGAATATAAAAAAACGTAAATTTAAAACTATGAAAAATGTAGAAATATAGAAATCTAGGAAAAACATCTAAATCATGACACGAAGTAGAGTAAGAATCTAGAGTCTGACAAAATAGAAAAAACTCAGAATATAAAAACGCGTAAACGCAAAACCATCAGAAATATAAAAAAAAAACAAAATTCTAAGAAAATTAATCAAAATTTTAGAACCTAGAAGAGTAAAAAATAAAGAAAGAATAAAAAATCTAAGAATGCAAAACCATAATATAGAAATATATAATTGTAAAACCATCTGAAATGTGAGTATATTAATATCTAGGAAAAAATATAAAGATAGTAAGACCTAGAAGAAATATAAAAACAGAAAAATCTAGAAAAAACATCGTAATTTTAGAACTTAGAAGATTCTGGAAATCTGAGAGGATAGAAAAAAATCTGAGAATAAATAATTTGACACCAGATTGACACCAGAGGTCAGCTATTTTACTGATTTTCTTCTACAGAATAAAATTCTATGCAAAAATTCAGAAATCTATAATTCTAAAAATTGAATATTACGTAATTTACTTTTATAATTTTGAAGTAATAAATGTGTCACAAATAACCAAAATTTACCAAAAACATTACTTAAACTAGAAAACAACAAATAAAAAAGAGAAAAACTAAAAAATAAATTTTTATTCTGTAATTTTGAGACCAATTAAACCTATTTTCCCTAATTAAAATCGTTAATTAACGATTTCCTTTTCTATAATAGAATTATTCAAATTAGGTCATCGACAAAGGTTGTAATGCTTCACGATAAATTGTCCAAAATATATAAATTGTAAAAAACAGAAAAACGAAATTAGTTCAAAATCAAATTAAAATTTTCAGTGAAAGTTTAAATTATGAGACTGACTGTAATTTTACTTTCAAATTGTAGAGGTAATCTGATCTGAAAAAAAAAATAAATAAATTATAAGGAAATAATAAATGCTTATTTACAATTCTAGAAACAAACAGAATGTTTAAGTAAGCAAAAAAATTGTTGCTAAACTATGCATTCTTTATAATTTCGAATAGAAAAAAAACTACAATAATCTATATTGTCCCAGCTGATAATATATCCCACTTCTCATTTACAATTTTCAACACCTCCCTAAGGGGAGTTTTTACAATAGCAACTCTGTTATCTTCCAAACACATCCTTCTAAACCACAGATTTAAGATTAGACGTGAACAAGACCCCCCGTTATATCCTAAACCATAAAAATATTAAAAAATAAACCACCAGTCACGAATTTTATTTATCTCTCCGAGGACTCACTGAACTCAGTTAAGGTCAAGCTTGCTTATGACAAGATTAAAATCAGAGAAATTCACTTCAACTTTGATCTTATCACAAGTTTGTGATTTTAAATTTAAACTTAATTGGGTCCAATTACCTCAAAAAAAAAAGTCTAACACCTGTCCCTGACCACGAAACTGTTTCAACCCCTTATCCGGCTTTTGTATGACCACAGAAGCACAAAAAAAAACCGGAATTCTTAAGAAGTTTTTGGTCAAATTGTGGCAAAGACAGGAAATTTATTTATCTCGAAATAATAACGTCGTAAATACTGCAAATTAACAGACATACTGATAACAAGTTTTATCAGACAATAAACAGAATCTATAAATGGTTTTGAAATACAATAATGCTAAAACTGTTTTATTGTTAAAATATTCAGGATTCGATGAGAGGATGGAACAGTTTGTTTTCCCAAAAAAACTTCTTTAACGGCCAGAAAACTCGTTTTTTCGGTTGGTACTACAAAATTTTACTTGTTGGAGAGACAAAAATAACAATTTTTCCTCAAGCGGCTAAAAAAGACACTTTTACGATCTTTACAAACGCCACAACATTAATTTCTTGTCTGAAATTGCTCAAATTGTCCAAGGAGTAACCGCCACTTTTTCTGTTTCTCTCTAACGCTTATTCATTTATCCATAAGTGGAAAAAAGACAACTATAGTGTGTTTTGCCAGCTTTGTCTATTTCAGTTTTGATGAGAGGATGGGACAGCTATTTTTCCGCAACTTTCCAAAGAAAAAAGCTTGTTTAACGGCCACAAAATTCGTATTTCGGCCAAAGCTACAAAATCTTGTTACTAGAAGAGTCAAAAATAACAATTTTTCTTCAACCGGCTAAAAAAGACACTTTTACGATCTTTACAATCGCCACAACATTGATTTTTGTGTCTGAAATTGCTCAAATTGTACAAGAAGTAACCGTTATTTTTTCTGTTTCTCTCTAACGCTTATTCATTTATTCATAAGTACAACAAAAACGGATATAATGTATTTTGCAGACTTTGTCTATTTCAGTTTTGATGAGATAGTAAAACAGCTGTTTTTCTGCAAAATTACCAAAACAAAAAACTTGTTTAACGGACACAAAATTCGTTTTCTCAACCAGTGCTACTAAATTTTACTACTAGAATAGTCAAAAATAACTATTTTTCTTCAAACGCCTATAAAAGACTTTTTTGCGGCTTTTTCATTGACCGTAAAACTTGTATTTTCGGTTAAAGTCGCCAAAATCGTATTTACAGCAAAGAAAATAGTCTATTTTTCACTGTTATTATTTATTCTTAGTTATAGCTTAATTCATAAAAGAAGTCTGCTAACAAACACACAAAACTGCTTCTCCTCTATCCGGGAAAATAACAGACTTCTTTCGTGAAACAAGTAATACAAGTCTGGATCCTGCTTACAAAAATATTTTTAAATTATTATAGTTAAACTAAATTATTTAAAAAAAATTGATGCCAAAAACTACAATACAAGAGAGAAAAGTAACTCAGAAAATGGCAGCAAATTGATCAAATTGTACAAGGGATAGCAGTCATTTTTTTCTGTTTCTCTCTAATGACTATTCATTTATTCATGAGTAGAAAGAAGACAACTATAGTGTGTTTTGTCGTCTTTATCTCTTTCAGTCTTTCTTACACGTTGATACTTCTATCTATCCCCTTCTATTGCTAAAGATATTTGTGCTACTCTTAAAATAGACAGAACAAGATAGAGAAGTAACTCAGATAGATTCGAAATGACAGCAAACTGATCAAATTGTACAGAAAATAATAGCTTTTTTCTGTTTCTCTCTAACGCTTATTCATTTATCCATGAGTGGAAAGAAGACAGCTATAGTGTGTTTTATCGGCTTTGTCTCTATCACTCATTCTTGCACGTTTTTTATCTGTCTATTCTTTTCTACTGTTAAAAAAATTTATGCCACTCTCAAAACTCTTGTCTTATCTTGTACTGTGGTAAGAACTAAGAAGATTACGATATTGATGATAAAAAAGTAACACAGATAGGCTTAAAATATTACCAAACTGATCAAATTATACAGAAAATAATCGTCTTTTTTCTGTTTCTCTCTAACGCTCATTGATTTATCCATGAGTGGAAAGAAGATAACTATAGTGTGCTTTGACAACTTTGTTTCTTTCAGTCTTACTTCCCTTAACTATATTCTTCTATTGTTAAAGAAGTCTGTGCCACTCTCGAAATTAATACTTGTCTTATCTTTATCTTTAAGACAAGTATATATTAAAGTTATTAATATCGACATCACAAGAAAATAAAAGGTTTTTATGCGTAGGAAAAGTACAAGATAGAAAAATAACTCGGCCAAAAATTCTGTCTCTCTTTAACGCGTATTCATTTATTAATGAGTGAAAAGAAGACAGATGTAGTGTGTTTTGCAGTCTTACTCCTCTTCAATTGTTAAAGAAATCTGTGCCACTTTCAAATAGATACTTGTTTCATCTTGTACTGTGGTAAAAGCTAAGATTAAGATTTTGATGGTGAGAACCACAGTATAAGAAAGAAAAAATAACTCAGGAGATAGACAAAAATGGCAGCAACAAACTGATCAAAATGAAGTAACCGCCTTTTCTTCTGTTTCTTTCTAATACTGATTGATTTATTCATGAGTGAAAAGAAGACGGCTATAGTGTATTTTGCCAGCTTTGGCTAATTCAATCTTACACGTTGAACCTTTGTTAGAGAAATCTGTGCCACTCTCGGAATAAATACTTATCTTATTTTGTACTGTGGTAAGAGCTAAAAAGACTAAGATTTTAGTGGTTAGAACCACAGTAAAAGATAGAGAAGTAACTCATGTGGCAGCAACCTAATCAAATTGTACACGAGGTAACTGTCTTTTTTTCTGTTTCTCTCTAACGCTTATTCATTTATCTATGAGTGGAAAAGAGACGGCTATAGTGTGTTTTGCCGGCTCAGTCTCTTTCAGTCTTACTTTGATTTCGGTTCAAAAAATTTAATATTTCTGTTTATTGGAAAAATAAATTGCTAATTAACTCCTCAATAAACAGTGGAATATAAAAATTATTAACTTTTTTTTCTCTCTTTAAACGTCTCCAGGGCCTAAACTATTAGAACCAAATAAAAACCGGAGGGCGAAAAAAATGCAGCCTTCAAAAGATTTGCAATTCCTAGTGTTGTAATAAGAATTAGCCGACCTGTTTTTTAGCGGAAAACAAATTAGAATCGCTGCTTTTTCAAAAAACATTTCTAAAGCTTTATGATTTTACGGTTAATCTCAGTATTGCTGTTTTTATTGCAAGTCATCTGCTCGGTTGAAATTAACTCGATTAAAAAAAGGTTCATTGGACCGAAGAAAAAGGTAAGAGTGAATAACATTGGAATAATGTGACGTAATTTCTGATTCGTTTTGCTTTTGATGACTGTTTCTTTTCACAAAATACAGTTATCTCAAGTAAATTTTTTTTAAACATATGCCACACACGCCACCCTTTTCATCAACATCTGCAATTTAACTCTCATGTTAATTACACATTAATAGGCATGAGGTTAAATTGTTATCATCACTTATGCAATTGTCTGTACATATGTTACAAAATTTCTAACCGCTCGAGTCACACACAATGAATTCTCAATTTAGATAAGTCAAATTTTCATATTTAAAAATCACTGACTTCCTGGCGCGTGTTTGTCACCCTTAATGACCAGTTGACCAGCTGTCAACCACCCTCTGAGGGTCAAAATCCTCTCGTGTTCTCTCAAAAAAGGGTACATATTTACACGCCCACCTAGATTTACTACACCAGGTGGCTTTAAAAAAAATATTCATGACTTCTAGCGTGTCGATCGATATAAATTCATCTTTTATAAAAGCATTTGTCGTTTTTACTGATGGTAAAGAATTGAAGATAACTAGGCGGGACGTCCTTTTGCACCCCTAGAAGGAGGAACCGACTGAAAAGTAATCGGCAGGGAGTCATAGGAAGAGACTTCTTTACGAGGTTTTTATGAATTTTACATGAGGGGAATTTGGGCACAATCGAGGTCGTAAAGCAGTCAAATTAGACATGAAATTATTTCTATTTTATGACTGTTTTTTATACATTTATCTTTTTTTCCTAGATTTTGACTAATTTTTTTCAATTTTATTGACTTTTTTTGATTCTATGCCTATTTGAAAGCATTTTTTAAGACTAAACATTAAGCCAGACACTTTAAAGCCGTTCAGAATTCTACAACTGTCAAAAAATATAGAAGTTAAACGTCAAAAAGCCAATTTTTCTAAAAAAAAATAATCTATTAGGTTCAAAGAAAAAAATATGTTCAATGCCGTATATGTTCACTTCAACTGTCAATCAGGGCAGTAAGTCACATACTTTACTGCCTAATTAAACAAATAACTATTTTGTTCTTAATTTTCATAGGTTTTTTTTGTAAATATTGCTTTGAAGTTGTTTTCTTACACACATTCTTTATTTTGCATTATTTTTTTTACAGCTTCTTAGTATTTCTTTTTTTTATTTGATATACTGTAGACGTTTTTTTTTTCACTCTTATTATTATTTTCTTTTCTCTCTAATTTCTTCAATTATTTTCCAAATCCTTTTTCACATATTTCTTTTATTATACCTGAATTCACAGAAGATCCTTCCCTTTAAAAAAATTGAACAGATTCAAATCCTTATTGCCTCTATTTATTCTTTCTGTTTATTTTTTAAACTATCTTTTGTTCTTACATTTTTACCTCATGGTTTAAGTTACTTTTTTTTCTGTAAACATTACTTTATAGTATATTAAGTATGAAGAACGGTAAGGAATGCTTACCGTTCGAAGACAATTGTTTGGAGGAGGAGCGAAGCGACGACTCCAATTATTGTCTGAGAACGGTAATCCTTAACGTTCGACATCCTTACAACGTTTTTTGCGCGATTGGAGTTTCTAGAATAATAATAATAATAATAATAATTTATATCAATACATTTGTGATAATCGGGAAGATTGAAACTGAAAACTTTGGGTGGCTGTTCCATGGTTGCTATGGTTTTGTTCCAAACAAGTAAAATTGTCTTTTTGATACAATCATTCCTACATAGTTCTGTTTTGTGGTTCCGTTTTCGAACCAAATATGAGCGATAGTAATGATCTACTGGATGATTTAGAAGACGCTTGGCAAGAAGAATGTTCGGCAATAATTCCAGAAAAATCTAAAGCCCGGTATGAACAGACATACAAGTTGTTTAAGGAATGGCTTGAAGCAAAAAAGATTTCTGTAAATGAAAAGAGCTTGTTAGCGTATTTTGTGGTGAGAAGTGGACACTTGAAGGCCCCAGGCAGTTTATGGGCGGAGTATTCTATGCTGAAGAGTACAATTTTTCTCCATGATGCTATCGATATTTCTAAGTTTGCTACATTAATTGCTTATCTTAAGAGAAAAAATATTGGATATCCGCCTAAGAAGGCTAAAATTTTTACCAAAGAAAACATGGAAAAATTCTTGAATGAAGCACCAGACGAACAATTTTTAATTCAAAAGGTATGTTGTAGATGATGAGGTGGTACATCTGAGTTCTAAGGAAACAATATATTTGCAGGTAGCAATGATATTGGGAGTATCGGGCGCTTGTAGACGAGAGGAATTGTACAATATTAAAATGAGTGACACAGAAGAACATGAAGAAATGTTTATAGTAAATATTCCAAATACAAAAACGAATATTCAGCGAACGTTCACAGTTATTAATAAAGAAAATGAAGCAGTTCATTATTTGGAAATACTTCGAAAATACATAAGAATTCGAGCAAGCAACCCAACGTCAGATCATTTATTTCTGAACTATCGAAATGGCAAATGCACTAGGCAAGTCACAGGAAAAGGCAAAATTGGAGGCTGGCCGTCAAAAATTGCAAAGTATTTAAAGTTGCAAGCCCCTGAAGGTTTTACTGGACACTCGTTTCGACGCACATCGGCTACACTTTTAGCGAATAACGAAGTTGATGTGTTGGGACTAAAAAGACATGGTGGGTGGCGTTCATCAACGGTGGCCGAGAGTTACGTGGAAGATTCCCTCCAAAACAAAATTGAATTTGCTCATAAAATTTTACACAGCGATGTTGGTGGACTATTACAACAACCTGGGACTTCTACGTCGGAAAGTTTGTCTATTAACACTAGAAACTCAAATGCGAGTAGTATTACTACTATTAATTATAATAATTGTACATTTAATTTTAATAAATAAATCGCAAAATTGTTTTTTTAGATTTAATTGCTTACCGTTCACTGAACTACCGTCGTGGAAACAGACACAGTAAACTGATAAAAACAACCAATCGCGCAAAAAAATTGTTTTCTTACAGACTTCTTTCTTTTTGTATTATTTATGCATTCTTTTCATTAATTTTTTTTTAGTCTTTCTATATACATATATCTAAATAAATATTTTTTGCGTTCATTATTTTTTCTTATTTATATTTTCATAGTATTTTTTCATTTTTTAGTTAGACACTGTACGAGTGTATATATTTTTCACTCTTATTATTATTACTTCTTCTTTTTTCTCTAATTCTTTTTTTATTATTTCCGTTCTTTTTTAATATACTTGCATTCTCAGAAAGAACACTTTAAAAAAAATCCAGAGATCCAGAGAGAATCCAGTCCTTATTGTTTCCTTATTTCAAAAAAAATTTTTTTTTTCTTTTAGAAATGGTCATGGTTAAGGGGGTAATTATCGCCTCCCCACTCTGCTGCAATAAATCATCTCAAACAATAGTTCTGAATGTTTTACCATCGCTACACGACCATTTGTGGCATTTACAATAAGTGCATGTCTCATAAATATAAAATCTATTGTATATGTGGTACACTTTGGTCAACCGGTAGCCAGAGAGAAAACTGGCTGTTGCAACCATGAAATTTTTCACCAAAAAAAAAAATTAATTTCTCTACAGTTGACCATCCATCCACCCTAAAAAAAATAACATTCTTGACCGGTAAATCCACTTGATAAATGAAATTTGGATTGAGAAGGGTCGGTAGAAGTGCGCTAGATGCGTTCACTGCAATAACAACATCATAAAATTTCAATACAAACTCGTGGATGTATCTTTTGCAACCGGTTTCAACACACACACAAAAAAAAATTATTAAATGTTATACATGGATAAAAGGCGGATACGTTAATGTTGCGAAGAGGCTGCTTCTCCTTGTGTATTGCAAATCATACAAAAACATATGGTAATTTTAATTCACTACAAGAAGGCTGGGATCAGACCAAATGAAAACAAATGAACTGTTTTTTTATTGGCAAGATTTTATGTCTTTATTGTACATTTTCTTTACTTTCTTAATTCAATGTAGTAACAAGAATCATTGGTAACCAAAACAAAATTTTTAATTTTACACCCTCTAACATACTATATAATTTTAGAAACTGGTAGTGTCAATATTTTGACAAATTTAGAACCGAAAGCAACATTTTTTAAATTAATAACGGCAAAAGTAGCATTTTTCTACATTTTGGAAGCGGGAATTAACATTTTCTTAATATTTTTATCACTTACTAAATTTTAAATTAATAAAAAAACATTGCTTCTCAATTTAATAAATTTTACTAATTTTAGAATCCAGAATCAACTGTTAGACACAGAGATAATAGAAATTTTTGATGCTAAAGACAACATTTCTCATTAATTTTTATAACAATAAAGACAAGACTGTCATTTTTTATAATTTTGGAAATTGGATTTTACTAATTTTAAAAACAGAAATATTTGGTTTCCAAAAGCGACATTTTTATAACTTGTTAGTTTTCTAATTAATAACGACAAAGATATAATTTTTCTATAACTTGTAAAAAAGACCAAAAACAATATTTTTTATTAATTTTTTTAACAATAAAGACAAAGATGACCCATTTTTCTAATTTTAGCAACCTAAAGCAAAATTTTACTAATTTTAGAAATTGAAAGCATTTCTAGAAGTCGAAGAAACATTTGTATTACAATTAATAACGACAAAGATGTCATTTTTCTTTTTTTTTTTAGAACCGAAGATGCCATTTTACTAAATTCTAAAGGTATAGGCAAGATTTTACTTATTTTAAAAGTCCTAAAATTTTTTTTTATCTATTTTTGAATCAAAAGAAGACAAACATAATATTGTTTTCTAATTAAATAAAGTTCGATCTCAATTTCTACAGTATTCGGCTTTTTAGTTTTTTTTCTTTTCTCTATTTCTCATTTTCTTACTTCTTTTTTTTAAAAAAAAAACTTTCTATTTGTTGTCTTCTACTTGGGTTCGCCTGTTGAACAACTCACACATAATAATAATAATAATTTTGGCAGCCGAAGATGACATTTTCCTAATATTTTTATCTCTTATAAAATTCTAAATTTTTTTTCAAAATTTGAAAACCAGAAATAAAATTTTACTAATTTTATAAATTAAAAGCGACATTCAAGGATTTCTTGAAGCCGAAGAGACATTTGTTTTACAATTAACAACAACAAAAATGCCATTTTTCTACTTCTAAAAGCCGAAGATGACATTTTACTCTCATTTTGAAAGTGTGAGGCCAAATGTTACTTATTTCAAAAGCCCTAAAAATATTTTTTATTTATTTTTGAATTAATATAAGACAAACATAACATTGTTTCCAATTTTGGCAGCCTAAGATAATATTTTCATAACATTTTTATCTCTTATTAAATCAAATTTTAAATTAATAAAGACAAAAATGACATCATTTTCAAATATTGGCAGCCCAAGATGACGTTTTATCAGTTTTAGAAGCCAGAATCAACATTCTTCCATTGTACTAATTTTAAAAATCTAAAATTAAATTCTGAAAGTCAAACGCGATGTTTTTTGATTTTGGGAGCCGAAAGCAATAATTTAACAAATTTTTAGAGCCTAAATGTACCAATTTTAGAAACTAAATATAAAAATCTAACAATTTTAAGAAGAAGAAAATGACATTTTTTATCAATTTTTAAATTTATATCAACGAATTTGAGAACCCGACGATTTTGGAAGTCAGAGCCAATTCTATTTTCTTCGTATTTAATCCATATTTTACTAATTTTAGAAACTGGAGGTAATATTAATGTATTTTTAAAAGACGAAGAAACATTTGTTTTTTTATTTAAAACAACAAAGATATCATTTCTCTACTTTTAAGAGCCAAAAATGACATTTTACTGATTTTCAAATCCGGAGGCAAAATTTTACTTATTTTAAAAGACGTAAAAACTATTTTTTATCAATTTTTAAATTAATAAAGACGAAACGCGACATTGTTTTCAAATTTTAAAATCCAGAATTAACTTTCCCTTTTCCCTACTCTGTAAAAACTGGCCGCTAAGCAAGGAGGTTAGATAGGATTCTATCTAACCTCCTTGCCGCTAAGCAAATTTTGTGTTTTTAATAGAAAATAAAATTCCTTTTGGCGCGAAATTTAAATTAGAAAATCTAGAAAATGATAAAAGTCCCTTGTTGGCTCCCCTAATCCCTCTTTAACCTAGAATTTGTTATATCCACTGACCCTCTAGAAGTTCGTCAAGATCAGTATTGTTACGTCAACTTTGGCACTCGTCCTTTCTGACAGCTGAATCCTTCGTCATTCTTTCAAAACGTTACAAATCACGCACCTTTGTAAAACATCTATTGTTCTACTAAGGAGAGTAAGTTTTTGATGAACTGTCAGAATCAATTATTATCAAGTTTTTCTCACGTGCCACCCTGAAAAAACTATAAATTTTGAATTTGATTCAGTTTCTTAATAGAGAAATTCGATTCGTTGCGGTTTGGCTATTCAAAAAAAAAAACTTGACCCTTTTATCTATTTTGTCTAGGTCCTAGACCACTATGCTAATAGAATTTATCTATTTATTAGCTCAGGTGTGGACAATACGTTAGAGAGAATAAAAAATTGTCATTAGATGACAGTATTTTGGTCTTGAATGTATCTAATTAAAGCAGAACAAGTTCTTTAATTTATCTACTTGTTAGTTGGATAGAAAGAGGGAAAACATTGAAGTAGATGATTTATAGAGCAACGATCTATCTTGAATTCAATTACAGTTAGATTGTTTGTTTTGGAATGCACGAACTCTTTAGTAACGTCAAGAAATGATTTTATTGAAAGTGTGCCCTAACTAGGACCTGGCAACCAGAAAATGTCTTCTTCGGTTCCAAATTCGCCCCAAGTCTTAAAAAAAAATAGCTTTTGTATTTAAAAAATCATGAGAAATATTGCTTTCAGCGTTTAAATTTAGTAAATTATTGCCTTCAGCTTCAAAATTAGTAAAATGTGATTAAAGTAGGAACAATACTAAAACTGGTGTCTAAAAATGTTGCCTCCGGCTTCCAAGACTCGAAAGATTGTTAACATATTGCCTCTTGCTTTTAAACTCAAAAAATATCGCGTTTTAAATTTAATTTTAGATTTTTAAAATTAGTACAATGCAAGAATTTTGATTTTGGCTTTCAAAATTTGAAAACAATGTCGTGTTTCGTCTTTATTAATTAAAAAATTAATAAAAAATAGTTTTTACGAGTTTTAAAATACGTAAAATTTTGCTTCCGGCATTCAAAATCAGTAAAATGTCATCTTCGACTCTCAAAATTAAAAAAATGGCTTCTTTGTCGTTATTAATTGAAAAACAAATGTCTCTTCGACTTCTAAAAAAATACTTTAATATCAATTCCAGTTTCTCAAATTAGTAGAATTTTATTTTTGTCTTACAAAATGTCTTTTTGTCTTTATGTATCTATTGTCTAAAGATAAAGAGTGCTTAAAAAATTGTTAAATAAAAAAATGAAAGTAAAAAATTGAAAACAAAACATAATAAAACTGAGAAAAAAAAATAACAACATTCAGATAAAAATCAAATAAAAAATGAAATTGTAATAGGAAGAGAATAGAAATACAACAGAATATTAACATTCTAAAATTGTGTAAAAAACATCTGAGCTTAAAATACTCAATAAAAATTTTTTTTGACATTTTTGTGTAGTTAGAAGACACGGAAACGCGTTTTAAAATTTCTCGATACTTGGTTCGCACGGTCGCAAGGTGTGAGAGGGAAACTTGTTGGCCAGGTAGGTCGAAGGGGAGAAAGCCCTCGTTTAGATTGGGTTTTTTTTTTTTTTTGAAAGGGAGACAGGCGTCTCAACGGATCACGACCAGAGAATATAAAAGGTTATTGCAATCCGGAAGAGGAAGAAATCTGGTCCAGGGCCAAGAAGGTTAGATACACACGAATGAATCTCTACTATTTTACTAACCGTAAAAATTTTTCACTTACTAAATAGAATACGAGAGAAAAATCTCAGATATTGATTTACTCTTAGAGACAGATTGAGTCATCATAACCACCCCCGACATCCCTAAATTCGTGGGGTTGTAACTAGATCTTAGCTAGATGACTCATCCCCTTCTCTTTTACTCACTTAAAAAAAAGACAAAAATTTGGGCAATAATGACTCAACCTTGACATTATCAACCCTCTAATCTCATAAATAAAATTTTAAGCAGGTATCTTGTACACTATAAAAATTTATCAGACAATTAAATAAGGGTTGAGAAAATTCCAGGTGTGATTACACGGTTTAAGTGTCTCGAGAGTTTCTGATTGATTCGTATTGTTTGTGTAGAACCCCCGCTTTCTCAGAGTGCATTATTTCATCCCCCTAGCACGTGGCAGTGATACGTAGTTTATTAACTTTGGACAAAGTCGACCGTTTGACAATGAAAGGGTGGCCTTTTGTTTTAGCCAAACTCAAGGAAAATTATACGGAGGTTAATTTGGTCAGCTTGAGCTAGAATTGAGGAGTCAATTACAAGACAAATTATAATTTTTTTTTAGTGTTTTTGGACAATGCAATATAATTTATGTTAGAAAACGTATGTCATTGTAAAAACAGCAAGAAAATTTATATTCTTGTTCAGAAATATTTTAAAAAATTAAATTTTGAAACAGATTATAAACCAAAAGAATCATTTTAAAAAATATTGTCGCTTACAGCTTAGTAAAAAACGTAAAATCGTGTCTATTAAGAGCTGTTAGGCTCGGATCTTTTGTTGTCCACAGAGCGGTCAATCTTTTCTTTTTTTAAACAATTAAACAAATATAAATTTGAATAATACAATAAGAAAGTCCAGAATATAACGTTATAAAATATTCAAAGTTCCAAACTCCTTTTCGAGGACAATAAAACTCAAATAAATCTCAACTAAAACGTCAAGTTTCAAGCTTTACAAAATACTCTTTTAGCTTGATTCACTTTTGATGTTGATTGATTAAGTCAGAGAGTGTTTAAAAGAGGGATATTTCGTATGCACCTCTCGACATTTACAATACAAACTACTCGACTTGGATTAATATCCTTAAAGGATCTGCCACGAGACATGTAATCCTTCAAGGACAAAAATGTCCAATTTTACATTTTTTTTTAATCACAAAACTCATTTCAAAAAGGGTCGCTTTCAATACCATCACCCTCAAACGAGTTTCTAAAAGGGTAAAGTACAGTTTTGTAATATTTACAATACAATTTTTTTTTATTAATGAATTAAAAAGCGTAAAACCAATGTCCAACGTTTATTTAATGCAAGCAGAAATAATCTGATTACACTTAAATAGAATTTAATTTTTTCAACAGCATGATGGTGCACGTTCCCCTCCCCACCCAAAAAAATAATAATAAAAAAAAAATACGAGGAAATAGACAGAAAAATCACAAATTCAACAAAAAAGCACAATAAATGCGTGTTACATAAGATAGTTATTTAAGTTAGTTGCGGTGTTTTCTTTAAAACAACTGATGCGGAACTTCACCTGTTGTTTCCTGATAGAACTACGTAATTTGTAACGGTAGCAAGATTATTGTAGCAATAAACGAAAAAAAATAGGTCAGGGTTATTAATGTCAATAAAAAAATATATATCATAATTCAAAAACTAAGTATTTACGCGCCCTCAATACGTAATTGGTAGTGCCCGTGTTGCCCTCTAGTGAGTCAAGTCTCTATTGTAGTTGATTTCCTGTAATTTTCACGCAAAGCGCCCTCTTTGAACTAGTAGCTGAATCAAGGTAGTGTTAGCAAAGACCACAATAAATTTAAAAAAAATTGTTTTTATATAATTAATCTTAGATTTTTATTGATTTGATTAAATCAATTTTAGTAATAACATGTCTTAATTTAGTCCGGAATTAATTATCGAAGTTAATTTCCTATAATTTCGTAAAGCGCCCTCTTTGAGCCAGTAACTGAATTAAGACAGTGTTATCAAAGCTTCAAACCTTATTACAGTGTTGCCTTTTAACGATTTAAATTCTCATTAACGCATTATTTCACCTACATACCTGAATAAATTAAAAAAATTGTTTTTTTATGACTATTTTACAATTTAAAATAAATTCTTCCTACACACGATCAATACTTAAAGCGCAACAACTTGCTCAAATCAATTTTAGTAATTATAATTCGGAATTAATCATCTCGAATCGGAGATGAACGCCCGATTTTCCGACTAGAAAAATGTGATTCAATCATCTAATAAATGACTTGCAGAATATCTAAATGGTTTTTCTTGTGATTGATTCATCTCAAATATTTTCTAATCGATTTATATTCTCTTGTCAGCAACAGGCCAAGTCAATTGAAGACTTTTGTCAAAGGTTTCACCACATGCAAAACGTTTTAAACTTCGAATAGAAAATACCGCAATTTCCTGTGTCTCACTTCTAAACTCAATAAAATAAAATTCTCACGAACTTAAATTGCACACATATGCCTCTTTTGTGTGGATGGAATTTCTCGATTTTCGTGAACGACGTGACCAACATTTTCCGAAATTAAACGTGACAACTTCATGAAAAATGCAACGAAAAAGGGAGGACGAAATCGAAAAGTCTTAATTAATATTAACGCAAAAGACGAAAATGCTGAGAGAATGGAATTTATTTCTTTAGAATTTAAATTTTGACCAATAATAATCGTTTTACAACGCAAAAATACGTCTATTTCGTCATGATCTAACGCCAGCAGTCAATAACAAGAAAAAAGACACCAAAATCCTGAAAAATGTGCCAAAATTTTTCCAAGATTGTCCACAATCTTCAAAAAAAAGGTATAAACAAATAGATACTACACAATTATCGATAACCAATAAAAATTATGTGAAAGCTGAAAGTAGACATTATATCGAATTAAGAATTTTCTGTAGCTCGCAGTTTCCGAAACGATACAATGATAATGGCGTCAATAACAGAGTACTCTATTTTAGAGTTGAACGTTTGATGTTCTTGTATCAACAACGATTGACCTCCGAAATGACGTCACAAATGTAGACAAAGTGAAATTTTCAATTAAACTAATTTCAAACAAATAATTAATAAATAAAAATAACTGTGTTGTGTTTAAAAAATAATACCAACAACTTACGGAACTTTAAATTAAAGAAATATAAAATTAACCTAAATACAGAGTGTTTTTTCTACAAGAACAATTGATTTTAGTTTAATAAACTCGAGAAAAATAAGTCATCTCTTCCAATTAAAAGTAAAAAATTCACAAAATGTATGGCACATTCTAGCAAGAACCTTCGATTATATAAGAAGGGAGACTGACTCTGTGTTAGTCAGTCAGTTAGTGAGAACCTATTTAGATTGGGATATTTTTTTTTTAAAGAAAGAAAGTATTTTTTGTTGTTCAAATGAATAAATAAATAATAAATAAATAATAATAAATAAACGAGCATAACAAAAAAGTTGTCAAAATATTATTGAATACTGCCAAAAAGACACCCTAACTGTCAAAAAAGCAATATAATTTTTTTAAAAACACAAGAGATATCAAGTAGGCACTATATTTGTCAAATATAACAACAGATAAATAATAATGCTTACTAAAAGTAAGAATTTGTCGTCAAAAATATAAAACTACAAAAATAAGTAATAGAATAATTATTTTTTTTAAAAAAAAAAAACCTATTTGACAAACAAAATTAAAATATTCCTATTAGAATGTCTAAATGTCACTAAATTCTGTTAAAACACCAAAATTATCAAAAAGCGCCAGAAATGTCAAAACGTATAGTCAAAAACAAATCATTATTGTCAAAAAAACACTAAAATTGTTCAAAAAAGCACTACAACTGTCAGAACGTCTCTAAATCCTGCCAAAAAATTCTACAATTGTCAAACATACTCGTAATACATAAGAAGCCACCAAAGTTGTCAAAAAAAAAACACTACAATTGTCAGAAAAACAGAAGAATCGTTAAAAGGACGCTAAAGTTGTCAAAACAGAACTGAATCGTGTCAAAAAATACTGTAACTGTAATTGTAAAATTGTCAAAAAAGCACTAGAATTATTAAAAGGGTGATAGAGTTGTCAGAACGTCACTGAATCCCTTAAAAAAATACTGTAATTGACAAAAAAGCACTAGAATTATTAAAAAAGTACTAGAGTTATGAAAACATCATTATATCCTACCAAAAAAGCACTAGAGTCGTCAAAGCGTCATTAAATACTGTCAAAAAAGTACTATAATTGTCAAAAAATACTAAAATTAATAAGAAAGCACTAGTATTGTCAAAAAAGCACCACAATTGTCAGAAAAACAGTAGAATTTTTGAAAAAGTACTAGAGTTGTTAAAACGTCACTGAATTATGTCAAAAAAATACTATAATTGTCAGAAAAACAGTAGAACTGTTAAAATAAGCACTAGAGTTGTCAAAATGTCACTAAGTCCAGTCAAAAAAACACGGCAATTGTCAGAGAAACAGTAGAATTTTTTAAAAAGCACTAGAGTTGTCAAAACTTATCTGGATCTTGTCAAAAGGCGTTTGGTGTCTTTTCGAAAATTTCAATTGCTAAAAAAACACTAGAATTGTTAGAAAGGCTCTAAGTTGTCAAACAGACACTATATTTATCAAAAAGACAATACATAACTTTCCCTAGATTAAGGTTGATAATAACAATGCATAAAAAATGTCGCTAAAATTGTTAAAGTAGAAAAATAAATAATAAAATAATTTAAAAAAAAACAAACGCTTACACTTATCTTCTTGAAGATTCAGCTGAGTTTTTTAATGCAAAATACAGTGTTTTTTCTACGAAAACAATGAATTTTAGTTAAATAAACCCGAGAAATATCAGTTATCGCTTCTAAGTGAATTTAGAAAGATCAGAAACCATCTGACATATTCTCGCAAGGACGTTCGATTATATAAGGAGAGAGACTAACCCTGTGTTAGTCAGTCAGTTAGTGAGAAATTGAGAATCTAGTTAGATTTCGTAATTTAGAGTGTTATAAAAGCGAAAACAAAGAAGTCTTTTTTGTTATGCCAATAAATAGATAAACCGAAATAGCTATAACAATGTAAAAATTAGAATAATAATTAAATTACAATAACATAGATATTTTCAGGTGTCAATAAGGCCATTTCCTAACGTTTCTAGTCAAAGCCGGTAAAAGTATAAAAATAAGATCGAGAATACAAAAAAAAACACTTATTTGACAGATAAAATTTGTGTTTCTCCTCTAAATATCAAAATATTACTACATACTGTTAAAACGGCACTAAAATTGTCATAAACCTGACTAAATTCTGTCAAAAAAACACTATAATTACTAGAAAAACACTAGAATTGTTAGAAAAGCCCTACAATTGTCAAACAAACACTACATTTGTCAAAAAAACAATAGATAAATTTCCCTAAATTAAGAATGATAACAACAATGCTAAAAAAATTGAATTTGGTATCTAAAGTGTAAAAAGTACAAAAAGAAGTAATAAAAAATTGTTTTCTTAATAAAAAAAACATTTGTATGACAGATAAAATTGTGATACTCGCTCTGGATGTCAAAACGTGACTGTATCCTGTTAAAATGTTTTCAAAAAAGCACCAAACTTGTCAAAAAAAATTAGAATTGTTAAAAAGACACTAGAGTTGTCAAACCATCACTGGATCTTGTCAAAAAGCGTTTGGTGTCTTTTTGAAAATTTTAATTGCTAGAAAAACACTAGATTTGTTAGAAAAGCTCTAAGTTGTCAAACAGATACTATATTTGTTAAAAAGACAATACATAAATATCCCTAGATTAAAATTGATAATAATAATGCTTTAAAAAATGGCGCTAAGTACCAAAATATGTAATAAAATAATTAAAAAACAAACAAACGCTTACACTTACCTTCTTGAAGATTTAGCTGAGTTTTTTGTTACGCAATTTTTACTATTCGAGACAAGATCATAATATATATATAGTGTAAAAGAAATTCACTGAATACAGAGTGTTTTTTCTACAAAAGAGATTGATTTTAATTAAATAAACCCGGGAAAAATCAGTTATCGCTTCCAATTCAATTTAGAAAGATCACAAAACATCTGGCACATTCTAGCAAAGACGTTCGATTATATAAAGAAAGAGACTGACCCTGTGTTAGTTAGTCAGTCAGTTAATGAGAATCTAGTTAGATTAGAGAAAATTTCGTAATTTAGCGTGTTACCAAAGCAAAAACAAGTAAGTATTTTTTGTTGTGCAAATAAATAAATAAACAAAAATAGCTATAACAATAAAAAAATTAGAATAATAGTTAAATTACAATAAGATTGATATTGTCAGGTGTGAATAGGGCCATTTCCTAGCGTTTTTGGTCAAAGCTTGCAAAAGTATTAAAATAAGATCAAGAATATAAAAAAAACACTTATTTGACAGATAAAATTTGTGTTTCTCACAAATATACTGTTAAACGTCACTAAAATTGTAAAAAAAAGCAGTAGAATTGTCAAAACGTGACTGAATTCTGTCAAAAAACACTAGAATTGTTAGAAAGGCTCTAAGTTGTCAAACAGACACTATATTTGTCAAAAAAACAATAGGTAGGGTTAGATACAATAGATAGTGCTTATAATAATGCTTTAAAAAAATGGCGCTAAAAGTATCAAAAAACCGAAATAAGTAGTAAAGTAATTTAAAAAAAAAACACACAAAAAAATCGCTTGTTCTTATCTTCTTAAAGATTCAGCTGAGTCGTTTTGTTGTCAAACTTTTACTATTTACAGAGTGTTTTTTCAAGAAAGACAATTGATTTTAGTTAAATAAACGCTGAAAAAATCAGTTATCGCTTCTAAGTAAATTTAGAAAAATCAGAAAACATCTGACACATTCTCGCAAAGACGTTCGATTATATAAGGAGGGAGACTAACCCTGTGTTAGTCAGTCAGTTAGTGAGAAATTGAGAATCTAGTTAGATTTCGTAATTTAGAGTGTTATAAAAGCGAAAACAAAGAAGTATTTTTTGTTATGCCAATAAATATATAAACCGAAATAGCTATAACAATGTAAAAATTAGAATAATAATTAAATTACAATAACATAGATATTTTCATAAATAGGGCCATTTCCTAACGTTTCTAGTCAAAGCCGGTGAAAGTATAAAAATAAGATCGAGAATACAAAAAAAACACTTATTTGACAGATAAAATTTGTGTTTTTCCCCTAAATATCAAAATATTACTACATACTGTTAAAACGGCACTAAAAATGTCATAAACCTGACTGAATTCTGTCAAAAAAACACTATAATTACTAGAAAAACACTAGAATTTTTAGAAAAGTCCTACAATTGTCAAACAGACACTATATTTGTCAAAAAAACAATAGATAAATTTCCCTAAATTAAGAATGATAACAACAATGCTAAAAAAATTGAATTTGGTATCTAAAGTGTAAAATGTACAAAAAGAAGTGATAAAAAATCGTTTTCTTAATAAAAAAAACATTTGTATGACAGATAAAATTGTGATACTCGCTCTGGATGTCAAAATGTGACTGTATCCTGTTAAAATGTCACAATAATTTTCAAAAAAGCACCAAACTTGTCAAAAAAAATTAGAATTGTTAAAAAGACACTAGAGTTGTCAAATCATCACTGGATCTTGTCAAAAAGCGTTTGGTGTCTTTTTGAAAATTTTAATTGCTAGAAAAACACAAGATTTGTTAGAAAAGCTCTAAGTTGTCAAACAGATACCATATTTGTTAAAAAAACAATACATAAATATGCCTAGATTAAAATTAATAATGACAATGTTTTAAAAAATGGCGCTAAAGTAACAAAATATATGTAATAAAATAATAAAAAAACAAACAAACGCTTACACTTACCTTCTTGAAGATTTAGCTGAGTTTTTTGTTACGCAATTTTTATTATTCGAGACAAGATCATAATATACATAGTGTAAAAGAAATTCACTGAATACAGAGTGTTTTTTCTACAAAAAAGATTGATTTTAATTAAATAAACCCGGGAAAAATCAGTCATCGCTTCCAATTCAATTTAGAAAGATCACAAAACATCTGGCACATTCTAGCAAAGACGTTCGATTATAAAAAGAAAGAGACTGACCCTGTGTTAGTTAGTCAGTCAGTTAATGAGAATCTAGTTAGATTAGAGAAAATTTCGTAATTTAGCGTGTTACCAAAGCAAAAACAAGTAAGTATTTTTTGTTGTGCAAATAAATAAATAAACAAAAATAGCTATAACAATAAAAAAATTAGAATAATAGTTAAAGTACAATAAGATTGATATTGTCAGGTGTGAATAGGGCCATTTCTTAGCGTTTTTGGTCAAAGCTTGCAAAAGTATTAAAATAAGATCAAGAATATAAAAAAAAAACACTTATTTGACAGATAAAATTTGTGCTTCTCACAAATATACTGTTAAACGGCACTAAAATTGTAAAAAAAGCAGTAGAATTGTCAAAACGTGACTGAATTCTGTCAAAAAAACACTAGAATTGTTAGAAAGGCTAACAATGATAACAATAATGCTTTAAAAAAATGGCGCTAAAAGTGTCAAAGAACCGAAATAAGTAGTAAAATAAATCTTTTTAAAAAAACACAAAAAAAAACGCTTACTCTTATCTTCTGATTCAGCTGAGTCGTTTTGTTGTCAAACTTTTACTATTTACAGAGTGTTTTTTCAAGAAAGACAATTGATTTTAGTTAAATAAACGCGGAAAAAATCAGTTATCGCTTCTAATTTTAGAAAGGTCACGAACATCTGACACATTCTCGCAAGGACATTCAATTACATAAGGAGGGCGACTAACCGGGAGTTAGTCAGTCAGTTAGTGAGAACCAAACAAGCAAAACGTTGATTAAATTAATTATAGCGTAAATATCGAGTTAGTTCTTAGTAGAGTTAGTAGATTAAACTTCAAATTATCGAATTTGTGAGAGAATAAAATCAAAAATTAAGAGATTTCATTCATAAATTTTCTCATATTAAGCAAGTTCTAACTGAATGATTATAAAAATAGAAGTGTTGTAACAGAAAAATGTTTGGATTTCACTCACGGCTTAACTAATCACTCGTGCGATAAATAAAAAAACTTTTAAGGCACGTAATGACGTTCTTTAAATAGGTTAAATTCGTTTTTAAAAATTTGAAAAATTAAATTTTGACTTTCTCTATTTTGTATTGCATCTTATCAACCTATCTTAACACTTAAATTAGCAAACGATCATTAATTATCCTCTAACTGAAATGTCAAAGGTGCGATAAGTCTTGAATACCTAATCTAACCAATCTAAAACAAACAAAACGGAAATAAATCACAAAACAACAATTTAATGTAAATTTCACTCACGCTTCGCTTATTTTCAAAAATTTGAATGACAAAAGAAGCTTTTTACTCGAAAAAAATTTCCCAATTAAACACTGAGGTCAAGGACGCATTTATTTATTGATTTATACTCACAATAAATTGAGAAAATCGTTTTGCCATGGTCACTCACCTGAAAAAAAAAAATACAAAATCTGAATAAAAAAATTATATTAATGACAGTTTTGCGTGCAAAGCAATAAAATCGTCACGTTTCTATTATTATTAGAAAAAAAAAATCGGAATTTTGACACTAAAAAACCGCAAAATTGAGTTCAATAAACTTTTCGATATGGTTACCCTTTTATCCAACTCTCCCCTAACAAATAGGAGTGTAATCCTGCGAAATGTTAACTCACACGATGACATTTACAACGAGAAATTCTCCAATCTATATTTAAACCATAGAACCGAGATAGAAAATAGCGGATTACATGAGTTGTATTCATTTCAAGTTTTAGCGATCTTTCAACCCCTCCAAGATTTTCAAAAGGATTTATGCTAGTATAAATAGAAATAGGAAATCTTTAGTGAGCAATCAACGGCTTGATGTAGGTCTTGGCAGTTTCCAAAAGATGACAAAACATTTTTCTACTTCGTTAAACTTATTTTTGCTTTTTTATTGCCTCGTAAGTAACCTAGTTAGATTGGGGGGAAATTTCGTAATTTTGCGTGTTATGAAAGCGAAGACAAGGAAGTATTTTCAGTTGTGCAAATAAATAGATAAATAGAAATAGAACGAAAATAGCTGTAACAATAGAAAAATTAGAGTAATAATTAAATTACAATCAGATTGATATTGTCAGGTTTGAATGCGGCCATTTATTAGCGTTTTTAGTCAAAGCCGGTGAGACTACAATAATAAGATCGACAATACACAAAAAGATGTCAAAATGTCACTGAATTCTGTGAAAACAACACTAAAATTGTAATAAAAATGTCAAAAAGCACCAGGATTTCCAAAAGAGCAAAAGAGTTGTCAAAATATTATTGAATGCTGCCAAAAAGACACTATAACTGTCAAAAAAAAACAATATAATTTTTTAAAAAACACAAGAGATATCAAATAGGCACTATATTTGTCAAATATAACAACATACAAGTGAAAACAATGCTAATAAAAAATAAGAATTTGTCGCCAAAAATATAAAAGTACATAAATAAGTAATAAAAAAATTGTTTTCTTAAAAAAAACACAAACCTATTTGACAAACAAAATTGAAATTTTCCCACTAGAATGTCTAAATGTCACTAAATCCTGTTAAAACGGTATTAAAATTTTCAAAAAAAGCATCAAAATTATCAAAAAGAGCCAGAAATGTCAAAACGTTATATTCTTCGTATAGTCAAAAAAAAAAAACAATCTCAAAAAAAAACACTAAAATTGTTCAAAAAAGCACTACAACTGTCAGAACGTCTCTCAATCCTGTCAAAAAATTCTACAATTGTCAAATATAATTCACAAAAAGCCATCAAAGTTGTCAAAAAAAACACCGCAATTTTCAGAATTTTTAAAAAAGGACTAAAGTTGTCAAAACGGCACTGAATCGTGTCAAGAAATACTGTAATAACTGTCAAAAAAGCACTAGAATTATTAAAAGGATACTAGAGTCGTCAGAACGTCACTATAATCCTGGGAAAAAATACTGTAATTGTCAAAAAAGCAGTAGAATTATTAAAAAGGTAGTAGAGTCGTCAAAACATCATTAAATCCAGCCAAAAAAAAAACACTAGAGTCGTCAAGGCGTCATTAAATTCTGTCAAAAAAGACTAAAATTAATAAGAAAGCACCAGAATTGTCAAAACAGCACCACAATTGTAAGAAAAACAGTAGAATTGTTAAACAAAACTAGTGTTGTCAAAACGTCATTAAACCGTGTCAAAAAAGACTATAATTGTCAGAAAAATACTAGAATTATAAAAAGCACTATAATTGTAAAAAACACTAAAATTGTTTAAAAAAGCACTACAACTGTCAGAACGTCTCTCAATCCTGTCAAAAAATTCTACAATTGTCAAATATAATTCATAAGAAGCCATCAAAGTTGTCAAAAAAAAACACCGCAATTGTCAGAATTGTTAAAAAAGCACTAAAGTTGTCAAAACGGCACTGAATCATGTCAAAAAAATACGGTAGTAACTGTCAAAAAAGCACTAGAATTATTAAAAGAGTACTAGAGTCGTCCGAACGTCACTATAATCCTAGGAAAAAATACTGTAATTGTCAAAAAAGCAGTAGAATTATTAAAAAGATAGTAGAGTTGTCAAAACATCATTATATCCAGCCAAAAAAAAAAACACTAGAGTCGTCAAGGCGTCATTAAATTCTGTCAAAAAAGTACTATAATTGTCAAAAAAAGACTAAAATTAATAAGAAGGCACCAAAATTGTCAAAACAGCACCACAATTGTAAGAAAAACAGTAGAATTGTTAAAAAGGCACTGGAGTTGTTAAAATGTTACTGAATTATGTCAAAAAATACTATAATTGTCAGGAAAACACTAGAATAGTTAAAAAATCACTAGAATTGTCAAAATGTCACTAAAACCAGTCAAAAAAAGCACCGCAATTGTCAGAAAAACAGTAGAATTGTTAAACAAAACTAGTGTTGTCAAAACGTCACTAAACCGTGTCAAAAAAGACTATAATTGTCAGAAAAATACTAGAATTATAAAAAAGCACTATAATTGTAAAAAAACACCAAAATTGTTTAAAAAAGCACTACAACTGTTAGAACGTCTCTGAATCCTGCCAAAAAATTCTACAATTGTCAAATATAATTCATAAGAAGCCATCAAAGTTGTCAAAAAAAACACCGCAATTGTCAGAATTTTTAAAAAAGCACTAAAGTTGTCAAAACGGCACTGAATCATGTCAAAAAAATACGGTAGTAACTGTCAAAAAAGCACTAGAATTATTAAAAGAGTACTAGAGTAGTCAGAACGTCACTATAATCCTGGGAAAAAATACTGTAATTGTCAAAAAATCAGTAGAATTATTAAAAAGGTAGTAGAGTCGTCAAAACATCATTATATCCAGCCAAAAAAAACACTAGAGTCGTCAACGCGTCATTAAATTCTGTCAAAAAAGTACTATAATTGTCAAAAAAAGACTAAAATTAATAAGAAGGCACCAGAATTGTCAAAAAAGCACAACAATTATAAGAAAAACAGTAGATTTGTTAAAAAGACACTAGAGTTGTCAAGGCGTCATTAAATTCTGTCAAAAAATACTATAATCGTCAGAAAGACACTAGAATAGTTAAAAAAGCACTAGAATTGTCAAAATGTCACTAAAACCAGTCAAAAACAGCAATTGTCAGAAAAACAATAGAATTGTTAAACAAGACTAGTGTTGTCAAAACGTCACTAAACCTTATCGAAAAAGACTATAATTGTCAAAAAAATACTAGAATTATAAAAAGACACCATAATTGTAAAAAAACCCTAAAATTGTTTAAAAAAAGCACTAGAGTTATCCGAACGGACATCATTAAATTCTGTCAAAAAAGTACTATAATTGTCGAAAAATGGTAGAATTGTTGAAAAGGCACTAGAGTTTTTAAAATTTCAGTGAATTATATAAAAAATACTATTATTGTTAGAAAAATAGTAGAATTGTTAAAAAGAGAGTATAAAGTTGTCAAAACGGCTCCGAACCGTGTCAAAAAATCGGGAGTTTTAAAAAACACCACATTTGTAAAAAAAACACTAAAATTGTTTAAAAAAAAAACACTAGAAATGTCAAAACGTCACTGAATCCTGTTAAAATTACTGTAATTTTCAAAAAAGCACTAGAATTATTAAAAAAGCACTAGAGTTGTTAAAGCATCATTTAATTCTGTCAAAAAAGGACTATAAATGTCAAAAATAAAACTAAAATCAATAAAAGGGCATCAGAATTGTCAAAAAAGCACAACAATTATCAGAAGAAACATCACTGAATCGTATCGAAAAAGTACTATAATTGTCAGAAAGACACTAGAATTATTAAAAATGCACTAGAGTTGTCAAAATGTCACTAATTAGAGTCAAAATAGCACCGCAATCGTCAGAAAAACAGTAAAGCTGTTAAAAAAAACCTAGAGTTGTCAAAACGTCACTAAATCGTGTCGAAAAAGTACTATAATTGTCAGAAAGACACTAGAATTATTAAAAACGTACTAGAGATGTCAAAATGTCACTAATTAGAGTCAAAAAAGCACCGCAATTGTCAGAAAAACAGTAAAGCTGTTAAAAAAAAACCTAGAGTTGTCAAAACGTCACTAAATCGTGTCAAAAAAGTACTAGAAAAACACTAGAAATATTTAAAAATCACTAGAATTGTCAAAATGTCATTAATTCCATTCAAAAAAGCACCGCAATTGTCAGAAAAACAGTAGAACTGTTAAAAAAAAAAACGTCAAAACTCTAAATCGTGTCGATAAAGTACTATAATTGTTAGAAAAAGACCAGAAATTATTAAAAAAACATTATAGTTGTCAAAGAAGCGCTATAATTGTCAAAAATACATAGATGAATTTCGCTAGTTTAAGAATGAAAACAATAATACTTAAAAAATAGAATTTGGCACCAAAACACTAGAACAAGTAATAAAATAACTGTTTTCTTAAAAAAACACCCCTATTTGTCAGATAAAATTTACATACACTCCCTAGATGTCAAAATGTCAATGGATCCTGTTGAAACAACACTAGATTAAATAAAAAGCAAATTAAAAAAAAGGCACTAGAGATATTAAAACAACACTAGATTTTGTCAAAAAAGCACTACAATTACCAAAAACAAAACAGTTGATTTATTAAAAAAGCACTAAAAAACGTCTCAAAACGTCACTGAATCTTGTCAGAAAGTACTATGATTTTTAAAAAAGCACTAGAATTATTAATAAAGCACTAGAATTGTCAAATAGATACTATATGGTATTTATCAAAAGTGGCACCAGATGAACTTCGCTGGACTAAGATTGATAACAACAATGCAAAAAAAGTGAAATAAAATCTCATTAAAACGGCACTAGAGCATCAAAGTTGTCAAAAGTTGACAGGTTTTGACAACTCTAGTGCGTTTTTGATAATTTTAGTGTCATTTTAACAAGATCCAGTGACATTTTGACATCTAGAGAGGAGTCCAAACGTGCATGAGAGTTAACAAGCAGATTATGTCGTATACATCTAAAAAATTTGATTATAAAATTTTATATATACGTCATCCCGAATTGCCCTTTGTAAACTTTATTCTAGTAGATCTGAAGAAATCAGTCCGGTTCTGGCTCTGATGTTGGTAATAATGATACGTCTCGCTTTATTGAACTGAAATAGACTCACGGGTATTTCAAATATTTAGTTTCAGGATGAGATTGTACGAGTTAGGGGCTGTATAAAAATAATAATAACAATTTTCTGAATTATTTCGAGCTAGAGAGAGGATTGAAAAAGGGGGGAAAAATGTAACAAAAACAGGAATAATTTATATCGGTTGCTATGGTTACCACGTTTCAAACTAAATAACTCAAAGTGTGTAAAAAAGGGTTGACAAATCAAACTTGATAAATAATTGGAAATAAATCCAGTGTCTTTCTCAATTTTTGTTTTGTAAAATAACATTTTTTTTTCGTGAAAATGATGAGATAAAGAAGAGGGTTGAGAAGCACACAATTGCCTAAATATATTTTCCAGTCTCTCGCCCTACACAAATCACAATCACCCCTTGCATTATTTTCCATTTAGGCATTTTCGCGTTGGAATTTCCGGAAATGACGTAAGTTTCAAATTTATATTGGATGTGCTGGAGTAAAAAAAGACAAAACCGCAACTTTTTGCGCTTTAAACAAGACAAACATTGCACCACGCTTTATAAATAAGTAAAGAAGAAAAGACAGAGATTCAGGTAGATGAGATTATTATTTTATCAGTCCAGTACGATAACCTTTTGCAATACTAGCCGAGAACTGAAAATGTCTAATTTCCGTTCGGATATGTAGAATTTTTTCGTTTTGCTTCGCGTGGAATTTCAAATATTGTCGACGTAATTAAGACGTGTTAGGAATAAGAATTTGACGGAAACGTGGAGTAATTCAAGAAAAGTTGAGGTCATGGATGATTAAAAGAGATAATTAAGTTGTTATAAAGAAGTTTTCGACCGAAAAAAGTATCTCAACTTGTTCTTAAAATTTATTATTGTTACTCTACGTTGTGTTTGACAAAATGGCGGCGAATCTTGTTTAAATAGATGAGAGTTAAGATGTGAAAGCAAATATTTATTTGTTACAGTAAATTATAAACAAAAACAGTTAATAATTAAAACAAAAACAAAACGTACAACATAAAACACACAACTCGATTCTTAAATATTTTTTCTTACAGATATATATATATAGTCGTAATGTAAAAAAAAACTGGGATGTCAAAATGCCACTAGAATTTTTTTAAAGACACCAAACTTGAGAAAAGACACTCCAGTTTTCAAAATATCACTAGATCTTGTCAAAAAAAGCATTAAAATTGTTAAAAAGACACTAGACTGGTCAAAACGTCACTGAATTAGTTAAAACAGTACTAGAATTGTCAAAATGTCACTAAAATCAGTCAAAAAAAGCACCACAATTGTCAGAAAAACAGTAGAATTGTTAAACAAAACTAGTGTTGTCAAAACGTTACTAAACCGTGTCAAAAAAGACTATAATTGTCAGAAAAATACTAGAATTATAAAAAAGCACTATAATTGTAAAAAAACACTAAAATTGTTTAAAAAAGCACTACAACTGTTAGAATGTCTCTAAATCCTGCCAAAAAATTCTACAATTGTCAAATATAATTCACAAAAAGCCATCAAAGTTGTCAAAAAAAACACCGCAATTGTCAGAATTGTTAAAAAAACACTAAAGTTGTCAAAACGGCACTGAATCGTGTCAAAAAAGCACTAGAATTATTAAAAAGGTACTAGACTTGTAAAAACATCATTATATCCTGCCAAAAAAGCACTAGAGTCGTCAACGCGTCATTACATTCTGTCAAAAAAGTACTATAATTGTCAAAAAAAGACTAAAATTAATAAGAAGGCACCAGAATTGTCAAAACAGCACCACAAATGTAAGAAAAACAGTAGAATTGTTAAAAAGGCACTGGAGTTGTCACTGAATTCTGACAAAAAGTACTATAATTGTAAAAAAACTAAAATTATTTAAAAAAAACCGCCAGAGATGTCAAACAAGGCTGATAACATTATGCTAAAAAATTAGAATTTGCAACTTTTATTAATATTATTTTCCCTAATTAAATAATTTCATAACTCAATTAAAATATTCCCAAAAAATCGCTCAATTCTATAACAAACTTACGTAATTAATTATAATTAATTTATTATTTTTCTAACTGGGAAACTTGTAAAGACAGTTATAAATAGTTTCCTTATGTGTTAATAAATCTGTACAGGAAGAGACTATTTGTGCGTGTTTTTTTTTTATCTCTTTGGGTGTATAAAGTTACGTCTTTTGTTCCCCACCTCTATTCTACATCGTCTATACAAAGTATCACAAAAGCGTGCTATAGAAATTAAGTCTTCCACTATAATAACTGTCAGAGAATGATCGATGACTTCAGTTACAATTTAAGTACATTTCTGTGGGTTAAAAAAATCAATCGGTCCGATCAAAAGTCCCCTTTTTCTGGAATGACACTGACAAATTTAGAATTGTAATGAGAGTGGTAAATTCCATGTAGATTGATGGCTCGTAATATAGTAAATTAATATCAATTACTAAGGAAAAAGTGTAAAAATTGTAAAAACTGTAAAATCGTAGTTATTGTAGAAAGCTGTAGAAACAAAATAAATTATAAAAACTAGTTAAATTAAAAAAAGAAACTGTAAAAGATAAATTGTCTCAGACATTTATAGGAAATCGTAAAAGATGTAAAAATCTGTAGAAATTGTAAAGCCAAATATTACAGAAGCCGTAAATCCAGCAAAAACTGTTGCAAAAATGAAACAAATTCAACAATTATAAACTGTAAAACTCTACAGAATATGTAAAAATTGTCAAAACTATACAATCGTAGAAATTATAGAAAGCTGTAGAAACAAAAGAAATTAGAAAAACTAATAAAAAAACATATATAAAAATTTCACAATTTGAATAATTAAAAAATTAGAAACTACAGAAACTGTAAGCAAAATGAAACAATAGAAATTTGTAGAGGTAAAACAGTAAAAAGTCTTGCAAAAATAAAAACAACTTCAACAAATTTTAAACAGTAGAAACTGTAAAACTCTACACAATGTGTTTAGAGAAAGTAAAAAATCGTAGATATTGTAGAAAGCTGTAGAAACATAAGGAACTGACCTACTGTAAAAGCATTTTCGTTATTTGGAAGACAGATTTATGCAAATCTGCGGCCAGGTTTTGCTACGTTTTAGTTTCAAAGCAGTTTATTACGTTTAAATATCATTTTAATCTAGGTTTAATCATTTCTTTTGCTAGCTGCAGCCTAAATGTCTGTGATTTTTAATAAATAAAATTCACCAGATTTTAACTAAATAAAGCCTAGGCTTTAATATCTCAATCAGGTTTGTTCTAGGTTTATTAAAATTGAGACAGTTCAAGTTTGTCAGTTTGTCGCTGTAAAACAGTAAAAACAGTTTCAACAGTTTATTATAAACTGTAGAACTTGTTAAAGTTAAAAATGTTTAAAAACTGATAGAAAACTGTAGAAAGAAGAAATTATAGAAATTAGTAAAATGTTACAGAAATAACAGATATTGTAGACAACTTGAAGAAGTTGTCTACAGTTTTAGCCCAGGTTTAGTCATTCTTTTAGGCCTCAATATTTGCATTTTTCAAATTGTTATGTGTGATTATTTAAAATCTGACAGATTTTTGCTAAATACAGCCTAGGCTTCGATATTTAAATCAGGTTGTTTCCAGATTTCTTAAAAATAAAATAGTTAAAGTACGTCGATTTAGAAATAATAAAAGTTTATAGAAACTAGTGATACGCTACAGAAAAAACAAATAAGAAATGTCCTAGTTTTAGCCTAGGTTTATGAAAATTTATGACCAGCTTTTGGCTAGGTTTTTCATCTAGAAATAGTTTCAACAGTTTGCTACATTTAACTGTTATTTTAAGGCTAGGTTTAGTCATTTCTTTGGCTAGGTATAGCTTCAATATCAACGATTTTTATTAAGTTTGGGAATAGTTATTTAAATTTTGACAATTTCAGGTTAAATACAACCCAGATTTTAATATTTCAATTAGATAATAAAAATAGTTTATAGTTTTAGCCAGGTTTGTGCATATCTGTGACTAGGTTTTAGTTTCAAAGCAGTTTATTACGTTTTAATATCATTTTAATTCAGGTTTAAGCATTTCTTTTGCTAGTTGTAGCCTAAATAGCTGTGATTTTAGATAAATAAAATTTACCAGATTTTAACTAAATAAAGCCTAGGTTTCGATATTCCAATCAGGTTTGTTCCAGATTTATTAAAATTGAGACAGTTCAAGTTTGCGGGTTGTCGCTGTAAAACAGTAAAAACAAATTCAACAGTTTATTATAAACTGTAGAAATTGTTAAAGTTGAAAATGTTTAAAAAATCATAGAAAGCTGTAGAAAGAACATTACAAAGTTGTCCATTGTTTTAGTCCAGGTTTATGCATATCTGTGATCAGGTTGTGACTAGGTTTTAGTTTCAAAATTGTACACCAGTCTTCCATCATATAGTAATATGCGACAGAAATAACAAATAAGAAATGTACTAGTTAGTTTTAGTCCAGGTTTATGCACATTTACGTCCAGATTTTGGCTAGATTTTTCGTCTAGAAATAGATTCAAAAGTTTGCTACATTTAACTGTTATTTTAAGGCTAGGTTTAGTCATTTCTTTGGCTAGGTTTAGCTTCAATATCAACAATTTTTAATAAGTTTGTCTACAGTTATTTAAATTTTGACAATTTCAGAATAAATACATCCCTGATTTTGAAGAATTTAGTCCAGGTTTATGCATATCTGTGATCAGGTTGTGACTAGGTTTTAGCTTCAAAACAGTACACCAGTCTTCCATCATATAGTAATATGCGACAGAAATAACAAATAAGAAATATACTAGTTAGTTTTAGCCCAGGTTTATGCACATTTATGTCCAGGTTTTGGGTAGGTTTTTGGTCTAGAAATAGTTTCAACAGTTTGCTATATTTAACTGTTATTTTAAAGCTAGGTTTAGGCATTTCTTTGTCTAGGTTTAGCTTCAATATTATCGATTTTTAATAAGTTTCTCTATAATTATTTAAATTTTGACTATTTCAGAGTAAATACAGCCCTGATTTAGAAGAATTTAGTCCAGGTTTATGCATATCTGTGATCAGGTTGTGACTAGGTTTTAGTTTCAAAATTGTACCAGTCTTCCATCATACTAATATGCTACAGAAATAACAAATAAGAAATGTACTAGTAGTTTTGGGTCAGGTTTAAGCACATTTATGTCCAGATTTTGGCTAGGTTTTTTGCCTAGAAATAGTTTCAACAGTTTGCTACATTTAACTGTTGTTTTAAAGCTAGGTTTAGGCATTTCTTTGGCTAGGTTTACCTTCAATATACACGATTTTTAATAAGTTTGTCTATAGTTATTTAAATTTTGACAATTTCAGAATACATACAGCCCTGATTTCGAAGAATTTAGTCCAGGTTTATGCATATCTGTGATCAGGTTGTGACTAGGTTTTAGTTTCAAAATTGTACCAGTCTTCCATCATACTAATATGCGACAGAAATAACAAATAAGAAATGTACTAGTTAGTTTTAGGTCAGGTTTAAGCACATTTATGTCCAGATTTTGGCTAGGTTTTTAACCTAGAAATAGTTTCAACAGTTTGTTACATTTAACAATTATTTTAAGGCTACGTTTAATCATTTCTTTGTCTAGGTTTAGCTTCAATATCAACGATTTTTAATAAGTTTGTCTATAATTATCTAAATTTTGACAATTTCAGATTAAATACAGCCCAAATTTCGAAGAATTTAGTCCAGGTTTATGCATATCTGTGACTAGGTTTTAGTTTTAAAATAGTATTACCAGTCTTACTAATATTTTAGACCAAGTTTAGTCACTTCTTTGGCTAGGTTTAGTCTCCATATCTGCCATTTTCAGTAACTTTATCTGAAGATATTTAAATTTCACCAAATTTTTTAACCCAGGCTTCTATTTTTAAATCAAGTTTGTTCCAGGTTTATTAAAACAATAGTCAGAATTAAAAACAATTAAAATTAGTCAGTACAATTGTTAGATTATCAAAGTGTCCAGGTTTAGATCTGAGCTTTGTCTAGGTTTCTCAGATCTGAACGAAATTTCAAGTTGAAATATCTGCAAAAGCTGTAGAACTTAGAAAAACTGTGAAAATTGTAAATCTAGTAAACTTCTAGAAGGTACAAAAACTGCTGATAAATAAAAATAAAAAATAGAGAAATTATAAAAAAAAGAAACACCAAAAAGACGCATCTAAAATGAGTTCTTTTTGCGCTAGTAGTGGATAGATAACCACAAATCTATCTCTTTCTCAAACAATTTTTCACACAATAATTTGCAATTATTTGCTTTAAATAAATAAATTTCACTTTTCCTGGTTTAAAAATTGAAATTGTGAGAAATTTTCTATTGTTATAATCTAATTTCATTATGTGTTACAGTAGGAAGAAAAATTCGTTTTCAAACAACTACATGACCTACACTAAACCAAAAAAATAATAACAACAACAGAATTTTCATTAGCTCAAAGCGTGCTATACTCATATAAAAACTTTCTTTTACCTAAATTATCATCGAATTGCGTTTAGGTATTTAGGACATCACAAATCAACGCATTTATCACAAAAGAAAAATCTATTTCTCTTATTTTAAAATCGTGACTGTCTGCTCTATAATTTAGAATGTTATTACTGATCAAAATCACTAAAATAAAAGAAAATTATTCATCTTGAACTTGTGAGTCAATTTATATTTTAGTATTCGAATCGTGTGGAAATTCTTAAACAAAACATCGATCCATATTAGTATTCTTAGTCGTGAATGACGAATCGCAACGCCAAATGTGGTCGACAAGGAGAGATATCGAGCCGGAAATTACTGCAGGAAGATCTAGTCCAAGCAGGAAATACAGTCCTGCTATCGGAAGTTGATTACAATAGACATCTTGAGTTTTAAAAAATTACTCGACGAGATAAATTATAGAAAATCTGACTTTATTGTTTATCAAAATTGCTGATATTGTAGATTGACAAAAAAATTAGAAACATCCCTTACAGTCATCCTTTTCTATCTCATAGAAGTTACATTTACCGTCTCACAAAATTCAAAATATAATTCTAGCTTTATTTGTAAATTTAGCTGAATAAAACACTCATCATTTGTAACAAAAATATTGTTTATGTAAATTAGAAAAAAATTATTTAAACGCCTACTAAATGAATTAAAAAGCTTCCAATCAAATTAAAAACAGATAATGAAAAAATCAATTAATGAAATATTTTTTTATCCGGCTTTTCTGCTTAGAAACCGCAACACATCTCCTATTTCAAAACACGTCATTCTGAACAAATCTCAACTGCAACAACATATGGCACGTATTTATTTTCAGAGTATACAATACCAATCTAACAAAAAAAAAAATTATCACGCATCCCACATGTTTTAAACTTTTAAATAAATACACGGAAACTGTCAACAATGTCTTGTAACAAAAGACAGATGAGATCCACTTTAGAAATGAAATTTTTACACACTCTCTACATGTATATTAAAAAAAAATTGATTATGTATATGAAATGTGTTCGTGCGTGTTTGAAATTCAAGCACACGTTTTGATAATCTCTGGTAAATTCAATATCGACTCTAATAATAATAAACTAAAAGGAAAATTTATTAAAACATATTTAAAATTGTTTGAAAACGGAATTTATGTAAAGGGATATATTGAAATGTGTGTTAATAGAATTCATTGAGTTCTCACATGTCGTGTTTACAAACTTTATGAAGTGTTTGATGTCTATTATATGCAGGGAGGAAGACACTCATCAAAGACTATGAGTTGGAATTTATACCGAGAGAGCTGAGAGAGTACAACAAGCAGTTAAATTTAGCCAAATTTGATTTATTTACGAAAATAGTATATTGATAAGACTGTGAGAATGAAAACTGAGAAAGAAACCTTATCAGAATATGATTAAGTTAATTAAACACAGCGTTTGTATTTCCGTCTATTTCGTCAGGATCTAACGCAGTACTAAGTCACAAACCAAAATTGTTAAATTGCTCTCAATAAGCTAATTGATATCATTATTTGTCGCCTAAAAACAACTAAAACATTGCAGTTTTTCGTTGTAATACGTAATACATTGTCCAAAAACACTCTTTTGATATTTTGTTAATGAATTCATATCATTTTTATTCAAAAACTGTTCGAAAATCTTCTCCAAAATTTATTTCTCTTAGTATTGTCTTATTACAATTTTTTGTTGTTCAAAAACAGCAACAAAATTGTGATATTTCCCCCAGAACAAAAAAATAGAAGAATACTATTTTGTCCAAAAACACCAAATTAGTTAATTAATAAAAGAAGCACTTAGCCAAACAGCTAAAACAATGCTGTTTTTCAGTCAAAAACAACTAATACATTGCAGTTTTTGTCCAAAAACGTTTAAAAAATCTGAAATGTGTTGTCCAAAAACAGTATTTTGAAATTTTGTTAATAAACTCATACCGCTTTTGTCCAAAAACTGTTCGAAATTGTTCTCCAAAATTTATTTCTCTTGGTGTTGTCTTACAATTTTAATGTTGTTCAAAAACAGCCACAAAATTGCGGTTTTTCTCCAAGAAGAAAAAATACCTAACAGAAAACCATTTTGTCCAAAAACACCAAATTGATTTGTTTAAAAATAATACTGAATAAATTGTCTAAACAGCTAGAATTTCGCTGTTTTTCGTCCAAAAACAACTAAAACATTACAGTTTTGTCCAAAAACGTTTAAGAAATCCGCAATGTGTTGTTCAAAAACACTCTTATGATATTGTGTTAATAAACTCATATCGTTCTTTGTCCAAAAACTGTTCTCCAAAATTGATTTCTCTAGGTAATTTCTTCAACAATTTTAATGTTGTTCAAAAACAGTCACAAAATTGTGGTTTTGCTCCAAGAACAAAAAAATAACAGAAAAGTATTTTGTTCAAAAACATCAAATTAATTTGTTAAAAAAAATATTAGAAAACTCGTCCAAACACCAACAATATCGCTGTTTTTCACTCAAAAACAACTAAAACATTGCAGTTCGTGAGCGAAAACGTTTAAAAAATCTGAAAGGTGTTGTCCAAAAAAACACTATTTTCAAATTTTAACAAATTCATATCGATTTTGTTCAAAAACTGTTTGCAACTTTACTATAAAAACATCCAAAAATTATTTCTTTTAGTATTCTCTTACAATTTTATTATTGTTCAAAAGCAGTCCCAAAAGTATGGTTTTTCTCCAAAAACAAAAAAAAATAGAAACTTTGTGATGTTTTGTCCAAAAACACCAAAATAATTTATAAAAAAAATTATTTAAAAAAATATTGGAGAACCTGTTCAAACGACTAAAACCTCTATAACATTTCAGTTTTTAGTCGTGTAGACAGACACAGTGTGCCATCTAACGAAGAGTACTGGAAGGTGCGAGAATTGGTATAATAATGTTGGCGGATAACAACGTTATCTCTTTGGCTCTCACTCGGCCACCAACATAACCAACCTCCACGATTAGGCAAAAACAACTACTTCGCGGACTAATGCCCCGACCGACATTGAATTACATCACCTAATCGCCCAACCAGCAACACACTGAAAAGCAGTGTAACCAGAACTAGCAAAGGTGTTCCAATCGAACAACAACGTCGAGAAACTGTATACCGGTTTCGGGGTTTTTGCCCCTCATCAGTACAGTGTATCTCGGAGCGTTGTGCTCGATTGGAACAGGTGGGAGAACTCGCTTATATCAAGCGAAGTTCGGCTAGTAGTCGTGTAGACAGACACAGTGTGCTAGTTAGAACACCTTTGCTAGTTCTGGTTACACTGCTTTTCAGTGTGTTGCTGGTTGGGCGATTAGGTGATGTAATTCAATGTCGGTCGGGGCATTAGTCCGCGAAGTAGTTGTTTTTGCCTAATCGTGGAGGTTGGTTATGTTGGTGGCCGAGTGAGAGCCAAAGTGATAACGTTGTTATCCGCCAACATTATTATACCAATTCTCGCACCTTCCAGTACTCTTCGTTAGATGGCACACTGTGTCTGTCTACACGACTACTAGCCGAACTTCGCTTGATATAAGCGAGTTCTCCCACCTGTTCCAATCGAGCACAACGCTCCGAGATACACTGTACTGATGAGGGGCAAAAACCCCGAAACCGGTATACAGTTTCTCGACGTTGTTGTTCGATTGGAACACCTTTGCTATTTCAGTTTTTGTCCAAAAACGTTAAGAAATACCCAATGTGTTCTCCAAAAACACCATTTTAATATTTTATTAATATTCATATCGTTGTTGTCCAAAAACTGTTCGAAATTGTTCTTTAAAATTTATTTCTCTTGGTAATTTCTTCAACAATTTTAGTGTTGTTCAAAAACAGCCACAAAATTGTGGTATTTCTTCTAAAACAAAAAGATAACAGAAAGGCCCATTTTGTCCACAAACACCAAATTAATTTGTTTAAAAATGATATTGAATAAGTTGCCTGAACAGCTAGAATTTCGCTGTTTTTCGTCCAAAAACATCTAAAACATTGCAGTTTTTGTCCAAAAACGTTTAAGAAATCCGCTATGTGTGTTGTCCAAAAACACTCTTTTGATATTGTGTTAACAAATTCATATCATTTTTATCAAAAAACTGTTCAAAATTATTCACCACAATTTATTTCTCTTGGTATTGTCTTTTTATAATTTTTTGTTGTTCAAACACACCCACAAAATTGTGGTATTTCTCAAAAAAAAAAAATAACAGAAAGGTATTATTTTGTCCAAAAACACCAAACTAATTTGTTTAAAAAAATATTAGAAACTCATCCAAACAGCTACAATATCGCTGTTTCTCTTCGTATCCTTTTAAAAAACGAATTGTTGTTCAAAAACAACCACACAATTGAGATTTCTCTTCAAAATAAATTCGAAATTTAGTATTATATTGTCCAAAAACACTAAATTAATTTGTTTAATAAAATGTTAGAGAACTTGTCTAAACAACTAGAAATATCGCCGTTTCTCGTCCAAAAACGACTAAAACATTACAGTTTTGTCCAAAAACGTTTAAAAAATACCCAATGTGTTGTCCAAAAACACATTTATTTATTTAAAACACAGATATTTTATTAATAAATTCGTATCACAAAAACTATTCGAAATTGTTCTCCAAAATCTATTTCTCTTGGTACTGTTTTACAATTTTAATGTTGTTCAAAAACAGCCACAAAATTGCGGTTTTTCTCCAAGGAGAAGAGATACCTAACAGAAAACCATTTTGTACAAAAACACCAATTAACTTGTTTAAAAATAATATTGAATAAATTGTCTAAACAGCTAGAATTTCGCTGTTTTTCGTCCAAAAACAACTAAAACATTACAGTTTTGTCCAAAAACGTTTAAGAAATCCGCAATGTGTTGTTCAAAAACACTCTTATGATATTGTGTTAATAAACTCATATCGTTCTTTGTCCAAAAACTGTTCTCCAAAATTTATTTCTCTTGGTACTGTTTTACAATTTTAATGTTGTTCAAAAACAACCACAAAATTGTGGTTTTTCTCCAAGAACAAAAAAATAACAGAAAGGTATTATTTTGTCCAATAACACCAAATTAATTTGTTTAAAAAAATATTAGAAAACTCATCCAAACAGCTACAATATCGCTGTTTTTAACTCAAAAACAACTAAGACATTGTCCAAAAACATTTAAAAAATCTGAAATGTGTCGTCCAAAAACACTATTTTGAAATTTTGTTAATAAATTCATATCATTTTTATCCAAACTGTTCGAAATTGTTCTCCAAATTTTATTTCTCTTGATATTTTCTTACAATTTTAATGTAATTTTAACAGCCACGAAATTGTGGTATTGTTCAAAAACAAAAAGATAACAGAAAGGCCCATTTTGTCCACAAACACCAAATTAATTTGTTTAAAAAATGTTGGAGAACTTGTCTAAACAACTAGAAATATCGCCGTTTCTCGTCCAAAAACGACTAAAACATTACAGTTTTGTCCAAAAACGTTTAAGAAATACCCAATGTGTTGTCCAAAAACACTCTTTTAATATTTTATTAATAAATTTGTATCATTTCTATCCAAAAACTATTCGAAATTGTTCTCCAAAATTTATTTCTCTTGGTACTGTTTTACAATTTTAATGTTGTTCAAAAACGGTCACAAAATTGTAGTTTTTCTCCAAGAAGAAGAAATAACAGAAAAGTACCATTTTGTCCAAAAACACCAAATTAATTTGTTTAAAAATAATATTGAATAAGTTGTCTAAACAGCTATAATATCGCTGTTTAGCGTCCCAAAACAACTAAAACATTGCAGTCTTTGTTCAAAAACGTTTAAGAAATCCGCAATGTGTTGTTCAAAAACACTCTTATGACATTGTTTTAATAAACTCATATCGTTTTTTGTCCAAAAACTGTTCAAAATTGTTCTCTAAAATTTATTTCTCTTGGTAATTTCTTTAACAATTTTAGTATTGTTCAAAAACAACCACAAAATTGTGGTATTTCTCCAAAAACAAAAAAATAACAGAAAGACCCATTTTGTCCCCAAACACCAAATTAATTTGTTTAAAAATGATCTTGAATAAATAGTCTAAACAGCTAGAATATCGCAGTTTTTCGTCCAAAAACAACTAAAACATTGCAGTTTTTGTTCAAAAACGTTTAAGAAATCCGCAATGTGTGTTGTCCAAAAACAGTCTTTTGACATTGTGTTAATAAACTCTTATTGTTTTTATCCAAAAAACTGTTCGAAATTGTTCTCCAAAATTTATTTCTCTTGGTAATTTCTTCAACAATTTTAATGTTGTTCAAAAGCAGCCACAAAATTGTGGTATTTCTCCAAAAACAAAAAAATAACAGAAAGGCCCATTTTATCCACAAACACCAAAGTCATTTATTTAAAAATGATATTGAATAAGTTGTCTAAACAGCTAGAATTTCGCCGTTTCTCGTCCAAAAACGACTAAAACATTACAGTTTTGTCCAAAAACGTTTAATAAATCCGCAATGTGTTGTTCAAAAACTCTCTTTTGATATTTTATTAATAAATTCGTATCATTTCTATCCAAAAACTATTCGAAATTGTTCTCCAAAATTTATTTCTCTTGGTACTGTTTTACAATTATAATGTTGTTCAAAAACACCCACAAAATTGTGGATTTTCTCCAAAAACAAAATAATAACAGAGATTAATTTGTTTAAATATAACATTGAAAAACTTGAGTAAACAGCTAGAATATCGCTGTTTTTCGTCCAAAAAAAAAACGCAAACATTACAATTTTTGTCCAAAAACGTTGAAAAATCTGTAGTGTGTTGTTCAAAAACACTATCTTGTAATTTTGTCAAAAAACCTATATCCTAATTGTTACAATTTTATTGTTGGTCAAGAGTGGTCACAAAATTGTGGCTTTGCACCAAAAAGAAAAAAAAAATTTAACTTAAAACTGTCTTGTTCAGAAACGCCACATTAATTAATTAAAAAAATATTGAAGAACTTGTTCAAACAGCTAAAACATTGTACTTTTTGTCCAAAAACATCAAAAAATACGCAATTGGTTGTTCAAAAACTGTTGTCCAAAAACCGATAAGGTTTGTTTCTGTTCGTATCCTTATAAAAACGAATTGTTGTTCAAAAACAACCACACAATTGTGATTTCTGTTCAAAATATATTCGAAATTTAGTATTATATTGTCCAAAAACACTAAATTAATTTGATTAAAAAAATGTTGGAGAACTTGTCTAAACAACTAGAAATATCGCCGTTTCTCGTCCAAAAACGACTAAAACATTACAGTTTTGTCCAAAAACGTTTAAGAAATACCCAGTGTGTTGCCCAAAAACACTCTTTTGATATTTTATTAATAAATTCGTATCACAAAAACTATTCGAAATTGTTCTCCAAAACCTATTTCTCTTGGTACTGTTTTACAATTTTAATGTTGTTCAAAAACAACCACAAAATTGTGGATTTTCTCCAAAAACAAAACAATAACAGAATAGAATATCGCCGTTTTTCGTCCAAAAACAACTAAAACTTTGCAATTTTTGTCCAAAAACGTTAAAAAATCTGTAGTGTGTTGTTCAAAAACACTATTTTGATATTTTGTCAATAAATTTATATCCTTATTGTTACAATTTTATTGTTGGTCAAGAGTGGCCACAAAATTGTGGCACATTAATTAATTAAAAAAATATTGAAGAACTTGATCAAACAGCTACAACATTGTACTTTTTGTTCAAAAACGTCAAAAAATACGCAATTTGTTATCCAAAACACTTTTCCGATATTTTATTAATAAACTCATCTTGTTTTTGTTCAAAAACTATTGTCCAAAAACCGATAAAGTTTATTTCTCTTCGTATCCTCTTAAAAAAAATTGTTGTTCAAAAACAACCACACAATTGTAATTTTTGTTCAAAATATATTCACAATTTAGCATTATATTGTCCAAAAACACTAAAAATTAGTTATTTTCTTTAAGACTGAGTCTCTGGAATGCATTTAGAATTTCAGTGATTTCCTAATTAATCTCCAATTACCTCTAGAAATCAATCCTCCTAATCCAGCAGACAAAACCCAACATAATGTTACACAATTCACGTGTAAAACCTCATTAGATAGTCTATATTCATCCCCTTTGATTGAGTCGGAAGTTATCGTGCGTTATACATTACACCCTTTCACTCTAAAGTTAACACGGTTCACTACACCAGAACCGATATAGTGGTAGATTTACAACACTTTAATTTACAAAATAGGGTTGACGCACCTATTGCACCCTCCATTGATCCAATAAAAAAAATTATAAGCTACTTCCTCGTACTATTAAGTCGTAAAAAACACTTTTATTGCAAACGAAAGTTAAAAACAACATTTTTATGACAGGAAATGTCTGGATGGGGTTGTTGGCAAGACGAAAAGACTGTTTTATTATTAAAAAACAAATAGTATCGTGTGTTCATTTAAAAAACAATATGTAGACTGCTATCAATTTTCAAAATGTTACTTTGACAAAACAGACAAAAATTTGTGTATTAATCCGACTATTTATAATAAATGTGTACGACACAATTTTCATTCTCATGACTAGCTGCGAGTTTTTTTTTAATAAACAATCTGAGTAGGATTTTGAGATGTGGGCGAAATTTTTGAATTATTTATGTGGGAGATTAAGTAGGAGGCTTACATTAACGTTTCTGTATTAGGCAAAAATTTTAAAAAATGGCGTTATTAAGCAACTTCCTTAATTCTGTTATAATTAAATTTTGCTCAATGCATGGCCTACTTATATTAGTGTTTTCCAAAAATTTAAAAATATCTACAAAATTCTGTTTATTTAAATTGCAAACTGTTTATTTTACTTAAAGAAACAATAAAATTAACGATTTATTTTGACCTAAATTATAACGAAAATAAACAAAACGAAGTTATTGTACAGTTAGTAATCATTTAAGACAGTTCAATTAAAGTTTTATTTGTTTTAAATTGAGTAATAATCGTGTGTAAAAAAAAATTAATACTCTTCTCGACTATAACCCTCTACATAATTTAAATGGGTGTTGTATAATCTGACATACGTTGCCTGAAATATCACCCCTTGAGAATTTCAATATCACGTTTCTGATCTCATAACCTCCCTTATTTCCCTTAAGATTAACAATTAAGAAAATCTATGCCAACAATAATTCATTTCAAGCAAATAATAACAATATACATCTTGTACAAAATTATAATTTGTCTAGAAATACTTATAAAAGATTTAATAAGGATTGTTGTAAAAAAAAAACTGTGCGCTTTTTGAAGCTGCTCTATTACACCATAAAATTCTGGGATTTTTAGACAAATTATAGCAATTGGTTTAAGGCAGATTCTATGACATTTTACCCAAATTTTATTCGGCATTTTATTAGACAAATTTCAAATTACTAATTTTAGAAGCCAGAACTAATATTTAGTAATTTTAGAAAGTTTTAAAGCTGAAAGAAATTTTTGTTTTAATTTTTTATAACAATATAGACAAGGATTGACATTATTTTTTATTTTGAGAACCGGAAGCGTCATTTTACTAATTTTACAAAAATAGAAGTGACATTTCAGCAATTTTAGAAACCAAAAATAATATTTGTATAGTTTTTTTTTAAATAATAACAAAAATAACATTTTTTTCTGATTTTGAAAGCTGAAAATAGCTTTTTAACTATTTTCTAAACTGGAGATAAAAATTTTACTAATTTTAAAAGCCGGAGATCATATTTCGTATCAAATTTTAAATAAATAAATACAAAAACAGCTAACAATATAGTCTCTATTTTATTTTAAAAATCAGAGGCTCCATTTTATTATTTTTGAAAGCCAGAATTTTTACTAGTTTTAGAAACCGGTGGCAATACCTTACCAATTTTAAAGCCGAAAGCAACATTTTGTACTAATTATTATAACAATAAAGAAAACGATACCATTTTTTTTCTAAATTTTGAAGCCGGAGGCGACATTTTATTAATTTTAAAGCAATAGAGGTAATATTTAAGCAATTTTAGAAATCGAAAGCATTGTTTTTCACTAATTTATAAATTAATAACAATAAAAGTAACATTTTCTTAGTTTTAGAAGTCGAAAATGACATTTAGTACAATTAAGTAATCTTAAAAGTTGTAAACAACATTTTACTAACAATTATTGTAGTAACTGCAAGCGATGTCTTCTTACTAAATTCTGAAATTAATTAAAACAGTCATTTTTCTAATTTTAAAAAGCCAAAACAACATTTTACTAATCTTGAAAGCGGGATAAAAAACGCAGGAGGTGAAATCGCGTTCTCACATTTTAAATTTATTAAAATAGATAAAAAATCGGTATTCAATTTTAAAAAGCAAAAACAGAACCAATATTTACTAATTTTAGAAATCGGAGGTTGTGTTTTACTTATTTTTGAAGCCGAAATTAATTTTTATGCCATTTTATTTCTAATTTTGAGAATAAAAACAAAGACGAGTGACAATGTCGTCTTTTTTTTATTTTAAGAGCCTCAAGCTTTATTTTACCAACTTTAGAAACTAGATTAACCAATTACTAGTTTTAGAAGCTAAAGAAGCCATTATTTGCTTCTTAATTTTTATAGCAACAAAGACAAAAGTTTTTTTTAATTTTGGGCACCAGAAGCAATATTTTACTAATTTTAGAAACTGGAAGTGATATTTAAGCAATTTTAGTAATCGAAAAAAACATTTCTGATCAATTTCTGAATTAATAACAATTAAAGTGGCATTTTTGAATTTTAAAAACAAAAGGTAATATTTTTAAAACAAAAATTAAATAAATAATCACAAAAAAACATTGTTTTCTAATTTTGAATGCTGAAAATAATATTTTAACAATTTTCAAAGCTGGAGATACAGTTTTACTAATTTAAGAACTGCTGGAGGTAATATTTCATATCAAATTTTAAATAAATTAAAACAAAAACGACTAACAATGTCATCTTACTTCAATTTAAAGAGTCGCAAGCCTTATTTTACTAATTTTAGAAACTAGATTAACCATTTACTAGTTTTAGAAGCCGAAAGCAATATTTTTGATCAATTTATAAATTAATAACAAAGACAACAGTGTATTCTAAACTTTGAAAACTGATATTTTAACAATGTTCACAGCTGAAAGTAATTTTACTAATTTTAAAAGCCGAAGATCATATTTCGTATCAAATTTTAAATAAATAAATACAAAAACAGCTAACAATGTAGTCTCTATTTTATTTTAAAAGTCGGAGGCTCCATTTTATTATTTTTGAAAGCCAGAATTTTTACTAGTTTTAGAAACTAGTGGCAATACCTTACCAATTTTAAAGCCGAAAACAACATTTTGTACTAATTTTAATAACAATAAAGAAAACGATACCATTTTTTTTAAATTTTGAAGCCGGAGGCGACATTTTATTAATTTTAAAGCAATAGAGGTAATACTTAAGCAATTTTAGAAATCGAAAGCATTGTTTTTCACTAATTTATAAATAAATAACAATAAAAGTAACATTTTCTTAGTTTTAGAAGTCGAAAATGACATTTAGCACAATTAAGTAATCTTAAAAGCTGTAAACAACATTTTACTAATTATTATTGTAGTAACTGCAAGCGATGTCTTCTTACTAAACTCTGAAATTAATTAAAACAGTCATTTTTCTAATTTTAAAAAGCCAAAACAATATTTTACTAATTTTGAAAGCGGGATAAAAAACGCAGGAGGTGAAATCGCGTTCTCACATTTTAAATTTATTAAAATAGATAAAAAAATCGGTATTCAATTTTAAAAAGCAAAAACAGAACCAATATTTACTAATTTTAGAAACCGGAGGTTGTGTTTTACTTATTTTTGAAGCCGAAATTAATTTTTATGCCATTTTATTTCTAATTTTGAGAATAAAAACAAAGACGAGTGACAATGTCGTCTTTTTATTATTTTAAGAGCCTCAAGCTTTATTTTACCTTTAAGAAACTAGATTAACCAATTACTAGTTTTAGAAGCTAAAGAAGCCATTATTTGCTTCTTAATTTTTATAGCAACAAAGACAAAAGTTTTTTTTAATTTTGGGCACCAGAAGCAATATTTTACTAATTTTAGAAACTGGAAGTGATATTTAAGCAATTTTAGTAATCGAAAAAAACATTTCTGATCAATTTCTGAATTAATAACAATTAAAGTGGCATTTTTGAATTTTAAAAACAAAAGATAATATTTTTGAAAGAAAAATTAAATAAATAATCACAAAAAAACATTGTTTTCTAATTTTGAATGCTGAAAATAATATTTTAACAATTTTCAAAGCTGGAGATACAGTTTTACTAAGTTTAGAACTGCAGGTAATATTTCATAACAAATTTTAAATAAATTAAAACAAAAACGACTAACAATGTCATCTTACTTCAATTTAAAGAGTCGCAAGCCTTATTTTACTAATTTTAAAAACTAGATTAACCATTTACTACTTTTAGAAGCCGAAAGCAATATTTTTGATCAATTTATAAATTAATAACAAAGACAACAGTGTATTCTAACTTTGAAAACTGATATTTTAACAATGTTCACAGCTGGAAGTAGTTTTACTAATTTTAAAAGCCGAAGATCATATTTCGTATCAAATTTTAAATAAATAAATACATAAACAGCTAACAATGTAGTCTCTATTTTATTTTAAAAGTCGGAAGCTCTATTTTAATATTTTTGAAAGCCAGAACTTTTACTAGTTTTAGAAACCGGTGGCAATACCTTACCAATTTTAAAGCCGAAAACAACATTTTGTACTAATTTTTATAACAATAAAGAAAACGATACCATTTTTTTCTAAATTTTGAAGCCGGAGGCGACATTTTATTAATTTTAAAGCAATAGAAGTAATATTTAAGCAATTTTAGAAATCGAAAGCACTGTTTTTCACTAATTTACAAATTAATAACAATAAAAGTAACATTTTGTTAGTTTTAGAAATCGAAAATGACATTTAGTACAATTAAGTAATCTTAAAAGCTGTAAACAACATTTTATTAATTATTATTGTAGTAACTGCAAGTGATGTCTTCTTACTAAATTCTGAAATTAATTAAAACAGTCTTCTAGTTTTCTAATTTTAAAAAGCCAAAACAATATTTTACTAATTTTGAAAGCGGGATAAAACGCAGGAGGTGAAATCGCGTTCTCACATTTTAAATTTATTAAAATAGATAAAAAATCGGTATTCAATTTTAAAAAGCAAAAACAAAACCAATATTTACTAATTTTAGAAACCGGAGGTTGTGTTTTACCTATTTTTGAAGCCGAAATTCATTTTTATACCATTTTATTTCTAATTTTGAGAATAAAAACAAAGACGAGTGACAATGTCGTCTTTTTTTTATTTTAAGAGCCTCAAGCTTTATTTTACCAACTGTAGAAACTAGATTAACCAATTACTAGTTTTAGAAGCTAAAGAAGCCATTATTTGCTTCTTAATTTTTATAGCAACAAAGACAAAAGTTTTTTTTTAATTTTGGGCACCAGAAGCAATATTTTACTAATTTTAGAAACTGGAAGTAATATTTAAGCAATTTTAGTAATCGAAAAAAACATTTCTGATCAATTTCTGAATTAATAACAATTAAAGTGGCATTTTGGAACTTTAAAAACAAAAGGTAATATTTTTATAATGAAAATTAAATTAAAAATAACAAAAAAAAAATGTTTTTTAATTTTGAAAGCTGAAAATAATATTTTAGCAATTTTCAAAGCTGGAGTTACAGTTTTAGTAATTTTAGAACTGGAAGTAATATTTCATAACAAATTTTAAATAAATTAAAACAAAAACGACTAACAATGTCATCTTCCTTCAATTTGAAGAGTCGCAAGCCTTATTTTACTAATTTTAGAAACTAGATTAACCATTTACTAGTTTTAGAAGCCGAAAGCAATATTTTTAATCAATTTATAAATTAATAACAAAGACAACAGTGTATTCTAAACTTTGAAAACTGATATTTTAACAATGTTCACAGCTGGAAGTAGTTTTACTAATTTTAAAAGCCGGAAGTCATGTTTCATATCAAAGTTTAAATAAATAAATACAAAAACAACTAATAATGTCGTCTCTATTTTATTTTAAGAACCGGAGACTCTCTTTTATTAATTCTGAAAGCCAGAACCAACACATTTACTAGTTTTAAAAACCGGTGGCGATATTTTAGTCATTTCTAAAGCCAAAAGCAACATTTTGTACTAATTTTTGTAACAAAAAAGAGAAGAATATCATTTTTTTCCAAATTTTAAAGCACGAGACGACTTTTTATTAATTTTTAAAAAATGGAAGTAATATTTAAAGAATTTTAAAAATTCGAAAGCAATTTTTTAATAAATTTCTAAATCAATAACAATAAGAGCAACATTTTTTTAACTTTAGGAAATTTTAATAATTGAAGAAGCTGAAAGAAATGTTTTCTTCTTGAATTAATTAAGTCAAAGTCTTTTTTTTATTTTAAAAGCCCAAAAATAACATTTTACTAATTAGGACGTTGAAAGCCGGAGACGATATCATTTTTCACATTTTAAATTTATTAAAATAAATGTGACATCAGTATTCAATTTAAAAAAACAAAAGCAGAACCAACATTTACTAATTTTAGAAACTGCAGGTTATATTTTACCCATTTTTGAAACCGAAAAGACTTAATTTTTGTAACATTTTATTTCCAATTTTAAGAGCTAGAGGCAATATTTTACTATTTCTAGAAAGTGAAAGTGTTATTTAAGCTATTTTGTTAGTAAAAAAAGACATTTGTGATTAATTATACATTTAGTATAATTAGTAACATTTTTTGGTCTCCGAAGCCGAAAACAACATAGTTTTTAAATTTTAAAAGCTGAAAAATAATACTTTAACTAATTTTTAAATCTGTAGATAAAATTTACTAATTTTAAAAGCCCTGAAGTAATATTTCATATCAAATTTTAAATAAATTAAAACAAAAACAACTAACAATGTTGTTTTTATTTTATTTCCAGAGCCAGAGTTTTGATTTTACTAATTTTCGAAAGCGCAGGCGATATTTTACCCATTTTATTTCCAATTTTAAGAGCCGGAGATAACATTTTACTAATTTTAGAAATTGGAGGTAAAAGTATTTTACTAATTTTAAAAGCCTGATATCATATTTTATATCAAATTTTAAATAAATAAAAACAAAAACTACTAACAATATTGTCTTTCTTCTATTTTGAGAGTTAAAAGCTTCAATTTTCTAATTTTAAAAACTAGATTAACCAATTACTAGTTTTAGAAGCCGGTGGCGCCATTATTTGCTTTTGAATTTTTATAACAACAAAAACAAAAATGATATTTATAATTTTCGTTAAATTTTATACGTTAGAAATAATATTTTAGTAATTTAAATAATATCTAAGCAATTTTTGAAATTAAAAGGAACACTTCTGACCAAAAGTAAAATTGTAGATACTAATTTCAAAAGCTAGAAGCGCTATTATTACTAATTTTTATAGCCGATAATATTTCTTTACGTTTCAAATTGAAAAAAAAACAAACAAAAGTAGTTTGTTTTCCACTATTATTGGTAGTTAAAAGCAACATTTTACTAATTGCAAAAACCGAAGACTCTAGAATATTCTAGAATGTTTAGAATAACGCAATTTTAGAAAATTTGAAAAACCTCGATTTATTACTAAACCTGAATTTGTTATGTTATCGCTCCATAAAATGTTCTAGAATGTTTAAAACCATTGTGTAAAATAAACCAAATATCATCTAGATTGTTCTGAAATAATTGTTTATTATATAAAAAACATTCTAGAATGTTGAGAATAACGTAAATTTGATAGTACGGTAAAAAATAATAATCTAGATTATTCTAGAATGTTTAGAACAATGCAAATATATTCTAGAAAATTTGAAAAACCTCGATTTATTACTAAACTTGAATTTGTTTTGCTATCGCTCCATAAAATATTCTAGAATGTTTAAAACCATTGTGTATAATAAACCAAAAAAAAATCTGGATTGTTCTGAAATAATTGTTTATTATATAAAACATTCTAGAATGTTGAGAATAATCTAGAATATTCTAGAATGTTTAGAACACTGCAAATATATTTTAGAAAATTTGAAAAACCTCGATTTACTACTAAACATAAATTTGTTTTACTATCGCCCCATAAAATGTTTCTATTATTAATTTTTGGAGCCGAAGGCGACATTATTATTAGTGGTGACTATTTATAGTAAAAATCGTTATTTCCGACATGTTTTTCCTGTTTATTATTACAATTACAATAGTATGTAAGGTCAAGGTTTAACAATCGACGTAAAATTTCTCTTTTTGAAATGTAGGAGAATTCATATAAGTGCTAGGTCAAACGAAATCATTTGACAAACACTGAAATCAATCCCCTTTTTCTACCACCTGTTAAATGGAAATCTGAACATTTTGAACGAATTTAGAACACACGGAGGGTTATAGAATCGAATTTATTACTCCCAAGAGATCTGAAAGATACTAATCATTTTTTTAAAGATGAGTTAACCTACTGGAAAGATTCCAAGAGATTTAATTAATGATGAAAACCGTTTCATAATTTTGTACAGGAAATAGGAATGTTGGAAAGTAGTAAATGAATTTTTATGGTTTGTGCAAACTTTTACTTTCAAAGATATTTTCCGCTATTTAAAACAGGTGCTTGCAAAGTAGTTTATTTTTAAAAAATACAGTAGAATACAATTCATCCGAACGATTTAGGGTATTTTTTTAAAAGAAGTAGAATCCAGATTAAAACAAATTTTTTTTACAAATATGTTGTTCGTTTTTGAACAATTAAATACGATTCTCAGGTAACAAAAAAACAACAATTTTGTGGCTGTGTTTAGCCAAGAACGATATTTTTGTTTTTAGATAAAACCAATCTATTTATGTTGTTCTATAATATTTTAAGAGTTTTTGTAAGCAAGAAAACACCACGTTTTTGGACAATCTACTAAGATTTTTGAACAATAACAAACCAATTAAACAAAATTAGCAGTTTTTAATGTTTTTGGGCAAAAAATCACTGAATTTCTATTGAAAATATAAAGAGAATACCAAAATTTAAACAAAACTGATTAGTTTATTAACAAAATAGTGTTTCTGGACAACACATTGCGGATTCTTTAACGTTTTTGAACAAAAACTACAATGTTTTGGTGGTTTTTGCAGGAAAAAAAAACAGCTGTTAAACACAAAAACTATCTTAGGCAGTTAATTAAGCAAAAATAATTTACAATAATAATTACAATATAAATTTAACAAATTTCTATGTGACAATTTGTCTGTTTTTGGACAATAAAACACCATTTTTTTGGTAGTAAAAACCAACAATATTTTCATTTGTTTTCATTTGTCAAAGCAAAAAAACGCAAATTTGTGTCGTCTTTACTTTTAAAGAACTTATCAAAATGTACCAATATTTTTGAACAACACGGTACCAAGTTTCTGAAAGTTATTGATAAAAAAATGAAAACTGTTTTAAGTATTTTAGATTCGCCTATTTTTTTAAACTGATAACACAATAACCAAATTTCTTTTTTCCTTTGAAAAGAAAACACAATGGCTGTTTTTGAACAACACAACACAAAATTTTACATTGTTTTTACAAAAACCACCTGACTGTTTTGAACAGTAATAAAATTTGAAGAAAATATCACTGAAAGTTTTTGGAAAATTTCGGATAGTTTTTAGACAGATACAATATGAGTTTATTAACAAAATATCAAAAATATCGTTTTTGGACAACACAAAAAAATTTTTTTAATGTTTTTGGACAAAACCGACGATGTTTTAGTTGTTTTTACGCAAAAACCAACAGTATTCCAGTTCGTATAACCAAAAAAAAAACAATTTTAGACAGTAATAAGATAAATTTGACAATTTTTGTCTGTTTTTGGACAATAAAACAGCATTTTTGGTAACAGAACAACAATATTTTCGTTTGATTTCAAAGCGTTTTTGTGAACAAAACAAATTTTTTGTCGTTTCTGAACAATTATGTCAATATTTTTGAACAACACAATACCAAATTTCTAAAAATTATCGTTAAGAAATTATTCTAATTATAAAAAGTACTAATTTTTTGAGTGTATTACATTAGAATAAATTTTTGGACAAAAAAGTTTGTTGTTTTTGGATACAACAATTTGGTATTATTTTTTGGACAAAAACGATTAGAATTTTAACCAAAATTGCAACAATATCGAGTTTGTTAGACAAGAGACAAGATCGCCTTCTTTTAACAAGTTAATTTGGTGTTTTTGGACAATACAATACTATTTTTTTACCCTAAAAATCACAAACTAGTTGCTGTTTTTGAACAACAACAAGACGTTTAAAGAATGTAAAAATAGAACAAATTTTAAACATTTTTAAAGAACAGTTTTTGAACAAAACCGACCGGACTACCACAATATCAAAAAACAAATTTTCTTAGTCTTTTATCTAAAACCTTTTAACACTACTTACAACGACCAACATGTACTACCAACAAAAATGTTGTTCAAAGTCGTTATAACGATTTTTCACTGTACTTTACTCACAATTTTTTTAAAACTATCGCCTTCTGCTCCTCCAAATTTTAATAAAAAAAACTTTCTAAACAAACAAATACAATTGATTAAACACTGCGAATAACGACCAACAGAGCAATTATCAAAAATACAAAAGTGAGTAAAGAAACTATTTCTTTCTGTATCTACGGTCATTAGTTGTCATAGCTAAAAGCCGCCAAATTTAAAAATATAAAAGCGCTTTTCAAACAAAACAGCTATACTATGTAAAATATCTCACTCGCTAAAGCTCGTTCGTGCTCTAAAGTCTCGGTTATTAAGGATTTGTCTTAATATCCTTGCTTATAGAATAACTATTTTAATCTACTCAAATATAACTGTCGTCTATGACAATACAAAAAAATAATCTACAGTGAAAACCAGTTATAACGACTCAGTTTTGTAGAACGTAATGTAATAGATATCTAAAAACTATTGGCTATTAAGACCAAAATAAGGTCAGTTTTAAGTTGGTATTTCACAAAACCAACTTTATAATAAATAATTTATTTGTTTATAAAAGATTTTAAATTATTTAAATCCCTGAAATGTGAGAAATTAAAACTAAGTTTGTATGTTTTTATTCAGAAAATAAACAATACGTAATAAACTTGTCTTCACCCACATTTAAACACGACCTTGACATTTTTTTTATTTAAACACACGTACCAACACAACAAAACAAAATTCAGCACGAGTTTTAGATTTTTGCTAAAAATAAATTTCGGCTAAAAATAGTGTCGTTAAATAATATTGCAAATAAACAACAATCATAATTAGTAAACAAAGTTATAACAATAAACAAAACGTAACAACAAAATTATATAGGCGGAGACAAATCTAAGTCGTGTCTTTGATTGATTAATACACTTGTCAGAATGATAAATAAATCATATTTAGGAATTTTGTTTTTGTATCCAGTACCAACCCTTAAAAACAAAAAATAACAAAAATTTTGACATATTAACCAAGTACCAACCCTTGAAAACCAAAAACGGCAACAAATAAATAAAAACAAAAATAGTTTTTTAGTTTTTTAACCAGTACCAACCCTTAAAACCAAAAAAAAACAAAACTTTTGACACTAACTAAATACCAACCCTTGAAACCGAAAAACAATAACAAATTTGTCCCAATATAACGGCATAATAAATACAACAATAGTTTATTAATGTTCTGTTTGTACCCATTGCCAACCCCTAAAACCTAAAACTCCCAAAAATTTGACACACTAACCAAATACCAACCCTTGAAACCGAAAAACAACAACAAATTTGTCCCACTATTACCAATATAACGGCAAAAAACTGAATGTTTGGTATTTTTTACCGTTACAGCCGCGTTTGTCGTCCCGAAAAATACCTGTAGCACCTCCCCACGTCCCTATCGACTTACCTTCAATGCAGACGACATGATCCCTTATCTGCTGGGCAACCAACCCATCTGGTATCAAATCAATCAGATCGTAAATAGCATAAATCGACGGATGGACACTTTCAAATCTTTGAATCTCCTGACGGATCGCCAAGGAGTTGTTGAGGAACGGCTGAAGTTGGCCTCGTGAATTCATTATGACACACTTTCAAAACATTGTCACTGTGGTTTCGACGCACTGCACTAGGAGGTGGTGTATTTACGTGAAAACATCCAGAGAGGTTAGGATGAGACGTCCGTACACTCCCACCGCACGAACTCCATTTGTGTTTTGGCTAAGGTAGCGACAAAATGTGGAGGAGGTGGCGAATGGAGGCGGCTACAGAGAGGTAATAGCTTGGGGGATGGGTTTGACTACTGACACAAAGAGGGCGCTAATAACCACAATTGACAGATCTACCAATCCACAGATGGCGTCACACTATTTAAGTTAAAAGTCTCTCAATTAATTAATTTAAATAATTTAACAGAGTTTATTACAAATTATAAAATAAATATAATAATTAAATCAATTAAGAGTGTTGTTTCCAAATTTAAAAAAATATTTTTAGAATACATATTACAGGTTTCTTCTTTTCAAAATGCAGTGCCGGACTGGCCCTAATTTCAAAAATATTAAAATTAAAAATTTTTTAATATAATATTTATACAAGGTTGACCAACGAATAAAAACAGACCCCAAAATTGTAAAAATAATAAAAAAAGGTGTCCATATGAGATAATTTTTTGTAATTTTTAACAAAATAGCGATAAAATCAACAAAATTTTTTTTAGATGTTATCCGACATTTTGTTTTATTAAATTTTTAATGCTTCTTTAGGGCTTAAATCTGCAGTTAAATTTGATTTTTAGCAGTGTTCTTGTTTTCAAAATAAAAAAAAATATTTTTAAAAACTGCCTAAGTTTGAGTCAAACTAGCCTTCTAGTGGTAACATTTAGACCCATGAGTTATTGAGGGAAGAAATTTCTTCCCTCAATAACGCACGTGTCTACGTCTCTAAAAGGCATCTCGCATTTGTTAGTTGTTAATAGATTTCAGTTTTTATAAATTGTTAGTAAGGATTCTAAATTTTTAAAAACTGTCTTCTGTGATTTCAAATTTTTGTAAAACTGTTACTTGCCGCTTTAAATTTTAATAAAAATGTTGTCTTTGGTTTTAGTTGTTTTTTGTAAATAATAGAAAATCAAATGCATTTATTGTTAGAAAAATAATTTAAAAAATTAAGACTCTAAGACAAAGAAAAACAAAAATTCTTAGATGGAAAAGAAGAACATAAAAAATTCTTAAAATACAAGAAACAGTTATAAAAAACAAAAAAGATTTTAATAGAGCTTGATAAACGTCGCCGACGTTTTAGGGGAAAAAAAATAAGAAACTGTAATTAAAGAAAAACAAAGAACTTAAAAAATTAGATTAGAAGAAAAAGAAGAGCTGTAAAAGGTTCTAGCATAATGAAAAACGATTCTAAAGAAGCTTAAAAAAATACGATTGAAAAAAAAGTCTGGAAAATTTTAGAGGAAATAGAATAACAAAGACTAAAAGACGATAAAAAACAGAAAAAAAATAGAAGATTCAGAAAAACTGCTTAAAAAAAAAGAAGAACAAAACAATAATGTTTTAAAAGTGTAAGAAACAATTCTAAAAAGACAAAAGATAATTTGTCATTTGGAATGACTATTAGAAGAGCAAAAAAAAAATTCTGAAAAAAATTAAAAAACTAAAAAAAATACAAGAAATGACAAGTAAAAAAATTAAAAACGACGTTTAGAAAAAGAACTAAAAAAAAAACTTCTAGAAAAACAAAAAACTATTCTAAAAGAGTTCGTTTTTGTTTTTAATGCGCTTGTCTGTCTCTGTTTAACACATTATCCATATGACATAGCAACAGAAACAACAATGTGTTAAACAGAGACAGACAAGCGCAATAACAAGAAAAACGAACTATAGCTAACGTGGAGAAGACCATTTATAGCAACAAAAAAAGGAGGTGCCATAAGGGCACATATATTGATTAAACAATACAAGAGCGCCAAATTGGGCGCATAAAAGAACAGTGATACATAGTACAATAGGAACAAGTGGTACACATTGTATAGTATGTTGGTTGCCAGCTAAGTTTCCAATCAAGGACCGGTCTCGGATAAGTATAGATGCAGTATAAACAGGAAAACAAGCAGGCATTGGCAGGGATGAATCCATCAAGGCCTGCTAGAGAGTCGGTGGTGTAGGCGACAAATCGATATAACGGGGAATTAGAGGAAAAGAGAGCTTGGTCTTTTGGCATTCCTTGAGAGCAGGTAACGGTATATGCAACAAAGTAAGTTTTGGTAAGATGTTCACCATGTTTAGGAAATTAACTCTTCTAGGAAACAGAGGGGGCTCTAGATCTTTCGTGAAAGGCAGGAGCAAGTCCAGTGGGTAATCTTGTACAGAGGTGAGATCAAATGGATTTGGGTAAATATAAGAAGGTCTAGACGTTCATCTTCAAAACGAGTACACGATATTAGGCGGTGAGGGTCATCTACCACCCCACATGAAGCGCAATTTCCGTCATGTGCTTTCCCAATTCTTAAGAGATGAATTTTAAAATTTCCATAACCGGAGAGTAACTGGGATAATCCCCAGTCAGCGCGACGTTGAAACCCAGGGAACAAATGCATAAGTGATGCGTCCTTTTTGGGAGTTCTCCCATCTATATTGCCATATGTCTAGTATTAATAGGTCAAGATATTGTTTTAGATGTCTCACGCTGTCAAACTCTGTCATATCCAATCTTGTGTCCAAAAAATTTGCTGTGCCTTTTCTTCGGATTGACCTGGTGCAAGAAATTTTGGCAATTTCTAAATCCAGAGGAGGAATACCGGCAAGTACTCCAGCGGCATCAGTAGATACAGACGAGTAACATTTTGCTATTATCCTAGAGGCGGCCTCATACAGAGACAACAGTTTGCGTTGAATTGCTGAGATTGTGAGTCTAGAAGCCCACACCTCAGCAGCATAGGATGCTATGGGGACTACCGCTTGCCTATAGGAGATTCCAATTCGCTCTAACGTACTTTCGAAGAGTTATGATAATGTGGCTCTCTGGCATACAGTATTAATATGTTGTTGGAATTTTAGATTCCTGTCTATACTTATGCCTAGATATCTGAAGCATTCAACCACTTCGAGATGAGAGACTTCAATACGTATTTTTATATCCCTGTTGTGCACTCTTTTAGGGGACGAATTAATAATCATAATCGTGGTCTTGTTTACTGAGATTTCTAACTTGAATTTGTGAGCCCAGGCTTCCAGGAACTGAGTCGCTCCCTGTAGCTTTATTTTATCTTATTTATAGCAACAGCTGAAATAAAGATTGTTTGCAAAAATTTCTACATAACTGCCAGAAAGACGTATCTTTATATAAGCGGCGCTAAGACAATGAGCGAACAGTTAGTAAAAACTCGACAAGAAATTGAAGAGCGAGCGGCTTATTGAAGCAACAGCAATTGTATTTCTTACTGTGTATATCTCGAGTTATTTATTTTTTAAATTGTTGTATGTATTTGTGTATACAGTAGAAATAAATTCTCTTTTATTAACTCAACTCTTTAAACCAAAAAAACTTTGAATTTTTACATTTATTTCAGTATTATTCTGTTTTTTTAATTGATTAAAATGTCCCAAAAAACTTTTTTAAATTTAAAAATCGTTTGGTAAAGACAAATATTAGTTTAGAATAAGAAAAATAAACGGCAAAATATTTCGAAGCTGTTTTGCAAAGACCTTGGCCTGACCCGTTCTGGTCAAAGAACCCCAAATTGCCAAATATTTCAATTCGAAATATTTTTTTCTCAAATTGTTGCTAACCAAACTGCCCAATTAACACCCACAGTCAAGGTCATCTTAATTAGTTTAGAACTAATTTGTTTGATTTTTAAGCCCCTACAGCTAGTTTAAGCGATAAGTCAAAAATTTGACTCTTCAGCCTTGATTTCAATTTTTTTTTGAATTTAGAACAAGTCAGGCACGCAATTTCGAAATAATCTGTGCAGTTTTCGTTGTGCAAAGAGTGAAATGTGATTAGTTTGTTGTTCAGCAGCGGTCGTTGGCCATCTAACCGGTCTTGACGCTTGTTGAACACTAGATTTATAATAAAAGAGAAGATATTCACAACAAAACAGTGATTCAGAGTTGTCTTCTCTAAAACGAAGCAGCTACAATCAAAAAATGTAAGTAGATTTTGAAAATTTTGACGAAATTTTGACTCTTATGTAATCAAAATTTTAGTAAAAACCTTGAATTTTGTAACTTTAAATTATTTATAAATAGTTTTTACACTTAAGTAACCTTAATTTAATCTGTCAAGGACAATTATTATAAATAATTTATCTGAAATAAACAATTTTTTGATAGATTTTAAAAATGGTCAAAATTTTTATAATTTTGGCTATTTTTGCCACTTCTGGATATACCACAGATCCTGAAATTGAAACTGAAGAACTCCGAGCACGTGACTTTCTTCAAGTTCTCAATAAAAAAAATGAAGAAAGTAGTAATAAACTCGCTTTAGCTGAATGGGCCTATGCGTCAAATATCACAGATACCAACTTACAAAACAAGGTAAAAAAACTTTTGTTTTATTTTTTGAAAAAACAAATTTTGTTTTAGTTATCTGTAAGTGCCGAAATAGCAAAAGAGCGGAAAAAAGACTGGGAGGAAGTGATCAAATTCAATTGGCACACATTTTCAGATCCGGACTTAAAACGCCAATTTAAGAAATACTCAAAATTAGGATCTGAAGCCCTCCCTGAAGAGAAACTAAATCGCTTGAATAAAATCATAAGCGAGATGCAAAAAATCTACTCGACTGCCAAAATCTGCGATTTTGAAAATAAAACCTGTGATCTTTCACTCGAACCGGAATTGACCCGAATTTTGGCAAATTCTCGAAATCCTGAAGAGATGAAACACGTCTGGCTCGAATGGAGAAACGCTGTAGGCCCTCATTGTAAAATTCTCTTCGAAGAATACGTTGAGTTATCAAATGAAGCAGCTCGTCTAAACAATTTTACAAATAATGCTGAAAACTGGTTAGATAATTACGAAGATCCTCAAATTCGGGCCCAAATCGAGTCGCTTTGGGAGCAACTAAAGCCCCTCTATTTGCAAATTCACGCCTACGTCAGACATCAACTTCGGAAACAATACGGCGATGTTGTTCCTGAAAAAGGACCAATACCGGCACATCTTCTAGGTACTTCTAACACGGATAACACTTTTCTGAAAAAATTTTTTTAGGTAATATGTGGGCGCAAAAATGGCGCGCCGTCTCCGAATTTAGCCTCCCTTATCCTGAGAAAAAAGACGAAGATATTACAGCAGAGCTGAAAAAACAGAATTACACTGCTGTAAAAATTTTCAGGACAGCTGAGGATTTTTTCAAGTCGATTAATCTCACTGAAATGCCTGAAACATTTTGGGAACGTTCGATTTTGACAAAGCCTGACGATCGGGAAATTGTTTGTCATGCTTCAGCTTGGGATTTTTCAGATAGAAAAGATTTCAGGATTAAACAATGCACTGAAATTACTCTTGAACATTTCATAACGGCTCATCATGAAATGGGACATGTCGAGTATTTCATCCAGTATAAAAATCAACCAATTTCGTTTAGAGAAGGGGCAAATAGCGGTATTTTTTTTTTTTTTTCAAAATGACGGGGAGAATTGAAACACATTTTTTTCAGGATTTCATGAAGCAGTCGGCGATTTAATTGCGCTTTCAGTCGAGTCACGTCAACATTTACGTAAATTAGGTCTTCTGAAAACTGAAACCGACGATCCTGAAAATATTATAAATAATCTATTTCAAATTGGGTTAGATAAAATTGTGTTTTTACCTTTTGGTTATTTAATGGATTTATGGAGATGGGATGTATTCGAAGGCAAAATAACTCCAGATGAATATAACTGTAAATGGTGGGAATTGAGGGAAAAATATCAGGGAATTGAGCCTCCTGTTAACAGGAGTGAGCAGGATTTTGATCCTGCTGCTAAGTATCACATTGTTGCGAATGTTCCCTACATCAGGTAAACAACTCGCAACGAGTGAACAACTAATCCGCGGACACAAACCGGTCTGCAGTTTCCTGGTTAAAAGTCAACAATTTTTTTTAGGTATTTTGTGAGTTTCGTGATCCAGTTTCAATTCCATAAAGCCGTTTGTGAAAAAGCCGGACAGTATGACCCTAACGACCCTTCAAAAGCTCTACACCAGTGTGACATTTACCAAAATACTGAAGCTGGAAATGCTCTTAAGTAATTTTTTTGATTTTTTTTTATGTAGAATTTTTTTTTTTTTGTTTTTTTAGGAAAATGCTTCAGTTGGGCTCGTCTAAGCCTTGGCCTGATGCAATTGAAGCATTGACTGGTCATAGAAATATGGATGCTAGCGCCCTTTTAGAGTACTTTAAACCGTTGCAAAAATGGCTGGAGAAGGAAAATGAGAAAAATGGAGTTTTTATCGGATGGGAAAAATCGACAAAGGGTAAAAATCTCTTTTTTAAAATTTTTGACTTATTTTTGATTATTTACAGTCTGTGTTAACTCGAAGAAAGAAAAACAAAAGACGAAATAAATAAAGCTGAATCAATTTTAAGGTGCTATGTACTTCAATATTTTTTTTTAGAATAGAAAAATAAATTGTTTATAATTCTTTTTATTTTTTAATAATTTTTATGAGAGTTACAAAATTAATCTAGTTCTAATCTAATTTTAGTTTCTCTGAAATGTAAAATTTGGAGTTCTATAATATCTTATTATAGCACTGGACATAATAGCTATTAAAGCACCCTATAAATGTTATAAATTTTGCAGCACGAATTTAAATTTATAACATTTTTTTAAATTAGTTTTTTAAAATTAAAAATTAAAAACAACTAGAAAAATAGTCAAAAAGTGGTGTGATCTGACGTTTAAATTTTTTGTCTTTGACCGTTTGCGCAGCGTGTTTAAATAAAACCGGCGTTTTTAAATGAGAATTTAGTATTCTATATAATATAACAATATTTTTTAAATTTGATTTGAAAGAATTTTAATAAAAATTTTTTACACTTTTTGTTTTACCACTTTGATCACGTTTATGACGTCACAATAAATGTCTAAAGCTTATTCAAGGTTTGTACAATCAAGAAATTTAATTATAAAAATATCATCTTGTATTTTTGACTTTTAAAAAAAATATGTTTTTATAGACAAATTCTGAAACTCGCTTGAGACACAACCTGACATAACCTGACCTGACGTGACCTAACCTGACATAACTTTATAAAAAAAAATAGTAAAACTTTGTATAAACACTTTCTGCTTCTCAAAAAACTTCTTTCTATCTCTCAAAAAAATTTATTTAAAAATTGCGACTACAGTTTTTTTATCTTTGGCTGTTTGCGCAGCGTTTTTAAATAATATCAGCGCTTTTTTTAAAAAAATGATTTAATAATTAATGACTGGCTTTATCTACTAATCCAAGAAGGTTAAATAATCAATGACCGGCTTCATCTACTACTCCAAGAAGGTTAAGTGGGGCAATAACTAACTTTATCTACTCCAAGAAGGTTAAATAAGTAACAGATTAGAGGCTAAAATCCGTTGTTTCTACCAGAGAAATCAGTAGGCGTTGCATATTTAAAATACTCATTTGTAATTGGCTAATTTTCAAAATCAACCAATTACAGGTTGAATCTAATAATTCGTAATTGGTTAAATTTCAACATAGACCAATCACAAGTGAGGATTTTATATTTCTAACGGTTTACGGTTTCTTTCTAATAAAAAAAATATATAGATATTTATCTACTCCAAGAAGATTTAATTATTAATGACTGGCTTCATCTACTAATCCAAGAAGGTTAAATAATCAATGACAGGCTTACTACTCCAAGAAGGTTAAGTAAGGAATAACTAACTTCATCTACTGCAAGAAGGTTAAATAAGTAACAGATTAGAGGCTAAAATCCGTTGTTTCTACCAGAGAAATCAGTAGGCGTTCGTATTTGAAATACTCATTTGTGATTGGCTAATTTTGAACATCACCCAATTACAGGTTGAATCTAATGATTCGTAATTGATTAAATTTTAACATCGACCAATCACAAGTGAGGATTTTATATTTCTAACGGTTTACGGTTTCTTTCTAATAAAAAAAATATATAGATATTTATCTACTCCAAGAAGATTTAATTATTAATGACTGGCTTTATCTACTAGTCCAAGAAGGTTAAATAATCAATGAACGGCTTCATCTACTACTCCAAGAAGGTTAAGTGGGGCAATAACTAACTATATCTACTCCAAGAAGGTTAAATAAGTAACAGATTAGAGGCTAAAATCCGTTGTTTCTACCAGAGAAATCAGTAGGCGTTCGTATTTGAAATACTCATTTGTAATTGGCTAATTTTGAACATCAACCAATTACAGGTTGAATCTAATGATTCGTAATTGGTTAAATTTCAACATCGACCAATCACAAGTGAGGATTTTATATTTCTAACAGTTTACGGTTCCTTTTTAGTAAAAAAATATATAGATATATATCTACTCCAAGAAGGTTTAATAATTAATGACTGGCTTCATCTACTAATCCAAGAAGGTTAAATAATTAATGACCGGCTTTATCTACTACTCCAAGAAGGTTAAGTAAGCAATAACTAACTTCATCTACTCCAAGAAGGTTAAATAAATAACAGATTAGAGGCTAAAATCCGTTGTTTTTACCAGAGAAATCAGTAGGCGTTCGTATTTGAAATACTCATTTGTGATTGGTTCATTTTCAAAATTAACCAATCACGGATTAAATCTAACGATTTGTGATTGGTTAAGTTTCCTGGTTTCTGACATCAATGTTTAGATTCTTTGATTGGATGGTTTGTTTGGTGGGGATAACTTTCACTAGACTTAAAAAGCCTTTGATTGTTAAATGTTCAAGCTACCTAATTTTGAAAATTAACTAGCAAATTGTCCAGAAATTTTTTTTTAAGAACTAAATGTAATAAAAAGAAATTTAGAATGTTTCTTGTCTCATTTCAATTTTTAACAAGTAATAAAAAAAATTCTAAACTATAATTTGCTTAAAAACTTTTTTATAAACGACTTTTATTAATATTTAAATAAGCTTTTTCTAAACTACTTATTATAGAACTTTCATATGTGATCAGTGATTATTTGAGTTGATAAAGTAATTCAATTTGCATAACAAATAAGATTTAAATAAATAAAAAAATCTAATTTTACAATATTACATGCGCAGGTTTGCCAATATAAAAAACCGAAACTCTGAAACATTCTTTAATCTTTGTCAAAATGCCTGGAAATATCAAATACCTCAACTACTTCTACGGCAATTTTCACTCCCCGAATTTCCCAGTGACGTCAAAATCCCTCAAAGCCAAAATTTTCAATTTTGTTTTATTCCCAATTACGTGCCTAATTCTCGCATTAATGCTCTACAATTTCAGATTTATGCACGACGATATTTTCCGACTTGCTCGAAACTTTCAGTCAGTCACGTCTTTTGTCCAGGTAATTAAAAAAATTTTTTGGAAATTCTGAAACTTGTTTTGCAGATTTTCACTCGACATTTTATCTACGCCCAACACTCTTTTCTCCTAGAAAAATTACTAGAAAATCTGTCCTTGTACTGGAAGTATAACAGCCAAAACCCAAAATTTCTGAAAATGACGACAATCCGAATTTTCTTTGTGAAAAGCCTGAAAATTATGTCGTTCTTCTTGGTAACGTTTATTATAATTTTGCCGCTTTTCTCGCGCGGAATTGATTTGCCACAGGCTTGCTGGGTCCCTGGAGGGAGTGAAAGTGCGAGAATTTTGATTTATTTTCTGGAATCTGTTTGTTTGTTAGAACCAATGATCTTGCTTGATATGGTTGACAGTATTTTTCTGCTGACAGGAGTTGAGCTCGAAATTCAATTTATTCTGCTCAGACGTGCAATTCAAGCCGTGAAAATTCACGAAAATTCTCAAAATGAGTCTCTGAACAAATTAAAAAAATACGCGGCTTATCACCAATTTTTACTGAAGTATTTCTGTAAAAAAAAATTGTGTTAGATCAGTAATAAAACAATATTTTTCAGCGAACACGCCAAACTGAAAAAATCGTTATCAATGTTTTTTCTTTTGCAATATTTTATCACGATTGAAGGCCTTTGTGTCGAATTATTTGTAATTAAACAGTAATAACTTCTAAAATTTTTTTTACGTAATTAAATATATTTTTTCAGAGCGAACTCTTTCGAACAAATCCTTTTCTCAGCTCTCTATATTACAGTAAATTCAGCTTTTTTGTCATTTGCTTTTTTAGCTGCAAGTTTTCTCGAAATTGAGGTAAGTTTCTCACAAAAATTTCTGATTTTTGAGTCATTTTTTCAGGCAGAGGCTCTACCTCAAGCTATTTTTGAAGTCGATTGGTATAATGCCTCAAGTAATAAAATTGGAAAACATATTTTATTTATGTTGATGAGAGCACAGAAACCGCTAAGATTGACCGGAGCTGGAATGTTTGATGTTAGCAGAAGAGCCTTGCTTCAAGTATTTTATTTTTAAATAAATTAAAAAGTAAAAAAAAATTTTAAGGTGTATAGACTGGCATTTTCAATTTCTACTCTTTTGAAGCAAATGTAATTTATTAACTGCGATAATTAAAATAGAAACAACTACTCCCCGGACAAAAACGTTAAACAGCACAAGTACTAAGTTACCAGTAATGCTTAGAGAGGTCGCCACAGCATAATTTCGCTCAGGTTCAGCAAGAACTTGTGTTAAAATAAGAGTAGAACAACCCCAAAACCTGTCTGCAGTTTCCTGGCTGTTGTGATTAAATTAATGCTTGTTTATTAATAATAATAGTAACAGTATTGTGTTATTTTCTATTCTGTTTTTTCTTCGAATTAAAAAATTAATACATATAGCAACAAAATGGCTTAAAAATGGGGTATTTTATAAAAACCAGAATTAAGAGACGAGATTTTATTTACAGCTTTTTCTTATCGAAAACAGAAACTATAGCTGAAATTTTGAAAAAATAGAAGTCATAGGCAACAATTTATAAAAATAGCAACGGCAAAAGGCATTTTAATATTCTAGAAATTAGACTTACATTTTATTAAAATAGGCTATTACAAGATGCATTTTATTAGAATCAGAATCAATAGAAGACATTTTATTTATAGCTGTTTCTTATCAAAAACAGAAACCATAACAATATTCTGTAAAAAATAGATATTAGAGACGACAATTTATAAAAATAGAAACTGCTGAAGGCATTTTATAAAAGTTCCAATCAAAAATCGCTTTTTATAAAGAAACTTATCAGAAAATGTAGACCTCACTTTGTAAAAATGGCTGTTACACAAAGCATTTTATAAAAAATCAGAATTAACAGAAATTATTTAATTTGTATCTTTTTTATCAACAACAAAAGCCATAATTAGCAGTTTATAAATATTAGGAGCTTTTAGTAACAATTTATTAAAATAGAAACAGCAAAAGGCATTTTAATGTAATAGAAATTGTAGGCCATATTTTATTAAAATTGGTTGTCACAAGAGGCATTTTATAAAAATCAAAATTATTAGAAGATATTATATTTCTAGCTTTTTTTATTAAAACTAGAAACTATAGACAAAATTTTATAAAAAATAAAATTTATAGGCAACAAACCATAAAAATAAAAACTGTAGAAGGCATTTTATAAAATTTGAGTGCTTTAAGCAACAATTTACAGAAATAGAAACTGCAAAGGGCATTTTATAAAAATTCAGAGCCCAAAGCAACAATTTATAAAAGTAAAAGCTGCAAAGGGCATTTTAATATTCTCGAAATTGTAAACCACATTTTATTAAAATAGGTTGTCTTAAGAGGCATTTTATATAAATCAGAATTAATAGAAAACATTTTATTTTTATCATTTTGTTATTAAAATCAGAAACTATAGTAAAATTTTGTAAAAAATAGATAAGAGAGACGACAATTTATAAAAACAGAAACTGAAAAAAGCATTTTATAAAAATCTTAATCAAAAATCACTTTTTTATAAAAAAAACTTATCAGAAAGTGTAGAGCTTACTTTGTAAAAATGGCTGTTGCAAAAAGCATTTTACATAAAAAATCTGAATTAAGACAATCAAAAAACATTTTATTTGTACCCTTTTTTATCAACAACAAAAGTCATAATTAGCATTTTATAAAAAATAGAAGTCTTAAGCAACAATTTATTAAAATAGAAACAGCAAAAGGCATTTTAATGTACTAGAAATTGTAGACCACATTTTATTAAAATTGATTGTCTCAAGAGGCATTTTAAAAAAATCAAAATTAATAGAAGACATTATATTTCTAGCTTTTTTTATTAAAACTAGAAACTGTAGACAAAATTTTATAAAAAATAAAAGTTATAGGCAACAAACCATAAAAATAGAAACTGCAGAAGGCATTTTATAAAATTTGAGAGCTTTAAGCAACAATTTATAGAAATAGAAACTGCAAAAGGCATTTTATAAAAATTCAGAGCCCAAAGCAACAATTTATAAAAGTAAAAACTGCAAAGGGCATTTTAATATTCTCGAAATTGTAAACCACATTTCATTAAAATAGGTTGTCTCAAGAGGCATTTTATATAAATCAGAATTAATAGAAAACATTATATTTTCAGCTTTTTGTTATTAAAACCACTAGCTATAGCAAAATTTTGTAAAAAATAGATAAGAGAGACGACAATTTATAAAAATAGAAACTGCAAAAAGCATTTTATAAAAATCGTAATCAAAAATCACTTTTTTATAAAAAAAAATTATCAGAAAGTGTAGAGCTTACTTTGTAAGAATGGCTGTTGCAAAAAGCATTTTACAAAAAAAATCTGAATTAAGACAATCAAAAAACATTTTATTTGTACCTTTTTTTATCAACAACAAAAGCCATAATTAGCATTTTATAAAATTTAGAAGCCTTAAGCAACAATCTATTAAAATAGAAACAGCAAAAGGCATTTTAATGTACTAGAAATTGTAGGCCACATTTTATTAAAATTGATTGTCTCAAGAGGCATTTAAAAAAAATCAAAATTAGTGGAAGACATTATATTTGTAGGCTTTTTTATTAAAACTAGAAACTATAGACAAAGTTTTATAAAAAATAAAATTTATAGGCAACAAACCATAAAAATAGAAACTGCAGAAGGCATTTTATAAAATTTGGGAGCTCTAAGCAACAATTTATAGAAATAGAAACTGCAAAGGGCATTTTATAAAAATTCAGAGCCCAAAGCAACAATTTATAAAAGTAAAAACTGCAAAGGGCATTTTAATATTCTTGAAATTGTATACCACATTTTATTAAAATAGGTTGTCTCAAGAGGCATTTTATATAAATCAGAATTAATAGAAAACATTATATTTCTTGCTTTTTGTTATTAAAACCAGTAACTATAGCACAATTTTGTAAAAAAATAGATATCAGAGACGATAATTTATAAAAATAGAAACTGCAAAAAGCATTTTATGAAAACCTTATTCAAAAATCACTTTTTTATAAAAAAAACTTATCAGAAAGTGTAGAGCTTACTGTGTAAAAATGGCTGTTGCAAAAAGCTTTTTACAAAAAAAAATCTGAATTAAGACAATCAAAAAACATTTTATTTGTACCTTTTTTCATCAACAACAAGAGCCATAATTAGCATTTTATAAAATTTAGAAGTCTTAAGCAACAATCTATTAAAATAAAAACAGCAAAAGGCATTTTAATGTAATAGAAATTGTAGACCACATTTTATTAAAATTGATTGTCTCAAGAGGCATTTTAAAAACAATCAGAATTATTAGAAGACATTATATTTCTAGCTTTTTTTATTAAAACTAGAAACTATAGACAAAATTTTATAAAAAATAAAAGAGTTATAGGCTACAAACCATAAAAATAAAAACTGTAGAAGGCATTTTATATAATTTGAGAGCTCTAAGCAACAATTTATAGAAATAGAAACTGCAAAGATCATTTTATTGTACTAGAAATTGTAGACCACATTTTATTAAAATTGATTGTTACAAGAGGCATTTTAAAAAAATCAAAATTAATAGAAGACATTATATTTCTAGCTTTTTTTATTAAAACTAGAAACTATAGACAAAATTTTATAAAAAATAAAAGTTATAGGCAACAATTCATAAAAATAGGAACTGCAGAAGGCATTTTATAAAATTTGAGAGCTCCAAGCAACAATTTATAGAAATAGAAGCTGCAAAAGGCATTTTATAAAAATTCAGAGCCCAAAGCAACAAATTATAAAAATAAAAACTGCAAAAGGCATTTTAATATTCTTGAAATTGTAAACCACATTTTATTAAAATAGGTTGTCTCAAGAGGCATTTTATATAAATCAGAATTAATAGAAAACATTTTATTTTCAGCTTTTTGTTATTAAAACCACTAGCTATAGCAAAATTTTGTAAAAAATAGATAAGAGAGACGACAATTTATAAAAATAGAAACTGCAAAAAGCATTTTATGAAAATCTTAATCAAAAATCACTTTTTTATAAAAAAAAAAATATCAGAAAGTGTAGAGCTTACTTTGTAAAAATGGCTGTTGCAAAAAGCATTTTACAAAAAAATCTGAATTAAGACAATCAAAAAACATTTTATTTGTACCTTTTTTCATCAACAACAAGAGCCATAATTAGCATTTTATAAAAATTAGAAGACTTAAGCAACAATTTATTAAAATAGAAACAGCAAAAGGCATTTTAATGCTAGAAATTGTAGACCACATTTTATTAAAATTGATTGTCACAAGAAGCATTTTAAAAAAATTAAAATTAATAGAAGACATTATATTTCTAGCTTTTTTTATTAAAACTAGAAACTATAGACAAAATTTTATAAAAAATAAAATTTATAGGCAACAAACCATAAAAATAGAAACTGCAGAAGGCATTTTATGAAATTTGAAAGCTCTAAGCAACAATTTATAGAAATACAAACTGCAAAAGGCATTTTATAAAAATTCAGAGCCCAAAGCAACAATTTATAAAAGTAAAAACTGCAAAGGGCATTTTAATATTCTCGAAATTGTAAACCACATTTTATTAAAATAGGTTGTCTTAAGAGGCATTTTATAAAATTGAGAATTAATAGAAAACATTTTATTTTCAGCTTTTTGTTATTAAAACCACTAGCTATAGCAAAATTTTGTAAAAAATAAATAACCGAGACGACAATTTATAAAAATAGAAACTGCAAAAAGCATTTTATAAAAATCTTATTCAAAAATCACATTTTTTATAAAAAAACATTATCAGAAAGTGTAGAGATTACTTTGTAAAAATGGCTGTTGCAAAAAGCATTTTACAAAAAAAAATCTGAATTAAGACAATCAAAAAACATTTTATTTGTACCCTTTTTTATCAACAACAAGAGCCATAATTAGCATTTTATAAAATTTGGAAGCCTTAAGCAACAATTTATTAAAATAGAAACAGTAAAAGGCATTTTAATGTACTAGAAATTGTAGACCACATTTTATTAAAATTGATTGTTTCAAGAGGCATTTTAAAAAACTCAAAATTAATAGAAGACATTATATTTCTAGCTTTTTTTATTAAAACTAGAAACTATAGACAAAATTTTATAAAAACTAAAAGTTATAGGCAACAAACCATAAAAATAGAAACTGCAGAAGGCATTTTATGAAATTTGGGAGCTCTAAGCAACAATTTATAGAAATAGAAACTGCAAAGGGCATTTTATAAAAATTCAGAGCCCAAAGCAACAATTTATAAAAGTAAAAACTGCAAAAGACATTTTAATATTCTTGAAATTGTAAACCACATTTTATTAAAATCAGGAGGCATTTTATAAAAATCAGAATTATATTTTTAGCTTTTATTTATTAAAATTAAAAACCATACTCAAAATTTTGTAAAAAATAAAAGTTATAGAACTACAGAAGGCATTTTATAAAAATTCTAATAGAAAATCGCCATTTTGTAAAGAAACTTATCAGATAATGTAAAGTTTGCGTTATAAAAATGGCTATTACAAAAAGCATTTTATAAAAATTAAAATCAAAAATTGCTTTTTGTAAAAATCGGTATCAATCAGAGATTTTGTTTTAGATTTTTTTAACAAACTAAAAAAATTTTAATTTATACAAGTTCTAGTGTAGTAACAGATAGATAAAAAGATTTTAATAAGAGAATGTAAGTGATTTATGACCGCTGCTTTATTGACACTTTTCCTATCTAAATTACAAAATTAAAATTATTTTTTTAAATATTAAACTCGAAATTACAAAAATTAAATTGTCTTAAATTTTTTATTTGCAAAAATATTCTAAAGTGTGTTGCTGAAAATTAAAATTGTCTCATGATTGTTGAAATTGAAAATCCTGTACGCATTATCTGAAATAAATTTATTTTTTCCAAGCTTCAATTCAATTTTTTTACCTGAAGTAGCATATTTCTGTTAACATTGAAAAGTCCTGCTCCTGTTAGATTTAAAGGCTCTTGAGCTTTCATCAACATAAAAAAAATATGTTTCGGAATTCTCAAATCACGAGCATTATACCAATCAACTTCATAAATAGAATCAATCAGAGTTTCAGCCTGAAAAAAATATATATTGTAACTGAAAAAAAAAAATTATGAATTACTTCAATTTCAAGATTACTAGCTGAAAGAAACGTAAAACTGCTTTGCATTATAATTCCAGTAACATAGATAATAGCCAAAGCGAATTGTCCACGTGTTTGTGCCCTTAAAAATAAAACAAAAATACGTAAATTGAGACAGTGTTACCAACTTATTAACGACGAAAAGTTCAATACACAAGCCTTCAATTGAAAGTAAGTATTGCAGAAGAAAAAATTCTGAAAAAACTTTTTGCATTTTCTTGTGCTCTCTAAAAGAAAATTTTATATTTTTTTTAAAAAAAATTTGGTTCTAACAATAAGAGAAAATTGTGGTAAGCCGCACAAGCCTTGAGCTTCTCCAAACATTCATTTTCGTGTTTTGGTGTAGCATTTTTTCCAAATTTGACCACTTCTAGTGTTTTTTTCAAAAGCGCAAATTGTATTTCTAACTCCCCACACATCAGGAGAAAAGTACCATCAATTATAACAGCCACTGGGATACTCTCCCACAGGCAAATCACTTGAAAAAAATAAACCAAGCCGGTGGCGTGGTCAAAATCTGGCACCCAAGAAGCTTGAGGTAAGTCAATATTTTCGGCAAAGACTGGCGTCAAAAAAAAGTATGTCAACATCAAGACACTTATTGCACTCAAACTCTTGATAACAGAGTCCCGAAATGAGAGTTTTCCCCGAAATATGTCTCCGAGAGCTCGGCCAAATTTATCAAAATTCCAGAACTTCGACCGGTCGTTTATGATTTCCTCAATAAGAGAGGCGTGGATTAAGACTGCGACTTTGCGGCCGAAAACCTACAAAAACAGATTTTTAGAGACAGTAAAATTGACTTTTAAGGCCGGAGACTTTACAAAATTTTTGAGAAAAAGCTGACGAACAAGAATCAGAATCAAAAACAGAATCAATAACCTCCTGAGCCTTAAAAGACAGTTTTTCTGACTGTGATAAGATTATTTACGTGTCCGTGTGTTGATAAGGCTTCACAAGTTCGAGCAATTTCGAAAATGTCGTGATGCATGTACCGAAAATTATAGATAATGAACGTGATTAGCGTAAACATTAGAGGTGATAATATAAATTTGAAAAAATAGGTTTTGGGAGTTTTGTGAGTGGGGAGATAACCACTCATTTCAAAAATTGTGGAAACGTAGTGGAAACTGTCGGACATTTTGAGGAAAAGTGGGGAAATTGAGGTGGATTTGAATTTTTATAATGAGAGAAGCGCTTTTCAGAATGAATTAGTTATTAGGAACAATTAAAAGTTTCTTGGGTCTTCTTAAGAGTTATAATTATTTCGTTTTAATTTTTGATAAGTTCTTTGACGATTCGACCTGGAACAAGCGCAAATAATAATAAAAAAAAGATTACACAATTGTTAAAAAAAAAAAATAATAAAAATTTGTAAATCACCTAAAAAAAATTTTTTACAAAAACAAAAATTGTAATTTTGTAAAAATTAGATTTTGAATATTGTTTTAGACAGAAGAAACAATATGTTTATAATTTAAAAAAATATTTATTTTAATTTTCAGCAACAAAAAAAAATTAAACTTTCATTGATTTTCTATCAGGAACCACAACTTGATAAACGGGATCATCATCTTCAACCACCCAAACCGACCCGGTTTTACCCTTCTCGATCACTTCAATCAGCCCTTTACCTAGCCGCTCAGGCCTAAAACAGTGTTTCCAAAAATCAATTTCCCAAAAAAATTTTGACTCACTTCATAGCAAATTTATTAACTTTAGGCAATTCACCACTCAACTCCGGGAACAAAATCTCGTCCGCTCCCCGGACTTTCCGGACGAGAGGGGTGTCAACCAGCCCCGGACAGATTGTAAGAATCCTAACGTGATATTTTTCTAAAATAAAATCATTCCCAAGTGATTTTCCCAAGCCAACAACCCCGTGTTTTGTTGTGCAGTAAATAGGGGTGCTTTTGAGGGGGCCAAGACCGAGAATTGAGGCAGTGTTGACGATAATTCCTTCGTTTCCGGATTTGTACTTGGGGAGGTAAGTCAAGAAGGCGAGATACGTGCCCTCGATAACAGCAATCTAAAAAAAAAGCTAAAAAAATGAAAAAAAAAGAAAATAGTTTTACTAAATTAATATCGACAGTTTTTCTCCAATTGACTTCGTTTACAATTCCGGCATTATTCACAACAATGTCTAAATTTCCGAAAGTTTTGACTGTTTTCTCAAAAGCAGCTAAAAAAATTTTTTTTTAATTGTTTAAGGATCAAAGTCTTACCTTCAAGTTCAGTTTTTTTGGTCACATCTGTTTTAATAAAGGTCACACGTTTCTGGTCGAATATCTTCGTAATTTCTTCAATTGCTTGCTTTCCTGTTTCTTCACTAATATCAACGATTGAAACTCCCTGAATTTTCGAAAATTATTTTTGGGAAAAAAATTTTGGAACTTACTTTTGCTCCATTTTTGAGAAGCTCTTTAACCATAGCGAGGCCAATTCCACTAGCACCTCCGGTCACTAAAGCCACTTTATTTTGGACAACAGACATTTTGAAAATAAAAAAATAGATTTACTGTCTTATTTATACAAATGCAAGTCAGAAACTTGGTTTTGTTTGTGATAAGATAAGTAGTTGATGTAATTTGATAAGAAAATAAGAGAAGATGAAGGTCAATTGACAGTCAACAACACTTGATATAGTAACTGAACAAAATTTATTTTTCTTTAAATACAAATAAAATCTTAATTGTTTAAACAATGTGTTTTAAAAATAGACAACACGTAGTGTTAGTTGCATACATTACTGTTTTTGTTTTAAATATTTATAAGCAATTATTTTGCATTTAATTTTTCAAATTTCGTTTTAAAAAAATTCAAAATAATTTCTTTGTTATTTTAATTACGTCAACCTTCAGAATTTTCTTTACTTTTATTTACTTCACATAGAAACATATCTAATTACAGTGTATATCCTCTCATGCAAAATCATATGTTTGGTATGAGTTGATGAATAGAAAAAATTTTGCAATTTGTACTTGAAACACCAGAGGTTTTGACTGAATAAGCCATTGTCCCTTCAGAAATAAAAGACAATGAATCGATTGAGGTATTGACCCTAGAAAAATATTCACACAATTTATTTAAACTTTGTTATTAAGTGTTTTTACAAAATGGCCTCTTTAGATTTAGTACATCCTTGGAGGTATTTCGCCGGGAGGTAAATTTTGCGTGAAGTATTCTTTTCCGGGACTATTACTTAATGAATTGGATTTTTTTAAGTAATTAGCAAAAATATAAAATTGTTTATTTATGTGAGAATTTTGGAAAAAATTGTGATTCATTTAATTGAGCTGTTTTGAATTCGAGGAGAATAAATAAAACGTTTTTATTAGATTTCTTTATAAAAATATATCAAGTGATCAGAAAAAAAAAATTGGGCAACCAGATAAATTAAATATAGTCATTTCTGGAAATTGTAGGTCATGTTCTTGTTCGAGATTTAGAATATAAATAAAGATTTTCAGATTTTTATTTTAACTATTCTATTCTTTTATCTTTTGTATTCTCTATTCTATTTTTTATTCTATTCCTTATACTTTCTTCTATTCTATACTAAACAGCGTTTTTTTTTAAATTTCTAATCAAAAATTGATTTTCTAGATTTAGAATATAAATAAGTGAATTTACAGGAAAGTGAATTAACCCACCGATGTTTCAAATTTTGATTTTCACATTTTCAAAACTACACAATTTTTGAATTAAAAATTATATAGTTAAAAGGTTCTAAACTTTCTAATCTCTCAATTCAAAAATTTTCTGAATTTCGAAACGTCCACAATTTGCGACAATTGCGCGCTTAATTTAAATTTACATCAAATGGAAGAGGCAAAAAAAGCTTTACGTTATGTTTAACAAAATGGCAGCAAAATTTGTTAAAGGTTTGAGAGGAGCAAGTGCAATAAAACTACAATATAAAAACTTGCTTGTTTTTTGTATAAATAAAAATAAAACAAAACACGTAAGTACAAGTAATATTCTGTTTTGGCATTTTCTGATTGGTTTAGTACAGGAGTGACCGGATAAAACCTTTCAAAATTGTGTCAAAAAATACTAAACAAAATCAATTACAATGCTTTAAAATGTTTCTAGATTTAAATTTGGAAAAAATATGGCAGATTAATTAGTTAAAAACTGCACTAATGTAAAGAAAACAAACAATACGTTTTCGTTTTTGGTTTGATCACAAGAAGTGAGACTAAAAAAAAATGTGAAAAAAGATCATTTACTAGTTGAAAAACATAATTTAAAAAAATATCAATTAAAAAAAAACAAATACTAAAAAAACTAAAAAAAATTTAAACAGTTTGTAATCTATTCTATAATTTTATTATATTCTATTACAGTTTAATTCTATTTTATTCTAGTTCGATTCTGACTATATTATATTCTAGTCTAATTTTTTCCTATTCTAGTCTGATTCTTTCCTATCCTAGTCTGCTTTTCCTCTATTTTAGTCTGATTCAACTCTATTCTAGTCTATTTCTATTCTATTCTAGTTTGAACCTGTTCTATTCTAGTCTAATTCTATTTAATTTTAGTCTAGTTATGTTTTAGTTTAATTCTATTCTAATTTGACTTTATTCTATTCTAGTCCGATTCTCTTCTATTCTAGTCTGATCCTTTTTCATTCTTGTCAGATTTTTTCTTATTCGAGTTTGGTTGTCTTTTATTCTATTCTATTTTAGTCTAATTATATTCTAGTCCGATTCTATTCTACTCTAGTCCGATTCTATTCTATTTTAGTCTGATTCTATTCTAGTTTAATTCTAATTCTTTTCTATTCTAGTTTAGTTTTCTTATATTTTAGTCTGATTCTTTTTTATTCTAGTTTGATTCTCTTCTATTCTAGTCTGGATCTCTTCTATTCTCGCTTGTTGCTGATAATATTCTATTTTAGTCTATTTCTATTTTATTCTAGAATCTAGTCTAACTCTATTTCTACTCTAATCCAGTTCTATTATATTCAAGTTTGACTCTATTCTATTTTAGTCCAATTCTGTTCAAGTCCATTCTCTTCTATTCTAGTTTATTTCTCTTCTATTCTAATCTAAATCTCTTCTATTTTAGTCCAATTCGCTTCCATTCTAGTCTGATTTTTTCCTCTTCTAGTCCGGTTCTCTTCTATTCTCGTCTAATGCTATTCTATTCTAGTCTGATTCTTTCCTATTCTAGTCTAGCTTTTTTCTATTTTTGTCTGATTCTCTTCAATTCTACTCTCATTTTATTCTATTCTAGTTTTATCCTATTCTATTCTAGTCTTATTCTATTTAATTTTAGTCTAAATAATATATTTTAGTTTATTTCTATTATATTTTTGTTTAATTCTATTCTAGTCTGACTTTATTCTACTCTAGTCCAATTCTTTTCTATTCTAGTTCAATTCAATTCTATTCTAGTTTGACTCTATTCTATTTTAGTCTGATTCTAATTTTCTTCTATTCTAGTTTGATTCTTTCCTATTCTAGTCTAGTATTCATCTATTCTTGTGTGATGCTATTCTACTCTAATCTATTTCTATTTTATTCTAGTTTGATCTTGTTCTGTACTAGTCTGATTTAATTTAATTGTATTTTAATTTTATTTTATTTGTTTTATTTTATTCTAGACTAATTTTACTCTAGTTTATTTCTCTTTTATTGTAATCTAAATCACTTCTATTTTAACTTCCGATTCGCTTCTATTCTAGTCTAATTTTCTCCTCTTCTACTCCAGTTCTTTTCTATTCTCATCTGATGCTATTCTATTCTAGTCTGATTGTTTCCTATTCCAGTCTAGCTTTCTTCTATTTTTCTCTGATTCTCTTTTATTCTACTCTGATTTTATTCTAGTCTATTTCTATTCTAGTTTTATACTGTTCTATTTTAGTCTGATTCTATTTTATTTTAGTCTAATTCTATACCACTCTGATTCTGATTCGATTCTGTTCTAGTTTATTTTCTTCTATTCTAGTTTATTTCTCTTTTATTTTAATCTGAATCTCTTCTATTTTAGTAAAATTCGCTTCTAGTCCGGTTCTCTTCTATTCTCGTCTAATGCTATTCTATTCTAGTCTGATTCTTTCCTATTTTAGTCCAGCTTTTTTCTATTTTTGTCTGATTCTCTTCAGTTCTACTCTAATTTTATTCTATTCTAGTTCAATTCTCTTCTATTCTAGTCCAATTTTCTTCCATTCTAGTTTGATTCTTTCCTATTCTAGTCTAGTATTCTCCTATTTTTGTGTGATGCTATTCTATTCTAATCTATTTCTATTCTATTCTAGTTTGATCTTGTTCCATACTAGTCTGATTCAATTTAATTGTAGTCTAATTTTATTTTATTTATTTTATTTTATTCTAGTCTAATTTTACTCTAGTTTAATTCTATTTTATTTTAGTCTAACTCTATTCTATTCTAATCCAATTCTCTTCTATTTTAGTTTGACTCTATTCTATTTCATTCAAATTCTGTTCTAGTCTGATTCTGATTCTCTTCTGTTCTAGTCTATTTTCTTCTATTCTAGTTTATTTCTATTCTAATCTAAATCTCTTCTATTTTAGTTCAATTCGGTTCCATTCTAGCCTGATTTTTTCCTCTTCTAGTCCGGTTCTCTTCTATTCTCGTCTAATGCTATTCTATTCTAGTCTGATTCTTTCCTATTCTAGTCAAGCTTTTTTCTATTTTTGTCTGATTCTCTTCAATTCTACTCTGATTTTATTCTATTCTAGTTCAATTCTTTTCTATTCTAGTTCGATTCTATTTTATTTTAGTTTGACTCTATTCTATTTTAGTCTGATTCTGATTTTCTTCTATCCTAGTCCAAATCTCTTTAATTTTAGTCCAATTTTCTTCCATTCTAGTTTGATTCTTTCTTATTCTAGTCTAGTATTCTCCTATTTTTGTGTGATGCTATTCTATTCTAATCTATTTCTATTCTATTCTAGTTTCATCTTGTTCTATACTAGTCTGATTCAATTTAATTGTAGTCTAATTTTATTTTATTTATTTTATTTTATTCTAGTCTAATTTTACTCTAGTTTAATTCTATTTTATTTTAGTCTAACTCTATTCTACTCTAATCCAATTCTTTTCTATTTTAGTTTGACTCTATTCTATTTTAGTCCAATTCTGTTCTAGTTCATTCACTTTTATTCTAGTTTATTTCTCTTCTATTCTTATCTAAATCTCTTCTATTTTTGTCCAATTCGCTTCCATTCTAGTCTGATTTTCTCCTTTTCTACTCCAGTTCTCTTCTATTCTCGTCTGATGCTATTCTATTCTAGTCTGATTCTTTCTTATTCCAGTCTAGCTTTCTTCTATTTTTGTCTGATTCTCTTCTATTCTACTCTGATTTTATTCTAGTTTATTTCTATTCTAGTTTTATACTGTTCTATCCTAGTTTGATTCTATTTTATTTTAGTCTAACTCTATTCTACTCTGATTTTGATTCTCTTCTGTTCTAGTCCATTTTCTTCTATTCTAGTTTCTTTCTCTTCTATTCTAATCTATATCTCTTCTATTTTAGTCCAATTCGCTTCCATTCTAGTCTAATTTTTTTCTCTTCTAGTCCGGTTCTTTTCTATTCTCGTCTAATGCTATTCTATTCTAGTCTGATTCTTTCCTATTCTAGTCTAGCTTTTTTCTATTTTTATCTGATTCTCTTCAATTCTACTCTGATTTTATTCTATTCTAGTTCAATTCTCTTCAATTCTAGTTCGATTCTATTCTATTCTAGTTTGACTCTATTCTATTTTAGTCTGATTCTGATTTTCTTCTATTTTAGTCTAAATCTCTTTTATTTTAGTCCAATTTTCTTCCATTCTAGTTTGATTCTTTTCTATTCTAGTCTAGTATTCTCCTATTTTTGTGTGATGCTATTCTATTCTAATCTATTTCTATTCTATTCTAGTTTGAGCTTGTTCTGTACTAGTCTGATTCACTTTAATTGTAGTCTAGTTTTATTTTATTTGTTCTATTTTATTTTAGTCTAATTCTATTCTAGTTCAAATCTATCTTATTCTTGTTTGATTCTATTCTAGTCTCATTCTAATCTATTCTATTCAATTCTAATTTTGATCTACTTTAGTTTAATTCTGTTCTATTCTAATTCTATTCTATTCCACTTTGTTCCAACTTTGAAATTGAACTTTTTTATTTTTATTTTATTTTAAAAGCCGACGATTGTTAAAAAAACAGTTGTTGGAACAACAATTGGTAGAAAAAGAAGAATAAAATAGTATTATTGTTAAAAAACGTTTACTAAAAGAAAAAAATATGTAAAAATTGTAAGACAATTCTAAAAGAGTTCGTAAAACAACGTCTATAAGAAGAAGAATTAGTAATTAAAAAATTGAAAAAAACAAATGAAAAAAAATGTTCTTAAGAAGGGCAAGTGACGAGTTATTTCAAATATTTTCGTGTCGCTCTTTAAATTAACAAAAAACATTTTTTTAAAATCTTAATGACAGTCTAATTTCTTCCTCAATAAACAAGTTTAAGAAAAAAATATTTTATTACAAAAAGAAGCAAATTTCTTAATTTCTTTCTGTTTTTCAATAACAAGCCTCATTTGTAATAATAAAAAAGTAGGTTTAGAAACAATAAGTGACTCAAAATTAAATTAAATTCAATTCAATTTGTCATAATTTAATTCAAAATCAACCACACAATTATTATGCGATAAATCATCCATCATTAAATGAATACACTCTTGTCACGTAATTTAAATGAGTAATTCAAGCAATTAGAAGTTGCTCGAAACAGAAAACAAAGGTCAAAAATCATATTATTATTTCTATATTTGTTCTTGAAAAATAATAAAAAAAGTAATAATTATAAAATAATAACAGTAAAGTAATAAAAAAAATTCTGTATCAAGTATAGTAGTTTGAGTGAGAGTGAAATCAAAGTTAAAATAGAGCAGACATTTAAATCTAGTCTAGACAATAGAATAATAATGATGAGAAAATAAAAAACAATCAGCTGAGAAGAAATTTTCTAATTTTCCAAAAAAAAAAAAATTGGCGAAAATCATAACTCTCTTCTTAAAACCTTTCAAAAAAAATCACTCTCTTCACTCTTTAAAATTCAAATTAGATTTTCCAGGCCCGGACAAGGTAAAATCCTCGCCCCTCCCTCCCAAAGTTCTCACGTGTAATCCAGAAGATACGCTACCAATTGTCAGTTCGAAAACACAACTAGTACCTTCAACAAGTTTTTGAAATGTGTGACATTAGCAACACTCGAAAATTGTTTACAATTGTCCTAATCTCGCGTCTTGTGTATGCCCAATTCGACTACAACAACCCTAACTCAGACCCGCGTCAAAATCCCAGGTTTGAGAACCGATTTGAGCCAGGGGATGATAACAGGTTCGACCCGGGAGTTGAGCGAGATCCCAGCAGGTTCGATCTGGGGGTTGATCGAGATTCCAACAGGTTTGGCTCTGGGGTTGAGCGAGATCCTAGCAGGTTCGACACGGGGGTTGCAGGAAGAGACATTCGGGCGCTCCTGCAAGCTTTAGATCTGCAGGGCTCGCAGGAATGCACGCGAAACGTCGACGCTCAGTGGAATTTTGAAACGAATGTTAATCAAGCAACGCAATTGGAGGCGGTGAGTGATTTTATCGAGCAGGAAGTGCTTGGGAAAATATATAATAAAATAGAGCGACATGTTCTCAAGCTATTGTTTCAACAACTTTCGGTTATGTAAAATCGAACAGAGGATTGGGGGAAATGTTAAGGCGTAATTTGAAGAAAAAAAAAATTTCTTTGAATGACAGATTTTGATTTTGTTAAGTTTCTACAATTGTATGTTAATTCAGTCTTGGTTTACCTTATTAAGATAATTGCAAAATTTAACAATATTTTATTTATAATTTTTTACTATGACTAAGTAGGAGAATAAAAAATTTCACACAAAATAAACATTTTCAATTAAACAAATATTTTGTTAATAACTTTGCCCTTGAACTAATAAGACTCCTGAAAAATTTTTATTTTGTACCTACCTAATGTTTGTATTTTTCTCTTTTCAAAAATAATTTGAATTGTGTCAGAATTTTTTTTCTTTAAATAAATTGTTTTAATTAATTTTTAAAGACACGTTACATGTTCAAGTCATGTTTTTCCATTATCTGAAAACATAAAAATGTCGTAATTTTAAAGGTACTTTCACTAATGTCTGAAATAATCAAGGGCAGATTTGTTCTGCCATTTTTTTCTCAATTTTTTTAGTTAGGTAAATATTTATGTAAAAAATATGCAAACAACTGATTTGTAAATATAGGGTGACTAAAAATAAAAAAATATTTCGGTAGGGGCGTCTGAGAATTGTAAAGTAACATAACTTCAAAACTGTTAAAAAAATATTTTGACGCTACTTATTAAAAAAAAACTGTTTTATATTGTTTTACCATTTCGATCTGTTATAACAAAAATTAAATAACTAAAATCTTTAACAACAAACTTATAATAATGTAATATAATATAAAAAATCTTGACAGTGTTTTTAGTCAAAATTTGTAAAAAAAATAAGAACCGCAGGCGACAGTTAAATAAGAATTGCTAGTTACTATACTATATAGTTTACAAAAATAATTTTTTTATAATAAATTATCGCGTATAAATTACAATTTTTTATTAACTGACACTTCAAATGTCAGATTATTTAATTTTGTAGTTAAAATTGCGTTCTGAATTCAAATTTATATAAAATAACATAAAGTCCTTTTTATTCTATTCTATCCTATTCTATTCTGATTTTGTTCTATTTTATTTTAATTCTATTCTATTCGATTTTGATTCTATTTTGTTTTGATACTGTTCTATTCGGATCCTATTCTGTCCTATTTCTACTCTATTCTGATTCTATTCTACTCTCTAATCCGATTCTGCTCCATTTCTTAGTCTGATCATATTATATTCTGCAGTGTGTTTTTATTTTATTTTCTAGTTTGATTGTATTTTGTAGTCAGTTTCTATTCTAGTCACTAATATGATTCTATTTTATTCTTTCGTCTGATTCTATTCTATTCTCTAGTTAGATTCTATTTTGTATAAGTTGATTTCTATTCTGTTCTTTAGTTTAATTCTATATTAATCTCTAATCTGCTTCTGTTCTATTTTCTAGTCTTATTCTTTTCTATTCTGCAGTCAGTTTCTATTCTATTCTATAGTCTGATTTTATTTTACTTTGTAATTTTTCTCTATTCTAATTTTATCCTAATTCTATTCTACTTTTTCGTCTGATTATATTCCATTCTCTAAACTGATTCTATTCTATTCTCTACTCTTATTCCATTCTACTTTTCAGTCTGTTTCTATTCTATTATTTTGTCTGATTTTATTCTATTCTCTAGTCAGAGTTAATTTCTGTTCTATTCTCGATTTTAATATTATTTTATTTTTATTTTATTCTACTCTAATTCTATTCTATTTTTATTATATTTTACTCTCTAATCTGATTCTGATCTATTTTGTAATCTGATGATATTTTATTTTGCAGTCTGTTTCTATTGTATTTTCTAGTTTAATTCTGTTCTGTAGTTTGTTTCTATTCTAGTCTCTCTTTTGACTCTATTTTATTCTATCGTCTAACTCTATTCTATTATCTAGTTTGATTCTTTTTTATAATTTGTTCTATTCTATTCTCTACTCTAATAATAATCTATTCTCTAGTTTAGTTTTTTTCTAGACTGATTTTGTTTTATTTTATAGTCTATTTCTATTTTATTCCTTAATCTATTCTATTCTCTAGTCTAATTCTATTTTATTTTTTATTTTGTTTCTATTCTATTATTTTGTCTACTTTTTTTAATTTTTTAGTTAGATTCTCTTTTATTCTCTATGAGTTAATTTCTATTTTGTTTTGTAGTCTGATTATATTCTATTTTTTTGTCTAATTCAATTCTTGCATTTATTATTTACTTATAATTTTATTTTATTCTGTGGTTTGTTTCTAATTTGTTCTCTAGTCTGATTCTATTATATTCTTTACTCTGATTCTATTCTTTTATTTATTATTTACTTATATTTATTCTTCCATCTGATTCTATTTTCTTCTCTAATCTAATTTTATTCTATTTTCTAGTCTGATTTTTTTCTATTCTGTAGTCAGTTTCTATTCTATTCTCTAATCAAATTCTATTTTATTTTTCAGTCTGATTCTATTTTATTCTCTGGCCCGTTTTTATTCTATTTTTTCGTCTAATTCTATTCCTTTTTTTAAAATAATTCTATTTTATTTTGTAGGTTATTTTTATTCTGTTTCTTAGTCTTATTCTATTCTATTTTCTAGTCTAATTCTATTCTATTTCCTAGCCTGTTTCTATTCTATTATTTCGTCTGATTTTATTCTATTGTGTATGAGTTGATTTTTATTCTATTCTCGTGCCTGATTCTATTTCATTCTCTAGGTGGATTTATTCTATTCTCTATGAGGTAATTTATACTCTATTTTGTAGTTTGATTCTATTCTATTTTCTCATTTGATTCTATTCTTTTATGTATTATTTATTTATATTTATTTTTTTATCTGATTCTATTCTAAGTTCTAGTCTGATTATTTTCTATAGCCTATTCTATTTTATTCTATAGTCTGCTTCTATTTTATTTTTTAATCTGATTTTATTCTATTTTTTAATCTAATTTTTTTCTAGTCTGTAGTCATTTTCTATTCAATTCTCTAATCAAATTCTATTCTATTCTGTATGAATGAGTTGATTTCTATTCTATTCTCTAGTTTAATTCTATTCTATTTTTTAGTATTATTCTATTCTATACTGCAGTCTGGTTATATTTTATTCTTCAGTTTGTTTCTATTCTATTCTCTAGCCTGATTCTATTCTATTCTCTAGTTAGATTCTATTTTGTATATTCTGTTCTTTAGTTTAATTCTATTTTATTCTCTAATCTAATGCTATTCCATTTTCTAGTTCTATTTTTTTCTATTCTGTAGTCAGTCTTCTCTAGTCTGATTCTATTTTACTTTGTAGTTTTTCTCTATTCTACTTTTAATCTAATTTTATTCTGTTTTTTTTGTCTGATTCTATTCCATTCTCTAAACTGATTCTACTCTATTCTGTAGTCTATTTTAGTCTATGTTTCCATTCTATTTTTTAGCTTGTTTCTATTCTATTATTTTGTCTGATTTTATTCTATTCTCTAGTCAGATTCTTTCTATTCTATACTCGATTTTAATTTTATTTTATTTTGATTCTATTCTACTCTGATTCTATTCTATTTTTATATATTCTACTCTATAATCTAATTCTGCTCTATTTTTTAGTCTGATGATTTTTCATTTTGAAGTCTGTTTTTATTTTATTCTGTAGTTTGTTTCTATTCTAGTCTTTCTTCTGAGTCCATTTTATTCTATCGTCTAATTCTATTCTATTTTTTAGTTTAATTCTTTTTATAATCTGTTCTATTCTATTCTCTACTCTAATGTTAAACTATTCTGTAGTTTAGTTCTTTTCTAGTCTAATTTTGTTCTATTTTATAGTCTATTTCTATTTTATTTTTTAGTCTATTCTATTCTCTAGTCTGATTCTATTTTATTTTCTAGATTGTTTCTATTTTATTATTTCGTCTGATTTTTTTATTTTCTAGTCAGATTCTCTTCTATTTTCAATTAGTTAATTTCTATTCTGTTTTGTAGTCTGATTATATTATATCTTCTCATCTAATTCTATTCTTTTATTTATTATTTACTTATATTTATTTTTTCATCTGATTCTATTCTAATTTCTGTTCGATTCTATCTATTCTCTAATCAAATTCTATTCTTTTATTTATTTTTTATTTATATTTATTCTTTCATCTGATTCTATTTTATTCTTTAATATAATTCCATTCCATTTTCTAGACTGATTCTTTTCTATTCTGTAGTCAGTTTCTATTCTATTCTTTAATCAAATTCTATTTTATTTTGTATAAGTTGATTTCTACTCTATTTTTTAGTCTAATTCCATTCTATTCTGTAGTTTGTTTTTATTTTTTATTTTCTAGTCAGATTCTATTCTATTCTTTAGTCTAATTCTATTTTATTTTTCAGTCTGATTCTATTTTATTCTCTGGTCCGTTTCTATTCGATTTTTTCGTCTGATTCTATTCCATTCTTTAAATTAATTCTATTCTATTCTGTAGGCTATTTTTATTCTGTTCTCTAGTCGGATTCTATTCTATTCTCTAGATTAATTCTATTTTATTTTCTAGTCTGTTTTTATTCTATAATTTTGTCTGATTTTATTCTATTGTGTATAAGTTGATTTTTATTCTATTCTCGTGCCTGATTCAATTTCATTCTCTAGGTGGATCTATTCTATTCTCTAGTCAGATATTCTCTCTATTCTCTATGAGGTAATTTATACTCTATTCTGTAGTTCTATTGTGATTTTATTCTATTTTCTCGTCTGATTCTATTCTTTTATGTATTATTTATTTATATTTATTTTTTCATCTGATTCTATTCTAATTTCTAGTTTGATTATTTTCTATTTTATTCTCTAGTCTAATTCTATTTTATTTTCTAATCTGATTCTTTTCTACTCTGTAGTCATTTTCTATTCAATTCTCTAATCAAATTCTATTCTATTCTGTATGAGTTGATTTCTATTCTATTCTCTAGTTTAATTATATTCTATTTTCTATTATTATTCTATTCTATTCTCCAGTCTGATTATATTTTATTCTTCCGTCTGTTTCTATTCTATTCTCTCGCCTGATTCTATTTTATTTTCTAGATTAATTCTATTCTATTGTGTAGTATATTTCTATTCTATTCCCTATACTAATTCTATTCTATTCTCTAGTTTAAGTGTAATTCTATTCTATTTTCTAGTCTGTTTCTATTCTATTACTTCCACTGATTTTATTCTATTCTCTAGTCAGATTCTATCCTGTATGAGTCAATTTCTATTCTATTTTCAAGTCTGATTCTATTTTATTCTCTAGGTAGATCATTTTCTAGTCAGATTCTCTTCTATTCTCTATGAGTTACTTTGCATTCTATTCTGTAGTCTGATTCTATTCTATTTTTTCATCTAATTCTATTCTTTTATTTATTATTTATTTATATTTATTTTTTCATATAATTTTATTCTAATTTCTAGTTTGATTCTCTTCTATAGTTTAATAGGAAAAGCAGAATTTTTCTAATTTCAAAGATTGAAGGCGGTATTTAAATTTCAGAATAGATAAAAATCAGGGAATCCCCTATAACCTTAACCCAAAACTAATAACACCTGTCTCAATTTTTGACATGTAAAAAACCTTGTTTACAATATTAGAGCACTAATAAAAAAGTATAACACATTGACATTGACATTAGTGACATTAGACACTGTCGACGTCCCCCATCATGCTGTAATTATCCACCCATGGCTCTCCTAATTGTCCTTATGCAACGTTTTTAAATGACAGATCATACATGTTAAAAACAATGCTTTTGATGGTATAAGTAGTTATGAAACACTGTTGGGAGCGACCATGAACGATTCCCAGAAAAAAAGGAATAAACCAAAGTTGATTGTATACAAGCATACCCATAACGACAAAATCAATAAAGATAAGAGAGAGAGAGATGCGGCAACGTTGTATTTTTGGTGATGTCAAAATTCAAAAACCGGCATGTTTTGCGAGCTTTCTTTCTTGCACAATCAATTGTTTTTGGTGAAAATTGTGTAGAATGTGGTTGATAAAAGAATGAAAAAGTACGATGACCCTGTTTACACTATCATCAGTTCTACTTTTACTATCTAGTTGTGTTTTGTAATTGCATGTCATTTGTATTTAACATTGGCATTGTTTTGTAAAAAAAGGGCTCGTTCATAACAAAATTGATGTTTATGAAAAATATGGTAATTTTTATTGTTGGTAGCCGTGTTTACAGCTTACGTCATTTAATAACTAAATCATTTTATACAAAAAATTTAATTTATACTTGTCATGGACGTCATGATTATTGCATTTTTTTCTTGTTTATTAAATCTAGGTTATACAATAATAAACAAACTTGTTTTGACGCGACGCGAGAATTTTGACATTAAATTTAATACCAACCCGAAAAACTTAAAAGTACTACTAGTGACACTCTGATAAATGACCCAATAATGTAATTTGACATTATATTTAGTACCAACTTTAAAAAAATAAAAGTACTAGTAGCAACACTTTTATAAATGATCCAACAATGTTAAATGACATTTTACTTAACGCCAACCTAAAAAAAAAATAAAAGTACTGTTTATAATACTCAGATAAATGTTCCAAAAATGTAATTTGACATTTTACCTAGTATCAACCCCACAAAAATAAAATTACTATTAGTAATACTCCGATAAATGTCACAACAAATTAATTTGAAATTTTATTTATTACCAACTTTAAAAAAACCAACAGTAGTAGTAGTTATACTCTGATAATGACCAAACAATAAATAAATGACCAAACAATGTAATTTGACATTTTATTTAATACCAACCTAAAAAAATTAAAAGTAGCGTCACTTTGACAAAAGACATTGACATTTTATCTAGTACCAAACCGAAAAATTTAAAAATACTAGTAGAGACACACTTTGATAAACACAGAACAATGTAATTTGACATTTTATCTAGTACCAATTTGAAAAAATTAATATTACTAGTAGTGACACTGTGATAAACGACCCAACAGAGTAATTTCACATTTTATCTAGTACCAACTCTAAAAATTTTAAAAATACTGGTAATAACACTGATAAATAACCGAATAATGTAATGAGACATTTTATTTAGTACCAACTTTAAAAAAATTAAAAGTACTAATAGTAAGAGTTTGATAAATAAGCCGAAAATGTAATTTTACATTTTATCTAGTACCAATTTGAAAAAATTAAAAATACTAGTAGTGACACTTTGATAAATAGCAGAACAATATAATTTGACATTTTATTTAGTACCAAACCTAAAAAATTAAAAGTACTAGTAGCGACACTTTGATACATAACCTAACAATGTAAAATGACATTTTACTTAATTCTAACCTCAAAAAAATTAAAAGTACTGTTAGTGGTACTCAGTAAATGCCCCAATAATGTAATTTGACATTTTATCTAGTACCAACTCTAAAAAAATTAAAATTACTAGTAATGACATTTCGTTAAAAAACTCAACAGTCTAATTTTACAATTTACTTAGTATCAACCCCAAAAAATAAAATTACTATTAGTAATACTCTTAGTATTACTATTAGTAATACTAATTTGAAATTTTATTTATTACCAACTTTAAAAAAATTAAAAGTAGTAAGTAAAAAGTAAAAGTAGTTATACTGTGATAAATAACCCAACAATGTAATTTGACATTTTATCTAGTACCAACCCTAAAAAATTAAAAATAACACTCTGATAAATGACTCAAAAATGAAATTTCACTATTTATCTACTACCAACTTTAAAAAAATCAAAAAAACTAATAGAAACAGTAGTAACACTTTGATAAAAAACAGAACAATATAATTTGACACTTTATCTAGTACCAACCTCAAAAAATAAAAAATACTAGTAGTGACACTCTGATAAATGACCCAACAATGTAATTTCACATTTTATCTAGTACCAACATTAAAAAAATTTAAAAAACTAGTAAAGACACTTTGATAAACGGCAGAATAATATAATTTAACATTTTATTTAGTACCAACCCTAAAAAATTAAAAATGACGCTCTAGTAAATGACTCAAAAATGCAGTTACATATTTTATCTAGTACCAACTCTAAAAAAATTAAAAAAAACTAGTAGTGACAGTTGTGACACTTTGATAAAAGACAGAACAATATAATTTGACATTTTATCTAGTACCAACCTTAAAAACATTAAAAGTACTAGTAGCGACACTTTGATACATAATCCAACAATGTAAAATGACATTTTATTTAATTCCAACCTCAAAAAAATTAAAACTACTGTTAGTGATACTTAAGTAAATGCCCCAATAATGTAATTTGACATTTTATCTAGTACCAACTCTAGAAAAATTAAAATTACTAGTAATGACATTCCGTTAAAAGACTCAACAGTCTAATTTTACATTTTACCTAGTATCAACACCAAAAAAATAAAATTACTATTAGTAATACTCCAATAAATGTCACAACAATTTAATTTGAAATTTTATTTATTACCAACTTTAAAAAAATTAAAAGTAGTAGAAGTTATACTGTGATAAATGACCCAACAATGTAATTTGACATTTTATCTAATACCAACCCTAAAAAATTAAAAGAATTAGTAGTGACACTCTGATAAATGACGCAATAACGTAATTTGACATTTTATTTAATGCCAACTCTACAAAATTAAAAATACTAGTACTGACAATCTGATAATTGATTTAACAGTGTAATTGAACATGTTATCTAGTACCAACCTTAAAAAATTAAAAATGACACTCTGATAAATGATTAAAAAATGAAATTTCACATTTTATCTACTACCAACTTTAAAAAAATTAAAAAAAGTAGTAAAGACACTTTGATAAACGGCAGAATAATATAATTTAACTTTTTATTTAGTACCAAACCTGAAAAATTAATAGTACTAGTAGTGACATTCTGATAAACGACTAAACACTCTAATTTAACATTTTATTTAGTACCAACCCAAAAAAATTAAAAATGACACTTTGGTAAATGACTCAAAAATGCAATTACACATTTTATCTAGTACCAACTCTAAAAAAAATTAAAAAAACTAGCAGTGACAGTTGTGACAGTTGTGACACTTTGATAAAAGACAGAACAATATAATTTGACATTTTATCTAGTACCAACCTCAAAAACATTAAAAGTACTAATAGCGACAATTTGATACATAATCTAACAATGTAAAATGACATTTTATTTAATTCCAACCTCAAAAAATTAAAAGTACTGTTAGTGATACTTAAGTAAATGCCCCATTAATGTAATTTGACATTTTATCTAGCACCAACTCTAAAAAAAATAACTGGTAATGACATTCCGTTAAAAGACTCAACAGTCTAATTTTACATTTTACCTAGTATCAACCCCAAAAAAAATAAAATTACTATTAGCAATACTCCAATAAATGTCACAACAATTTATTTTAAAATTTTATTCATTACCAACTTTAAAAAATTAAAAGTAGTAGTAGTTATACTGTGGTAAATGACCCAACAGTGTAATTTCACATTTTATCTACTACCAACTTTAAAAAAATTAAAAAAAACTAGTAGAAACAGTAGTAACACTTTGATAAAAAACAAAACAATATAATTTGACACTATATGTAGTACCAACCTCAAAAAAATTGAAAATACTAGTAGTGACACTTTGATAAATGACCCAACAATGTAATTTTACATTTTATCTAGTACCAACATTAAAAAAATTAAAAAAACTAGTAGTGACACTTTGATAAACGGCAGAATAATATAATTTAACTTTTTATTTAGTACCAAACTTGAAAAATTAAAAGTACTAGTAGTGACATTCTGATAAACGACTAAACACTCTAATTTAACATTTTATTTAGTACCAACTGTAAAAAATTTAAATGTACTAGTAGTGACACTCGGAGAAATGACTCAACAGTGCAATTTGACATTATGTCTAATACCAACTCTAAAAAATTTAAAAATACTAGTGGCGACACTTTGACAAATGACAGAATAGTGTAATTTGACATTTTATTTAGTACCAATCTTGAAAAATTAAAAGTGACACCTTGATAAATAACTCAAAAATGTGATTTTACATTTTATCTAGTACCAACTCTAGAAAAATTAAAAGTACTAATAGTGATACTCTGATAAACATCCCAAAAATGTAATTTGACATTTTACTTAGTACCAACTCTAAAAAAATTAAAAATACTAGTAGTGACACTCTAATAAATTACCCAAAAATGTAATTTTACATTTCACCTAGTACCAACCAAAAAAAAACATAAAAAACCATTAAAAGTACTAGTAAACATCGAACAACGTAATTTGATATTTTATTTAGTGCCAACCCTAAAAAATTTAAAGTAGTGACACACTGATAAATCATTTTATCTAGTGCCAACCGTAAAAAAATTAAAAGTACTAATAGTGTCTCTTTGATAAATATCCCAACAATGTAATATTTAAAAATATATTTGTGTTATTGTTGGAATTTATTATTTACCATAATTGTTGCATTTCCTGTCGTTTTAAATCACGTCAAACTGATGATCCTGGTCTATATTCAAGGCCATTTGCATAATAACCGTTATATCTTCCCAGTAATAAATCCTTTAAGAAAAATAAAATTCCAGAAGATGTTTTCAACAAATCAAGGTTAATAACAATTACCTACAATCAGCACTCCCTAATTTGTAAATTAGGTCGTGACTGGTGTTGATTTTTTAGTCACCGATTTGTAACACTCTATTATGTAATTTTTCAATCACTTGGATGAGATCTTATTTTTTTCCCACCACACCCAGTATTTTCCTACCACTCCTTTTATTTTTCTCAGAATCTTCATTAATTAGAAAATGTTGCAAGAATAATGACTAACCCTTGTTATGACTTTATTGCATTTTTACCGACGTTTCGTTCTTATTTAGGTCAAAGCATCTTCAGGGTATTTAACTCGCAATTTCGTTATTTTACTAATTCAATTTAAGAGAGAAGTTAGAACATAAATTTCAGCGTTTGATTTATTTATTGTTTTTATGGAACAAAGTTAAGGGTAGTTTGGAAGACAGTTCGGTCAAAAATTGGAGGGCAAAACATATTTTTTAAACTACTTTAGTCATGCTTTGTGTATTTAATGATTTATAGCGGTCACTTTACACAACTAAATTTTTTAAATTTACTTTCAGTTAAACGCCCAACAAGTCTACTCTCAATTCCAACACGGAGTTTGGGATCTTTTAAATAAAGTCAGTCCGAGAAGTATTCCAAATCCTGCAGTTGCAAGACAAGTCAGGTATTTATCTATCGTTGGACCTGCAGCCTTATCACCTGACCAATTAGACAGAGTAAGTATTTGTTTAAATTAGAGATTTATTGCACTTTAAATACAGTACACGTTTATGCAATTTAATTAAACATAAATTAATTAATCAAGGTTGCAAACGCTATTTATAAATTTTGTCTCTGAATTTTAATTAGAATTGTAATTAAGACTGAATTTAATTAAGTAATTGGTACTACAAAAAATTATTTATTGTAAAATGGTTTTGTGTTCAAAATTTGCACAAAAAATTTTATAAAGTTGTGTTAGAAAAATAAGAAAAAAAAATCGTTTAAAATATCAGGCAAACAGAGCAAATAGAGTCCTAAATCTGTTATTTATTTTTTCAAAAATATTTTTTTTTGGTATTGTAAATTAGACAGTTTTTCTCATTTTTTACCATTCGGATTTTTGTTATCAACTTTTAATTTTTATTAAAAAAAAAAGTTTTGAATTCGGTTCTGATTTTAGAATAAATTCAAAACATTTTTATTTATTAAAAATTAAAAATTGAAAACAACAAACAGCTAAGTAAGACATGAAAAAAAAGTCTTATTTGCAACCTCAAAACCAAAATTTTTTTGGAAAACATATAACAGATCTGGGTGAGCTGTTTTAACAAAAAAAATTTTTGTTAGCTTAATATTTTCAACAATTTTTTTTATTATGTTTTTTTATATTTTATAAACAGTGCTAGGTCAGACCTCTTTATTATTTTAATTTTTCAAATAATCACTGATTAGTTATTTCAAAATTTAAATGATTTAGGCAACCAGTTATACACCGCATAAATCGTTTTATGCAACTTGTTATACACTGTTGTACTTATTGGTGTCTATATTAAATTATAATTTTCTGTTTTATTGTTTATTGCTAATTATAAATAATTTATGTATATAGATCACAGCTGTCTGTGTATTTCTACATTGTTTTTTTTTCTTCTAATAAATGCCACATTAACTGGCCATATGGCAAATGATATTTAAACATAATTTATAATTTTTCCACGAAGTAGCAAAAATATAAAATTTTGAAAAATATATTATAAAGAGAACTGAAAATGGCACATTGTTAATTTAATTAAATACTCTCTTAATTTATGTTTTTAAAGCAGAAAACTAAAAGAAAGTAACTAAATTACTCCTCCAACTTGTTATTATTTCAAGTTGCCTCTGGTTAAAAAAAAACTAAATCAAACGTCTTCACTCCCATTCACTTTTCGGCACGTTTAAAACAAATTACTTTAATTACTCTCTCACTGAGACGTTCTAATACTTAATCGATTGCGTAATTTATAAGAATTCACTCTGATGAGGTTTTAATTTATCGGAAAAAAGGCGTAAATAAAGCCTGAGGGGTGTGCTAATGAACCCAATTTCACTCTTATAAACAATTTTTTCTGACTGGAATTTTTTTCAGTATAATAGACTGATCAATGACATGCTGGCTGTATATAATAGTGCCTCGATTTGTGCACTAAAAGAGCCGTTTCGGTGCGGATTGCGACTTCAGCCTGATTTGACAAATATTATGGGGTTCAGTCGGAATTGGGATGAATTGCAATATACCTGGACTGAATGGAGGAGAAATACAGGACAGAATATTAGAGATTCGTTTGAGCAAATGGTGGGGCTGTCGAATGAAGCGGCGAGAATGAATAGTAAGTATTTTTAGGAGAGACAACTATGCATGTCTTAGAAAAAAAAAATTTGGAATCTTTTCTGTACCAATAGCTTCCGAAATTTTGCTTAAAACATTTTTTTCTTTTTTTTCTAAACATTCCAGTCATTCTATGGAGTAAAACTAAACATTCTACAACATTCTAGAATAATCGATTACGTTGTTTTAAACATTCTAGAATTTTTTCTTGTATCACATAATCGAATTTATGATAGCCTGAACATTCTAGAATATTTTTACGTAACAGACTGTCGATTCTTGGAAAAATTAGACCATTTTGTTTATTTTGTATTCTGATTTCAAACATTCTAGAACATTCTATAATGTAATAACTAAATAATAAAACAGTTTCTCATAGATTGGAGCTTTTTAAACGTTCTAAAATATATATACAATATTCTAAACATTCTAGAATATTTTTATGTAACAAACAATCTATTTCTGAATAATTCGATTCGACTACTTTGTTTGTTTCAAATATTCTAGAACATTCTATAAAATAATAACAAAACAATATAACAGTTTCTAATAGATTAGAGCTTCTCAAATGTTATAAAATATATTTACAATATTCTAAACATTCTAGAATATTTTTCGGTGCTGCTCAACAAAACCTATATTATTCTGAACATTCTAAAATAATTTTATGTTGAAAACAGTTTATTTTTGAATAGTTTGACAACTTTGCTTGTTTTAAACATTCTAGAACATTCTATGGAATACAATATAAGAGTCTCTGATAGATTGAAGCTTCTTAAGCGTCACAAAATATATTTACGATATTCTAAACATTCTAGATTATTTTTCTGTGCTGCACGACAAAATATATGTTATTTTAAACATTCTAGAATATTTTTATGTAACAAACAGTTTATTTCTGAATAATTCGACTAATTTGTTTGTTTCAAACATTCTAGAACATTCTATGGAATAATAACAAAACTATATAACAGTTTCTAATAGATTAGAGCTTCTCAAACATTATAAAATATATTTACGATATTCTAAACATTCTAGAATATTTTTCGGTGTTGCACAACAAAACCTAAATTATTCTAAACATTCTAGAATAATTTTATGTTAAAAATAGTTTATTTTTGAATAGTTTGACTACTTTGCTTGTTTTAAACATTCTAGAACATTCTATGGAATACAATATAAGAGTTTCTGATAGATTGAAGCTTCTTAAACATCACAAAATATATTTACAATATTTTAAACATTCTAGATTAATTTTCTGTGCTGTAAGACAAAATTTACGTTATCCCGAACATTCTAGAATATTTTTTTGTAACAAACTGTCTATTTCTAAATAATAACTACTTTGTATGTTGTACATTGTAGTTTCAAATATTCTAGAACATTCTATAGAGCAATAACAAAACAATATTAGAGTTTTTGACAGATTGAAGCTTTTCAAGCATTCTAAAATATATTTACGATATTCTAAACATTTTAGAATATTTTTTGGTGTTGCACAACAAGACCTATATTATTCTGAACATTCTAGAATAATTTTATGTTAAAAACAGTTTATTTTTGAATAGTTTGATTACTTTGCTTGCTTTAAACATTCTAGAACATTCTATGGAATACAATATAAGAGTCTCTGATAGATTGAAGCTTCTTAAGCGTCACAAAATATATTTACGATATTCTAAACATTCAAGATTATTTTTCTGTGCTGCACGACAAAATATATGTTATTTTAAACATTCTAGAATAGTTTTATGTAACAAACAGTTTATTTCTGAATAATTCGACTACTTTGTTTGTTTGAAACATTCTAGAATATTCTATGGAATAATAACAAAACAATATAACAGGTTCTAATAAATTAGAGCTTCTCAAACGTTATAAAATATATTTACAATATTCCAAACATTCTAGAATATTTTTCGGTGCTGCACAACAAAACCTATATTATTCTGAACATTCTAGGATAATTTCATGTTAAAAACAGTTTATTTTTGAATAGTTTGACTACTTTGCTTGTTTTAAACATTCTAGAACATTCTCTAGAATACAATATAAGAGTTTCTGATAGATTGAAGCTTTTTAAACGTCACAAAATATATTTACGATATTTTAAACATTCAAGAATAGTTTTCTGTGCTGCACAACAAAATTTATGTTATCCCGAACATTCTAGAATATTTTTTTGTACCAAACAGTCTATTTCTGAATAAATCAACTACTTTGTATGTTGTACATTGTGGTTTCAAATATTCTAGAACATTCTATAGAGCAATAACCAAACAATATAAGTGTTTTTGACAGATTGAAGCTTTTCAAGCATTTTAAAATATATTTACGATATTCTTAACATTCTAGATTATTTTTCTGTGCTGCAAAACAAAATCTATGTTATTCTGAACATTCTAGAATATTTTTATGTAACAAATAGTCTGTTTCTGAATAATTCGACCACTTTGTTTGTTTCAAACATTCTAGAACATTCTATCGAATAATAACAAAACAATATAAGTTTTTAATAGATTAGTGCTTCTCAAACATTATAAAATATATTTACGGTGTTCTAAACATTCTAGAATATTTTTCGGTGCTGCACAACAAAACCTATATTATTCTGAACATTCTAGAATAATTCTGTGTTAAAAACAGTTTATTTTTGAAAAGTTTGGCTACTTTGCTTGTTTTAAACATTCTAGAACATTCTATGGAATACAATATAAAAGTCTCTGATAGATTGAAGCTTCTTAAACGTTATAAAATACATTTACGATATTATAAACATTCAAGAATAGTTTTCTGTGCTGCACAACAAAATCTATGTTATTCTGAACATTCTAAAATATTTTTATGTTACAAACAGTCTATTTCTGAATAATTCGACTACTTTGTTTGTCTCAAACATTCTAGAACATTCTATGGAATAACAACAAAACAATATAACAGTTTCTAATAGACTGGAGCTTCTCATACGTTATAAAATATATTTACGATATTTTAAACATTCTAGAATATTTTTTTGTGCTGCAGTACAAAATCTATGTTATCCCGAACATTCTAGATTATTTTTCGTAACCAACTGTCTATTTCTGAATAAATCCACTACTTTGTATGTTGTACATTGTGGTTTCAAATATTCTAGAACATTCTATAGAGCAATAACCAAACAATATAAGTGTTTTTGACAGATTAGAGTTTGTCAAACGTTCTAGAACACATTTAAGATGTTCTAAACAATCTAGAATATTTTTCTGTGCTGCACGACAAAATCTGTGTTATTCTGAACATTCTAGAATATTTTTATATAACAAATAGTTTATTTCTAAATAATTTGACTACTTTGTTTGTTTCAAACATTCTAGAACATTCTATGGAATAACAACAAAACAACATAACAGTTTCTAATAGATTAGAGCTTCACATACGTTATAAAATATATTTACGATATTTCAAACATTCTAGAATATTTTTCGATGATGCACAACAAACCTATAATATTCTGAACATTCTAGAATGATTTTAGGTTAAAAATAGTTTATTTTTGAATAGTTTGACTACTTTGCTTGTTTTAAACATTCTAGAACATTTTATGGAATTCAATATAAGATTTTCTGATAGATTGAAGCTTCTTAAACATCAGAAAATATATTTACGATATTGCAAACATTCAAGAATAGTTTTCTGTGCTGCACAACAAAATTTATGTTATCCCGAACATTCTAGAATATTTTTTTTGTACCAAACAGTCTATTTCTGAATAAATCAACTACTTTGTATGTTGTACATTGTGCTTTCAAATATTCTAGAATATTCTATAGAGCAATAACCAAACAATATAAGTGTTTTTGACAGATTGAAGCTTTTCGAGCATTTTAGAATATATTTACGATATTCTTAACATTCTAGATTATTTTTCTGCGCAGCACGACAAAATCTATGTTATTCTGAACATTCTAGAACATTTTTATGTAACAAATAGTCTGTTTCTGAATAATTCGACCACTTTGTTTGTTTCAAACATTCTAGAACATTCTATCGAATAATAACAAAACAATATAACAGTTTCTAGTAAATTGGAGCTTTTTAAACGTTTTAAAATATATTTACGATATTCTAAACATTCTAGAATATTTTTCTGTGCTGCAAAACAAAATCTATGTTATCCCGATCATTCTAGAATATTTTTTTGTAACAAACAGTCTATTTCTGAATAAATCAACTACCTTGCATATTGTACATTGTAGTTTCAAATATTCTAGAATATTCTATAGAGCAATAACCAAACAATATAAGTGTTTTTTGACAGATTGGAGCTTTTCAAACGTTTTAAAACATATTTAAAATGTTTTAAACAATCTAGAATATTTTTCTGTGCTGCACGACAAAATCTATGTTATTCTAAACATTCCAGAATTTTTTATGTAACAAACAGTCTATTTCTAAATAATTTTGAGTGTTTTGTTCGTTTTGCATTCTGATTTCAAACATTCTATGAAACAATAACAAAACAATATAAGAGTTTCTGACAGATTGAAGCTTTTCAAACGTTCTAAAACATATTTACGACATTGTAAACATTCAAGAATATTTTTCTGTGCTGGACAACAAAATCTATGTTATTCTAAACATTCTAGAATATTTTTTGTAACAAACTGTCTATTTCTGAATAATTCGCCTACTTTGTTTGTTTTGCATAGTAGTTTCAAACATTCTAGAACATTCTATAAAGTCGGAACAAAACAATTTTACATTTTTTGATAAATTGAGATGAAAAGTACAAAATGCAACAAAATTTATATAAAATTATTGCAAATTTTAAGAAATTAAATTTTTATAACTTAGACAGTTTGGTTGCTCCAAAGTGTGTGGCCTTAACTAGATGCTGAGCGCCCTTAACATTGATCTCATCAGTTTCCGTCAATTGTTCCGTGACCTGTCTTTTTACCTAAGTACCTACTCAACATTCTCAAGAACAAGAGACGTTTTACTGTTATAAAATCGCTTCAAAACGAAAGTTTAATTTTTTTTTCCAATCAGTAATCGTTCATTTTCCAATATTACATAACCCAAGTCCGTTTCTATGAAATAATTGTCTTGAGATAAAAATACCATAAAGCCAAACATATGCAACGGCTTACTTTCATGCCATTTCCTGTTTGCACACACGCTCAACTCTAAAATCAATTTTTTAAATAGATTTCACTGACACTGCCGAATACTGGAGCTTTCCTTTCGAGTCTTCGACCTTGAGTCTAGACCTGGAGGACGCATGGGAGGACGTCAAGCCGCTCTACGAACTCCTTCACGCCTATGTCAGGAGGAAATTGAGGGACTATTACGGACCGGAGAGACTAAATAGACAAGCCCCTCTCCCTGCTCATATTTTAGGAAATATGTGGGCACAGTCCTGGACGAACATTTTTGATATTAGTCAACCGTATCCAGGACAGGACTTCCTCGATGTCAGTCCAGAAATGCTCAAACAGGTGATTATGCAAGAGGGGACATCTGGTAGATGGGAGAAAGTTGGGACAATAGGTGTAATTAACTGACATGTGCCACGACAAATTTTTTTATTACAAAATATATAAACGATTTTCAAAAAATAAATTTTTTTTAGGGCTACACTCCTCTTGATATCTTCCGATTGGCTGAAGATTTTTTTGTCTCGCTCAATATGAGTGCTATGCCTCTAGATTTTTGGCAAGGCTCTGTTCTTGAAGAGCCTCTAGATCGAGTGGTTTTATGCCAGCCTTCAGCTTGGGATTTCTGCAATCGGCGTGATTTTAGGTATTTTTGTTATTTTTATTATTATTTTTATTCTACTTTCTTTATATTATTTTCAGAATTAAAATGTGTACAAACATCAACATGAAAGATTTGATAACAGCACATCACGAAATGGCTCACATTCATTATTTTATGTTATACAAGAACCAACCAAAAGTTTTTCGAGATGGCGCTAATCCAGGTAACTAAGGATCAATTAAAATTTCTTGATGAAAGTTTTATTGCTTTGTTATTGATTAAACCGGTTGGCTGCTTTTTAAAATCGAATTAGAGGTTTCACTTCAACAAAATCTGAAAAAAAAAGCAAGTTGGGCTACACTGATGATAGGGCAACAATCCTAAAACCGGTCTGTAGCTTCCTGTTTACAGTCTTTGGCTTGATCAATCTTGAAACAAAAACAACTTTTGTTTTTGGTTAATACACTTCTACCGCTTTGAATAATAACTCGAAGAAATGTTTGATGTAGTGACACTAGTTTACTACAATGAAAACTAAAGTAATATAAAATTTATTTATATTATTCTCAACATACTACTCATTCTAGAATATTTTTCTGTTCCGCTTTATTAAATTTACTTTATTTTGAACAATCTAGAATCTTAAATATTTATATGTAAGAACATTCAAATCCAGAACAATTTAAACGATTTTAACTGACTTTACGTAATGTCTTTAAACATTCTAGAATATTCTATAGAGTGATAACCAAACAATTTAGCAGTTTTTGATAAATTAAACTTTCTCAAACTTTTTAAAATATATTTACGTGATTTTAAACATTCTAGAATAATCTTCTGTACTACACAACTAAATTTATTTAAATAACTAAATTGAACATTCTAGAATATTTTTATAAAATAAACTGTCGCTTTTTAAACAATTCAGATCTTGTTTATTTTACATTCTGGTTTCAAAAATTCTAGAACATTCTATAAAAAAATTACCGTGCAATATAACAGTTTCTGGTAGATTGGCGCTTTTTAAACATTCTAGAATATGTTTACGTTATTCTAAACATTCTAGAATTGTCTTTTTAGTTGCACAATCAAATTTATGTTATTCAAAACATTCTGAAGAATTTTTGTGTAACAAATCGTTTATTTCTGAACAATTTAAACTACTTTACTTGTTTAAGATTGTGGTTTTAAACAATCTAGAATATTCTATAAAATCAGAACAAAAGAATAAAACATCTATTGACATATTTGTGTTATTTTAAACTTTCTACTTTTTCTAGGATATTTATCAGTTCAGTTCCATTGAATTTACTATATTCTGAACAATCTAGAATCTCGACTATTTATTTATAAGAACTAGTAATTCCAGAAAACTTTAAACTATTTTGTCTAATTTTACGTAATGATTTTAAACATTCTAGAATATTCTATGGCTTGATAACTAAACAATTGAGCTGTTTTTGATAAATTGGACTTTCTCAAATTTTCAAAAATGTATTTACGTTATTTTAAACATTCTAGAATAATCTTCTGTACTGCACAACCAAATTTATGTTATCCTGAACGTTCTAGATTTATTTATGAAATAAACTCGCTTTCTAAACATTTTAGATTTTGTTTATTTTACATTCCGGTTTCAAAAATTCTAGAACATTCTATAAAAAAACTTACCGTACAATATAATAGTTTCTGGTAGATTGGCGCTTCTTAAACCTTCTAGAATATGTTTACGTTATTCTAAACATTCTAGAATTATCTTCTTTATTACATAATTGACTTTATGTTATTCTGAACATTCTAAATAATTTTTATGTAACAAATCGCATATTTCTGAACAACTTAAACTACTTTGTTTGTTTAGGATTGTGTTTTTAAACATTCTAGAACATTCTATAAAATCAGAACAAAATAATAAATCATCAATTAATAAATTGAAGCTTTTTGTATTTTCTAAAATATATTTGTGTTATTTTAATCTTTCTACATTTTCTAGAATATTTCTCTGTACCGCTTTATTAAATTTACTTCATTCTGAACAATCTAGAATCTTAAATATTCATATGTAAAAACTAGAAATTTCAGAAAACTTTAAACTATTTCGTCTAATTTTACGTAATGATTTTAAACATTGTAGAATATTCTATGACTTGATAACTAAACAATTGAACAGTATTTAATAAATTGGACTTTATCAAATTTTCTAAAATGCATTTACGTTATTTTAAACATTTTAGAATAATCTTCTGTACTGCACAACCAAATTTATGCTATCTTAAACATTCTAGAATTATTTATAAAATAAACTCGCTTTCTAAACAATTCAGATTTTGTTTATTTTATATTCTGGTCTCAAAAATTCTAGAACACTCTATAAAAAACTTACCGTACAATATAATAGTTTTTGGTAGATTGGCGCTTTTTAAACCTTCTAGAATATGTTTACATTATTCTAAACATTCTAGAATTATCTTCTTTATTACATAATCGACTTTCATGTTATTCTGAACATTCTAAATAATTTTTATGTAACAAATCGCTTATTTCTGGACAATTTAAACTACTTTGTTTGTTTGGGATTGTGTTTTTAAACATTCTAGAACATTCTATAAAGTCAGAACAAAATAATAAATTATTAATTGATAAATTGAAGATTTTTGTATTTTCTAAAATATATTTGTGTTATTTTAATCTTTCTACATTTTCTAGAATATCTCTCTGTACTGCTCTATTGAATTTACTTCATTCTGAGCAATCTAAAATCTTAAATATTTGTATGTATAAAAAGTAGCAATTCCAAAAAAATTTATACTACTTTGTCTAATTTACATTCTGTTTTCAAATATTCTGGAACATTCTATAGAGAAATAACCATACAATATAACAGTTTCTGATAGATTGAGACTTCTTAAACCTTCTAAAATATATTTACGTTATTCTAAACATTCTGGAATTGTCTTTTTTAATGCACAATTAAATTTATGTTATTCTAAACATTCTAAAGAATTTTTGTGTAACAAATCGTTTATTTCTGAACAATTTAAACTACTATGTTTGTTTAAGAATGTGGTTTTAAACATTCTAGAACATTCTATAAAGCCAGAACAGAATAATAAAACGTCTATTGACATGTTTGTGTTATTTTAAACTTTCTACTTTTTCTAAAATATTTATCAGTACAGCTCTATTAAATTTACTTTATTCTAAACAATCTATAAACTTTAAACTATTTTGTTTAATTTTACGTAATGGTTTTAAACATTTTAGAATATTCTATGGCTTGATAACTAAACAATTGAGCAGTTTTTGATAAATTGGACTTTCTGAAATTTTCTAAAATGTATTTACGTTATTTTAAACATTCTAGAATAATCTTCTGTACTGCACAACCAAATTTATGTTATTCTGAACATTCTAGAATTATTTATGAAATAAACTCGCTTTCTAAACAATTCAGATTTTGTTTATTTTACATTCTGGTTTCAAAAATTCTAGAACATTCTATGAAAAAAGTTACCGTACAATATAATAGTTTTTGGTAGGTTGGCGCTTTCTAAACCTTCTAGAATATGTTTACATTATTCTAAACATTCTAGAATTATCTTCTTTATTACATAATCGACTTTATGTTATTCTGAACATTCTAAATAAGTTTCATGTAACATGTCGTTTATTTTTAAACAATTTAAACTACTCTATTTGTTTAGGATTGTGTTTTTAAACATTCTAGAACATTCTATAAAGTCAGAACAAAAAATAAATTATCAATTGATAAATTGAAGCGTTTTGTATTTTCTAAAATATATTTGTGTTATTTTAATCTTTCTACATTTTTTAGAATATTTCTCTGTACCGCTTTATTAAATTTACTTCATTCTGAACAATCTAGAATCTTAAATATTCAAATGTAAAGACTAGCAATTTCAAAAAAAATTTAAAATATTTTGTCTAATTTTACATTCTGGTTTCAAATATTCTGGAATAATCTATAGAGAAATAACCATACACTATACCAGTTTCTGATAGATTGAGGCTTCTTAAACCTTCTAAAATATATTTACGTTATTTTAAACATTCTAGAATTGTTTTTTTATTGCACAATTAAATTTATGTTATTCTAAACATTCTAAAGAATTTTTGTGTAACAAATCGTTTATTTCTAAACAATTTAAACTACTTTGTTTAAGATTGTAGTTTTAAACATTCTAGAACATTCTATAAGGTCGAAACACAAAACATTACGACATTTTCAGATAAATTAGACCTTTCCGAATCTTCTAAAACATATTGGTGTTAATCTAAACATTCTATATAACAAAACCAAACATTAGTAAATAATATTCTGTTACTATTACTTATAAATAACAGTTATAGAGTAACAAATACAAAAATAACAATCGATGACTAGTTTACTCTGTGAACAGCATAAAAATTAGAAGCTGATAGCGACAATTGCTTTTAAACAAATTTTTGTTCTAATTTAAAACGTTTTAATTGTTTAGGGACCAGATAAAACTTTCCTAAACCGTGTCCCTAACAAAGCCAAGACTTCCAACACTAGTTTTATCTCGCTGTTACTTAATAATAATTGGTCGCTCTCTCTTTAATAAAAGTAACAGTATTTGTGTTCTGCTTGAGGTCATCTTAAAATAGAGCACGTTTTTGACCTGACTTACACAAAATTTTCATTTTTTTATTGCAAAAGAAACCTCACTTGACCTGACTTTTTATTTTTTGTGTAACAATTCCAATTAGAATAACAATAATTTGCAACAATTTAGAAAGCTTGGCTTGCAGTTTCCTTTTTGCAGAACGCATGTGTTTATAATGTAGCAATTTGTTCAATAAAATTACCTCAAATTAGATTTTATCTTATCTATTTTCACTCGACATACAAACTGCAATTATTTTAATTTAGCATAAAAACAAATAAATTGAAATATTTTTTGTCTAATTAAAACGCGTCTTCCGGTTTTGTTAAATGCGGGTAAAATAATTCAAATACGGACTCATCCATCAAGTGAAAGTACTATGAACATATAGGCTATGCGTACTTTCTTAATTTGTCTAATTAAAATTGTTTTTAGCGTTTCACGAAGCGATTGGTGAAGCAATTGGACTCTCAGTTGGTACACCGAAACATTTACAAAGTTTGGGACTTTTACAGAATTCTGTAACTGATACAGCTGTTGATATAAATTATCTGTATTTAATGGCACTTGATAAAGTTGTTTTTCTACCATTTGCTTACGTTGTTGATAAATGGCGGTACGATGTTTTCACTGGAAATATCGGAAAAGAACAATATAACTGTCATTGGTGGCGTTTAAGGTATTTTTTCCAAAATTTTGGGACTTTTTCAAAAAAAAATTGTTTTTTTAGTGAGCAATATATGGGGATTAAGCCACCAGTACTTCGGTCAGAGAAAGATTTTGATCCTGGAGCAAAGTACCATGTACCTGCTAATATACCATATTTAAGGTGAGTACAGAAAAATTTTTTTTAAATAGAAAAGTCATTTAATAACAAAATCACAAAGCAAAACAGGTAATACTGATTAAGAGTAAAAAAGTACAAAAAATTTGATAGTCTAGTAGCCCCCATGGCCGCCTAAATCGCCACCCCCAAGTGACAATTCTTCATGTCCTCCTTCTTGTCCTCCACTAAATTCATGTCCGTGATGTTCTTCATGAACTGGTACCGGAACTGGAACTTTAACCGGAACTGGTACTGGTTTTTCTACTTCAACTGGTACCTTCTTGGTAATTTCATACGGTACTGGATTAAAAATCGGGATTTTCACTGGATAAGGTACCGGTTTTTCGACTGGTACTGGTATATTTTTCTCGACGGGGTATGGTGCCGGAACTGGTACTTTTACCGGGAAAGGTTCGGGTTTTTCCACTGGGTAGGGAATATGACGTTCGAAAGGTACCTTAACTGGGTATGGTACCGGTTTATGTACTGGATACGGAATTTTTTTCTCGATATGAACTGGGTATGGTTGAGGTATATGAACGGGATAAGGCCGATCTACTTTTACCTCAACTGGATATGGTTCAATTTTCTCAACTGGGTATGGTTTAGGTACATGAACTGGTACTTTAACAGGGTAGGGTATTTTCTTCTCGACGGGGTAGGGTTGAGGTACATGAACGTGATAAGGCACATGGACAACTTTTTCAACGGGATAAGGTTGTGGTACAAGTACCTTAACAGGATACGGTTTATCCACATGAACTTTAACAGGATAATGTACCGGTTTTTCAACAGGATAAGGCTTGTGAATTGCTACAGGTACCTTGATTGGTACTTTAACCGGGACGTGAATTTTTTTCTCCACTGGATAGGGTTGTGGAATATGTACCGTAATTGGATATGGTACTTTCTTCTCGACTGGAACTGGTACTTCCTTGACTACGGGATACGGCTGTGGAATATTTTTCACAACAGTCACGGTTTTAACATGATGTTCGTGATGATGTTCATCACCGCCCCCGAAATCGCCGCCACCATAATGTCCTTCAAGTCCTCGTTTTTCCTGTTTTTTATCAGGCTGTTCTGCGGCGTTTTCCTTGCTGTTATCAGCGCTTGCCAAGACAAAAAGCGCGCAAAGCGCTAAATAACCCTAGAAAAAAACGGAAATTTCACTTGAGGCACTTCACACTTCACTAAACACTTACCAGAAACTTCATTGCCGTACGTTTGAGGATTTTAAGCCCGACTGTGCGATAAACAAACGATGATTTCTACTTTTATAGGAGCTTCAATACTTTCGCTGAGTGACGAGGGGGGCGGAGAAGAGCACCCCTCTTCCTTGAAAGTTTTATTAGGAATTAAGGCATCTTTGAGGTCGAGATTTATCAAAGACATTTATTTTTAAAAAATTGGGGAAAATCGGAAAATCGGAAAATTTATAATCAAACAATGACCCCAAATAATTCGAGAAACCGTAACAAATTATTTTAATTATTGGTATCTACTCAAAATTGGATTAAAAATTTCGTTACTGTCTACTAGCTTTATTCTCATTAATAATTCAACAAATTTTATTTAGTTTAAATAATTAGAAGAATTAAGAATTTATTTAAATTTGATGATTATAGAAAGTTAAGTTTATGAATTGTTTATCAGTAGATAAATAAATTCCGATTTAGTTTTTTTTTTTAAACTAATTTAAATCGATTAATGAAAGGTCATTATATAAAACCGGAAGTCCAGATTTAGCTGAAATATTTTTCCATATTTTTTTGTAATTATATAAAATATTACGGTACCGACAATGCACTGATTACAGAATTAATTGAATTAATTTAGAGCACGCATAACGTTCTGTTTTATATAAAAAATGAAATTTTAAATTTTGGAAACACCAAGCAGATTTTTGATTAAATCAGAATGTACTGACAAAAAACAATAAATCAAAAAACAGAACTATTAATTAGAATTGTTGGTTTTATTGACAAAACTAGAAGCTTTAGAGAGAGACCTCACCGAGATTTGTTAATAATTTAAGCATTTTTTTAATTTTTTTTTTGAATTTAAGTATTTTATGATCAAGAAAACTGATTGTCTGAAAGACTGTGCCAAATATAAATTTTATAAAAATAAAAAATTTGTAGCGTTTTAGAGGATTTACTCTTTTAATTATATTTTATTAAATCATAATCGATTAATCTTGCATAATTAAAAAAAAACTAGATTTTGAAGACACAAGTCATTTATGATCAAAAGAATTGATCGTCTAGAAGACTGTGCCAATTTAAATTATATATAAGTGATGGCTTTTCAGATAATTTATTTTTTTGATTACAATTTATTAAATTATAATCAATTTGTCCTACAACAGTTTAAAAAATCAAGATAATATTTTACAAAAAAATAAAAAACAAAGTTATTGACACAATTTGGAACCCTAAACATCTCAGAGGCAACAAATAAATTTTTAATTTTTAAAGAGGCAAGTCTTTTTTGATCAAGCAAATTGATCTTTTAGAAGACTGTGCCAAATATAATTTAATAAAATCAAATAATGTTATTGTTTTTAGAGACTTGAAACCTTTAAAGTCTTCAGAGATTTTTTTCAGAGAAAAAATTATTTTGAAACTCAAGTATTTTATGATCAAGAAAATTGATCGTCTAAAAGACTGTGCCAAATATAAATTTTATAAAAATAAAAAAGTCATAGCTTTTTAGAGGATTTACAATTTTAATTATTATATTTTATGAAATCGTAATCGATTAATCCTGCATAATTAATAAAAACTAATTTTTGAAGACACAAGTCTTTTATGATCAAGAGAATTGATCGCCTAGAAGACTGTGCCAATTTAAATTATATTTATTTATTAAATTATAATTAATTTGTATTGTAACAGTTTAAAAAATAAACAAAAAATTAATAAGCAAGGCTTTTGAATCAATTTGCGTTAATTTGAGACCTTAAACATCTCAGAAGCTTTATTGGTAATATAAACAAATAAATTTTTAAAGAGGCAAGTCTTTTATGATCAAGAAAATTATTCCTTATGTAAATGATTTTATTTAAAATCATAGTATTTAAAAAAAATTTTTTGATTATATTTAATTAAATTATAATTAATGTTTTTAAACTATTTGAAAAAACAAAAAATTGAGAAATTGACTTAACTAGAGATCTTAGAGATTTCACAGATTTTACTGTCGATTTAAATAAATAAATTTTTAAATTTTGAGAACGCAAATTTTTTATAATCAAGAAAATTGACTCTCTAGAAGACTGTGCTAAATATAATTTATTAAAAACAAACAAATTTATTGTTTTTAGAGACTTAGAACCTCTAAAGTTCTCACAGATTTGATTGGCGATTTCTGTTTAAGACGTAAGATCTTTATGATCAAGAAAATTAATCTTCTAGAAGACTGTGCCAAATATAATTTAATAAAAACAAATAAAGTTATTGTTTTTAGAGACTTGGAACCTCTAGAGTTTTCACAGATTTTATTGGCAATTTCCTTTAAAGACTTAATCCTTTTCTCATCAAGCAAATTGATCTTCTAGAAGACTGTGCCAAATATAATTTTATAAAAATAAACAAATTTATTGTTTTTTAGAGACTTAGAAGCTCTAAAGTCTTCAGAGATTTTATTAGTAATTTAAATAAAAAAATATATATTTAGGGTCTCAAGTCTTTTATGATCAAGAAAATTAATCGTCTAGAAGACTGTGCCAATTTATTTATATTTAATTTATTATATATTTATTATTATTATATTATTATATATTTATTATATTATTATATTTAATAAAATTTATTAATTTATATTTATTAAATTTGTCCTGCGACAGTTTAAAAAATAAACATAAAATTAAAAAGCAGAATTTTTGACACAATTTGCCTTAATTTGATACCTTAAACATCTCAGAGACTTTATTGGCGGTTTAAACAAATACATTTTTAGATTTTGAAGATGCAAGTCTTTTATTATCAAGAAAATTGATCGTCTAGAAGACTGTGGCAATCTAAATGATATATAAATCATGGCTTTTCAGATAATTTATTTTTTTGATTACAATTTATTAAATTATAATCAATTTGTCCTACAACAGTTTAAAAAATCAAGAAAATATTTTACAAAGAAATAAAAAACAAAGTTATTGACCCAATTTGAGACTTTAAACATTTCAGAGGCTTTATTGGTAATTTAAACAAATACATTTTTAATTTTTTAAAAGGCAAGTCTTTTGTGATGACGAAAATTAATCTTCTAGAAAACTGTGCCAAAATAATTTTAAAAAAACAAACAAAAATATTGTTTTTTAGAGACTTGGAACCTCTAAAGTCTTCAGAAATTTTGTTGGTAATTTAAATAAAAAAAAATATTTTGAGACTCAAGTATTTTATGATCAAAGAAAATTGATCGTTTGAAAGACTGTGCCAAATATAATTTTTATAAAAATAATAAAATTTATAGCGTTTTAGAGAATTTATTTTTTTAATTATATTTTATTAAATAATAATCGATTAATCTTGCATAATTAAAAAAACTAGATTTTAAAGACACAAGTCTTTTATGATCAAGAGAATTGATCGCCTAGAAGACTGTGCCAATTTAAATTATATTTATTTATTAAATTACAATTAATTTGTATTGTAACAGTTTAAAAAATAAACAAAAAATAAATAAGCAAGGTTTTTGAATCAATTTGCGTTAATTTGAGACCTTAAACATCTCAGAAGCTTTATTGGTAACATAAACAAATAAATTTTTAATTTTTAAAGAGGCAAGTCTTTTATGATTAAGAAAGTTGATCCTTTTGTAAACTATTTTATTTAAAATCATAGTATTTTAAAAGATTTATTTTTTTGATTATATTTAATTAAATTATAATTAATGTTTTTAAACTGTTTAAAAAAACAAAAAATTGAGAAATTGACTTAACTAGAGATCTCACAGATTTCACAGACTTTACTGTCGATTTAAATAAATAAATTTTTAAATTTCGAGTACGCAAATCTTTTATAATTAAGAAAATTGACTTTCTAGAAGATCGTGCCAAATATAATTTTATAAAAACAAACAAATTTATTGTTTATAGAGACTTGAAACCTCTAGAGTTTCACAGATTTTATTAGCAATTTCTTTTAAAGACTCAAGTCTTTTCTGATCAAGCAAATTGATCTTTAGAAGACTGTGCCAAATATAATTTTATAAAAACAAACAAATTTATTGTTTTTAGAGACTTGGAACCTCTAGAGTTTTTACAGATATTATTGGCAATTTCTTTTAAAGACTCAAATCTTTTCTGATCAAGCAAATTGATCTTCTAGAAGACTGTGCCAAATATAATTTTATAAAAACAAACAAAATTATTGTTTTTTAGAGACTTAGAACCTCTAAACTCTTCAGAGATTTTGTAAAATATATATTTAGGGTTTCAAGTCTTTTATGATCAAGAAAATTGATCGTTTAGAAGACTGTGCCAATTTAAATTATATATACAATTTATTAAATTATAATCAATTTTTCCTGCGACAGTTTAAAAAATAAACATAAAATAAAAAAGCAGGGTTTTTGACACAGTTTGCCTTAATTTGATACCTTAAATATCTTAGAGGCTTTATTGGCGGTTTAAACAAATACATTTTTAGATTTTGAAGATGCAAGTCTTTTATTATCAAGAAAATTAATCGTCTAGAAGACTGTGGCAATCTAAATTATATATAAGTCATGGATTTTCAGATAATTTATTTTTTTGATTACAATTTATTAAATTATAATCACTTTGTCTTACAAAACTTTAAAAAATCAAGAAATTATACAAAGAATTAAAAAACAAAGTTATTGGCACAATTTGAGACCTCAAACATCTCAGAGGATTTATTGGTAATTTAAACAAATAAATTTTTAATTTTTAAGAGACAAGTCTTTTATGATTAAGAAAATTGATCCTTTTGTAAATGATTTTATTTAAAATCATAGTATTTAAAAAAAATATTTTTTTCCTTATATTTAATTAAATTATAATTAATGTTTTTAAACTGTTTAAAAAAAGAAAAAAATTGAGAAATTGACTTAACTAGAGGTCTCAGAGATTTCACAGACTTTACTGTCGATTTAAATAAATAAATTTTTAAATTTTGAGAACGCAAATCTTTTATAATCAAGAAAATTGACTTTCTAGAAGACTGTGCCAAATATAATTTTATAAAAACAAAAAAATTTATTGTTTTTAGAGACTTGAAACCTCTAGAGTTTCACAGATTTTATTGGCAATTTCTTTTAAAGACTCACGTCTTTTCTGATCAAGCAAATTGATCTTCTAAAAGACTGTGCCAAAATAATTTTATAAAAACAAACAAAGTTATTGTTTTTTAGAGACTTGAAACCCCTAGTCTTCAGAGATTTTGTTAGTAATTTAAATAGAAAAAAATATTTTGGGACTCAAGTAATTTATGATCAAGAAAATTGATTGTTTGAAAGACTGTGCCAAATATAAATTTTATAAAAATAAAAAAAGTCAGCGTTTTAGAGGATTTACTCTTTTAGTTATATTTTATTAAATCATTATCGATTAATCCTGCATAATTAATAAAAACTAATTTTTGAATGCACAAGTCTTTTATAATCAAGAGAATTGATCGTCTAAAAAACTGCGCCAATTTAAATTATATATATTTATTAAATTATAATCAATTTGTATTGTAACAGTTAAAAAAATAAACAAAAAATTAATAAGCAAGGTTTTTGACACAATTTGCCTTAATTTGAGACCTTAAACATCTCAGAGGCTTTATTAATGATTTAAACAAATAAGTTTTTAATTTTCAAAGAGGCAAGTCTTTTATGATCAAGAAAATTGATCTTTTTGTAAATGATTTTATTTAAAATCATAGTATTTTAAAAGATTTATTTTTTTGATTATATTTAATTAAATTATAATCAATGTTTTTAAACTGTTTAAAAAAAGAAAAAATTGAGAGATCGACTTAGCTAGAAGTCTCAGAGATTTCACAGACTTTACTGTCGATTTAAATAAATAAAGTTTTAAATTTTGAGAAAGCAAATCTTTTATAATCAAGAAAATTGACTCTCTAGAAGACCGTGCCAAATATAATTTAATAAAAACAAACAAATTTATTGTTTTTAGAGACTTGGAAACTTCAAGGTCTTCAGAGCTTTTGTTGGTAATTTAAATAGAAAAAAATATTTTGAGATTCAAGTATTTTATGATCAAGAAAATTGATCGTCTAGAAGACTGTGCCAATTTAAATTATATTTATTTATTAAATTATAATTAATTTGTATTGTAAAAGTTTAAAAAATAAACAAAAAATTAAAAAGCAGGTTTATTGACACAATTTGCCTTAATTTGAGACCTTGAACATCTCAGTGGCTTTATTGGCGGTTTAAACAAATACATTTTCAGATTTTGAAGATGCAAGTCTTTTATTATCAAAAAAATTGATCGTCTAAAAGACTGTGCCAATTTAAATTATATATAAGTCATGGCTTTTCAGATAATTTATTTTTTTGATTACAATTTATTAAATTATAATCAATTTGTCCTGCAACAGTTTAAAAAATCAAGAAATTATACAAAGAAGTAAAAAACAAAGTTATTGACACAATTTGAGACCTTAAACATCTCAGATGCTTTATTGGTAATTTAAACAAATAAATTTTTAATTTTTAAAGAGGCAAGTCTTTTATGATCAAGAAAATTGATCTTTTTGTAAATGATTTTATTTAAAATCATAATATTTTAAAAGATTTATTTTTTCGATTATATTTAATTAAATTATAATTAATGTTTTTAAACTGTTTAAAAAAACAAAAAATTGAGAAATTGACTTAACTAGAGGTCTCAGAGATTTCACAGACTTTACTGTCGATTTAAATAAATAAATTTTTAAATTTCGAGTACGCAAATCTTTTATAATCAAGAAAATTGACTCTCTAGAAGACTGTGCTAAATATAATTTTATAAAAACAAACAAATTTATTGTTTGTAGAGACTTGGAACCTTTAAAGTCTTCAGAAATTTTGTTGGTAATTTAAATAAAGAAAAATATTTTGAGATTCAAGTTTTTTATGATCAAGAAAATTGATCGTCTGAAAGACTGTGCCAAATATAAATTTAATAAAAATAAAAAAATTTATAGCGTTTTAGAGAATTTACTTTTTTATTATTATATTTTATTAAAGCATATTTGATTAATCCTGCATAATTTATAAAAACTAATTTTTGAAGACACAAGTCTTTTATGGTCAAGAAAATTGATCGTCTAGAAGACTGTGCCAATTTAAATTATATACATTTATTAAATTATAATTAATTTGTATTGTCATTTGCCTTAATTTGAGATCTTTGACATCTCAGAGGCTTTATTGGTAATTTAATCAAATAAATTTTTAATTTTTAAAGAGGCAAGTCTTTTCTGATCAAGCAAATTAATCTTCTAGAAGACTGTGCCAAATATAATTTTATAGAAACAAAGTCATAGTATTTTAGAAACTTAGAATCTCTAAAGTCTTCAGAAATTTGTTGGTAATTTAAATAGAAAAAAATATTTTGGGACTCAAGTATTTTATGATCAAGAAAATTGATCGTCTGAAAGACTATGCCAAATATAAATTTTATAAAAATAAAAAAGTTATTGCATTTTAGAGGATTTACTCTTTCATTTATATTTTATTAAATCATAATAGGTTAATCCTGCATAATTAATAAAAACTAATTTTTGAAGACACAAGTCTTTTATGATCAAGAAAATTAATTTTCTAGAAGACTGTGCCAAATATAATTTAATAAAAACAAATAAAGTTATTGTTTTTAGAGACTTGGAACCTCTAGAGTTTTCACAGATTTTATTAGCAATTTCTCTTAAAGACTCAAGTCTTTTCTCATCAAGCAAATTGATCTTCTAGAAGACTGTGCTAAGTATAATTTTATAGAAACAAAGTCATAGTATTTTAGAAACTTAGAACCTCTAAAGTTTTCAGAGATTTTGTTGATAATTTAAATAAAAAAAAAATATTTTGGGACTCAACTATTTTATGATCAAGAAAATTGATCTTCTAGAAGACTGTGCCAATCTAAATTATATATGTCATAGCTTTTCAGGTAATTTATTTTTTGATTGCAATTTATTAATTTGTCTTTCAACAGGTTAAAAAATTAAGAAAAAAATTATATAAAAAAATTAGAAAACAGAGTCATTAAGACCTTTTGAGATATTAAACACCTCAGAGGCTTTATTAGCGGTTTAAACAAATAATTTTTTTGATCTTGAAGACGCAGTCTTTTATCATCAAGAAAATTGATCTTCTAGAAGACTGTGACAATGCAGATTATATATAAATTAAGTCTTTTTAAATAATTAATTTCTAAAAAATTGAGAAATTAACTTACCTGGAGGGCTTAGAGACTTCACAGACGTTACTGTCGATTTAAACGGATTTATTTTTAAAATTTTGAGAACTCAAATCTTTTATGATCAAGAAAATTGATTTTTAAAAAGACTGCAAAATGCTATTTGCTGTATTTGCTAATGTAAATTATTTAAAAATAAAATCTCAGCTTTCTAAAAAACTTTTTTTGATTATATTTTATAAAATTATAATCAAATAAATTAAATCTGTTGTTAAATTAAAGCTATTTGTTTCAAAAATATTTTCAAAATTAACTGTTGCAAATTTAGAAACTATTTTGAACTTAAATAACACACTTTAATCACCTTGAATAATTACTCAAAGAATCACTGGATGTAATCGGTCTACTTCGTCTGGTTAACGGTCTTTCGTTTGCTTATATAGAGCAATAATACTTACTAAAAGACGTTACTGTTCATGCGCTCTCAACTGGTCTTGGGACAAACCTATTATTTTCTAGTTGAAATAAGAATGATACATAAAAAAATTAAAAAAAATCTAATCAAAAAAAGATAATTGAAACAAATAAACAGTTTATTGGCTTAACTAAGTATTCCTCTGTTTCAATTAGAGGTCTGTGGGAACCCACAAAATGCAATGACTTTCTCAGGTTAAGGTCAAGGTTTTCCAGAGTCAAAGACCCACTTAAGGTTGTGTTAAAATTTCGAATGGAGCGAATTTTGCCGAGTTTTTCTAATTTTAATTTGAGAAATTAGGAAGCATTGTCCACACCTTACGTAAATTTAATTGACCATAAACATATAGTAATTATTTAAATAAGAGTTTAATTGCGTAATATTTATCAAAAAAAATGTTCTTTGTTAACTCGAACTAAATAAAATAATAAATTATGACACACTTATTTATTAACTAAGAGTAACGCAACTAATTGCACTCAGTACACTTTCTTTTTCTCTTATATTGACTCTCATTTTCTAAACAGTACTAATTCATATAACCTCAAGCTATTTTTATTTTTTTTTTTAAATTTTTATTTTGATAAGGTATGTGTACGTTATGCCATTCCTTTTACTCTGTTCTTATTTACTTTCTATTACTTTATGTTTAAAGAAAGTGATGTTCGTTATTAAAACGAAGGGAATGAAGTTTTCAAATTTTTATTTTTCAAAAATAGAACAACAAATTATTTACATTGAATGAATGAAATTATTACAACAATAAAATAAATTACATCACCACTTCCCCTTTCCGAAGATTTCTTCTTCTTCTTTCCATTTAGGTATTTCAATTTTTTTCTCTTCACGTCGTTCTTCCTTCTTTTCTTCTTCACGTCCCCACTTTTTCTCTTCTTCTTCTTCTCCGCCCCATTTTCTTTCTTCGTGTTTTTCTTCTCGTCCCCATTTCTTCTCTTCACCTCCCCATTTTTTTTCTTCTTCGCCTTCTTCTCGTCCCCATTTATGTTCTTCTTCACCTCCCCATTTCTTCTCTTCTTCGTGATGTTCTTCTTTTACTGGTACTGGTACTTTTTTCTCAACGTAATATGGTACATGTTTAATAACTTCATAAGGTACAGGTCTCTCAACTTTAACTTCAACTGGATAAGGTACTTCTTTAACCACCGGAACCTTGATAATCTTCTCAACTGGGTACGGTTCTGGTACTTCAATTTTAACCGGTACTGGTACTTTTTTCTCAACGTGATAGGGAACAGGTCTCTCAACGTAAACTTTAACAGGGTACGGTTTTTCAACAGGATAGGGGACGTGTACTTTTTTTTCGACTTTAACAGGGTATGGTTTAATAACTTCGTAAGGTACTGGATGTTCAACTGGGACTTTAACAGGAACCCGGACTATTTTTTCAACTGGGTAGGGTTGAGGTACATGAACCGGTACTTTAACAGGGTAATAGACTTTTTTTTCAACGGGATACGGTTGTGGTACTTTAACAGGTACAGGATATGGTACTTCTTTAATAACAGGATACGGACGTGGTACTTTAACTTCAACAGGATACGGTTGTTCCACCGGAACTTTAACAGGGACTTTAACAATTTTCTCAACTGGATACGGTTTGTGAACCGGTACTGGTACTTTGACTAGTTTCTTAACATGGTAGAAGACTTTTTTTAACACGGGATACGGATGTGGTACATGAACTTTAACCGGTACTGGTACTTTCTTCTCAACTGGAACAAGTACTCTCTTCTCAACTGGATACGGTACTTCAACTTTCTTCTCAATTGTTACAATCTTCTCATGATGTTCTTCTTCTCGTGGTGGCTTCCAATCGTCAAAACCAAACTCTTCTTCATGCCACAAATCTCGTTTGTCTACATTTTTGGCATTTGTGGCAAGAATTGCCACAAGAATAAACCACTAGAACAGAAAATACAACTTACAGTTTTAAGGTAATCCAGAAAAAAACACTTCAAGCACTGAAAACACTTACGAGAGGTTTCATTTCGTGAAATATTGGGGCACAATTACGGATAATTGATCACGTAAGTTCACATTTATAGACACACTTTCGCAATTGCCCTTCCATCTTATCTCATGCGACATTTTGTAGAATTGTTATAAAACAGGAATTATTACTAAATTATTATTAAACAAATTATATAGCGAGCAATTTGGCGAAAGGCGTAAAAACGCTCTTTTCGGATAAGTTTCTTTGTTCTTAATTTTTTTTTTACTAAAACTAGGAGCAACAATTAGTAATAATTTAATTTATTCATAATACTACTATGTAGACACATTTACTTTCAAAAAATTTTTATTTTAGTCGCTACCTACTTGATTTGTAATCGATTTTATTGCAACAAGTTATTTGAATTTGTTTCAAAACGGAGCGTTTTTCAAATTTTAAATTCGGTCTAAATTACTCAAATTCTAAGGTTTGTGGGTTAAATTGTTTAAAAAATATATAAACGTTGAGAAAATCGAGAAAAAAATGATTAAATACAAATAATAAATTTGAAAATGTAAGTAACAGACGAAATAAATATAAAAACAAGCAAAATTAAATGTTAGATACAAATTTAAAAAAAGAAACTGTAATAAAATAGAAAAAATTCAAAAATAGTAAAATTTCAAAAAAAACAAATGAAAACCTAAGAAAACTGTACTAAAAATATAAAACAGAACAAAATTTAAATAATAAATTAATTAGAAGAATTAAGACATGAGAAACTGTGTAAAATATGGAATTATGGAGAATAAAAAAATACAGAAATAGAAAAACAAATAAATAATAATTAAAATAACAGAAAAATAAAGAAATAGAAAGAGTTTTTTTTATTTTTTGATTGTTTTTCCTGTTTATTTATAATAAAATAGAAAAGAAATACCGTAAAACAGCTTTTTTGGCGATCGGCAGTAAACACCTTCTTTTAGTGACAATTTAAGTGCACTTAATTATCACATTTATTGACCAGGCAATACGTCAGCATTTTTTTTTGGACTAAGCAGTAAATTAGACACTTTAAAGCCGTCTAGGATTTTATTGAGTTAAATTAGTTAGAACACAATTTTAAATTCGGTTTAAATTACTTTAATTCTAAGGTTTTTTGCTGTTCAATTATAGTAAAATACATAAGAAATACCTTAAAACAGCTTTTTTCGCTGATAGACAGTAAACAGCACATTTTAGTGACAATTTAAGCGCACTAAAGTATCTCATTTAGTGACTAAGCAATACGTTAGCTTATTTAGAGACTAAGCAGTAAAACAGATATTTTAGAGCCGTTCAGAACTTACCATTTGTGAAAAATTGTGAAGTTAAATGTCAAACAACAAAAAACACAAAAAATACCTTAAATAAGCTTTTTTTGTTAACAGACAGTAAACAGCACATTTTAGTGACAATTTAATGTACTGAACTGAATTTTTATTGACTAAGCAGTGAAACAAACACTTTAAAGCCGTTCAGAATATTTCAGGCTTTTATAAAATTTTGAGGTGAAATGTTAAACAACAAAAATCGCATAGGAAATACCTTAAAACAACTTTTTTACAGAAGAGCAGTAAACAATGCATTTTAGTGACAATTTAAGTGCACTAAACTATCTGATTTAGTGACTAGGCAATCTGTCAGCGTTTTTATAAATTAAGCAGTAAAGCAGATATTTTAGAGCCGTTTAGAGTTTGTTATTTGTTACAAAAACAGCGCATTTTAATGACAATTTAAGCGCACTAAACTATTACATTTATTGATTATGCAATTTTTATTGTCTAGTCAGTAAAGTAGACAGTTTAAAGCCGCTTAGGATTTTATTGCAACAAGTTATTTAGAATACAAATTAGAAATTGTTTCAAAATTTAAATAAGGTTTAGGTTACTTGAATTCTGAGGTTTGTGTAGGCAGTAAATACGACTTTTTAGTGACAATTTAGGCGCACTAAACTTTCAAATTTATTGACTAGTTAATATGTATAGCATTTTTATTAAATAAGCAATAAAGCAGACACTTTAAAGCCTTTGGGAATTTTTCAGTATTTACAAAATTTTGTGGTAAAATGTCAAAAAGCTGAAAACACATAGCTTAAAATAGCTTTTTTCGCTGATAGACAGTAAACAGCACATTTTAGTGACAATTCAAGCGCACTAAAGTATTAAATTTATTGACTAGGCAATATATCAGCATTTTTATTGACTAAGCAGTGAAGCAGACATTTTAAAGTTTTTGGGAATTCTTCAGTATTTACAAATTTTTGAGATGAAATGTCAAACAGTAAAAAATACATAAAAAATATTTTAAAACAGCTTTTTGCTAATAGACAGTAAAAAGCACATTTTAGTGACAGTTAAAGCGCACTAAAGTATTGAATTTAGCGACTAGGCAATATGTCAACGTATTTATAAACTAAACAATAAAACAAACATTTTAGAGCCGTTTGTCATCTGTCACAAAATTATGAGGTTAAGTGTCAAACAGTAAAAAATACACAAGAAATACCTTAAAACAGTTTTTTTGCAGAATGACAGTAAAAAGCACATTTTAGTGACAATTTAATGCACTGAACTATCAAACTTATTGACGAATTCAAATATGTCAGCATTTTTATTGACTAAGCAGTAAAGGAGTCACTTTAAAGCCTTTGGGAATTTTTCAGTATTTACAAAATTTTGTGGTAAAATGTTAAAAAGCTGAAAACATATAACTTAAAATAGCTTTTTTCTCTGATAGAGAGTAAACAGCACATTTTAGTGACAATTTAAGCTTACTAAACTATCTTATTTAGTGACTAAGCAATTTGTTAGCGTATTTATAGACTAAGCAGTAAAGCAGATATTTTAGAGCCGTTTAGAGTTTGTCATTTGTTACAAAAACAGCGCATTTTAGTGACAATTTAAGCGCACTAAACTATTACATTTATTGATTATGCAATTTTTATTGTCTAGTCAGTAAAGTAGACAGTTTAAAGCCGCTTAGGATTTTATTGCAACAAGTTATTTAGAATACAAATTAGAAATTGTTTCAAAATTTAAATAAGGTTTAGGTTACTTGAATTCTGAGGTTTGTGTAGGCAGTAAATACGACTTTTTAGTGACAATTTAGGCGCACTAAACTTTCAAATTTATTGACTAGTTAATATGTATAGCATTTTTATTAAATAAGCAATAAAGCAGACACTTTAAAGCTTTTGGGAATTTTTCAGTATTTACAAATTTTTGAGATGAAATGTCAAACAGTAAAAGATACATAAGAAATATTTTAAAACAGCTTTTTGCTAATAGACAGTAAACAGCACATTTTAGTGACAGTTAAAGCGCACTAAAGTATTGAATTTAGTGACTAGGCAATATGTCAACGTATTTATAAACTAAACAATAAAACAAACATTTTAGAGCCGTTTGTCATCTGTCACAAAATTATGAGGTTAAGTGTCAAACAGTAAAAAATACACAAGAAATACCTTAAAACAGTTTTTTTGCGGAATGACAGTAAAAAGCACATTTAAGTGACAATTTAATGTACTGAACTATCACATTTATTGACGAATCCAAATATGTCAACATTTTTATTGACTAAGCAGTAAAGCAGACACTTTAAAGCCTTTGGGAATTTTTCAGTATTTACAAAATTTTGTGGTAAAATGTTAAAAAGCTGAAAACAAATAACTTAAAATAGCTTTTTTCGCTGATATACAGTAAACAGCACATTTTAGTGACAATTTAAGCGCACTAAACTATCTCATTTAGTGACTAGGCAATCTGACAACGTATTTATAAATTAAGCAGTAAAGCAGACATTTTAGTGCCGGTTATAGTTTGTCATTTGTTACAAAAACAGCGCATTTTAGTGACAATTTAAGCGTACTAAACTATTACATTTATTGATTAGGCGTTTTTTATCGTCTACGCAGTAAAGTAGACAGTTTAAAGCCGCTTAGGATTTTATTGCAACAAGTTATTTAGAATACAAATTTGAAATTGTTTCAAAATTTAAATAAGGTTTAGGTTATTTGAATTTTGAGGTTTGTGTAGGCAGTAAATACGACTTTTTAGTGACAATTTAGGCGCACTATACTTTCAAATTTATTGACTACTTAATAGGTATAGCATTTTTATTAAATAAGCAGTAAATTAAACACTTTAAAGCCGTTAAGAATTTTTGTGCATTTACAAAATTTTTTGGTAAAATGTTAAACCGCAAAAAACACACAAGAAATATATTAAAAAAGTTTTTTTTTTTCAGAATGACAGTAAAGAGCACAGTGACAATTTAATGTACTGAACTATCACATTTATTGACGAATCTAAATATGTCAGCATTTTTATTGACTAAGCAGTAAAGCAGACACTTTAAAGCCTTTAGAAATTCTTCAGTATTTACAAAATTTTGTGGTAAAATGTCAGAAAGCTGAAAACACATAACTTAAAATAGCGTTTTTTGCCGATAGACAGTAAACAGCACATTTTAGTGACAATTCAAGCGCACTAAAGTATTAAATTTATTGACTAGGCAATATATCAGCATTTTTATTGACTAAGCAGTAAAGCAGACACTTTAAAGCCTTTGGGAATTTTTCAGTATTTACAAATTTTTGAGGTGAAATGTCAAACAGCAAAAAATAGATAAGAAATACCTTAAAACAGCTTTTTAACCGAACGGCAGTAAACAATGCATTTTAGTGACAATATAAACGCACTAAACTATCTCATTTAGTGACTAGGCCATCTGTCAGCGTATTTATAAATTAAGCAGTAAAGCAGACATTTTAGAGCCGTTTAGAATTTGTCATTTGTTACAAGAACAGCGCATTTTAATGACAATTTAAGCGCACTAAACTATTACATTTATTGATTAGACAATTTTTATTGTCTAAGCAGTAAAGTAGACAGTTTAAAACCGTCCAGAGATTTGTCATCTGTTACAAAATTTCGGAATTATAGGTGAAATGGTAGAAAAATGATAAACTAGCATGTTCGGCAAAAAATTATGTGTTCATCACGGCAATAAAGCAAATTTAATGCCTCGGCTGATTTTAACTGACAGTCATGGCATTAAATCCTTTGCTTTACTGCTGTGTTAAACAAATAACAATTTTTTTATTTAATGATACAAAAACATTTATTTTTTATATTATATTACAAAAATTTTGTGGTCTTTTAAGCCGGATATAGAGAGCAGTTTTGGTTAAAAAAAGCAATTTATTATAAACATATAAAGCAAAAGCATTGCGTAATCCGCAATTTATGACTTTTCTCACATTTGTTATTATTTTTTTAACATTATTTTTCCGGCACTAATAATGAGACATAATTCTTAAAAGCGCTTTGTCACTGTTACGTAAAAATTTGGTTTGTTACAACGTTTTGAAAGAGAAGAAGTAAAAAATTTGGGAAAAAACAAAATAAAAATTGAAAACTTTAGAAAAAAAATTAAAAGACATTAACTGGAAGAAAGAAAAGAAAAGAAAAATAAAAAAAATTACTTAAAAAATTAGAAAAAAATTTATCAAAAAGAAAACAATTTTAGAAATGGAACAAAAATTGAATGAAGGTTTTTAGAAACAAATTTTTATTTGTTGAATATTCGAATTGAGGAGTAACGATCAACAATCAGCTTCTGGTTACCTCGTAGAGCGTCTTCAAGGTTAGGTAGAGAACCGGGACGAATTGAAAAATGATGGCAAAAAGAAGAGCCAACTGATGAAAAAAAGAAACAAAGATTTTGAAAATGAACAGCTAAAAAATCGGCGTTTTAAAAAAGGCAAATTTGAGAAACGATTATTTGTGAAATATAAAAAAGAAAGTTAAAAACAAAGATATATTTATACGTTAAGATATTATTCTAGAAAAATTTGAAAAACGTTGGTTAGAAGAAAAGAAGAAACAAGAAAAAGGATTTAATTTTTGCTGTTTTAAAATCAGAACTCGTGAAGATGTAGGAACAATAGAAAAGTGCAAAAATGCACTTTATCTGCTTGTGTTTTTTATATTTTTTTGCTGTCACTAATAATTCTCAAAAAAATTCTTTAATCACAAATTACTTCAATAATTTCTATTTTGTTTACAACCTGTCATATACGTTATAAATTGCTAGAGTTACACTTGATTGCCTCACTTTTAATCTCTAGGCGAAAGTAGAAACGCATCCGTACTTAAATAAAAATTTAACGATCTTATCTCAATTTTACAAAAATATTAATTAGTTGAAAAAATTGTATTACACGAAATTAATAACACAGTAGTAATAACAATTTACAGTGTATGTAATAACATATGCTTTTACTTCTGTATGTGATAGCCGATTTGATTTTTGAGTGGTTTCCAGTTCTACTTTCATTTAAAATTTCTGGCGTGTTTTTCAACTGAAAGAAACACATAAATAAACAAAATTTATGTGCATTAAGGCACGTTTTCACTTAAAATGCATACAAAGTCCAAGTGAGGACAGTTAAATTCTTTTTCGGGGAAATTTTGACTTGTCTAGTTATGCAACGCTTAGAAAAAACCAATGTTTAAAGAGAGATTGTTAAATAAATAAAATTCAGCCAGATTAAACAAAATCAAACAGCTAGAGCATATTATAAAGAAAATATGTAAATGAGGATTAAATTAACATGTATTTAAATAATCTAAAGGATATGAGTGATTATTTCACCTGTTGCTACAACTAAATGATTATGTTATTTTTATTGATGTTAACATGCAATTAAAAGCTTAGAAAATTTTGCATTAACTGGTTTAATTTTTTTTTTGTGATATAAATATGGAAAAAGATCAACGACTTAGTTTAGTCTCAATTAAAATTTAATGCTTAAAATGTTTCACTCAAAGTCAATAAACTTTTAATTGCTACCTGTTTTGCACTGCTTAAATTTATAATTTAATAACGAACTCCAATTTTTATGTAATAAAAAAATAGAAACTCTTACATGAAAAAAAATTGTTATAGGCAACACATTTTACGAGCGTGTATTGTTGGTTGCCTAGCCTTAAAAATACAAAATTTGGTTGGCAATTTTGAGTTTAGTAACTTTGTTTCTGTAATGTTTTAAAATTTTTAGACGACAATAAAATTAAGTCAAGAACATTTCAATTATTTACAGACATTTAAAAAATATATACAGGGTGAATTTATTATTTGTCCGAAACTTTAAAAATAGGCAACACATTATACAATCGAAAGTATGTGCTGGAAGCACTGCTAAAGGTATTATCAACAACGTTGACAATAATTCACAACTCTTTAAGACTTAATTTTAAAAATAATTTTTTAAAGTATAATGTGTTGCCTATTTTTGGAGTTTCGGGCGGAAACAGATAAAAAATCATCCTGTATATTGCTTATTTTATAAAACTAACGTCACAGATACGAAAAAGTATTGCCAAGAGGCTCAATTAGTTACAGTTATATATTTTTTAAAATAAAATTAGTTGAAAGTGATGTATGCAACTAACTATACAGAATATCTTGTATTCTTTGTTGTCTATAACACAAAACAAATTTAATAATTATTTTTTAAATATTATTATTGTCTTTCCTGTCAAATTGAATTTAGAAATATATAGGTTGATTGTATTAAAATAAAAAAACACGGAAAAATTTTTAAAAAAAATAGCGAAAGAAACAACATAAAGAAGATATAAAGACAGTTAGTAAAGCAAAAAATATAGAGGAGATTAAAAGATAGAGAAACAAGAAGACAGGAGAGATAGATATATATCAAACACAAAACGTAAAACAACTAAAAAAAGGTTTGAGAATAATAAAATAGAAAACAAAGAAATACAAAATAAAAAAATAGTTCACGAAAAAAATGAGGGTAAAGTATTATAAAAAACAGAAATAAAAAAGAAAAAGTAAAAGAAATAAATGAAGCATAACAAAATATACAATAATTAGCGAGCAAAAAAATAAAGAAGAAATAGCAACAAATATAAATTTTATTTTTTTAGAGTTTTTGAACTTGAAGAAGCTTTGCTAAATTTTTATTATTTTTATAATGTTTCTTTTTCAAGTATTATGCAATTTTTCCATTTTAGTTATATTTCAAATAAATATTTTAAAAACTTGTTTTTTGTTGTTTGCAATTTTTTCTGTTTTACAGAAATTTTTAGTTTTTATTTTGTTTCTAATTACACGAAAACACCGTTTTTAATTTTTTTTAAATTTGTTTTTAGTATTTTTTTGGTTTATTTTTTGTTCATTTCTTCCTAATTTTTTTCTAAAAAATTATATTGTTTTTTTTTACCAAATATTGTTTTTTGATGTTTTTGTCTTTCGCTTCTAAATGTCGTTTTTTAAATATATTTTAAAACTTTTGTTTTTTTTTCTTTTAGACGACTTTTTTTTCCTTTTCTTTTTTTGCTATTTTGTTGATATTTAAATCATTTAAGACACATTTTTTAATTTTTCTAACCCACGTCTTATAACTCTTTTTTTTGTTTTTGTGTTATCTAATAATTGCTATTTCTTTAATTTTTTTAGAATATTTTTTGTTTTTTTTTTATTCGACATATTTTAATTTCTCTTAGTTAACATCCATCTTTTAATATTTATTTTTTTTTCTAGTAATTTAACAAATTTTTGATTTTTTTCAAATATGTTTGTTTAAACTTTCCTGGATTTTTTTTCTTTATCTCAAAATTTTTCTTTCTTTTTTCAAAACTTTGTTTTTTACTTATATTTTTTCCGTTTTACTTTATTAGTGTTTTTTATCAAAATAAAAAAAATTGGCGTTTTTCAAATTATCTTTTTTTTTGAAACACCATTATTCAAACTGATCTAGAATTTTTTTTTCGTTTCTCCGGAGTTTTTTTACTTTTTTTAAAACTTATATTAGCTCTTCTATTTTTTGTTTTCTTAATTCTATTTTAAAAAATTCTTTTTTTTTGCTTTTTCTTTTCCAACCAATGTAGCTTCCTTCTCTTTCAATATTTTCTAGAACTTTTTTTTTGTTTTCTTAAATTTTTTGGCTTTTTTTCAAACACCGTTGTTCAGGCTTTTATAATTTTTTTTGTTATTTCAGAATTCTTCTTTATTTACTCAAAACTTGTTTCTTTTTTCTATTTTTTTCAGTCAGTGTTTTTCAACTTCTTCTATTATTATATTGTTTTTTAAACTCTTCTAGAACCTACTTTTATTTTTGTAGAACCTTTCTTTGTTGATGTAAGATTTGTATTAATTCTTTTTTTTTCTTCTGATAACGTTTTTTATCTTTTTTGATTTGATCTTTTAGCCAAAAACAAGATTTTTTCTTGCTCTTGTTTTTTCCCCACCAACATCATTCAATATTTTTTTATAATTTTTTTACTCTTCTCTTCTTACTAATAATCGTTTCTCAATTCTCTTCTTTTTCTTTCAAACATCGTTATTCAAGCTGTTTTTGAATTATTTCCGTTCTGAGTCTGTTTTTTAATTTTTTCAAAATCTGTTTTAGCTCTCTTATTTCGTGTTTTTCTAAGTCTATTTTGAAAATTTTTTTATGTTGCTTTTTTCTCTCACTTTTTCAACCAGCAAAGCTTCTTTCAACTTCTTTATTTTAACGAACTTTCTTCAATTTTTTCTAAAATCTTTTGTTTTGCTTTTTTCAAAAATCGTTTTCCGAGCTTTTTTAAAAATCTTTTTTTATTTATTTAAAACTTTTTTCTGTTATTCTATTTTTTCTAGTCAACGTTTTTCAATTTCTATTATTATATTGTTTTTCAAAGTCTTCTAGAATTTCTTTTTTGGAATAATAAGTCAATAAAACAGTTCTATCGTCTTAAATAATCGGCAAAGATTTGCTTGTGGTAATCGCTGTTTTCGCTAAGTAAAACTACAGGCAACAGCCTACAGTTTGCTTAAACTAAGGCACAACACTATTTAAGAAGCTCCCATTCATTTATAGCTCACTAACCGGAATAAAATACAACAACAAAAAATATTTTTATAATTTTATTACTAAACCAATGGAAGACTATTTTTTCGTAGATCAATCTATTTAAATTAGTTTAAATTTAGCATAATCTTGCAAAATTTGTAATCAACTGATCTAAACCATTCAATTACGAATTAAACAAACCTGACCTTTGCTAAACCCGGCTTACATAAACTCTTCTTCTTGATAAGATCTCCATTTGCAATACAAATCTATTTAGTTTTTTTTCCTTTCAGTGGAATTGTGTGTCGTCTATTAAAATTGAAAGTTTTCAGCTCGATTTCCCATCGAAATCACTTTTTCCACATGACATAACACCTTCCGATAATCCTCCATAATTATTTAATTTAAACCTCCAATTTAATTATCAACAATTACTCAAAAAAAATTTTTTCCCCAAGATTGCTCAAGTGAAATTTCCAATGCGATATACTCTTACAAAATGGTTGTATTCAGGAAATTCTCGTCTTGCATGCAAGCTATTGTCTCACCATGTGTTATTATTACAACAATAAAACACAAAATTAGAAATTAAATTATTTATTATTAAAGAAAAAAAAATATAAGTTACAAAAGAGTGTAACTAATTTGGCATATTTTTTTTATAAATAACAAGCAAGTAAAGTTATAAAAATAAACGGAGATTTACAGTTTTTATAAATAGGGCACACATAGTGTGGATCACTGGATTTAGTAATGGTCGATGTGGTGATGGTAGTGATCATGTACTGGTACCGCAACAGGTACTTTAACAGGTACTGGAACCGGTCTTTCAACTTCATACGCTACTGGTTTAACAACAGGGTACGGTACTGGTCTTTCAACAGCGATTTTAACAGGATAAGGTACCGGTTTTTCAACTGGATAAGGTACAGGTTTTTCAACTGGGTAGGGTTGTGGTACTGGTACTTTAACCTCAACTGGGTACGGTTTAGGTACATGTACAGGATAAGGACGATCAACTGGTACTTTAACAGGATATGGTACTTTAACCTCAACTGGATAAGGTACTTTCTTTTCGACATGAACAGGGTACGGTTGTGGTACATGTACTGGATAAGGACGATCAACTGGTACTTTAACAGGTACTGGTACATGTTTCACAACTGGATAGGGTTGAGGTACATGAACTGGTACTTTAACAGGGTATGGTACGCGTTTTTCAACGGGGTAAGGCTGAGGTACTGGTACTTTAACAGGGTAGGGTACATGTTTCTCAACTGGATAAGGTTGAGGTACTAGAACTTTAACAGGGTAAGGACGATCTACTGGTACTTTAACAGGGACATGTACGATTTTTTCAACTGGGTAGGGTTGTGGTACTGGAACTGGTACTTTAACTGGTACTTTAACAGGATAAGGTACATGTTTCTCAACTGGATAGGGTTGAGGTACTGGTACTTTAACAGGGTATGGAATGTGTTTCTCAACTGGGTATGGGATATGTTTCTCGACTGGATATGGTACTGGTACTCCTTTAACAAGTGTTATTGTTTTTTCAATAGCAGTAGAGTGTCCTAAATCAATTGGTCCAAATCCGTAACCAATACCTGAACTATATCCAAGTCCAAGTCCATGTCCTCCAGCTCCAACTAAATATCCATGATCAATATCACTACCATATCCATACCCTAAACTTAATAATCCACGTTTAGTTTGTTTTTTCTCGGCTTTATCGTTCTTCTCCTCTGCCTCGGCTCGAACAGCCACTGCAGCAAGGACTAAGATCGATAACAAGAACTAGAAGGAAAAATTTTGATCACTTCACTTCACAATTTTTTTTTTTTTCGTCACTCACCAAAGCTTTCATCGCAGCCGTCATTCGAGTTCGTTTAGTTCAGGAACTGAACTGGATGATGTTTGGGGGCTCTCAGTCACTTTTATATCTCGGTGCGACTTTCTTTACCACCACAATATCCGAATGGTGGTGAAAGTCGATTTTTGGACGAGCGGCCTTTACGTAATCATTTGTTTTTAGTACCATCATAACCACCAATTTTGTCGGCCTTAACATTGCGGCTTTTCAGGTATTTCGTGAGTACGCTGCTACAGTTCCAGATCTACAGGGCGTTGTGCAGAGCAACGGGACAGTATAATGGGCCTGATGGGACAAGGCCGCTGCATAAATGTGACATCTATAGGAACAAAGAGGCCGGACGGGTCTTGACGTGAGTAATTTTTTTATTAAAAATACGGAAATGCTGTTGGCAGTGAAATTTTTTTATTTTATTCGATGACGGTGGTAAATAAAGGTTAAAATTTAATATGCAAACGTACCCTTGAAAAAAGAAATCTTGAAAAACAAGTGACATTTTTTATTTTTATGTTTTTATTATAATAAATAACAAAAATTAATTTTTAACACGTATTTTTAGTGTTTTAATTGAGCAATATTTCAGCATTTTTAGTTTTTCAAAATTTTATTTTTTACTATTTTCTTTAGTTTAATTAGTTGTAACTGGAACACTTTAAAGTCAAGGTCATTATTAATTTCTAATCTAATTATTTTAATTAGCTTTCATTTCTTTATTATACAATATAAATGTATTTCAAGATTAGATGAGACAGAGCGGGCATTTACTCACCGGGTCGGTCAAAATTTTCGATTTTTTTTAAACACACAATTATATTAAAAATATAGAAATTTAGATTTTTGTAAAATTCTACGTTAGACACATCTATTTTAATTAAATTTTGGCAAAATTTAGAAAAGAGAAACAAAAAAATTCTAAAATTAAAATTCTAAGTGAAAAATCAAAGTTTGTAGACATTCCTAATGGCAGATTTAATTTTTTTGTAAAAATCTGCATTAAGCAGATCTACTCTTCTTAAACACTGGTTAATTATTTTTTTTAATTTTGAAATTTTGGCATATTTGTGTTGTTGAAGCTGATTTGAGCCGTTTCTTCAAAATCTATAAACTACACAAAAATTCTGTTAACAAATTTGGTTTCTCTGAGAAATTCTACATCGAAATCATGCATTTTGACTAAAATTTGATAAAATTTTGAGAAGATAACAGGAAAATTCTAAAATTTTGGGTGTTTCATTGAGAAGACCGAGGTTTGTTCCGAGAGCGAAACGTTTCTAATGACAGATTTAAATTTTTTGTAAAACTGTATAACAAACAGATCTACTCTCAAAAACAAAAAAATTTTTAGAAAAATTTATAATTTCTTGTTGAAATCAAATTTTGATTATTATCTTACAACCTACAAATCACAGATTTTTTTGTCAAAATTTGGTTTAGAATAGATTTCTACATTTTAGACACATCTACTCTGACTAAATTTTGATAAAATACGAAAAGGATAAACAAAAAAAAAATAAAATTTTGGTTTTTTAAATAAGAGGACTAAATTTTGTTTAATAACTTAAAAAATAAAAATTGTAGACATTTCTAGGAAAAGATTTTTTTTTTACAGAACTCTATATTAAGTAGATCACTTTTCTTAGACACTGGCTCAAAGAAAAAAAATAAAAATTTTGAAATAATTTTTGTTGAAGCTAGATTTAGCTCATTTTGTAAAAATTTATGAAATACTGAATTAAATAATAATGATTAGAAGATAACAACACTCAAGAAAAATAAAAGATAATTCTAAAAGAACTTGGAAAAGGACGAGAAAAATATAAAATACGATTAGAAAAGGTTCTGAAACCAAAAAAAAATTTAAGAGAAAAGTAATTCAAAAGAAGTTTTTAGAAACAACGATTTGTAGAAAAAGAGAAGCAATAGATAGTCCTAGAAGAAGACAAAATGGCAAAAAACGAAAAGTGAGGATAGATTCTAGAAGAACAAAAAAGATTTCTATGAATGTTTTAGAACAAAACTTTGATATTGTGATAAAATAATCTCAAAAAATTTTAAAAAATAAAAATGAATTTTGAAAAAATTAAAAAATAAAGATTGGAAGATAAAGACGACTCAAGAAAAACAAAAGATAATTTTAAATGAACCTGAAAAACGACGAGAAGAACAGAAAATACGTCTAGAAAAAAATCAAAGATTAAGAAAAATTTGAGAACCAAGAAAGATTTTAAGAGAAAAGTAATTTGAAAAAAGTTTTTAGAAACAACGATTTGTAAAAAGGGAGAAGCAAAAATTTTTTTAGAAAAAGACAAAAAACAAAAAGTAAAAAAAGATTCTAGAAAAGCGAAAAAATTTTTAGAAAAATTTAAGATTCAAATTCTAAGAGAAAAGTAATTTGAAAAAAGTTTTTAGAAACGACGATTTGTAGAAAAAGAAAAGCAAAAGAAAATCCTAGAATAAATTACAAATATTTCTAAAAAAAATTGAAAATCAAACTATTGTGAAATAACAAAAAATTAATAAGATAAAAGAGAATTCTAAAATAAGTTACTTTCTAAAAGCCCAAGTTTTTAAGTTCTAAAAGGCTCAAAAAAAACAAAAAATAATTTTAAAAAAACAAAAAACGACGAGAAAAACAAAAATATGTCTAAATGAAAAGCAAAGATTAACAAAGATTCTGAAACTAAAAAATATTCTAGAAGAAAAGCAATTTGAAAAAAGTTTTTAGGAACGACGACTTGTAAAAAAAAAACAAACTCTAGAAAAAGTTAAAAAACAAGAATTAAGGAAAGATTTTAGAGGAGTAAAAAAGATTTTTACAGAAACTTGAGAACAAAATTTTGTGAAAAAAAAACAACAGAAATTTCTAAATAAGTAGAACAAAGAAATGAAAAAAAGATTAAAAATAAGGATTAGGAAAATAAAGATTTGTTAACTGTTTAAGAAGTATTGCAGGAGCGTAAAACGACGGTTGAAAGAAGAAAAAAACAACACAAAGTATTTAAACAATTTTAGAAGAACCGAAAAAAATCTTAGAAAATAAAGAACAGTTTAAGAAACAACGACGTTCCAAGAAATTTTTAGAATAAGTTAAAAAACAAAAATTTTTTAGAGAAATTTAAACGCCGAAATTTTATGGAAAGAGAACAGAAAGCTTGTAGTTTAAAAAATATATAAACATAATAAAAACTGAGTAAAAAATGCTTTAAAACAAGAAATAAATGTTAAAACAAGAAACATAGAAATGTAGACGTAATAAATAGACTAATAATACGAAAAAGTTTAAATAAAAGCAGTAATATCAATAAAAGAAATAAATGCTAGGGAAAACTATATCAAGTATTCAAAAAAATTAAGTAATAGAGAAAAACATAGAGGAATTACAAACAAATAATATTTTTTAGCAAAAATAGAATAACAAAAAAATGGTATAATTGCATTTTTTTATTAAATAAAGCAAAAAATATGCCGATTTAGTAGACTAGTCCTCGACGAGTCTGTTTGAGATCCCCCTTTTCCTGTTTGTCCTTAATTGTTTCCAAATTTTAACGATAAAATAATTGCACTCTCATTTTCGTTGATATTACAAAACTTGTCTCTTTATTTCATATTTCCCACTTAACCATCTATTTACCCAAACAAACCAACTCTGAATGAGCTAATTAAAAATTCCAAACTTTCCTATTACGGTAACCCAAATTCTCAACATTCATCTGCTTCGCAATCGCTAGACTATCAAGAGTGTTTTATTATCGATTGGTGATATAATTTTTTTTCACTTTCATTGAAGACTCCCAGTGACCGGAAGACGAACGAACGTGTGTCGACAGATGTTACTCAATACTTGATAACTTGCAAGAAAACATTGTTTGATATCAATCCTGATGTGAAAGCTAGAGACACAGTTTTCATACTGTATTTTAAAAATAAAAAATATTTCGACGTTCTCCACTTATCTGTCAAAACCAGAATTTTATGTAAAAGTGAAAGAAGTCGATTTAGTCTACTTTCAAGAAAATTTAGCCATCTTAAAATCAGTTGTATAATTATTTTGTAATTAGCAAAAAAAATTTTGGTTGTGTAGTCGGGTGGATCCTTCTTTTTCCAAATGATTCATAAAGTGATTCAATCAAAAAAAATACGCTTCTAGTTATAGAGTGAAATTGGTATTTATTAGGTAAGTTATGTAAGAGAGAACAGAATTCAAATGTAAATTAAAGCCATATCTAGGCCAAGTTAGGTCTATCTAGAGCGAGTAATGCAAATATAAGAAACTACTACATATCTATAAATTTAAAAAAATATTTTTTTGTTGAAATCTTTTTTTGTCTCAACTAGAACTCTTATAGAGTTCTACTGATTCAGCTAAAAGTCTTGTAGGAAATACTGTTGATATAATTATCTTATCTAGTCTTATTAACTCAACTAGAGATGTTATGAACTTTACGAATTTTTCAGACTCAAGTAAAAATCTTATTACCTTAACTAAACTTCTACAGAATTAAAATAATAATCTAGACCAACTTGGGTCTATCTAGAGCGAATAAACGCAAGCACAAGACAAATCTTTAATTTTTAAAAAAATATTGATTCAACTAAATTTTTTTGCTTCAACTGGAAGTCTTTCTGTCTCAATTAAAGTTCTTATAGAGTTAGTTGCGGATCTTATTGAATCAGCTGAAAGTCTTATTAACTCAACTTGAGGTCCACAGAGTTCAAATGATTAGTTTTTGCCTTAACTAAAAGTCTTTTTGCTTCAACTTGAGCTTTTATAGAGTCAGTTAGAGATTTTATTAAATATATTGTTGATCTGATTATCTCAACTTAGTTTTGTTAACTCAATAAGAAGAGTAGACTTTACAAATTCTACAGATTCAACTTAAGTTCTTAACTCAGCTTAAAAGCTACAGAAATCAAATACAAATTAAAGTAGTAATCTAGACTAAGTTGGATCTATCTAGAGCAAATAAATGCAAGTACAAAACAAATTTTTAAAATTAAAAAAAATTATTGATTTAATTGAATTTTTTCGTCTCAACTAAAACTCTTATAAAGCTAGTTGTAGATCTTATCGAATCAGCTAAAAGTATTAACTCAACTTGAAGTCTACAGAGTCTAAATGTAATAATCTAGGCAAAGTTGAGATATCTAGAGCAAGAAATATCTATAATAACAAAAAACTATTCAACTCAGTGTTTTTGCCTCAATTAGAAGTCTTTTTGCTTCAATTGGAGCTCTTATAGATTTAGTTGTAGATCTTATTGAGTCAGCTAGAGGTCATATCAAGTATATTGTTGATCTAATTAATTTAACTTAGTCTTATTAACTCAACTAAATGTGTTATAGACTTTACAAATTTAACAGACTTAACTAAAGGTCTTATTAACTTAGTTTAAAGGCTACAGAATTCAAATACAAATTGAAATAGTAATCTAAACTAAGTTGGGTCTGTCTAGAGCGAATAAAAGTAAGCATAAAAGTATCTATAATTTTTTTGCTTTAACTACAGCTTTTATAGAGTCAGTTGTAAATTTTATTGAGTCAGCTTGAGGTCTTATAGACTATATTGTTGATCTAATTAACTTAACTTGGTTTTATTAACTCAACTAGAAGTGTTATGGACTTTACAAATTCTACAGACTTATCTAAAAGTCTTATTATTAACTCAGCTTTAAAGCTACAGAATTTAAATCTAATATAGAGCAAATAAATGAAAGCCCAAAATATATCTATAATTTTGAAATGAATTATTAATTTAACTAAATGATTTTGCTTCAACTAGAAGTCTTTCTGTCTCAACTGGAGCTTTTATAGAGTCCTTTGTAGATTCTGTTGACTCAGGTAGCTTAATCTAATTAACATTGTCTTATTGACAAAGCTAGAGGTGTTATGGACTTTACACAAATAGAAAAATTTAAAATATACAAAAATGTATTATTTAAATCTAGAGAACAGAGAAAAAAAGACAAAAACGGAAAGCTAAAGACAGAAATAAAGCAACAAAATACAAAAGAATAAAATTTGCAAAAAAATAAGATTAAGAAATAAATAAAGAAAAGAAAGTAAAACAAAAAATATTCAAGATGTAGAAAAAACTCTAAAATTTTTAGCTTCTAAAAGCCTTCTTATACAGGCACAAAAAATATAAATAAACAGAGAAATGTAGAACTAAAAAAATATAAAAAGGGACAAACAGAAAAAACAGAAAAAACGATAAATTAAAGCAAATTATATAACAAACCAAATAAATTTAGATTTTTTTTCGATTATTGTAAGAAGCAATTAACTCTGAAAATTCGTTCTCTTTGTATTTTTGCACAACAAATTTTTATTTTTTACCGTTATTATACTGGCAAGAATAATAGTTTATCTTACAAAAGTACAAGTTTTCTAATTAAACAAATAATTTGAATTAATTAAATAAAATTCAGAAATAAAGAAACGTAATGCGACATTTTTTAACTGATCTCAGGTGTCTCAAAAATTTTGTTACAACTGACCATTGACGTAGCAACAATTTTTCAAGCCACAGAAACTACTAAATAAAAAAAATTATTTAGATGTAGCTACGTATAAATAATTTGTAAGTCAAGGTCATTATTAATTTCTAATATAATTATATATCTATTAGCTTTCATTTATTGTAATTTAATTAGTTGATTTAACTAAATATTTAGTTGCAATTAATAAATTTAGATTTAGAAAAATTTTATTTTAGTCCGAATTCCTCTAATTAGAAATTTTGTTTTATTACACATTTTTGTATATTTTGAAACAAAATTTACAACATTTCCTTTTACTTTAAGGTTGTTTTTTAATAACTAATTATAATAATTTTATTGTTTATTATTTTACAAAAAAAATATAATTTTCAAGGCAACTCTAAGTTAGTCTAACTTCCCTTAATTATTCCTAAATTCCAATAAGCAAGTAGTTGATATTTACAACATTTCCCGAAATTTTAGTATTATTGTTAATTTCTAATTAAATTATCATAATTAATTTTGAATTGGTTTCATTGTAACTAGACCATTTTGAATATTTTTCAAACTTCCCTTCTTCAATGCCACTTCAATTAACGTCACCATCTAATCTAATTATAATAATTATCCTTCATTTAAACAAAATAAATCACTGTTAAATAATTCAGTATCTTGTCGCCTCATTAGTCATTACACTCTTATTACTTAATTCGAAATCCTGCACCCAATTCCTGCAAGACCTTGTAATTTCAGCCTCTCACCACTTCTTCCACGTACTTTATTGTCATCCAGTTTCAAGGTTTTGTCAATTTTTCTCAAACGAGTTCCTTGTTGAAAGCAGGATTTCAAAAATTCAAATTTTGCAAAAAAAATCCTTGGCAGTATTGTTCTCTAATCAGGTCTAATTTCTTTCCCAACAGACAACTCATGGAAAAAGGTTCGTCACTGCCATGGAAGGAAGTCCTGTACCAGGCGACTGGTGAAACCCGACTTGATGGTAGCGCAATGCGGGAGTATTTCCGCCCGTTGGAAGATTGGCTCAGGAACGAGAATCTCAGGACGCAGGAATTTGTTGGATGGCTCTACGATGGGGATTACTGCAAGCAGAGTATTGAAACAGCAGGATTGCAAGTGTATGGAGGATTTTATAATAGTGCGATTACACCGAAACCAGTTACGGTTACGTTTATCGCTACGTTATGTCTACTTTTAGTTTTCACTTAATTTAGGTTGTATATGTGGGCGTCTTGTGTATATATATTTTTTTTGAATAAAGTTTTTTTTTTAGAATTTGAGTTTTATTTCTGAAGTAGGTCATGTCGTTTCACTTTCATTTTATTATTGATGAAGAGTCAAAAAGGTAAGGTACTTGAATTTGATTTAATTAGAATAATGTTAAATGTTTTTAAATGAAAAACTGAGAGAAAGTGTTTTTAAATTTGCTAAATGTTGCAATTTAAAGTGTTTTCGCACAATTTCAGAAAATTTAATTGTCAGGCAATTACATTATTTTTTTGGAAAGTAGACACAATTTTTTAAATTAAATATAAAAAAAAGACTTTACTAAACATTAAACAAGTAAAAAACAATAAAAAAAACAATAATTACGATAGAAAAAAAAAAGAAACTAAATTAAACGAGTGAAAATAAAATAATGCAGTCAAAATTTGTCAAAAAAAATTGTGGTTTTCGAAAGTTTCTAAAAAATTTAAAAAATAACTTTTACTAGAAATAAAAAACTTTTTAGAATTATCAGTAGCAGAAAAAAATGTCTACACAAAAGCATAAACAAAGCAAAAGCAGATAAATTGTCGGTTATATCTCTATTTTTGTACTTTTCTATTGTTCTTAGATGTTCACGAATTCTTCTTTCAATTCTTTGTCTTGCATTGCAGTTATTTCAAAATAACTCTTAGACACCTGAATAACATAAAATTGGAGAAATTAGATTTTTATTACGTACAGGACAAGTCTAAAAACTACTTTTTTAATAAAAAACAAATTTTATTTTGTGGTTTTGTAAAATTAGAAGAGATACAAAAAGAAATTTTGTCAATAAAAGAGATAGAAATATAAAGAAGTTTTAAAAAAGGAATGAACACTCTAAATATGGTTTTATAATTTGTTAAACTTATATCATAACTCAGAAAAAATATTTTCAGGTAAGCTATAAAATGCTTCTTGTTATTGTAAATTATATAGAAAAAAAAACAAAATTACAGCCTTCTAAAAATATTTTTTTAATTATGTTATAGTTTTATTAATTTCTACAGATGAAGATCTAATAAAAACGTTTAAAAAAATTCATATTTTCTAAATTAATTAAAATTTTGGTTTTATTTTGTTGTCAGTGTATTTTTTGAATTATTTTCTTTAAGAATATAATTAAAATTTTACTTCTAATTTGTAATTTTTTTCAAAAATCGCCGAAATATAAAATAGGAGTAATAATAAGAGTAAAGTTGAAAAAAAGCATAAATATCAAAATTTAAACTAGGTACTAATTTTTCTATATGTGGTAGTCGATGCGCTGGATAATTCTCTTTCAAATGCTGCTAAAAATTTAAAAATCGGTCAATTCGTTTCGGAGTAAGAGCTATTCAAAAATTCTAAAAAATTTAAAATTTTTTAGTTGTTTTAAAATGTAACTGAAAAAACATAAATTATAAGTTTTAGATTAAAACTAAAGTCAAATTTGTTATCTTTAGAAAATTCTACATTAGATAAGTCAACTTTTATTTATTTAAAACAATTTAGTAAAAATATAATAACTGATTTTAAACAAATTTTTAAAATTTTTATTGTTCTTCTAATATGTCACTCTAGAACAGAAATTGTAAGTTTTAGATAAAAACTAAAATCAAATTTATTATCTTTAGACAATTCTACTTTAGATAAGTCGATTTTTATTTATTTAAAACAATCTGATAAAAATATAAATAATGATTTTAGAAAATTTAAAAAAAAAAAATTATTTGTTCTAATATGTCACTCTAAAACAAAAATTATAAGTTTTAGATAAAAACTAAAGTCAAATTTGTTATCTTTAGATAATTTCACCTTAGATGAGTCGATTTTTATTTATTTAAAACAGTCTGATAATAACATAAATACTGATTTCAGAAAATTTAAAAATTTTTTTATTTGTTCTAATAAGTCACTCAAAAACAAAAATTATAAGTTTTAAATAAAAAATAAAGTCAAATTTGTTATCTTTAGACAATCTTACCTTAGATAAGTCGACTTTTATTTATTTAAAACAATTTAGTAAAAATATAATAACTGATTTTAAACAAATTTTTAAAATTTTTATTGATCTTCTAATATGTCACTCTAGAACAGAAATTGTAAGTTTTAGATAAAAACTAAAATCAAATTTATTATCTTTAGACAATTCTACTTTAGATAAGTCGATTTTTATTTATTTAAAACAATCTGATAAAAATATAAATACTAATTTTAGAAAATTAAAAAAAAAATTATTTGTTCTAATATGTCACTCTAAAATAAAAATTATAAGTTTTAGATAAAAACTAAAGTCAAATTTGTTATCTTTAGATAATTTCACCTTAGATGAGTCGATTTTTATTTATTTAAAACAGTCTGATAATAATATAAATACTGATTTCAGAAAATTTAAAAATTTTTTTATTTGTTCTAATAAGTCACTCAAAAACAAAAATTATAAGTTTTAAATAAAAAATAAAGTCAAATTTCTTATCTTTAGATAATTTCACCTTAGATGAGTCGATTTTTATTTATTTAAAACAATCTGATAAAAATATAATAACTGATTTTAAACAAATTTTTAAAATTTTTATTGATCTTCTAATATGTCACTCTAGAACAGAAATTGTAAGTTTTAGATAAAAACTAAAATCAAATTTATTATCTTTAGACAATTCTACTTTAGATAAGTCGATTTTTATTTATTTAAAACAATCTGATAAAAATATAAATAATGATTTTAGAAAATTTAAAAAAAAAAATTATTTGTTCTAATATGTCACTCTAAAACAAAAATTATAAGTTTTAGATAAAAACTAAAGTCAAATTTGTTATCTTTAGATAATTTCACCTTAGATGAGTCGATTTTTATTTATTTAAAACAATCTGATAATAATATAAATACTGATTTTAGAAAAATTAAAATTTTTTTTATTTGTTCTAATAAGTCACTCTAAAACAAAAATTATAAGTTTTAGTTAAAAACTAAAGTCTAATTTGTTATCTTTAGACAATTTTACCTTAGATGAGTCAACTTTTGTTTATTTAAAGCAATTTAGTAAAAATATAAATACTGATTTTAGACAAATTTTGCGAAAAGTTTTAGTTGTTTTAATATGCAACACATAGAACGAAAATAATAAGTTTCAAAAATAATAAGCTGAATATCGTAATTTGTATATTGTGAAAAAGAATTTCTACGTTGTGTTTTACAATATGGTGGCAAAAAATTGTTAAAAATAGAAAAAGCAAACTTACTTTATTAATTTTATAGTTAGTAGATTTTGAAAATATTGTAATTGATATAATCATTTACAACAACAGCATAAAATAACTATATAACCGTTTGAAAGTTGTAAAATAAGATAGCTTTATAACTGTTCTACAATTAAAAGAGTTAATTTTAAAAATTAAGAGTTTATTTAATAAATCTTTAAAGAACTTAAAAAATGTTAAAAATTAGTTTTTAAACGTTAAAGATTTTGTTTAGAACATTAATAGATACGTGTAAACTGTTAAATACATCTAAATCAATTTAGAGAATGTTAGACATTATGTTAAAATGTTAAACGTTTTGTTTAATACACTAAATTGTTAATTTTAAGAGTTAATTTTAAAAAATTAAGCGTTAAACAATTTTTAAAAGTGAAGCTTTTAAAACGTTATATTTAAAAAACAATTTTTTTTCGTACTCTTATATTTGTATTTTTTTCCTTGTTAAATTACAGATAAAGTCGTCCACCTCATCTGCAAACGACTTAAGTGCGTTTCCTGTGTTTGAACAGCACTCGAACAATTGAATTCAATGTGTCATCCATTCTGAAAATAAATCTTTTAATACAATTTTAATAAGTGATTAAGAAAGTCAAAACAATGCGAAAAAAACTCTATTTCTTACAAACCGGAAATCTTGTGACAAGAATCCGTAATGTACAGGAATTTAACCTTAAAAGAAATTTTGAAATTGTAGTTTTCAGTGCGTAAAAAATTCTCAACACAACATGTAATCGCCGACGTTTCGTATGGAATATTCATCAGTCGGAAGTAACAAGAATGTGTTTTCTCGATTTATTAGATGCAGGTGCTTCTAACTGGGACGCTTATTAATCAACTTACTTCAGAATTATTGAAAAAATTTTAATTAGTTATGTAAGAATTTCCAAAAAAAAATTTATCAAGTTCAGGCCAAAAATAACTTATTTTGCAATACTAATTTATTAATTTTTATTGTTAGGTGAGAAAGTTATGATATCAAGGTTCCTTTTACTGCAAACGCAATATCAAATTACTACAAATTTAATAACAGATTTTCATGTAATAACACGCAAAAATAAATTTATTACTTTTTTCAGTGACCTATTTTTTAATTAAAGAGCAGTTGTCGTTGTTTTCATTGTAATACCAGTTTTGACAATAAAATAAGTGCAATTCACACAAGAAAAGCCAGCAACTAAATGTTTTAACAATTTCAAAATTAGTAAAATTTTGTAATTATTAATTTATGACTATTGAAATTATTAAAACTCGCCTTTGGCTGTCAATATCAGAGGCGCACCCAGAGAGATATTTAAGGCCTCTTCTAGAAATATTTTCTGATCCTGTTTGTTCGCATTTTGGGTAAATTTCAATTACATGACTTCACACATATCGTATTAATTGAAAATCTCTCATTTTAATTACATAATCTATTACACAAGATTACAAACTAAATATCACGTTTGCGACAATTTTCACTGTCTCAGATGAAATTAGATACGAGCGGTTTTAAAATTGGGGCCAAAGTGACTTAATTAAAACCTCACTTATGACATAGTTATTTTTTGCGTAATTTTTTCAGCCCGATTTAAAACGTCTTCAAAATCAGGAAGTCACTGAAGCTACTTAATTAGGTAATTAAGTGTCGAAGAAAGTCTAGCACGTGACAACTAGACCGACGAGTAAATATTTATATAAAAGTTGATTTTTAAACGAGAGCGTATTGGTGATTTGCGCAATTTTATGATCTACTTAAAAATATAAAATCATTTTTTTTTCTCTCTTCGTTTTGCTTGTAAATAAATAAATTGTTACGTAATCAGTGACATCACAACTTGGTAGTGTTCTCACGTTACTTATTGTTGTTTAAATGACTTCATGAAACAATAGTGAGGCTTTATTATGTCAGCTCTCTGATGTAGATTTAACACTACATGACAGAGAATTTATTAAGGAAGATAGGGTCGTGAAATGTTATACTGTTTTGGGATTGGTGAATTAATTTCGCCTACCTCAACAAAACATTTTTTTGGTGACTCTCTATAAACGAAAAATCTATTTTTGCAAATGACACTAAATTTTATTAGCATTTGCACTTTCTCAACATCTGTTTTTGGCATCATCTGGATTGAAATTTGTTTAAATATTTCATAAATTTAATATTGAAAAGGGAAAGTTGTCTTTTTGTTATTTAAATTGTTTAAAAAATAGATAGCAATTTTTTTAAATATCCAGTATTTCAAGTTTTGAATGTTAAATAATTTTTTAAGAATATTAAAGTTCGTTATCTTAATTTCAAACACTTTTTTTATAATTTTAAAATATACAGTTAACACTTTAAAATATACTCAACACTTTAAACAATTAAATTTGGGATTAATTTAGATTGTGTCCAACGCTTTTAACGTTTATAATAATTTGTTAAATGTAACTCTAAACATTTAACGATTAACACATTAACATTTAATTCTCTAGAATTTACGTTTAATGCGTAGCAAAATAAAAATATATTTTTTTAAATTTAACTTTGCTTTACACATAACATTAACACGTTAAAATAACATTTAATAAAGCTCTACAATAAAGGTTAAATGTTTTAAACTAACACTTAACACTTTAAATTAAAAAGTTAAGCTTTAAATGTGTAACACTAATTTAAATTTTGTCTAACGCTTAACTTTCTAGAATTAACTTTTAAAATAATTGATTAACGTTTATTTTAATAAAATCTTAATTACACAAAAAATACTGTTCTATAAAAAACTAAATTTTTAATATTTGTATTAAAAAAAAGGTTATATATACAATAGCTCTTCAGGCCCTCGGGCCCATGGCTTCAATTTTTTCGATAGTTTTTTTCCAGTTTTTTCTGTTCTTGCTCCCTTCTATCCAGTCCCGGACTCCTACTCCCTTTCGATCGTCTTTTACCATCTCCAACCATCTCTTTTTCGGTCTCCCTCTTTTTCTTTTGCTTCCTTTTCCTCCTAGTAGCGCTTTTTTTGTATGCCTATGCGACGCCATCCTCCCTACGTGACCTAACCACCGCACTCTTTGACCCTTTACCTTTTGGGTTATGCTTGGGTATCCATATATGTCCATGACTTCTTTATTTGTTCTTCTTCTCCAGTTGCCTTCCTTATCTTTCACTCCCCCAAACACCTTTCTTAGTGCTTTTCTCTCCCACCTTTCCAACTTTTCTGAGGTGCTTTGGGTCATGATCCACGTTTCACATCCATATTGCACCTCTGGCTAGATTACAGTATATTATATTATCCATATATATATACATATATATATTCTAATTTTTGTTTTTCTCGACACTATTTTGCTTCTCAACACCGTGTTTAATGCCCCTAATGCTTTCGTTTCTTTAGTTAGTCTCTTTTCTATTTCCATTATTTCATCACTAGTTCCATTTACCGTAACCCCTAGATACTCATATCTGTCTACTCTTTGAAAGCAATACTTTTTGCCATTTTGTCCTATCACTTCCAGGTCTCCTTGTACTTCTCTTTCGTTTGTTCCCATATACTTTGTCTTGCTTTCATTTACCTCCAGTCCATACCTTCTCGCACTCTCTTCCAGATTTTTAAACATTTCCTTTATTACCTTTGTGGTTCTTGCGATTATTGCCACATCGTCCGCATACGCAATCACCTGCTGCTTACTGTAATATATTACGTTCTCTATTCTTATTCGGCTTTCACTCATGATTTTTTTCAATACCAAATTGAACAGAACTGTTGATAGCGGATCTCCCTGTCTTAACCCCTTTCGAACTGGGAACTTTTCTGTCACGCTTTCATCCACCACCACCTTGCCCGTCGAGCCTTCTAAAGTCATTTTTATTAATCTGGTCAACTTATTTGGTATTCCTAGGTTGTTTATTGCCTGGTACATCATTGTGCGATCGATTGTATCATAGGCCTTTTTAAAGTCTATAAACAACATATGTAGAGGCAGCTTTTGTTCATAACTATTTTGCTGTATCATTTTCAGACTAAAAATTTGGTCGATCGTTGATCTCCCTACCTTGAAACCTCCTTGATATTCTCCCACCATTTCTTCAGCATATTCACTTAATCTCTTGCGTATCATCATTGCTAATATTTTATATGTAACGTAGAATAGGGATATTCCACAATAATTTTTACACATAGTAGCATCTCCTTTTTTGAGTATTGAACATATAAGGCCAATTTTCCATTTTTCTGGTATTTCTTCCTCCGTCCAACTTCTTATTATTATTTCTGTTATTTTATCTCGTAACCTCTTCCCCCCATTTTTAATTATCTCGCTAGTTATTCCATTTTCCCCTGGACTCTTATAATTCTTCAATTTTTTTATTATTTCTTCTATCTCTTCCTTTCTCGGTTCCTCTACCGCTCCTCTTTCTTTTATGCTTCTTTCATTTTCTAGTCTACTCTCATGCATTTCGTTTCCACCTTCATTCAATAATTCTTGGAAGTACTCCATTCATCTTCCTTTTTTTCTCTGTCAACTCCTTCAACATCTCACCTTCCTTACTTCTACAATACCCTGCTCTTTCTTTCTTAGTTGCATTTTGCTTTAGTTCTTGGTAAAAATTTCTTATTTCTTTATTAACCATTCGGTCTTCTACCTTTCTTACTCTTCTTTCCCAGTATTCACGTTTTTTCTTTCTGCATACTTGTTTAGCAATTCTCCTTTTCTTCTTATATCTTTCTTTACTTCCTTCTGTATTCTTCATTGTTTCTATTCTTGCTTTATTTTTCTTTCTCAGCGCATTCTCACACTCTTCATCAAACCAGTCTTTGTCTGTTTTTCTTCTTTGCTTCACTTGAAACCATTTGTCTGCACTTTCTGTCAGTGCTTTTTCAATCTTCACCCACTCTACCTCTACACTTTTCGTTTCCCCAAGCTCTCCCAAGCTTTTTTCTACATCCTCTTCAAACTTCTCTTTCAATTCCCTCGTTCTTATTTTCTTTTCATCATATTTTTTCAGTCTGTTTACCTTCTCCATCTTCCTTCTTGGTATCTCTTGCCTGACTTTAGTAATTACTAACATATGATCTGAATTCGAATCTGCCCCTCTATAGCTTCTCACATTTGTCACTGCCTTTATATTTCTTTCATCCACAAGTACATGATCTATTTGGTTATAGGTTTTCCCATCTGGAGAGACCCACGTGCTTTTATAAATATCTTTTCTATCGAAGTATGTACTCATTATTCTGAACCTATTTTCCGTCGCAAACTCTATCAACATCTTCCCATTCTCGTTCGACTTATTATGCTTACTTTTCCCCCCTGTTATCTTCTGGTGTTCGGGCTCCCTCCCTACCTTAGCGTTCCAATCTCCTACAATTAACTTTAGATCATACTTCGGCATCTTTTCTATTTCCTGTTCGATTTTTTGATAATATTCTTGTTTCCTTTCGATATCCTTTTCTTCTGAAGGTGCGTGGACATTGACTATAGATATTCCTCGATATTTCCCTTTAATGCGTAGATAACACATTCTTTCCGACAAAGCTTTAAAATTTATAACTGCTTCCGACACTCTTTTGGACACTAAAAATCCAACCCCCAACATTCTATTTTCGCCACCGCTATTAAATAGCGTGTATTCTTTACAACTTGTAATGCTCTCACCCTTCAATTTAGTTTCCTGTAAGGCCAGTATGTTTATTTCATACCGTTTCATGATCATTATTAAATTTCTGATAGCTCCTTCTTCATATATACTTCTAACGTTCCATGTTCCAACTTTCATTTGCTTTTCATTCTAGTTTACTTTTTTTGTCTTCATTTTTTTTATCCCTTCGCTTTTATTCCAAACCGTTTTTTCCAGATTCGTTGCCGTTTTCGTCATCCATTTCTCTTTCTTAAACGTATTCTTGCTGATCAGTTTTTGGGGGCCTATTTATAGATTTCTCTATTGCTTGAACCGGAAGTAGCTTTTTCCTTTCCATATTCCATTTCCATACTTCTCCCTCAATCTCCAGTTTCTGGTATCTTATTTTCACTTGTTTTCCAACTTTCCTGGCTTCATCTGCTGCATTCCTTATGGTTTTCCTCATTTCTCTTTCTTCCTGTGTTAGGTCGTGGTTTATAAATATCTTCTTGTCCTTTAAATTTTTTAATTTGTTTTTATTCTCCATTACCTTGTCCTTATCTTCTTTTGTTTCCATCATTACTAAGCACATGTCTTTTCCCACTATTGCAGTCTCCTTTATTTGTACATCCACGCCTAAATTGCTCTTCATAAATTTTTCCATTTCCTCTTTTCCACTCCCTGGACCTGACCTGAACACATTATTTTGCCGCTTTTCTCTTTCCATACGTTCTACTTTTACACCAATCTCCCTCAAACCTTTTTTTATCTGCTCATTTTTTTTTATATATTTTCATTCTCTGTCTTTAGTATTTTATTTTCCTCTCTTAGACTTTTTAACTCCTCACGGGTTCCTCTTTGTTTCTCCCTTAGACAGCGAACCTCTTCTGTCACGTTCCTCATCATCCTTATTATCGTGTCAAATTTTTCTTTTTCATTTTGCTCTTTCTTAACCGGTGTTCTCGATGTTTTCTTACTTACTAAAAAAAAGGTTACTAAAACATATTTGAAAAAGAAATTGTGCAGTACTGACTTTATTTAAAAACGCTGCACAAACGGTTAAAGATACATAAAAATGTTAAGAAAAAAAGTTGTTGGAAATTAAATTTTGTGTAAGAAAATTGTAAAACAATATTTTTATCTCTAACAGTTTAGGCACTAGAAATAAAAAAGTGTTGAAAAACCTGATTTGTTTAATATTTTAAGCAAATTTCAAGCTTAAATTCTTAGATACAAAGAAGACTTTATTTTAAAAACATTTTTATAGCTTGATCATTTATGCAGCGTTTTTAAATAAAGCCAGGATTACACAAATTTTAAATTTGCAATTTCTTTTCCAATCAGGTGTTAGCACAATTTCGAGTACAAGCAGTTAAAAAATGTTTCAAATTTTTTGTTTTTGAGCCACTCTGTATAAAAATGTTTTTGTTAGATCCATCACCGAAATTAGAACCATATGAGTCTTCCGCTGTTGTCCCTGTCATAAACGAATTGAATCCACACATGATAAGAGAACTCTTCTCAACGAAGATTAACTGTTCCAGTTGCTTGTATAACGTTAAAGTGAGTGTTTTAGAATAATGATAGAACGAAGCAAAGAGTGAATGTGACTGACCACTGTGTGGCTAGTTGAGACTCAAGGTGTGTATACCGGAAAATCTCAAAAAAAAATCAAACAATGTAATACAACGTAGAAAGTGGTGTTTTCTCCCAGATTTTTACCTTGCTCTTTCCAAAAATTTGAATTTTTAATTATTATAAAGGCCCTGATATTTTAAACTAATTTATTGAAAAGAAGATCGTGACTCTGTTTTGTTCAATCAATGAAGGTAATCTGAATTGTTATAAATTTTGTTGAAAAAACAAAAATTCAAATTAAAAGTCAGTGACTTTACGGAATTTATTGTTCGAAAACAACAGGAAGCGTAGAATTAACTCACTTGGTAAAATCACCGCCTACTTTTACTAGAGACGCAGCTGTGCACTAACGAGAAAACCATATAAAAAATTTTTTTTTTCTGAAAAAATGAGAACTCCCACATGAATTTTCAATTAGATAACAGATCGATTTAGATAAATCAGCTTCCTCAACCAATAATTTACCTAAATTTTGCAATTACCTACAATTTTCAGTTTGGAAAAATCTCTGTCCTTGAAAACTGTCGAAATTTAACCTTTCAACGAAATTTGACAAAATCTTTTGCAATAAATGCATTAATGAAAATCGGATCTGCACGAAATCTAGGCCAATGCTATAACATTCATTTAAGCCTCTAGATATTTTGCAATTTTGATTTTTTTTTAATTTATTTAATTAGGTTGCGGAGACAATTCTTTTAGAACTTTTCTTAATTAAAAGGGTTTTATTATGTAAAAAACTTGATTTAATTTAGTTAAACCGCTTGAGTTAATGAATTTTGTTTCATAATAAACGTTTTCTAATCTCTTCTTTTTCTCTTCTCTTTGTTTCAAATTTAATTACTAATTTCAGATTTCTGTCTAAGTTTCTTCACAATTATACACTTGTATCACCTTCAATAATCCCTGAAGTAGGTTTCGCTTCTTTTGTTTTATATTTAGCGAGATCATTTTCGAAAATATCTTCTAATTTGGTCATTTTTTAACATCTAGTATTTAATTTCAAATTATTTTGTTTTAGGTTTTTGTTAGAGGGAGGAATGTTGATGGTAATAGGAGTGCTGGTTTTTACAAGTGGGAGGGTTTTGGGAAAACTGAAGGGAGAGAATATCTGTCAAGAGGAACAAAGGTAACTAATTAATTAAATATTTGTAACTAGAAACTACAATTTTGGTTTTTAACTCAACAAATTCCAAAAATATGCAAATTTTTTGTCTTTTGCAGTTTTTTTATTTTTGTTTTATATTCTAGAAACTTTCCTTTAATGTTTTAAATCATTAATTTGTCTGTTGGTTTTTTCAGTTGTCGTTTTTTAATAATTTTATCTAAACGTGCCATTGCTTATAATTTTCCTTCCAATTTCTTTTTTTTTAATGTTTTCTTGCTTCTAGTTGTTTATTTTTTGTTTCTTGTTATTCATGTTTATTTTTTTGTTTATCAAATCACAAATTAATTTGTTTCTTTTTCTTTTAGAAGAGAAAACACTTTTATACTTCTAGAATCAATTATTATTTGTTTTCTTTTTTCTTCAAATTGTTGTTTCTGTAATTTTTATATATTTTTGTGTTTATTTTTAAATTTTATGTTTTTCTCTTTTTTTATTTTTCTAAACACCGATTTTCAAGTTCTTTTTTCTATTTTTTTTTGTTTTTTAAATCCTAGTTTTCTTTACATTTTCTTTAGTTTTTTTTTCTATACATAATTTTTGTTTTTGTTTGGTAAATTGTGTTTCGTAAATTCGACTTATTGTCAGCTATAAAAAACAGTCTTTTGTTCTTCTGAAATGTACCTTTTTTCTTCATTATCTTTTATGTTACATTTTTCTTCTAATAGTCGTTTTTTAATTTTTTCCTTTTGTTCTTCTACACGCAGCTTTTAAAGTTATTTTTTTATAATAAATCTATAAAATCTAAGAATAATAAATAAATCATTGATCTTTCAGAGTATTTTTGTTTGTTTTCTAAAAAAGTTTTTTTTATTCTATTTTTTCTCAATCACTCTTTTAAAACTTTTTATCCAGAGTTTTTTTGGCTCCTCTTTTTTATTAAATCGTCGTTTTTAAAATGTTTCCGGAATTGTTTTGAGCTTTTCTAAAATTTCTTTTACAATTATAGTTTTTTTTTTATTTTTATAATGGTCCTTTCTGATTTGTACTAGACCATTTTTCTGTCTTTTTAAAATCTTTTTTATTCTTCATTTTTTTCTTTTAGAGTGTCTGTTTTTCCAGAAAAAAATGTATATTCTTATTCCAATCATCATTTTCTAAGCTTTCTTAAAACCTTTTTTTTGTTCTTTAACTTTTGTATTTTTTTATAAATTTATTTTCTTGTTTTTTATTTCTTTTTAATAATCGTTGTTTAAAGCTACTACAAAACGTCTTATTTTTTATTCTGGTATCTATCTTCTTATTTTTCTAATTGTTGTTTTCTAACTCTCTCAAAATCAACTGTTGTTTTTCTAGAATTTTTTTAGATTTTTTTCTTACAATCGTCTTTTTTTTATTTTCTCTAAGATCCTTTAAAAAATTTTGATTATGTTTTGTGAAACTTTTATTATTACTCTTTTTTTCAAATTTTTGTATCTTTTCTAGATCTACCTTATCTATTGCTAAAATTTTTATTTTCAAAAAAATGTTTCTATTTTTTCTAGCTCTCAACTATCGTCTTTCAATTTCTTTTAGGACATTTTTGTTTTAAATTTTAAGCATTTTTTTAAGACTTTTCTTTAATTGTCATTATTTTCTTCTAAAATCGTTTTATTTGGTCTTTTTTGTTCAATTTTCTATTGCAGTATATGATAAGTATACAAATGCTTTTTATTTTTTTCTATTTTCAAAATCTTTTCTTACTCTTTTTGTTTAACACTGTTCTTTGAAACATTTTTTTGGTTCATCAAAATGAATTTTTTGAATGAATTTTCTTTTTCTTCAAAACGTTTTTTTTTCTAGAATCTTTTTATGGTTTTTTAAAATCTTTGTTTTTTTAAAATTTCTTTTAGCTCTTCTTCTTCCTGTAGACATATTTTTTGTTTCGTCTTGTTTTTTGTTTTTCCTGCTTCTTTAAAACTTCTTTTTTCAAAATGTGGTTTTTAAAAAAATTTTATATTTCTCATTTTTTATCTAGACGTAGTTTTACTTCTTCTTCCTTTTCTTATTAATTGTTGTTTTTTAAGCTACTTTAAAAAACGCTTTTCTTGTTTTTTTAAAATAACGTAGCTTCTTTTTTCTTCTATTTATTTTTTTTTCTTTTCTAAACTTTACTTTTAAATTTCTGCTACACTATTTTTCTTTTTTTTTAAATCTTCTTTTTTGTCCAATCGCTGATTTTTAGTTTTTTCGAAAATAATTTTTATCCCTCTACAGTCTTTTGTTCTTCTTTTTGATAGTCAACGTTTTTTGATTTCTTCTTTTTTTCTAATCGCCATTTTTTGGTTTTTCTCTTTGTTTTCTAGAATGTCTTCTACAATCTTTGTTTTTTAGGATTCTTTTAGTTCTTTTTTTTTCTAGACATATTTTTCGTTTTGTCTTGTTTTCTTATTTTTTCTGCTTCTTTAAAACTTTTTTCTTAAAAACATAATTTATAAAAAAATTTTTAGGTTTTCTATTTTTTATCTAGAGGTAGTTCTATTTGTTTTTTTTTTCTTCTTATACATAACTGTCGTTTTTTAAGCCACTTTAGAACGGTTTTTTTAATCTTTTAGATTAAATTTAGCTTCCTTTTTCTTCTATCTATTCTTCTTCTAAATTTTTGTTATACTATTTTTCTGTTTTTTTTTTTTAAAAAAAACTTCTTTGCCTTTTAATCGCCAATTTTTAGGTTTTTCAAAAATATTTTCTTATTCTTCTACAGTTTTTTGTTCTATCTTTCAATAATCAACGTTTTTTAAAATTCTTTTTTTTCTTATTACCGTTTTGTAGTTTTTCTTTTTTCGTCCCAATTTTGAACTCTAAGAGACTTAACTTATGTGGATTTCTGTTCATGCTTTTTTAAATAAAACATCTTAATTTTCACACTTCTATCGCCTTGAATAATCACCGATGTAATCGCTTAGTCAAACACTTTTTTTATATATTCATTAAAGTCTGTTTCGAGCTAATTTAACAATAATTTTCTTTTAAATAATCAATATTGTCAAATAAAAAATATTATTTTAAAACTCTCTTATCTAAAACAAATATTTAAATAAAACAATTGGAATGCATTGATAAAATATTGTAGAGGAGAGTGTTCCAAAATCGTTTGTTGGTTATTTTCGTTGGCAACAATTTCTTTTAAACTCATTAAGATGCGCTCGTCAGCCGTCTATAAAACTTGTAGAAAGTGGTGTAATGACATTGAAAGCGAATCTGATAAGCCTCCATTTTGATAATATCTCACGCAAGACATGCAGAAATTTTATAAGTACAAACCGGAACACAAGTAATGATCTGATTAGGGTATATATGTCAGAAAACAAATGAAAGTAAAAGTCGACATATTTGGTGAAAGAATATTTTGCAATAAATACAGAAATCTATTTATTTTGGAATTTATCTCCGCCATCTTGCTTAAGACGTAATTACCGGATATCCGTTTTAGCCAATAAGAATCCTTGACTGAAATAACCCTTCATAAATTGAGAATTTTACAACATGCTTGAGAAAAGCAGTTCCGTGTTGTTTTATAAAACCAAGAGGGGGCTTAACTGAATTAATTTTAATTGAATATCCTCAATTTGTTCACAGATATAAAACAAATGTAACCGAGTTTTTTCAACGAAATTCAACAATTCGGAATTACGAGTGGTGTATGAATGTGCCCCCCAGATGCTCCTTTTACACTACAAAAACTATCAACGATTCAAGAATTGTAGTAAGCTGAAAAATCGAAGGATAAATAAAACACGAAATCTAGTGATGAAATTCAAGTAATTTTGTCGTGGCTTATTTACATTTTCATGATCGGACACTTATTACTACATCCAAATAGGAACTTCGCTCTGGAAATCAACAACAATTCTATTCAAATCGGACTCAAAATTTATGAAAGTGATTTATAAATTTTTTTCCGATATTTTACGATTTTTTCCAGAGCTGCCCCCTCATGCCCCCCTTTTTTAAAAATTTTTTTAGTGTTTTTTTTTTTTGATTAAACTAGTATTTTGTGTCTTTTTCTAAAATTTTCATTTTTTTTTTATTAGAATTTTGAGCCCCCCTAAAGCCGGATACAACCGTTTCATTTTCTTCGATAAAATTACTAGACCGCAACCTTATTAGAGAACGTAGTCGTTCATCGTGTTATGCAACTTACATCTACTTAACCAAATTATTTTAAATCATGTCAGTTGGTAGTACTTTATTGGCCAATTTATTCCGATTTAAACAGGGGGGCAATATCGATTCTTAAGACTAGCTATAATAACGCATTTTGTGGTTTAATCCACCTTGAAAAATTTTTAATAACAATACGAGGTGGGGCTCTTATTAATAACTAAATAAAAAAATTATATTGTTTTGTGAAAGTCAATCAAGGAGTGCCAACACAAAAACAAAAATCTTCCAGAAAAAAATTTCATCACTAGATTTCCCAACTCATAAATCAATTACTCAACGAAATTTATCTTCAGGAAAAAGAAATTATTGATCTCATTGATAAATGTTGTCCTGGATACGTCCAAGATGGCGACATTTGTACGCCATCTTGCATAAACTGTCAAAATGGTGAATGTAAACAAGGAAAATGTTTCTGTTTTCATGGTTATAAAGGAGAATCTTGTGACAAAAGTATAGAACACAGTTTATAACAATTTAAAAACATTTTTTTTTAGGATGTTTAAAAACAGAGTGGGGAGAAAACTGCCAATTTAACTGTTCGTGTGATAACGGATTCTGTGAACCGACCAATGGAAAGTGTGTTTGTGCCTCAGGATGGACCGGAAATAGGTTAGTAAGATTAGAATAACACTTAAAAAATTATGTTAAATTTTAACTTACAAACTTTAACAGTTAACTCTTTCAGATTAACAGTTATAGCTTTAACAAGATGTTAAATGTAACAATTAACACTTAAATAAACCAGAAACGCTTTAAAATTATAATTAACACTTCAACCAGCTGTATTAATTATTTTTTTAACATTTAACATTTAAACTGATTGTTAATTAACTTTTATAAATGTTAACTCGAGTAGAATTTAAACAATGTTAAAAATGTTAACACTTACAACATATAACATTTAAGACAAATCATAGACCAATTGTTTAATTAACATTTATCACATTTTAAGTATTACATTTAACATTTAAGACGCAAAGTATTGAAATTTAACAGAACATTTAACACTTAAACTGCTTGTTAATTAACTTTTAAAAATACTCTAACTTGAGTAAAAGAAAAGAAAATAACCGATATTGCTTAGAAAATTATTTGAAGTTTCAATTATTAACATTTAGACAATGTTAAAATGGTTAACACTTACAACATATAACATTTAACACAAATTATGTTTAATTAACATTTAACACATATTAAATTTTACATTTAACACTTAAGATGCAAAATATTAAACATTTAACACTTAACTTTTTAAGTTTAACAGTTATAGCATTAACAAAATATTAAATATAGCAATTAACACTTAAATAAACAAGAAACGTTTTAAAATTATAATTAACACTTCAACCAGCTGTATTAAATATTTTATTTAACAGTTAACATTTAAACTGCTTGTTAATTAACTTTTAAAAATGCTCTAACTTGAGTAAAAGAAAAGAAAATAACCGATATTGCTTAGAAAATTATTTGAAGTTTCAATTATTAACATTTAGACAATGTTAAAATGGTTAACACTTACAACATATAACATTTAACACAAATTATGTTTAATTAACATTTAACACATATTAAATTTTACATTTAACACTTAAGATGCAAAATATTAAACATTTAACACTTAACTTTTTAAGTTTAACAGTTATAGCATTAACAAAATATTAAATATAGCAATTAACACTTAAATAAACAAGAAACGTTTTAAAATTATAATTAACACTTCAACCAGCTGTATTAAATATTTTATTTAACAGTTAACATTTAAACTGCTTGTTAATTAACTTTTAAAAATGTTTTAATTTGAGTAGAAAAAAAAAATTAACCGATAATACTTAGAAAATATTTAACGTTTCAAATATTAACATTTAAACAATGTTAAAATAGTAAACGCTTACAACATATAACATTTAAGACAAATCATAGACCAATTGTTTAATTAACATTTAATACATTTTAAGTATTACATTTAACATTTAAGACGCAGAATATTGAAATTTAACAGAACACTAACACTTAAACTGCTTGTTAATTAACTTTTAAAAATGCTCTAACTTGAGTAGAAGAAAAGAAATTAACCGATATTGCTTAGAAAATTATTTGAAGTTTCAATTATTAACATTTAGACAATGTTAAAATTGTTAACGCTTACAACATATAACATTTAACACAAATAATGTTTAATTAACATTTAACACATTTTAAATTTTACATTTAACATTTAAAGACGCAAAATATTAATCATTTAACACTTAACTTTTTAAGTTTAACAGTTATAGCATTAACAAAATATTAAATATAGCAATTAACACTTAAATAAACAAGAAACGTTTTAAAATTATAATAAACACTTTAACCAGCTGTATTAATTATTTTATTTAACAGTTAACATTTAAACTGCTTGTTAATTAACTTTTAAAAATGCTTTAACTTGAGTAGAAAAAAAGAAATTAACCGATATTGCTTAGAAAACTATTTTGAAGTTTCAATTATTAACATTTAGACAATGTTAAAATTGTTAACGCTTACAACATATAACATTTAACACAAATCACAAACCAACTGTTTGATTAACATTTAACACATTTTAAATATTATATACAATATTTAAGACGCGGATATTTGTTTAGTAATAATTAACTCTATATATAACGCTTTATGCACTAAAATTAACATTTATTAACAGTTTAACAGCTTATATTTAACACCTAAAAAAACAAGGTTTAGCAATCTGTAAATATTACTTTATTAAATTCTCTAAATATTTAATCTTTAAATGTTAAAAATTTATGTTTAACAACTATTTAAACGATATTTTTATTTAACGTTTAACGCTATAAAATTTTTGCTTAAAATAATAGATTTAGCGCATAACAATATAAAAAATTGTAAATGTTTTAATTGTAACTATAAACTTTAACACTCGATTTAATGTTAAAAGTGAAACATTTAAAGTTTTAAAGCTTAAATTTTTAACAATTAATTCTCTTACAGTTAACTTTTATAGTTATTTAGATTAGCTTTATAAATAACGCTTTATTTGCAAATTTAACACTTGAATTTTAAATATGACGTACAAAGTTACATGTTTAACATTTAAATATTTAACGCTTATTTTTTTATTTTGACAATTACCAGTTTTCGAGACTTAACTGTTAGAATTTAACATTTATATTTTTATTTATAACACTTAACGTTAAATATTTAACGTTTTAATTAACATACAATGTTTTGAAATTATGTTAAATAGAAACAGAACTAAATACCCTCACGTTCTAAATTTATCACTTAGCGTTTTATTTGTGCTTAATGCTGAGTAGTTAACTCTCAGCTCTTAAAATTTAACAGTTAAATTTTTTGATTTAACATTTATTGCTTAATTTATTTTTACTCAATTTTAGATGATGATTTAAGTGTATATATAACGTTTAAAATTTTAAACTTAGTATAATAAAATTAACACGCTTAACACTTAAAATTTAACAATTATTTTTTAAGAACTGTACACATTTACCGTTTAAATTAGCTCTTAACGCTTTAAAGTTTTGAGCAAAACTTACCATTAAATGCCTAGTTTTATAAAATTAACATTTATTGCTTTAACTCAAGCTTATAATATTTAGTAATTAACATTTTAGAGAGAGAAATAAATACTTTAACGCTCTATAATCAATATTTGTCGATACTTAACACCAAGTTTACGCTTAGTTCCGTAAATGTATTTCAATAGGCAATGTTTTAAATATGTATAACCTTTAACTGTTAAAGTTTAACATTTAACATTTTCAGTTTAACAGTTCTAACTTAACATACCGTATTTAACGCTTAACGATGTAATTATGACATGATGAGTTAAGTACTGCTTACATAACGCTGACAAATTTAAAAGTCTATAATTAACATTTATAACGCTTAATGTTTTGATTTTAAAAGTAGAATTTTAAATGTTAACTTTTTTAATTCAACAATTTTATAAATATAACGCTTAGCGTTAAAAATTTAACGTTAAAATTTAACACAAACTTTTTCTATTTAACGTTTATAGATTTAAGTACTGTTTACTTTTAATTAACTTTTAATTTGTAGTTGTTAACAACTAACTTTTCAAATAACGTTTAACTGTTTAATATTAACATTTCTTTTCAAATATAACAACGACTAAGACTGCGATTTAACATTTAATTAACACTTATCGTTTTAAATACTACTAATTCTATAAAATTAACACATATTATAGACTTACTTATATATTATATTTTAGATATAGCAGAATTAACGTTTATAACTGTTTAATTATATATTAAAACTTTAACCTTTAAATTATATATTAACCTTTTAACCTGTCAAATTTAACATTTATTAACAGATGCCAATCGATGTGCCCTCTTGGCTTTTTTGGTTCAGATTGCCACGAGCAATGCTCCTGTAATTCTGACGAGTCATGTGATCCAATAACCGGCCAATGCGAGTCAATCTCAACAACATCAACCGAAAAATCAACAATTTTCGTCAACACAATTCAACTAAAAAACAACGGAAAATTTGAAATTGATAAAAATGGTCTGATTTCAACCACAATCATCTCAACTGGAATTATTGATAATTTTATGTCGTCACATGTTGATTCTGACACGAATCGTCAGTATTTTTTGACAACTGATCATCCGAAATTGTCAAAAGATGACGATTTTGATAGGGGAGATAGGGACGATTTGGTGAATAGTGCAAGTGCAGCTACTGCTATTTCTGTTGGGGTTATTGTAGTGGCGGCGGTGATTCTGGCAGTGAATCATTTCAGAGGGAAAGGGGTGGGAAAAAAAGGGGTAAAGAAGGAGAAAGGGGTATCGACAGTGGCGGTCTATACACACAGTATTTTTCATACGCCTCTACCAGGTAAGTGGGGGTTAGGCAACCAAATATTCACTCAATATTAAATAAATTATTATTTTACGCAATTTTGCTTTAATTTTGATTCTTTACTAATTGATACAAACAGTTAATTATTAATAATTAATTGTTTTATTGATGAATTAACTTTTACAAGGTATGAATAAGTTATGCAACCAAATATTCATTTTATATTAAATAACAAAATAAATTATCATTTTGTGCAATTTTATACACATTTTTGCATTTTGTTTATTTAATAATTGTTAACAAAAAATGTGTTACAATTATTTAAACTAATCATATATAATTGTTAAAATATTAAGATTCTAAATGTATGTTTAATTCCTGATTGATATATGCCTATTTCAAGTGACTCCGTGGCGCAACGGTAGCGCGTCTGACTCCAGATCAGAAGGTTGCGTGTTCAAATCACGTCGGGGTCAACACTTTTTTTTCAAATTTAAAATCATTTTTTATTAAAATGTATTAATTACAGAACCACCAATTTTCGAAAATCCCATTTTTGCCGCTCCTGAATCCAATCCTGAAGGACAACGTATTGAAACTCACGTCGTTTGCAGCATGAATTTTCCAACACACCCATCAAAAGGTATATTTTTTTTGGTGAATTTATTTTTTAAGACCTAATTTACAATTTTTTTGTCTTAATTTTGAATAATTTATTTTTTTAAGACCCAAGAGAGTATTTATACGACCATCCACCCTCAACTGGTAGTTATCGAGCAGCTTCAATCCCTGATCCATCAGATTCGGATTCGAATCCTCAAACAACGATTTTTGAGCCCGTCTATGATGAGATTCCCTCAGGAATGATGCCCACCCCAATTTCTGAACCTCCACCCTCGTATAAAGCTTCTTCACTGTATATGAATACGTGTGGAAAGACCCGATTTTAGTTAATTAAAAAATATATTTATTTTGTAATAACTGATGTGTTCCTTTTAATTACTTTAAGTAAATTGAATTTTTCAAGTGCCATTATTTTTTTATAGTTTGTAACCGTGAATTAATTAATAGAAAAATTACAATAAAATTCGTAAAAAACAATTTGTTGGTATTTATTTTCTTTACGAGTAGTTTATCGTGTAATTTTTTTAAATCTAGTTTAGTTCTTCTAATTTACAATACATACTCTGCAAAAATATATTTTATTTTTAATAGTTTAATCTATAAAAAAAATTGCTCTGATATATCTTTATTTTCTAATTTATTTTCTAATTTTTTAATAAAACTTTTACTCATTTTTTATCTGTTACAGTTTGTCTTCTATTTTATTTTTCAGTCTATTTTTTATTGCATTTAAGGATAACAACATTTTTTTTTTCATTTGTTTCTATTGCATTTTTTATTTTGTTTATGTCAACATTCTGTCCCAGTTTACCTACTTTATTTGATACATTTCTATTTTCGCATTTTTTAATCATCTTTTTTCTTATTTTCTATTCAATTTTTTTAGATTTGTTTTTGACTTTATTCTATCTTTTGTGGTATTCTTAGATTTTTTGTTTTGTTGTCTTTTAATATATTCTAATTCTGTTTATACGTTCTGTTTTATTTCTAGATTTTTTAACATGTTTTCTCTCTTCTAGCCTACTTCCTAGTTGTCACTGTTTTCTAGTTCTATTTTAGCATCTAGTCCGTTTCTACTTTTTTTTTGTTTCTAGTTCTATTATATCTTTTGCTTTATTTCAATTTTTTTGTCCTGTTTTTTATTTGGTCTATTTAGTTTTATTTCATAACTTTTCTATCTTCTAGTCTACTGTCTAGTTAATCTACTCTGTTTCCTAGTTTTATTCTACCATCTGTCCTATTCCTAGTTCTTCTGTTTTTTTTTCTAGTTCTATAATTTGGTTTATTCTGAGTTTTTTGTTTTGTTTTTTATCTTGTCTATTTAATTTATTCTTTTTTAACATGTTTTCTATTTTCTAGTCTACTTCCTAATTGCTCTATACTATTTTTTCATTTTATTTTAGCTTTTGTTTTTTATTTTGTTTATGTGGACTCTCTGTTTTACTTTATCTACTCTATTTAATATATTTATATTTTTTAATTTTTTAATAAACCTTTTACTCATTTTCTATTCTTTTTTTTTAAATTTGTTTTTTATGACTTTCTGTTACTATTTTTTTTTATTTTACCTTTTAAACTACTTACTATTAGTTGTAATTCTCACCTGAAAATGACAACATTGTTGTCCAAACAGGCGTAGTGTTAGTAAAACTATTTGATGTTAGTTTACTTCTACTACATTTTTTTTATTTTCTTTATGTCGACTTTCTGGTCTATCATCTAGTCTATCTTCTATTTAACTTCTATTTAAAAAAGTTTTTTTTAAAATAGTGTAGTTTTAAGGCTATGCTTCTCTTCTATCTTATAAAATACATTTTTTACAAAAGATAGAAGTCAGGTCAAGTCAGCTAGAAGATAGAAGTCACAAGATTTTCTGCTATAGTTTATTGTAAAGTCTGCAATCTAACCCATCTTCATAATCTAGACGATTTCTTCTGTTGTATTTCTAATTCTGTATTTTCTTCTATTTTATCTTTTAAAATATCTTTTATTAGTTGTAATTCTCATTTGAAAGAATGACAAAATACTTTTTTTTTCTACAAAAAATAGAAGATAGAAGTCAGCAGATTTTCTGTTATACTTTTTTACTTCGACTTTTTCTTTTAGTTTATCTTCTATTTTACTTCTATTTAAAGAAGTTTTTCTAAAAAAGCGTAGTTTTTAGTCTTTTTTTGCTTCTGTTTTATAAAATACATTTTTTTACAGAAGATAGAAGTTAGGTTAAGTCAGCTAGAAGATAGAAGTCGCAAGATTTTCTGCTATACTTCATTATAAAGTCTGCAATCTAACCCATCTTCTAAGACATCTACTTCATATTCTAGACGACCTCTTCTCTTGTATTTCTAATTCTGTATTTTCTTCTATTTTACATTTAAACTATTTTCTATCAGTTGTATTTCTCACTTGAAAGAATGACGAAATACATTTTTTTCCTACAGAAGATAAACTGCAGCAGATTTACTGTTATACCTTTTTTACTTCGACTTTCAGTTCTAGTTTATCTTCTATTTTACTTCTATTAAAAGAAGTTTTTCTAAAAAAGTGTAGTTTTTTGGCTCTTTTTGTTTCTGTCTCATAAAATACATTTTTTTACAGAAGATAGAAGTCACATCAAGTCAGCTAGAAGATAGAAGTCACAAGATTCTCTGCAATACTTTATTATAAAGTCTGCAATCTAACCCATCTTCTAAAACCTCTACTTCATAATCTAGACGATTTCTTCTGTTGTATTTCTAATTTTGTAGTTTCTTCTATTTTACCTTTTAAACTATCTTCTATCAGTTGTAATTCTCACTTGAAAGAATGACAAAATACATTTTTTTTTCTACAGATAATAGAAGGCAGCAGATTTTCTGTTATACCTTCTTTACTTAGACTATCTGTTCTGTTTATCTTCTATTTTACTTCTATTTAAAAGAGTTTTTCTAAAAAAGTGTAGTTTTTAGGCTCTTTTTGCTTCCGTCTTATAAAATACATTTTTTTACAGAAGATAGAAGTCAGGTTAAGTCAGCTAGAAGATAGAAGTCACAAGATTCTCTGCAATACTTTATTATAAAGTCTGCGATCTAACCCATCTTCTAAGATACCTGCTTCATAATCTAGACGACTTCTTCTGTTGAATTTCTAATTCTGTATTTTTTTCTATTTTACCTTTTAAACTATTTTCTATCAGTTGTAATTCTCACTTGAAAGAATGACGAAACACAATTTTTTTTCTAAGAAGATAGAAGATAGAAGTCAAAAAAATTTCTGTTATACTTTTTTTACTTCGACTTCCCGTTTTAGTTTATCTTCTATTTTACTTCTATTTAAAGAAGTTTTTCTAAAATGGCGTAGTTTTTAGGCTCTTTTTGCCTCTGTCTTATAAAATACATTTTTTTACCGAAGATAAAAGTCAGGTTAAGTCAGCTAGAAGATAGAAGTCACAAGATTCTCTGCTATACTTTGTTATAAAGTCTGCAATATAACCCATCTTTTAAGACATCTACTTCATAATCTAGACGACTTTTTCTGTTGTATTTCTAATTTTGTATTTTTTTCTATTTTACTTTTAAACTATCTTCTATCAGTTGTAATTTTCACTTGAAAGAGTGACAAAATACTTTTTTTTCTATAAAATATAGAAGATAGAAGTCAGCAGATTTTCTGTTATACCTTTTTTACTTCGACTTTCTGTTCTAGTTTATCTTCAATTTAAAGAAGTTTTTTTTTTAAAGTATAGTTTTTAGGCTCTTTTTGCTTTTGCCTTATAACATACATTTTTTTACAGAAGATAAAAGTCAGGTCAAGTCAGCTAGAAGATAGAAGTCTCAAGATTCTCTGCTATACTTTATTGTAAAGTCTGTAATTTAACCTATCTTCATAATGTAGACGATTTCTTCTGTTGTATTTCCAATTTTGTATTTTCCTTTATTTTACTTTTAAACTATCTTCTATTAGTTGTAATTCTCATTTGAAAGGATGACAAAGTACAGTTTTTTTCTACAGAATATAGAAGATAGAAGTCAGAGGATTTTCTGTTATACTTTTTTTACTTCGACTTTTTATTCTAGTTGATCTTCTATTTTACTTCTATATAAAGAAGTTTTTCTAAAAAAGTGTAGTTCTTAGGCTTTTTTTGCTTCTGTCTTATAAAATACATTTTTTTACAGAAGATAGAAGTCACAAGATTCTCTGCTATATTTTATTATAAAGTCTGCAATCTAACCCATCTTCTAAGACACCGACTTTATAATCTACACGACTTCTTCTGTTGTATTTCTAATTTTGTATTTTCTTCTATTTTATCTTTTAAACTATCTTCTATTAGTTGTAATTCTCATTCGAAAGAATGACAAAATACATTTTTTTTCTACAGAAGATAGAAGTCAGCAGATTTTCTGTTATACCTTTTTTACTTCGACTTTCTGTTCTAGTTTATCTTCTATTTAAAAAAGTATTTCAAAAAAAGTGTAGTTTTTAGACTCTTTTTTTTCTGTCTTATAAAATACATTTTTTTACAGAAGATAGAAGTCAGGTTAAGTCAGCTAGAAGATAGAAGTCACAAGTTTTTCTGCTATACTTTATTGTAAAGTTTGTAATCTAACCTATCTTTATAATCTAGACGATTTCTTCTGTTGTATTTCTAACTTTCTTTACTTCGACTTTCTGTTCTAGTTGATCTTCTATTTTACTTCTATTTAAAGGAGTTTTTCTAGAAAAGTATAGTTTTTAGACTTTTTTTTCTTCTGTCTTATAAAATACTTTTTTTTACAGAAGATAGAAGTCAGGTTAAGTCAGCTAGAAGATAAAAGTCACAAGATTTTCTGCTATACTTTATTATAAAGTCTGCAATCTAACCAATCTTCTAAGACACTTGCTTCATAATCTAGACGGCTTCTTTTGTTGTATTTTTAATTCTATATTTTCTTCTATTTTATCTTTTAAACTATCTTCTATTAGTTGTAATTTTCACTTGAGAGAGTGACAAAATACTTTTTTTTTTCTATAAAAGATAGAAGATAGAAGTCAGCAGATTTTCTGTTATACCTTTTTTACTTCGACTTTCAGTTCTAGTTTATCTTCTATTTTACTTCTATTGAAAGAAGTTTTTCTAAAAAAGTGTAGTTTTTAGTTTCTTTTTGCTTCTGTATTATAAAATACATTTTTTGCAGAAGATAGAAGTCAGCTAGAAGATAGAAGTCGCAAGATTTTCTGCTATACTTTATTATAAAATCTGCAATCTAACCCATCTTATTCTATAACATCTACTTTATAATCCAGACGATTTTTTCTGTTGTATTTCTAATTCTGTATTTTCTTCTATTTTACTTTTAAACTAAAATGTCTTGTTAAATTTTTAACCTTGAAAGTGAGTCAAATTTAACCGGAAGTTTTGCTAATTTTTTTATCGAAATTATGTCGTTTCCGCCCTTTTATCAGTAGCTGCCACATCCAGTTATTTAAAAACAAAAATAAAATTTCTGTCTAACAATTTTTTAATTAATTCTTGTACCTCTGGTTAGTGTTTATCTTATCAGAAATAAATCAATTTATGTTAATTATTTTTCCTAATGATTTCTCTTTAATTACAAAGATAAGTTTCGTCCGAAATCAGCAAGCTTATCACAACAGCCTCCGCTGATTTAAACTTTCACAAATAGAGTTTCCTCTAGCTCTCAGTTAAGATCCAACAATGATGCCAAACAGAGCGTTTCTCTTATTATTTTTTGTGATATTTTATATAAATTATACAAATGGTGCTGTTACCAAAGGACTTTATCCAAATTTAAACACTTTTAATTTATCAAGAGCTGGAATCTGCACTTTAGAAGTACCGTAAGTCAAAAATTTTCGCTATTTTAACCTTGAATTGTTTATTTTAATTACTGAATTAATTTCAAGGACCATTGACCTGATTAGTCCTGAAGATAGAGCATCAGGTCTCCGACCACAAGGAAATGGGGTAAGAAACAAAAATTTCTTCTTAATTAAAAAAGGCAATAAACGGATGATTTCATCACGTTTTAAATGCGTATTTTGACTAATCGACGACTTCTCTGAAATTGTCGAGGTCAAGTCGATTAGTAAACAAATTTACGCTAATTTATTCGAAAGCAAAAAATATTAAATCATGATTTTTTTCAGTCAAGACCTGGCTTCAGTAAAATCGAAATTTGCTGCTCAGGATGGGCTCGAAAGCCCCACAGCCACTATGAATGTGAACCTGTCTGCGAAAACGGCTGCCCTAACGGCAACTGCACAGCCCCTAATGTCTGCTCTTGTAAAAGAGGCTACATTAGGGATAATCTCCAAAATTGTATTCCAACTTGTCCCATTGGATGCCTAAATGGGGTTTGTACAAATAACGGAATTTGTTCCTGCAATGCAGGATTTCAACCAAGTCTTGACGGAAAGTACTGCACACCGGTGTGTACAGGAGGGTGCGGAGTTGGGGGAGATTGTATCGGAGCTGAAGCTTGCCGATGCAAACCAGGGTAAAAATATTTTTTATTTTTGTTCTATCTTTTTATTTGTTATTTTAGTTTTGTTTTCTTTTTCATCATGTTTCACTATCTTCAAGTTTACTTCTTAGTTGATCTATTCTGCTTCCTTGTTCTAGATTCCTAGTTTTTCAGTCGTGTTTCCTAGTTCTATTTATTATACGTTCTGTTTAATTCTTAATTTTTTGCTTTATTTTGTTTTCTGTCTTTTAGTTTTGTTCGTCTTTTTATCATGTTTCTATCTTCTAGTTAATCTACACTGTTTCCTAGTTCTATACTACTTTCAGTTTTATTCTTAGTTTTTGTTGTTTTTTTTTATTGTTTTTTAAATCTCGTTCTCACATTTTATTATGTTTTCTAGCTTCTAATCTAGTTTCTAGTTAATTAGCACTGTTTTCCAATTTTATGCTACTTTCTATTCTAATCCTAGTTTTTCTGACATGTTTCTTTCCTAGTTCTATTATATTTTTCGTTCTGTTCCTAGCTTTTCTGCTTTGTTTTCTAATTTTATTATTTTGTTTATTTAGTTTTGTTTTCATTTTTAGCATGTTTACGATCTTCTAGTTTACTTCTTAGTTGATCTATTCTGCGCTCCAGTTCTGTTCTATTTCTAGTTCTTCTGTCTTGTTTCTTAGTTCTATTATACGCTTTGTATTATTCCCAAATTTTTGCTGTATTTTTAATTTTGTTATTTAGTTTAGTGCTTATTTTTTATCATGTTTTCTAACTTCTAGTCTAGTTCCAAATTGATTAACACTGTTTTTTTCTTTTATTCTACTTTTTATTCTATTTCTAGTTTTCCAAAGATGTTTCCTAGTTTTGTTTGACTTCTATTTTTTTGCTCTATTTCGTATTTTGTCTTTCAGATTTATTCTTCTATTTATTATGCTTTCTATCTTCTAGTCTACTATCTAGTTGATCTACTTGGTATTCCTAGTACTTCCTGTTTTATTCCTAGTTTTTTGTTGGTCCTATCTTCGTTTTTATTCTTAGATTTTATATTGTTTTTTCATATTCTATTCCTCTTTCTCTTTTATTCATAGTTCTTCTATTCTGCCTCCTAGTTCTATCAATATCCATTACTATTTCTTCTATTTTTGTTCTCTAACCAGACTCTTTTTTCTCTTTTAATTTAACATTTGTTTCTTCTAGATTTACCCTGAACCAAGCCACCAACAAATGCGAATACTTCTGTGAGGGCGGCTGTGGAAGCGGCACATGCATCGGCCCTAACCAATGCTCCTGCAAGCCTGGATTCAAAACAGTAGGAACTTCCTGTGTGGCAGAATGTCCTCTAGGTTGCAAAAACGGCCATTGTACCGCTCCTAATGTATGTACCTGTGAACCCGGCTGGTCACTTGACAAAACAGGCTCAATTTGTCAACCGCACTGTCGTGATCCCTGTCTCAATGCTGATTGTACCGCCCCCAATACCTGTACATGCAAAAAGGGGTACACAGTCGATCCCAGAAATCCACAAGGGAATAAATGTGTGGCGTTTTGTCCTGGAGGATGCGAGAATGGAACCTGTTCAGCACCGAATTTCTGTATTTGTAATCCTGGATTTGTTAAGGAGGCGAAAGGGAGTAATAGGTGTGTGAGGAGGCTGAAGAGGTCGCCGTTGATGCATTTTGAATTAATACCTCAACAGGATTAATAATTTTTGTATTTTTTATGTGATTTATTAGATTAATCTGGAATAAAGTATCAATTATAAATTCTGTTTCTGTCAAAATACTGCTTAAAAAAAAAAAATAACAAAGTAGCATGAACATTTAATAGAGTAACTAAGACCTGTCAAAACAGTCTAAATTAATCTGGAATAAAGTATCAATTATAAATTGTGTTTTTCTCAAAATACTGCTTTAAAAATTGAAGCTGAAGTAGCGAGAACATTTAACCGACTTTTTAAAACAACCAAAAAATTAAAATAACCTCTGATTTTATTATTAAAAACATAATTATATGCAAATTTTTTTTAATAATTGAATTTACTGCGGTTATTGTATTTATTAATTGTATTAATTTGCATAAATTTTGGCTTTGAATTTTTGATTTTTAACCTAGTGACGTAATTAATAAATTAATCAAAAATCTCTCATTGTTATAAATATTTACAAAGTCATTTCGTTGTTATATAAGAAATGAACAGAATAGATCTTGAAGTTAATTCTAAAAAAAATATTTTTTATTGTTACAATGTTCCTTGTGTTTGTTTTTTCAATTTGTATTTTTACTTATTTGTTGTGGTCATTTTTATGGAAAAATTTTTTTGCAACAAATATTAAAGGACCATGGGCTTTACCAATTATTGGAACAGTTTCAATTTTGTTTGAGGGAACAGATAGTAAGTAAAAAAAACACTAATAAAGTACAAAATAATAATTTTAGATATTTTGCGAAATTCGATGAAAAAATTGGAAAAATTTCAACCGATTTGTAAATTTTGGTTTGGTAACGATTTGGCGATTGTTATAACAAAACCAAAATATGTACAAACTGTTATTAGAAAATGCTTAGATAAACCGGAAAAATATAGATTTTTGAAAACGGTTTATGGAAATGGACTACTTACTAATCCAGGTTTTTAAAATATTTTTTCCCTAAGAATTTTTACTAAACTAATTTTAGTTTCTGACTGGAAATTACATAGAAAAACAATTGAGTCAGTTTTTAGCCAAAAAATACTAAAAAGTTTTATGGAAACTTATAATCTATATTCGAGAAAAGTAGTCAAAAAATTGGAAAATCAAAAATCTGAGTTAATTGATATTTTTCCTGTAATGTCTCACTGTGCTTTAGATATAATTTGTAACACAATAATGGGAGTTAAAAGTGAAGTACTCGATGAAGAAAATCTTTTTTATTCTTGGATAAACAGGTACTCAAAAATATTTTAAAAAATTTCTAAAATTTTGATTTTAGACTTGCTGAATTAACCGCAACTCGGGTATTTAACCCGTTTCTATATCCAGATCTTCTCTGGAAATTGTCATCAAATGGAAAAGAATCACAGAAAATTGACCACAAAATTCATAATTATATCAAATCGGTTTTTAGCCCTTCACGGTTTTTTTAAAAAATTATTTCGAAAAATTTTAGATAATAGAAAATAAAAGACGCGACAAGACTTATCTAGACAAGAAGATTTTCTTAGATTATCTGATTGAATTGACAGATGAAAATTCGTGGACTGATGATGAACTAATAGACGAAACACGTACAGTTATTATTGCTGGTTGTGACGCTACTGCTTTGACACTGTCTCATTGTTTAATAATGTTGGCAATACATCAAGAAATACAAGTAAAATCTGGCTTTTCTCAAAATTATTTTCACAAAAATTGTGTTTCAGGAAAAAGTTTACGACGAGGTAAGATCAGTTTTTGGTGACAGCGACAGGTTTGCCACTACAGAAGACTTGTCAAAATTGCCATACTTGGACCGTTTTATCAAAGAAACACTACGACTCATTCCTATTGGCTCATTTATCGCTCGAAAATTGACGTCAGACTTGACTTTAGGTAAATTCTCGCAGCTGTAGACACTTCTACAGAGTTTTTTTAGATCAATATTTTATTTCCAAGGATACCAACATAGCAATACCGATTATAAGTATTCACAGAAATCCTGAAATTTACCCTGAGCCACTCAAATTTGATCCTGATAGATTTCTTCCTGAAGAAGTGGCTAAAAGAGAGCCTTGTACTTATTTACCTTTTAGTTTTGGACCAAGAAATTGCTTAGGTAAATTTCTAGACGTAAAAAAGTTAGCTAAATTTTGGTTTCAGGAATTCGGTTTGCTATGATGGCAATGAAAGTGGTACTAGCAACAGTTGTCCGAAATTTTCAAATTACTAAAACTCCTTACAAGACAGTTTCAGATATTAAATTAAAATTTGATATAGCTACAAAGTGTGTTGATGGCTATTTTATACAATTAAAGTCTCGCAAATAAAGTGTTTTAGCTTGTTTTTCAATTTTTACTATTTATTTTTTATATCTATCTATAATTCCATTTTCTTTATATTATAGTATATATATAGCTCTTCAGGCCCTCGGGCCCATGGCTTTAATTTTTTTACAATTTTCCTCCATTCTTTTCTGTTCTTGTTCCCTTCCATCCAGTCCCGGACTTCAACTCCCTTTAGATCTTCCTTAACCATCTCTTCTTCGGTCTCCCTCTTCTTCTTTTACTTTCTTCTCCTCCCAGCAGCGCTTTTTTTGTATGCCAATTCGATGTTATTCTCGCCACATGTCCTAACCACCGCACTCTTTGACCTTTTACCTTTTGGATTATTCTTGGGTATCCATATATATCTATTACTTCTTTATTTGTTCTTCATCTCCAGTTGCCTTCCTCGTCTTTCACTCCCTCAAACACCTTTCTTAGTGCTTTTCTCTCCAACTTTTTCAACTTTTCCGAAGTGCTTTGGATCATGATTCACGTTTCATATAGCACCGCAGGCTGGATTACAGTTCTATAGATTCTAATTTTTGTTTTTCTCAACACTATTTTGCTTCTCAACACCGTGTTTAATGCCCCAACTTTCGTTCCTTTAGTTAGTCTCTCTTCTATTTTCATTACTTCTTCATTATTTTCATTCACCGTGACCCCGAGATCTCAAATCTGTCCACTCTTTGAAAACAATAATTTTTGCCATTCTGTCCTGTCACTTTCAGGTTTCATTGTACTTCTCTTCCGCTTGTTCTTATATACTTTGTTTTGCTTTCATTTACCTTGAGTCCATACCTTATCGCACTCTCTTCCAATTTTTTAAACATTTCTTTCATTTTCTTTCTGGTTCTTGCGATTAATGCCACATCGTCCGCATACGCAATCACCTGCTGCTTACTGTAATATATTACATTCTCTATTCTTATCCGACTTTCCTTTATGATTTTTTTTAATACCAAACTAAACAGAACTGTTAACAGCGGATCGTCTTGTCTTAACCCCTTTCGAATTGGGAACGCTTATGTCACGCTTCCATCCATTACCACCTTGCCCGCTGAACCTTCTAACGTCATTTTTATCAATCTGGTAAGCTTATTTGGTATTTGCCTGGCACATCATTGTACGATGGATTGTATCGAAGACTCTTTTAAAATCTATAAACACTATATGTAGAGGCAGCTTTTGTTCGTAACTACTTTGCTGTATCATTTTCAGAGTGCAAATTTGATCAATCGTTGATCTCCCTACCTTGAAACCTCTTTGATATTCACCCACCACTTCCTCAGCATATTCACTTAACCTCTTACGTATCATCATTGCTAGTATTTTATATGTAACGTCTAGTAGGGATATTCCACGATAACTTTCACACATAGTAGCATCTCATTTTTTGAGTATTAGATACATAAGGTCAATTTTCCATTTTTTTGGTATTTCCTCTTCCGTCCAACTTCTATTTATTATTTCTGTTATTTTATCTCGTAACCTCTTTCCCCCATTTTTTATTATCTCGCTAGTTATTCCATTTTCCTTTAGACTCTTATGATTCTTCAATTTATTTATTATTTTTTCTAGTTCTTCCTTTCTCAGTTTCTCCACCGATCTTTTTTCTTTTATGTTTCTTTCGTTTTCTAGTCTACCTACATGTATTCCGTTTTCAGCTTCATTCAATCATATTATAGTAAGTTTTTTAAAATATGTTTTTAGTTGTTAATCTATTATTATTTCTATTTTTTAGCTCACCTTTTAGTATAGTCTACCTTTGCGTTTTCGACTATTTTCTAGTTGTTCTTCAGATTTTTTTAACTGTTTTTCAATTTTATAATCGATTTTTTTTTGTGGTGTTTTGTATTTTACTTTGCGTTCTATTTGTCTTCTAGCTCCTTTTATATTTAATATTATCTTTAATTTTTGTTGTATTTTCTACTTTTATTATCTTACAGTTTGTACTCAGTCTACGCTCTATTTTACTATCTAATTTATTAAAATTATTTCTTCTAATTTAGCACATAATTATTTCTTCGCGACTGTCTTTTACTGTATGTTCTTATTTATTTTGTTTTGTTTTATTTTGACTGTTTTCTATACCTTTCTTATCTAACTTCTTTTACATTTGCTAATTATCTTTATATTTTCTAATATATCTATTGTTTAAGCAATCTTCTCGACTACTTTCTAATAAACATATTGTTTAGTTGTATTTTATTGTTAATTGATACTAATTTAGTTTTTTATTTATATTCTAGTTTGTTTTTTCCTGCAACTTCTTCTGCTTCTTACTTTATTATCTACATTTTTTTTTTTAATTTTTGTCACAATTTTTTTTTATTTTTTATTAGTATTTTCTCTAATTTCAGCTCTAAATTTCTGTATTTGTAATCCTGGATTTGTTAAAAAGGCCACTGATGCATTTTGAGTTGATTCCTCATCAAAATTTATAAGTTTTTTATGCAATTCAAATTAAACTGAAATAAAATATCAATTTTGTAAAAATACAAAAAAAAATCAAAGCCAAAGTAGCGTGAACATTTAATCGAATATCTAAGACCTATTAAAACAACTAAAAAATTTAAAACAACTCTAATAACATTATAAAAAACATAATTAAATGCAGGCAAATTTGTAAATCGCATCTCTTGATGTTGTTGTTTGAATTGCAATAATTTGCATAAATTTTGACTTTAAAATTTGATTTTTAATCCAGTGACGTAATTAATAAACTAAACGAGTTTTTTATTGTTGTTAATACTTACAATGTTATCTAGTTGTTATATAAGAACTGAGCTAAGAAGATCTTTAAGTTAATTTATTGTTATAATGTCTTTGGTGTTTGTTTTCTCAATTTGTGTTTTAACTTGGTTGGTGTGGTCATTTCTATGGAAAAATTTTTTTGCTACAAAAATTAAAGGACCATGGGCTTTTCCAATTATCAATTTTGTTTGATGGAACGGAAAGTAAGTAAAGAAATATTTTTAAAAAATGCAAATAATAAAATTTCAGATATTTTGCAAAATATATTTAAAATATTAGAAAAATTTCAACCGTTTTGTAAAATTTGGCTTGCTAACAATTTGACGATTTTGATAAGAAAGCCTGATTACGTACAAATTGTTGTTAGAAAATGTTTGAAAAAAGGAGATAAATATAGATTTTTGAAAACATTTTATGGAAATGGACTAATTACTAATTCTGGTTTTTTAAATATTTTTGCTTTAAATTATTTTACTTAATTAATTTTAGCTTTTTATTGGAAATTACATAGAAAAACAATTGAGGCAGCTTTTAGTCAAAAAATACTCAACGATTTTATGGAAACTCACAATCTATATGCGAGAAAACTAGTCAAAAAATTGAAAAATCAAAAATCTGAGTTTATTGATATTTTTCCTATAATGTCCCACTGTACTTTAGATATAATTTGTAACACAATAATGGGAGTTAAAAGTGAAGTACTCGATGAAGAAAATCTTTTTTATTCTTGGATAAACAGGTACTCAAAAATATTTTAAAAAATTTCTAAAATTTTGATTTTAGACTTGCTGAATTAACCGCAACTCGGGTATTTAACCCGTTTTTGTACCCAGATTTTTTCTGGAAATTGTCATCAAACGGAAAAGAATCACAGAAAATTGACCACAAAATTCATAATTATATCAAATCGGTTTTTAGCCCTTCACTGTTTTTTTAAAAAATTATTTCAAAAAATTTCAGATAATTGAAAATAAAAGACGTGACAAGACTTATCTAAAGAAGAAGATTTTCTTAGATTGTTTGATTGAATTAACAAATGAAAATTCGTGGACTGATGATGAGCTAATAGACGAAACACGTGCAGTTATTTTTGCTGGTAGTGACGCCACTGCTTTGACACTGTCTCATTGTTTAATAATGTTAGCAATACACCAAGAAATACAAGTAAAATCTGGCTTTTCTCAAAATTATTTTCACAAAAATTGTATTTTAGGAAAAAGTTTACGACGAGATAAGATCAGTTTTTGGTGACAGCGACAGGTTTGCCACTACAGAAGACTTGTCAAAATTGCTCTACTTGGACCGTTTTATCAAAGAGACACTACGACTAATTCCTATTGGCTCATTTATTGCTCGAAAATTGACGTCAGACTTGACTTTAGGTAAATTCTCGCAGCTGTAGACACTTCTACAGAGTTTTTTTAGATCAATATTTTATATCCAAGGATACGAACATAGCAATACCAATTATAAGTATTCACAGAAATCCTGAAATTTACCCTGACCCACTCAAATTTGATCCTGATAGATTTCTTCCTGAAGAAGTGGCTAAAAGAGAGCCTTGTACTTATTTACCTTTTAGTTTCGGACCAAGAAATTGCTTAGGTAAATTTCCAGAAGTAAAAAAATTAGTTAATTTCTGATTTCAGGAATTCGGTTTGCTATGATGGCAATGAAAGTGGTACTAGCAACAGTTGTCCGAAATTTTCAAATTACTAAAACTCCCTACAAGACAGTTTCAGATATTAAATTAAAATTTGATATAGCTACAAAGTGTGTTGATGGCTATTTTATACAATTAAAGTCTCGCAAATAAAGTGTTTTAGCTTGTTTTTCAATTTTTACTATTTATTTTTTATATCTATCTATAATTCCATTTTCTTTATATTATAGTATATATATAGCTCTTCAGGCCCTCGGGCCCATGGCTTTAATTTTTTTACAATTTTCCTCCATTCTTTTCTGTTCTTGTTCCCTTCCATCCAGTCCCGGACTTCAACTCCCTTTAGATCTTCCTTAACCATCTCTTCTTCGGTCTCCCTCTTCTTCTTTTACTTCCTTCTCCTCCCAGCAGCGCTTTTTTAGTATGCCAATTCGATGTTATTCTCGCCACATGTCCTAACCACCGCACTCTTTGTCCTTTTACCTTTTGGATTATGCTTGGGTATCCATATATATCTATTACTTCTTTATTTGTTCTTCTTCTCCAGTTGCCTTCCTCGTCTTTCACTCCCTCAAACACCTTTCTTAGTGCTTTTCTCTCCAACTTTTTCAACTTTTCCAAAGTGCTTTGGGTCATGATCTACGTTTCACATCCATATAGCACTGCTGGCTGGATTACAGTTCTATATATTCTAATTTTTGTTTTTCTCGACACTATTTTGCTTCTCAACACCGTGTTTAATGCCCCAACTTTCGTTCCTTTAGTTAGTCTCTTCTATTTCTATTACTTCTTCATTATTTTCATTCGCCGTAACCCCGAGGTACTCATATCTGTCTACTTTTTGAAAACAATAATTTCTGTCATTCTGTCCTGTCACTTCCAAGTCTTCTTGTACTTCTCTTCCGTTTGTCCCGATATACTTTGTCTTGCTTTCATTTACCTTGAGTCCATACCTTATCGCACTCTCTTCCAAATTTTTAAACATTTCCTTCATCTCGTTTCTGGTTCTTGCGATTAACGACACATCGTCCGCATACGCAATCACCTGCTGCTTACTGTAATATATTACATTCTCTGTTTTTATCCGACTTTTATACATGATTTTTTCTAATACCAAATTAAACAGAACTGTTGACAGCGGGTCGTCCTGTCTTAACCCCTTTTGAATTGGGAACGCTTCTGTCACGCTTCCATCCACTACCACCTTGCCCACCGAACCTTCTAACGTCATTTTTATTATTCTGGTAAGCTTATTTGGTATTTGTAGGTTGTTTATTGCCTGGTACATCATTGTACAATCGATTGTATCAAAGACTCTTTTAAAATTTATAAACAATATATGTAGAGGCAGCTTTTGTTCGTAACTATTTTGCTGTATCATTTTCAGAGTACAAATTTGATCAATCGTTGATCTCCCTACCTTGAAACCTCCTTGATATTCACCCACCACTTCCTCAGCATATTCACTTAGCCTCTTACGTATCATCATTGCTAGTATTTTATATGTAATGTCTAGTAGGGATATTCCATGATAATCTTTACACATAGTAGCATCTCCTTTTTTGAGAATTGGACACATAAGGCCAATATTCCATTTTTCTGGTATTTCCTCCTCCGTCCAACTTCTTATTATTATTTCTATTATTTTATCTCGTAACCTCTTCCCCCATTTTTTATTATCTGGCTAGTTATTTTATTTTCCCCTAGACTCTTTTAGTTCTTCAATTTATTTATTATTTCTTCTAACTCTTCCTTTCTCAGTTTCTCCACCGGTCCTTTTTCTTTTATGTTTTTTGCGTTTTCTAGTCTATCTGCATGTATTCCGTTCCCACCTTTATAATTTATATTATAGTATGTATTTTAAAATATTTTTTTAGTTGTTAATCTATTGTTTTTTTTATTTTTTAGCTCACCTTTTAGTATAGTCTACCTTTGCGTTTTCGACTATTTTCCAGTTGTTCTTCAGATTTTTTTAACTGTTTTTCAATTTTATAATCGATTTTTTTTGGTGGTGTTTTGTATTTTACTTTGCGTTCTATTTGTCTTCTAGCTCTTTTTATATTTAATATTATCTTTAATTTTTGTTGTATTTTCTACTTTTATTATCTTGCAGTTTGTACTCAGTCTACGCTCTATTTTACTATCTAATTTATTAAAATTATTTCTTCTAATTTAGCACATAATTATTTCTTCGCGACTGTCTTTTACTGTATGTTCTTATTTGATCCAGCTCCAAATTTCTGTATTTGTAATCCTGGATTTGTTAAAAAGGTCAATGATGCATTTTGAGTTGATTTCTCATCAAAATTTATAAGTTTTTTATGCAATAAAATATAAATTTTGTAAAAATACAAAAAAAATCAAAGCCAAAGTAGCGTGAACATTTAAACGAATATCTAAGACCTACCAAAACAACTAAAAAATTTAATACAACTCTAATAACAATATAAAAAGCATAATTATATGCAGGCAAATTTGTAAATCGCATCTCTTGATGTTGTTGTTTGAATTGCAATAATTTGCATAAATTTTGACTTTAAAATTTGATTTTTAATCCAGTGACGTAATTAATAAACTAAACAAGTTTTTTATTGTTGTTAATACTGACAATGTTATTTAGTTGTTATATAAGAACTGAGCTAAGAAGATCTTTAAGTTAATTTATTGTTATAATGTCTTTGGTGTTTGTTTTCTCAATTTGTGTTTTAACTTGGTTAGTGTGGTCATTTCTATGGAAAAATTTTTTTGCTACAAAAATTAAAGGACCATGGGCTTTTCCAATTATTGGAACAGTTTCAATTTTGTTTGATGGAACGGAAAGTAAGTAAAGAAATATTTTAAAAAAATACAAATAATAAAATTTCAGATATTTTGCAAAATATATTTAAAATATTAGAAAAATTTCAACCGATTTGTAAAATTTGGCTTGCTAACAATTTGACGATTTTGATAGGAAAACCTGATTACGTACAAATTGTTGTTAGAAAATGTTTGGAAAAAGGAGATAAATATAGATTTTTGAAAACATTTTATGGAAATGGACTAATTACTAATTCTGGTTTTTTAAATATTTTTGCTTTAAATTATTTTACTTAATTAATTTTAGCTTTTTATTGGAAATTACATAGAAAAACAATTGAGGCAGCTTTTAGTCAAAAAATACTCAACGATTTTATGGAAACTCACAATCTATATGCGAGAAAACTAGTCAAAAAATTGAAAAATCAAAAATCTGAGTTTATTGATATTTTTCCTATAATGTCCCACTGTACTTTAGATATAATTTGTAACACAATAATGGGAGTTAAAAGTGAAGTACTCGATGAAGAAAATCTTTTTTATTCTTGGATAAACAGGTACTCAAAAATATTTTAAAAAATTTCTAAAATTTTGATTTTAGACTTGCTGAATTAACCGCAACTCGGGTATTTAACCCGTTTTTGTACCCAGATTTTTTCTGGAAATTGTCATCAAACGGAAAAGAATCACAGAAAATTGACCACAAAATTCATAATTATATCAAATCGGTTTTTAGCCCTTCACTGTTTTTTTAAAAAATTATTTCAAAAAATTTTAGATAATTGAAAATAAAAGACGCGACAAGACTTATCTAGACAAGAAGCTTTTCTTAGATTATTTGATTGAACTAACAGATGACAATTCGTGGACTGATGATGAACTAACAAACGAAACACGTACTGTAATTCTTGCCGGAAGTGACGCCACTGCTTTGACACTTTCTTATTGTTTAATAATGTTGGCAATGCATCAAGAAATACAAGTAAAATCTGACTTTTCTCAAAATTATTTTCACAATTGTGTTTCAGGAAAAAGTTTACGACGCGGTAAGATCAGTTTTTGGTGACAGCGACAGGTTTGCCACTACAGAAGACTTGTCAAAATTGCCCTACTTGGACCGTTTAATCAAAGAAACACGGCGCGTAATTCCAGTTGCGTCATTTATTGCTCGAAAAGTGACGTCAGACTTGACTTTAGGTAATTCTCGTTACTGTAGACACTTCTACAGAGTTTTTTTAGATCAATATTTTATATCCAAGGGTACCAATATAGCAATATCAATTATAAGTGTTCACAGAAATTCTGAAATTTACCCTGAGCCACTCAAATTTGATCCTGATAGATTTCTTCCTGAAGAAGTAGCAAAACGACATCCTTGTGCCTTTATACCCTTCAGTTTTGGACCAAGAAATTGTCTAGGTATATTCTCAGAAGTAAAAAAAATAGTTAATTTTTGGTTTCAGGAATTCGGTTTGCTATGATGGCAATGAAAGTGATACTAGCAACAATTATCCGAAATTTTCAAATTACTAAAACTCCCTACAAGACAGTTTCAGATATTAGATTAAAATTTGATATAGCTACGAAGTGTGTTGATGGCTATTTTATACAATTAAAGTCTCGCAAATAAAGTGTTTTAGCTTGTTTTCCAATTTTTACTATTTATTTTTTATATCTATCTATAATTCCATTTTCTTTATATTGTAGTAAATTTTTTAAAATATTTTTTTAGTTGATAATCTATTGTTTTTTCTATTTTATTTTACCTTTCAGTTTGGTCTAACTTTGCATTTTCGACTATTTTGCAGTTGTTCTTTATTTTATCCATTTTTTTTATTTCTAGTGCAACTGTTTTTTAATTTTCTGCTCGATCTTTTTTGGTGTCATTTGGCGTTCTATTGTCTTCTAGATCCTTTTATACGGTATGGTGATAAAGTAAGGAACAAAATTCATAATTCTCTTATTAAATGTTTATGAGCAAAACACTCGGACAGGTGATTTTTATTATTTAATTTGCCACTTTATGACATTTATTTATTTATTTATTCAACATTATTGGCCTTGTGCATTTCTGCACTTGCAGCCAAGGTTGCGTCCGTAGTGACGCTTCCAGGGACGAATCAACTTGTAGCTAGAGTTGAATATTGTTGAATTGCAGCATCTTAAGTAGACCATGTCGGATTAAGAGGTTGTTTCAGCATTGTGTCAAGATCCAGCAGGTTAGAAGAAAAGCCATTAAATATCTTACTGTAGAATCGTGGAGGTCGTATGATGAGTGGGCATTCAAGTATAATATGTTAAATAGAACCAGGTTTTCCACAATCGCAATTGGCCGATAAACGAACACCATGGGATAAAATAGGTGCTGTTTACAATGCGATTGTAATCTCGACCGCTGCGAGAAATTTCGTAGGCCTTAAATTGTTGCCAGGAAGCATGGTGAGCATGCATCATCTGAGAAAGTAATGAAGAAAAATGTAGTTTCGCTTTTGAACCAGGTATTGTTAAGCCTTGTTTGGCAAGGCGATCTGCAGCTTCATTACCAACAATACCAGTGTGACCCGGTATCCAAACTAGTGCAATCTGTAAATCTACAGAGCGGTGTTTCAGTTTATTCTTGATCAGGAGAGTAAGAGAAGATTTTTGCGGAAAGAAGCCAACGTGGCAGATATATTGCAGAGCAGAAAGAGAATCTGAAGCAATGATAACTGGTCTCTTGATCTAATCCACCGCCTTTATTCCTTCATAAATAGCAATCATTTCAGCAAGACAGAATTCCGTCCCAGAGGCGAGGGCATGCGAAACAGATAGGTTTATTTCTGGAGAATACTAGCCAATACTAGTTCTATTATTATCTTTGGCTGCATCTATCTTTGGTGAAAAGACAACTCATTGTTATTCGACTTCTTACAACAATCGCTTCGAAGAAACGTTGGACTCCAAAAAGAAAGGTCAAAATCGTAAACATAACAAGCTGGTTTGGCAGTTTTAATCAATGGCTGCTTCAACGTGATTAGGTCCTCTCCCCTTCAAAAGCTAAAGCCATCCATTTTTCTCCAAAAGGATCTCCTAATAAACCTGGTTTTGTATGTTGCGACGGGTCAAACATTGAATGGGCTAATGAGACCAAGTACTTAGGGGTGACTCTAGACCACAATCTTTCATGGGAATCTCAAGTTAAAGATATAACTTCAAAAGCTGTTAAGGGCATCCACGTTTTACAGAAAATAAGCCGAACATGGTGGAGTGCTGACCCCAAAATCATGATGACCCTGTATAAAGCCATTGTCCGGTTCCATCTTGACTATGGTAATCTATGTATGCTGAAAATCACAAAACGTCGTATTTTTTGCTTAGAGCGTACTCAACGAAAGGCTCATCGTGTTATCATGGGCTGTATGAAATCAACACCAGTTACAGCTCTTTGGTCTGAGTCTGGCGAAACATCTGTTAGAGCTCGCTCTAAACTTTTGGCTCTCAAATTTTTCTTAAAAAATTTTGCACAATGTAACAACCCTATCTCTCGCGTGATGTTATCAGTTTATCAGGATTTTCAGTCCCTGGAAAAATCAGAGCCCACCTGCTGCTGTATTAGCTTTTGATCTGGTCATTACTTTGAAACCTCAAATTATTAGCACTTTATGACATAAAAATTTGACTTATGACGTTATATGTTATTGTGCAATGACTTCATTATTATTTTTTTTAAATAACAACCCCATTTTTTTGGTGTTTTTTGTAGGCGGTCCTACTACTTAAATGATGGTGTAAAAAAATTAGTCAACATTGTCTAACAGTCAAAATTTTATTCAGGTGTCTTGATATTGATAACTTCAGATAATTATTTTTTATAAATTTAATTGTTTATTGTTACAATAGTTACTCTGATATGGAAACGATCAACGAAAAAAGACAACAAAACTACCCTAATATCTGGCGTCAACTGACCCTGTTGTCAGCTCGTGATCTTCAACTCGCCTGACGCAAGTGCCGAGCGCGCCACTATGACAAAAATTCTGCATCAAGCTGTACATATTGTTGAATAAATCTTCTCGACAACCTTTAATAAGTTTCTTGTTTATTTGTATTTTATTTTTTACTGTTACAAAATTATTTTTATTTATATTCTTGTTACGACTCTGCTATTTACTCCGCGTTCTACTTAATCTTCAACACTTTCTTATTTTAAGTTTTGTCATCATTATTTATATTCTTTACTAGTACTGTCTCTAATTTATTAAAATTTTTACTTTCTTTATTATATAATCTTCAGATTCCTATTTTATTTTACAAATCAAATTCTAATTTTTTGTACATTTTTACTTCGACTTTATCTTCTAAACCTCATCCCTGTTATCTCTTAGTTTTACTCGTAGTTTATATGTTACTTATGTTTACTTTACTGTTTTCACTATTATTTAATTTACATTTTAGTATCTTTACTCTTTTACCTTTGAATCTGTTTTATGTTCTATTTTTTAATTTATAATTTTAGTTTCTACAATTTTTTTTTTAGATAATTTAATCTAAAATAAAGTTTTGTTTTCTATTTGCATAGATATATCTAGCTAATAGCTAATAATAACTGATATTTTACTCAGAATTTTTTTTACGGTCTTCTAATCTTTTAATTTTTAATCTGTAGATATATTACATATTTATCGATAATTTAGTCAAGATTATAATCTACTATTCAAGTGACTAAATTTTTTTATTTGCCTGCTTCTATATTTTAATCTAGATTATTTGTTTTTTAAATCATCTTACTTCTATCTTTTTTTATCTGTTATAATAGGTTATGTTCTGTATTATCCATTCTATTATTATATTAATTTTATATTGTGTCTTTTTTTTGGTACGTTTTCTGTTCATCTTTGCTTTGACTTTACCTTTCGATCTACATTCTTGTCTATTATCTAGTTTTTTGTAATTTTTTTTAAATCTAACTTTTGTTTTATTTTCTAGTCTATATACTCACAGTATTAATTTAAATTTGCGTCCTTTATTTGTAGAAAATTGTTAATCTACTTATCAGAATATCTTCTAGATTTAATTGTTCTCTAGTCCATCTTCTAATTTGTATCTGTTATCTGCTATTTCTAATTAGTCTTCTAAATTCCTCTCTAATGGTATTTTTTTTTTAATTTATATATTCAATCTATATAAGACCAAGATTATCTGTCAAGTCCATTATCCTTTAGTATAATTTATATTTCTGTGTATATTTTCTATTATTCTCTATTCTGTTCTCTCATTACTTATCGGCTATTCTACAAATTTACCAAAAAATTCTAATTTTAAGATTCGTGTTCTGATACAGAAAACCGGTCATTTAAGTATATCCCTCACGTCTTATCTACCAGATACTATGTTTTCTGAATTTCTGATCTAGTAAAGAACTGTCTTTTATTTTATTATACAATACAAACAAATAACATTTTTTATAATATTAAGGTTATAATATCTTTAACACAGATATACAAGGTAAAAACATAGTTATTAACAACATAATAATAAAGGTAACAAAGTAAATAACATTCTAATAGCGTGTTTTTGATATAAAAATCAAAGCCAACTCTGATAACTGATAATAAATAATACAAAATTTTCTTTTGACGTAGTTTTGCTTTTAGTTATGTTTAAATGATTGCAGCTACCTAACTGTTGAAGTAAATACAAAACAAATTTTTATTTTAACAATGTTTCTTCTCTGTATTTTTCCAATTTGTGTTTTTGTTTGGCTGTTGTGGTCATTTCTTTGGAAGAATTATTTAGCGTCAAAAATCAAAGGACCATGGGCTTTTCCAGGGGTTGGAACGGTTTCAATTTTATTTGACGGAACAGATAGTATGTAAAAAAAAATGAAAAAAACGCTAAAAACAAAATTTCAGATATTTTGCAAAATACAATTCGAACATTAGAAAAGTACCAACCGATTTGTAAAATTTGGTTTGGCAATGATTTGACGATTTTTATTACAAAACCTGATTATGTACAAATTGTTGCTAAAAAATGTTTAGAAAAAGCAGAAGAATATCGATTTTTTGAAACAGTTTATGGAAATGGACTAATTACTAATTCTGGTATTTAAAACATTTTTGCTTTAAATTTTTTGCTAAATTAATTTCAGTTTCTCAATGGAAATTACATAGAAAAACAGTTGAGGCAGTTTTTAACCAAAAAATAATCACAAGCTTTATGGAAACTTATAATCTATATTCGAGAAAACTAGTCAAAAAACTAGAAAATCAAAAATCTGAGTTAATTGATATTTTTCCTGTAATGTCTCACTGTACTTTGGATATAATTTGTAACACAATAATGGGGGTTAAAAGTGAAGTACTTGATGAAGAAAATTTTTTTTATTTTTGGATAACAAAGTACTCAAAATTATTTTGAAAAATTTCTGAAGTTTTAATTTTAGGCTTGCTGAATTAACCGCAATTCGGCTATTTAACCCATTTCTATACCCAGATTTTGTATGGAAATTGTCATCAAATGGAAAAGAATCACGGAAAACTAACCAAAAAATTCATAATTATATCAAAGCGGTCTTTAGCCCTCTCAACTATTTTTTAAAAAAATTATTTCGAAAAATTTTAGATAATTGAAAATAAAAGACGCGACAAGACTTATCTAGACAAGAAGCTTTTCTTAGATTATTTGATTGAATTAACAGATGAAAATTCGTGGACTGATGATGAGCTAATAAACGAAACACGTACTGTTATTGTTGCTGGTAGTGACACCACTGCATTGACACTGTCAAATTGTTTAATAATGTTGGCAATGCATCAAGAAATACAAGTAAAATCTGGCTTTTCTCAAAATTATTTTCACAATTGTGTTTCAGGAAAAAGTTTACGACGAGATAAGATCAGTTTTTGGTGACAGTGACAGGTTTGCCACTACAGAAGACTTGTCAAAATTGCCTTACTTGGACCGTTTTATCAAAGAAACACTGCGAGTAATTCCAATTGCGTCATTTATTGGTCGAAAAGTGACGTCAGACTTGACTTTAGGTAAATTCCTGTAATTGTAGTCACTTCCACAAAGTTTTTTTAGGTCAATATTCTGTATCCAAGGGTACCAATATAGCAATATCAATTATAAGTATTCACAGAAATCCAGAAATTTACCCTGAGCCACTCAAATTTGATCCTGATAGATTTCTTCCTGAAGAAGTAACAAAACGACATCCTTGTGCCTTTCTACCCTTCAGTTTTGGACCAAGAAATTGTCTAGGTAGATTCTCAGAAATAAAAAAATTAGTTAATTTCTGATTTCAGGAATTCGGTTTGCTATGATGGCAATGAAAGTGATACTAGCAACAGTTGTTCGAAATTTTGAAATTACTAAAACTCCCTACAAGTCAGTTTCAGATATTAAATTAAAATTTGATTTGGCTACGAAGTGTGTTGATGGCTATTTTATACAATTAAAATCTCGGAAATAAATTATCCAGTTTATCCATTTTTTGATATTTTTTTTAGTTTAACTTTCTAATCTATCTGTTGATTATTGTCTAGTCTTTCTTAGCGTTTTTTTTTGACTTCTTATTTGCGTTATGTGTTATTTCGCTCGCACTGCAACTGTATCTCAATTTTTTATCTACTTTTTTACTGGTGTTATTCTGTTTTTATTTGGCGTTTTATTCTGTCATATCATCTATATTTTCTACATTTTTACTTTTCTACTGTCTTTCTACTTTTACATCTTTGAGTTTGTACTCAATTAATATTCTATTCTACATATTTTCCTTTGTTATTTTATACTATAATCAGACTATATTTTCTAATCTATCAGAAATTTTTTATCTTCTTTGCTTTTTACAGTATCTTCAGTTTTATCTTCTAATCTAGCTAGTTGATAAATCTTCTAAATCTGACAATTTTCTAATTTATATTCTAATTCTAATTTATAAAATTTATATTTTACCACTTTCTAATCAATTTTCTAAATTACTCTTTAGTGTTATTTTTTAACTATACATGTCTCTACAATAATATTTTACTCTAGTTTCTGTGTTATTCTATATCTATTTTCAAGTATACGGGTGTAAGCAAAATTAGGCTCACCCCATTTTTTAATAGTATTTTTTAAAATAGAAAAACGAAACTTAGGAAACTTATTATGTTAGAAAATCTCAATTAATTGAATAAAAAATAAACTTTTTATCACTTCCCGTTTTACCGGAAACGACCGTAACTTTGGATTTTTAAATAGATCACTATACATATTTTTGAATTTTTGGAATCTACATTAAATTCTGAGTGTAATAGACTACTTTTTATAACATTTCGAAAAATAAATTTATTTTTTTTGTAATTTTTGTTTTTTTATCTAGAAAGCTGTGATGGTTAAAAAATAGTTTTAAATAATGTAAGCAACCATTAAAAAATAAAAGCTGTATTATAAATGCTCTAGATTAGAAAATACAAGACTTTTAATTAAATGAAATTAGTTTTTCCGGCTTAACTATTTTTTTTCAAATGGAACAAAAGTGGCTCATCCGACTCTTTAAATTCATTTTTTTTTGTGAATTTAAAGATACCAAAATTTAAAAAATCCATTTACCACTTTTTGTAATATTTACAAAAACAATTTAGAGAAAAACTCCGAAAATGTTTACTGAAAAAAATTTAAGCAAGCTGTGCACTAACATCAAAATTTGACTAAAGTAACAGTTTAAGCTTAACGGCCGTATTTTTCATTTTGTTGTCTGTGTAAACATATTGTCAAAATGCCAGTGTATTCAAAAAATGAAAGAGTTGATATGCTGCTTGTTTATAGAGAGAGTAGGAAAAATTCTGTTCAAGCAGCAATGGTTTATCGAAATCGGTATCCCAACAGACGTCACCCATCACGTCATTATTTTAGCAACCTTGTGAAAAAATTTAGAGAAGGGCCTGATTACGTTGAAGAAAATTTTATTGTCGATGAAGACACAGAGATTGCTGTTTTAGCGTGGGTAAATATGCACCCAACTAAATCTTTACGAAAAATTGCTACGGACTGCGATATAAGTCATCAGTCAGTATAGAAGATTTTAAAAAAACATAGATACCGTTCTTTTAAATACAGTTTACACCAACATCTCCATGAAAATGATGATGAAAGACGATTGAATTAACTTTTTTTTTGAGCAAATGGGTGAAGATCCATTGTTTCCTAGTTGCATCTTTTATACTGATGAGAGTCGTTTTACTAATAATGGCGTTTTTAACAGAAATAATACACGTTACTGGGCTCAAAGAAATCCCCATCTTTTAAGAGAAAATAATTTTCAAGAGCCTTTTGGTTTTAATGTTTGGATGGGTATTGTTGGACAACGACTTATTGGACCCACTATTTTTGATGGACATCTGACTGGACAAAGATATTTAGAGTTACTCCAAAACGAAATAGAAGAATTTATAGACGACTTACCAGTAAATGTGTTTGGAAGATTATATTATCAGCAAGATGGAGCACCATCTCACAATTATAAATATCATCTGAACCACAATTTTGAAAATAGTTGGATTGGTACTAATGGCCCTGTTAGGTGGCCCGCTAGATCTCCTGACCTAACCCCGCTAGATTTTTTTTTTTTTGTGGGGTCATATTAAAAATGAAGTATACAGAATTCCTGTTCAAGATCGTCAAGATCTAGAAGCCACATTGAGACACAGTATTGCACAAATTACTGCTGAACAATTGCAAAACGTTATCACAGAAACTATAAATCGCGTTCAAAAATGTCAGGAAGAAAACGGAGGACATTTCGAACATTTGCTGTAACAATAAAATTTTCATCGAAAACTTTTCTTAATTCCATATTTAATTAATCTAATAATAATAGCACCAATGTGTATTATAAAATTTCTTTTCACAATAAATGAGTTACGACGTAATAAACCATTACGTCGGTTACATTTTCTATTTTTTTTAATTGTTTTTGTAAATATTACAAAAAGTGGTAAATGGATTTTTTAAATTTTGGTATCTTTAAATTCACAAAAAAAAAATGAATTTAAAGAGTCGGATGAGCCACTTTTGTTCCATTTGAAAAAAAATAGTTAAGCCGGAAAAACTAATTTCATTTAATTAAAAGTCTTGTATTTTCTAATCTAGAGCATTTATAATACAGCTTTTATTTTTTAATGGTTGCTTACATTATTTAAAACTATTTTTTAACCATCACAGCTTTCTAGATAAAAAAAAACACAAATTACGAAAAAATGAATTTATTTTTCGAAAAGTTATAAAAAGTAGTCTATTACACTCAGAATTTAAGGTAGATTTCAAAAATATAAAAATATGCTTAATATTCCTTTTAAAAATCCAAAGTTACGGTCGTTTCCGGTAAAACCGAAAGTGATAAAAAGTTTATTTTTTATTCAATTAATGGAGATTTTCTAGCATAATAAGTTTCCTAAGTTTCGTTTTTCTATTTTAAAAAACACTTTAAAAAAATGGGGTGAGCCTAATTTCGTTTACACGCGGTATATTATTTAATTTTTACTTTCTATATACTTTCTATTTAAGTGTAGTTTTGTTTATTTACTCTAAGTTGCATTTTATCTTCTACACCTTTTCATTTAAATTTTTTTATAATGTGTATTTTTTTTATTCTTTTATTAGTGCTTTTTCTAATTTATTGTATCTTTGAATTTTCTTATTTGACCCTAGTTTATGTTCTATTCAGTATTCTATATATTTCTAGTTATTTCTTTAGTTATAATTTATTTCGGACTGTTTGTTATTATTCTTTAATATAGATTATAATGTAAGCAATGTTTTCAATTAAATTCTACTCTTTCTTTTTGTTTCATTCTAACTATTATTTCTTCTAAATTTTATTTTTTTCAGTAATCTACTTTATCCATTCTGTCTCTATTCATACAAATTTGCATTGTGTATTTTTCTTACTTTGTCTTTGTAAAGGGTTTTTCAATAAGGTTGGCACCCTGTGGCGGCTATGTTTTTTTGGTAGTGTCTGTGTAATCTGGTGTTTATTGTTTAGTCACTGATGCCAAATTACCATGGCAAATTACACAATTGAGCAACACATCCAAATGATAAAACTTTACTATCAAAATGACTGTTCGTTAGTTCGAGCATTGCGCTCGTTGTGCCCATTTTATGGAAGACACGGTGGTCCTTTAAAATCGACTCTGCAGCGTTTGGTGACCAAATTTGAAACAACGGGTTCGGTCAACAATCAGCCAACACTCCGTCGTCAAAGAAATGCTAGATCGGCCGAAAATATTGCTGCCGTATGTGAAAGTGTACAGCAAAATCCGAGGCAGTCAATTCCGCGTCGTGCACAAGAACTCGGCTTTTCGCAGACATCAGTTTGGCGAATTTTGCGTCGGGATTTGGGATTACACCCGTACAAAATCCAATTGACTCAGGAGCTTAAAGTTAATGACCATAGACAACGCCGTTTGTTCACTGACTGGGCTTCAAACCGTTTAGAAGAAGACCCCACATTTGGTCGAAAAATCATCTTTAGTGACGAGGCGCATTTTTGGATGAATGGCTACGTTAACACTCAAAATTGCCGTATATGCGACGACGCTAACCCACACGAGGTTCAGCAAGTTGCAATGCATCCACAAAGAGTTACTGTTTGGTGCGGATTTTGGGCCAGCGGCATCATTGGTCCATACTTTTTTAAAAATGACGTTGGTGAGGCCATCACCGTCAACAGCGAGCGCTACAGAACAATGCTAACAGATTTCTTTTGCCCTAAATTAAACGATATGGAGGTAGACGACATGTGGTTCCAGCAGGACGGGGCTACGTGCCATACAGCAGACGCCACGCTGGACGTTCTGCAGAGTTATTTCTCGCAAAGGTGACGTGAATTGGCCACCAAGATCGTGCGATTTGACCCCGCTAGATTTTTTTTTGTGGGGTTTTCTCAAGTCGCAGGTCTATACCAATCAGCCGCAATCGACCGATGCCCTTAAAGTCAATATCACCAATGCCATCGGTCAAATTCAGCCAGATCTATGCTAGCTAGTCATTCAAAATTGATCCACTTGGATCTATGCCACAGTTAGAAGTCACTGCAGACATTTGAACGATGTTATATTCCATAAACAAAGGCATGCATGGACTTTTCATATAAAAAAAGATTTTTTTAATACCTCACACACAGCTTGTTTTATTCCATTTTAACATCGACCCATCCTTATTGAAAAACCCATTATTTTAATCTACATTGTTTTCTATCTTCTAGTTTCTCTGTTATTTATCTATTAATTATTTAACCTTCTATCTTTAAATCAAATTACTGTTTTATTTTCTTGTCTTTCAAAGTTACAGTATTGATATTTGTGTCTTATTTTTTTCTAGCTAATTAAAACATTTTCAAGATTTGTTTTCTTCTCTTCTATTTTATCTTTTAATTTGTATCAGATATTTTAATCAAAATCAAATTTTTTCATTTTTTCTAATCAATCTTTAACTTTTGAAAATATTTTCAGTTTTTTGAAGACCTAAATTATCTAGATAACTTCCCAGGTTCTTAACTGTTTTCTACTCTATCATCTAATTATGCACCCGTTATTCTAAAAATCCTCAGAAATTTTTAATTCTAATTTTTGTATTCTAATACAGAAAACCGGTTTCCTTAAGTTTATATCTATTTTATTTATATTTTAGTATTTCTTCTTGACTGTTCTTTCCTCTATCTTTTCATTATGTATCTGCTATTCTAAAAATTTACAAAAAATTCTAATTTTTGTATTTTAATACAGAAAACTAGTTCATTTGAGTGTTGCAACACTTATATACCGACTAATCTACTTTCTGGTCTATTAAATTGCAGTTTTCTTTTTTATGATATAAGAAAAAGTAATTTTTTTTATAATAATAAGGTTATAATATCTTTAACAAAAGCAAAACAAGGTAAATAACATTTTAATAGCTTGTTTTTGACATAAAAATTAAAGCCAACCCTGATAAGTGATAATAAATTATGTAAAATTTCATTTTACGTAGTTTTACACCATTTAAATGTTGCTTACTAAGCGTTGAAGTTAATACAACAAAGAAAATTGTTACAATGTTTCTTGTTTGTATTTTTTTAATTTGTATTTTTACCTGGATGTTATGGTCGTTTCTTTGGAAAAATTTTTTTGCAACAAAAATTAAAGGACCTTGGGCTTTTCCTGTTATTGGAACAGTTTCAGTTTTATTTGGAGGAACAGATAGTAAGTAAAAAAAATTTGAAAAGTGCTAAAAATAAAATTTCAGATATTTTGCAAAATACCATTCGAACATTAGAAAAATTTCAGCCGATTTGCAAATTTTGGTTTGGTAATGATTTGACAATTTTTATTACAAAGCCTGAATACGTACAAATTGTTGTTAGAAAATATTTAGAAAAATCGGAAAATTATCGATTTTTTAAAATAGTTTATGGAAATGGATTACTTACAAGTCCAGGTCTTTAAAAAAAAATTAATTTGCTGATTTTTACAAAACTAATTTCAGTTCCTCACTGGAAATTACATAGAAAGACAGTTGAGTCGGTTTTTAACCAAAAAATACTCAACGATTTTATGGAAACTCACAATCTATATTCGAGAAAACTAGTCGAAAAATTGAAAAATCAAAAATCTGAGTTTATTGATATTTTTCCTGTAATGTCTCACTGTACTTTAGATATAATTTGTAACACAATAATGGGGGTTAAAAGTGAAGTACTTGATGAAGAAAATTTGTTATATTTTTGGATATCAAGGTATCCAAAATCAAAATTTTCAAAAATTTTTATCCCTGATTTCAGACTTGGTGAATTAGCTTCGATTCGGTTATTTAACCCGTTTCTGTACCCCGATCTCATCTGGAAATTCTCATCAAATGGAAAAGAGTCACAGAAAATTAATCAAAAAATTCATAATTATGTCAAATCGGTTTTTAACCATTTTACCAATTTTTAAAAAATTTATTTCGAAAAATTTTAGATAATTGAAAATAAAAGACGTGACAAGACTTATCTAGACAAGAAGATTTTCTTAGATTATTTGATTGAATTAACAGATGAAAATTCGTGGACTGATGATGAACTAACAAACGAAACACGTACTGTAATTCTTGCCGGAAGTGACGCCACTGCTTTGACACTTTCTTATTGTTTAATAATGTTGGCAATGCATCAAGAAATACAAGTAAAATCTGGCTTTTCTCAAAATTATTTTTACAAAAATTGTGTTTCAGGAAAAAGTTTACGACGAGATAAGGTCAGTTTTTGGTGACAGTGACAGGTCTACCACTACAGAAGACTTGTCAAAATTGCCCTACTTGTACCGTTTTATTAAAGAGACTTTACGTGTAATTCCACTTGGGTCACTTATTGGTCGAAAATTAACATCTGACTTAACTTTAGGTAAATTCAGGTAATTGTAACCACTTCCACAAACTTTTTTTAGGTCAATATTGTATATCTAGTGGTACCAATATAATAATACCAATTTTAAATATCCACCGAAATCCGGAATTTTACCCTGATCCACTCAAATTTGATCCTGATAGATTTCTTCCTGAAGAAGTGACAAAACGACATCCTTGTGCCTTTATACCTTTTAGTTTTGGGCCAAGAAATTGTCTAGGTAAATTTCCAGAAGTAAAAAAATTAGCTAATTCCTGATTTCAGGAATTCGGTTTGCTATGATGGCAATGAAAGTGATACTAGCAACAGTTGTTCGAAATTTTGAAATTACTAAGACTCCATACAAGACGATTTCAGATATTAAATTAAAATTTGATATAGCTACAAAGTGTGTTGAAGGCTATTTTATTCAATTAAAGTCTCGCAAATAAAGTGTTTGGTTTATCCTCTATTTTATCTTTATTTTTTACTTCACTTTCAAATTTGTTTTATTTCTTTATTGTCTTTACTTTATTTAACAATTATTCTACTATATATTCTGCTCTATCTGTTTAGCTTTCTTCTTCTTTTATTATATTCTAGTCTATTATTTGTTGTGTTATTTTCTTTATTATCTACTTAGTTTATTTGACAATACAAATTCAGTTGTTAATCTTGTACACTCAAATGAAAGCCTTATTCTATCAACTGATTTCGAAAATTTATCTGTAAGTTCTATTGCATCAACTGTTCATATAGACTTATCTGTAGGCCTTATTGACTTAACTGAGCGTCTAATTGCCTAAACTGATCATAGAGGTTTACATGTAGGTCTTATTGACTTAACTGGACATCTTATGACTCAACTGAAAGTCTTATTGACTAAACTAAAAGTCCTATTATATTAATTAGTCTTATAGATCTAGCTGTAAGTCTTATCTGAATTAATTTTCTTGACTTAACTAGACGTCTTATTGCCTCAACTAGAAGTCTTCTTGTATCAACTAGTCCTATGAATTTATCTGTAAGCTTTAATGACTTAACTGGACGTCTTATTGTCTCAACTGAAGGTTTTATTGTTTCAACTAGAAGTCTTATTGTATCAACTAAAAATCTTAGTGTATTAACTGACTTTCTAAACTTATCTGTAGATCTTATTGAGTTAACTAAACATCTTATTGACTCAACTAAAAGTCTTATTAAATAAACTAAAAGTTTTATTTTATTAACTAGTCTTATAGACCTAGCTGTAAGTCTTAACTGATTTGACTCAACTGAACGTGTTATTGACTCAACTAATAAAAGTTTTATTGCCTCAACTAGAAGTCTTATTATATCAACTGGTCGTATACAACCTAACTCTAGGTCTTATTGTCTCAACTCGAAACTTTATGTCAATGTCTAAGCTTTATAAAGTAGATAAAGCGCATTCTACAATCTATCTTTTTTAAATCCAAATAAAAAAAAATTATAATGACTATTCAAGTCTAATTCTATTCTATTTCAGTCTGATTCTATTCAATTCTAATGCTATGTACTTCATTCTCTTCTATTTTAGTCTGATTCAGTTCTATTTTAACCTGATTTTAATTCTATTCTAGTCTAATTCTAATTCTACTTTATTTCACCCTGATTCTGATTCTATTCTAGTCTAATTTTATTCTAGTCTAATCCGATGTACTTTATTCTCTTTTATTTCACTCTGATTCAGTTCTATTTCAGTCTGATTCTGGTTCTATTCTACTCTAGTCTAATTCTATTCTAATCTAATTTTAATTCTATTCTAGATAGATTTTATTTTATTCTAGCCTAATTCTATTCTATTTCAGTCTGATTCTATTCTAGTCTTATTCAATGTACTTTATTCTTTTCTATTTTTTGTCTGGTTCTGATTCTATTCTATTCTAGTCTAATTCTAATTCTATTTTAGTTAAATTCTGTTTTATTCTAGTCTAATTTTATCCTATTTTAGTCTAATTCTGTGTACTTTATTCTCTTCTATTTTAGTCTAATTCTATTATATTCTAGTCTAATCGTATGTATTATATTTTTTTTCATTTTACTCTGATTCAGTTCTATTCTAGTCTAAATCTGATTCGATTCTATTCTAACCTAATTCTATTCTATTCTAGTCTAATTCTGATTTTATTTTAGTTAAATTATGTTTTATTCTAGTCTAATTTTACACTATTTTAGTCTAATTCTATTTTAGTTCAATTCTGTGTACTTCATCCTCTTGTATTTTATTTTATAATTCTAGTTCTAGTTTGAATCGGATTCTACTATATTCTAGTCTAATTCAATGTACTTCATTTTCTTCTATCTTAGTCTAATTCTATTCTAGTCTGATTTTGATCCTATTTTAGTCTAATTTTGATTCTATTGTAGTCAGATTCTGTTCTATTCTAGTGCGATTCTATTTTATTTCAGTCTGACTTTATTCTAGTCTAATTCTATGAACTTTATTCTTTTCTATATTAGTCTAATTCAGTTCTATTTTTGTCTGAGTCTGCTTCTATTTTACTTTAGTTTGATTTTCTTCTATTCTAATCTAGTTCTGATTTTTTTGTAGTCAGATTCGGTTTTATTTTAGTGTGATTCTATTCTATTTCAGTGTAACTCCATTCTAGTCTAATTTTACACTATTCTAGTCTAATTCTATTATAGTCTAATTTTTTGTACGTGATTCTATTCTATTTTACTTAAATTACTCTGATTCTAGTATTCTAGTCTGATTTTACTCTTTCTTGGCTTAATTCTGTTCTAGTCTAATTTTATGTATTTTATTTTCTTCTATATTACTCTGATTCTGTTCTATTCTACTTTGATTCTACTCTTTTTTGTCCTGATTCTATTGTAGTCTAATTCTATGTATCATAATTTTTTTCTATTTTACTCTGATTCAGTTCTATTCTAGTCTGAATCTGATTCGATTTCATTCTAGCTTGGTTCTATTCTATTATAATCTAATTCTGATTTTATTCTATTGTAGTTAAATTCTGTTTTATTCTAGTCTATTTTTACACTATTTTAGTCTAATTCTATTCTAGTCTAATCCTGTATCCTTTATTCTCTTCTATTTTAGTCTGATTTAGTTCTATTTTAGTTTGAATCGGATTCTACTTTATTCTAGTCTATAAAGTAGATAAAGCGCAATCTACAATCTACCCATTGTAAATCCAGATAAAAAAAAATTTTTCTAGCCTGATTCTATTCTATCCTAATCTAATTCTGATTTTATTTTAGTTATTTTTTTTATTCTAGTCTAATTTCACACTATTTTAGTCTAATTCTATTTTAGTTTAATTCTGTGTACTTCATTCTCTTGTATTTTAGTCTGATTTAGTTCTAGTTTGAATCGGATTCCACTATATTCTAGTCTAATTCAATGTACTTCATTCTCCTCTATCTTAGTCTAATTCTATTCTATTCTATTCTAGTCTGATTTTGATCCTATTTTAGTCTAATTTTGATTCTATTGTAGTCAGATTCTGTTCTATTCTAGTGCGATTCTATTTTATTTCAGTCTGATTTTATTCTAGTCTAATTCTATGTACTTTATCCTTTTCTATTTTAGTCTAATTCAGTTCTATTTTTGTCTGAGTCTGCTTCTATTTTACTTTAGTTTGATTTTATTCTATTCTAATTTAATTCTAATTTTTTTGTAGTCAGATTCGGTTTTATTCTAGTGTGATTCTATTCTATTTCAGTGTAATTCCATTCAAGTCTAATCCTATGTACTTAATTCTTTATTATATTAGACTGATTTGATTCTATTTTATTCTAGTCTTATTCTCTTTTATTTCAGTCTGATTCTATTTTAGTCTAATCCGGGGTATTTTATTCTCTTCTAATATACTCTGATTCAGTTTTACTCTAGTCTGATTCTGATACTATTCTATTCTAGTCTCATTTTACACTATTCTAGTTTGATTATAGTCTAATTTTATGTATTCCATTCTCCTCTATTTTACTCTGATTCAGTTCTATTGTAGTCTGATTCTGTTCTATTCTAATTTGATTCTACTCTTTTTTGTCCTGATTCTATTGTAGTCTAATTCTATGTATTTAATTCTCTTCTATTTTAGTCTGATTCAGTTTTATTATAATCTGATTTTAATTCTATTCTAGTCTAATTTTAATTCTACTTTATTTCACCCTGATTCTGATTCTATTCTAGTCTAATCCCATGTACTTTATTCTCTTTTATTTCACTCTGATTCAGTTCTATTTCAGTCTGATTCTGGTTCTATTCTATTCTAGTCTAATTCTATTCTAATCTAATTTCGATTCTATTTTAGTTAGATTCTATTCTATTCTAGTCTAAATCTATTCTATTTTAGTCTGACTCTATTCTAGTCTAATTTTACCCTACTTTAGTCTAATTCTGTGTACTTCATTCTCTTCTATTTTAGTCTAATTCTATTCTATTTTAGTCTGATTTTGATTCTATTTTATTTTAGTCTAATTCATTTCTATTCTAATCTGATTTTAATGCTATTATATTCTAGTCTAATTGTATGTAATATATTTTTTTCTATTTTACTCTGATTCAGTTCTATTCTAGTCTAAATCTGATTCGATTCTATTCTAGCCTGATTCTATCCTATTCTAATCTAATTGTGATTTTATTCTGTTATAGTTAAATTCTGTTTTATTCTAGTCTAATTTTACACTATTTTAGTCTAATTCTATTTTAGTTTAATTCTGTGTACTTCATTCTCTTGAATTTTAGTCTGATTTAGTTCTAGTTTGAATCGGATTCCACTATATTCTAGTCTAATTCAATGTACTTCATTCTCCTCTATCTTAGTCTAATTCTATTCTACTCTATTCTAGTCTGATTTTGATCCTATTTTAGTGTCTAATTTTGATTCTATTGTAGTCAGATTATGTTCTATTCTAGTGCGATTCTATTTTATTTCAGTCTGATTTTATTCTAGTCTAATTCTATGTACTTTATCCTTTTCTATTTTAGTCTAATTCAGTTCTATTTCTGTCTGAATCTGCTTCTATTTTACTTTAGTTTGATTTTATTCTATTCTAATTTAATTCTAATTTTTTTGTAGTCAGATTCGGTTTTATTCTAGTGTGATTCTATTCTATTTCAGTGTAATTCCATTCAAGTCTAATCCTATGTACTTAATTTTCTTTTATATTAGTCTGATTGTGATTCTATTTTATTATAGTCTTATTCTCCTTTATTTCAGTCTGATTCTATTTTAGTCTAATTCTATGTATTTTATTCTCTTCTAATTTACTCTGATTCAGTTTTACTCTAGTCTGATTCTGATTCTATTCTATTCTAGTCTTATTTTACACTATTCTAGTCTGATTATAGTCTAATTTTATGTACGTGATTCTATTCTATTTTAGTTAAATTACTCTGATTCTAGTATTCTAGTCTGATTTTACTCTTTCTTAACCTAATTCTGTTCTAGTCTAATTTTATGTATTCCATTCTCTTCTATTTTACTCTGATTCTACTTATTATATAATTCTACTTTATTTCACCCTGATTCTGATTCTATTCTAGTCTAATTTTATTCTAGTCTAATCCCATGTACTTTATTCTCTTTTATTTCACTCTGATTCAGTTATGTTTCAGTCTGATTCTGGTTCTATTCTATTCTAATCTAATTTTAATTCTATTTTAGTTAGATTCTATTCTATTCTATTCTATTCTAGTCTAATTCTATTCTATTTCAGTCTGATTCTATTCTAGTTTTATTCTATGTACTTTATTCTCTTCTATTTTAGTCTGGTTTTGATTCTATTCTATTTTAGTCTAATTCTAATTCTATTTTAGTTAAATTCTGTTTTATTCTAGTCTAATTTTACCCTACTTTAGTCTAATTATGTGTACTTCATTCTCTTCTAATTTAGACTAATTCTATTCTATTTTAGTCTGATTTTAATTCTATTCTATTCTAGTCTAATTGTATGTATTACATTTTTTCTATTTTACTCTGATTCAGTTCTATTCTAGTCTAAATCTGATTCGATTCCATTCTAGCCTGATTCTATTCTATTCTAATCTAATTCTGTTTTATTCTAGTCTATTTTTACACTATTTTAGTCTAATTCTATTCTAGTCTAATTTTGTGTCCTTTATTCCCTTCTATTTTAGTCTGATTTAGGTCTATTTTAGTTTGAATTGGATTCTACTTTATTCTAGTCTATAAAGTAGATAAATCGCAGTCTACAATCTACCCATTTTGAATCCAAATAAAAAAAATTATTCTAGCCTAATTCTATTCTATTTTAGTCTAATTCGAATTTTATTTTAGTTTAATTTTGTTTTATTCTAGTCTAATTTTACACTATTTTAGTTTAATTCTATTTTAGTTTAATTCAATGTGCTTCATTCTCCTCTATCTTAGTCTAATTCTATTCTATTCTAGTCTGATTTTGATCCTATTCAAGTCTAATTCTGATTCTATTTTATTTCAGTCTGATTTTATTCTAGTCTATTTCTATGTACTTGATTCTCTTCTATTTTAGTCTGATTTAGTTCTATTTTTGTCTAAGTCTGCTTCTATTTTATTTTAGTTTGTTTTTATTCTATTCTAATCTAATTCTGATTTTTTTGTAGTCGGATTTGGTTTTATTTTAGTGTGATTTTGTTCTATTTTAGTTTAATTCCATTCTAGTCTAATCCTATGTACCTTATTCTTTTTTATTTTAATCTGATTGTGATTCCATTTTATTCTAGTTTAATTTTACACTATTCTAGGCTGATTCCATTATAGTCAAATTTTATGTACGTGATTCTATTCTATTTTACTCTGATTCTAGTATTCTATTCTGATTTTACTCTTTCTTAGCCTAATTCTATCTAGTCTAATTCTATGTATTTTATTTTCTTCTATTTTACTCTGATTCAGTTCTATTCTCGTCTGATTCTGTTCTATTCTAATTTAATTCTACTCTTTTTTGTCCTGATTCTATTGTAGTCTAATTCTATGTATTTAATTCTCTTCTATTTTAGTCTAATTCAGTTCTATTCTAATCTGATTTTAATTCTATTATATTCTAGTCTAATTCTATGTATTTTATTCCTTTCTATTTTATTCTGATTCAGTTCTATTCTAGTCTAAATTTGATTCGATTCCATTCTAGTCTGATTCTATTCTATTCTAATCTAATTCTGATTTATTTAACAACAATATTCTATTGTTGTTAAATTCTGTTTTATTCTAGTCTATTTTTACACTATTTTAGTCTAATTCTATTCTAGTTTAATTCTGTGTCCTTTATTCCCTTCTATTTTAGTCTGATTTAGGTCTATTTCAGTTTGAATTGGATTCTCTATTCTATTACTAATACTCTATTCTAGTCTATAAAGTACAGTCTACAATCTACCCATTTTAAATCCAGATAAAAAAATTTCTTAGATTTAAGCTTAATTTAGGTACAAATTTAAGTCTTGGAAATAAAATTTGTATTTATTACTTCCCCATCTCTGGTATGTCAAAAATTTTAATTTGATATTTTGCTGAAACTTATCACATCCGCTGATAAACAATATAAAAGAGTTATTATTGTTTTTAATAATCTCTCAAATGTTTATTTATCATAAACATGAATGTTCTATTTATTTTCTTTAGTGTAATTTCAACTTGTATTTATATCACACATCAACAAAAAAATGGAATTTGTTCAAAAAACACAACGTAAGTTTCTCAATTTTACCAAAAAAAAAATCTCATCAGAAAAATTAAGTGTCTTAAAGCGAAAAACAATCCCATACACTGTTACAATTCGGGGAAATTGTCCCAATCGTTCCATCCAGCAGTGCCCTCCTCGCCGTGTTACAAAATACAAAACACAAGTAAGTCAAAAAAAAAATTTAAAAAAATTTAAGCTCAATTTTTTAGACTTATCTTGAAAAAACTATTTTAAACGAATGTTGCAAAGGCTTCATCAAGCTAAATAAATTCGCTTGTGTTCCCTACTGTTCCAAAAAATGCACAAACTCAAAATGTACAGCTCCAGAAACATGCTCATGTTATCCCGGATTTACAAAAGATCCCAAAAACAAGTTTTCCTGTATTCCCAAATGCTCGAAATCTTGTATAGCAGGTCGTTGTACATCTCCAGAAACTTGTACTTGTAATAATAATTATCGAAGAAATGCCAAAAATAAATATTTGTGTGACCCAATTTGTACAAAACTGTGTACGAACAGTAAATGTACAACTCCTGAGACTTGTACTTGTCTTCCAGGTTATGTTAAAGATCCCAAAAACAAGTATAACTGTTTAGCAAAATGTGCAAAACCATGTCTAAATGGAATTTGCTCAGGACCAGACTACTGCACTTGTTTAAGAAACTTTGTCAAAGATTTTAAAAATAAGTATCAGTGTAATCCGGTTTGTAGCAAGAGTTGTATTAACGGAAAATGCTCAGCTCCTGAGTCTTGTTCATGTAATCCTGGTTTTACCAAAGATAAGAGCAATAAATATTTATGTAATCCAATCTGTAGTAAAAACTGTGTTAATAGCAAATGCACAGCTCCTGAGATCTGTTCTTGTAATCCCGGTTTCATCAAAGATCAGACAAATAAATACTTGTGTAATCCTGTTTGTAACAAAACTTGTATTAACAGCAAGTGTTCAGCTCCTGAGATTTGTTCTTGTAATCCCGGTTTTACCAAAGATCAGACTAACAAATATTTGTGTAATCCAATCTGTAGTAAAACCTGTGTTAACGGCAAATGCTCAGCTCCTGAGTCTTGTTTATGTAATCCTGGTTTTACCAAAGATCAGACAAATAAATACTTGTGTAATCCCGTTTGTAGCAAATCTTGTATTAACACCAAGTGCTCAGCTCCTGAAACTTGTTCTTGTAATCCTGGTTTTACAAAAGATCAAAATAATAAATATTTGTGTAATCCTGTTTGTAGTAACAACTGTGTTAACAGCAAATGCTCAGCTCCTGAGACTTGCACTTGTAATCCCGGTTTTGCTCTAAATAACAAAAATAAATACTTATGTAATCCTGTTTGTAGCAAATCCTGTATTAACAGTTATTGCTCAGCTCCTGAGACTTGCTCATGTAATTCAGGATATGTTAAAAATGTTAAAAATAAATACTTGTGTAATCCAATCTGTACTAAAAACTGTATTAACAGCGAGTGTATAGCTCCTGAGACATGCAGATGTAATCTTGGTTTTGCCCTCGATATTAAAAACAAATATATTTGTAATCCAATTTGTAGTCAGAACTGTATTAACAGTAACTGTTCAGCTCCTGAGACTTGCTCTTGTAATCCTGGATTTGTTAAAGACATTCAAAACAAATATTTATGTAATCCAGTTTGTAGTAAAAACTGTGTTAACGGAAATTGCTCAGCTCCTGAGATTTGCTCGTGTAATCCAGGATTTACAAAAGATACAAACAATACGTATTTATGTAATCCTGTTTGTACTCAGAGATGTATTAACGGTTACTGCTCATCTCCTGAGACTTGTACTTGTAACTCGGGTTTTGCACAAGATTTCCGGAACAAATATTTATGTAATCCTGTTTGTACTCAAAATTGTGTTAACGGTTACTGTTCAGCTCCTGAGAATTGTTCATGTAATCCCGGATTTACAAAAAATCTCATAAACAAAAATTTGTGTAACCCAATTTGTACTCAAAACTGTATTAACGGATTCTGCTCAGCTCCAGAAACATGTACTTGTAATCCAGGTTACATTAGAAATAGCTCAAATATTTGTAATCCTTTGTGTAGTATAAACTGTATTAACGGTTACTGTAACTCACCTGAGTCTTGTACGTGTAATTCTGGTTATAATTTAGATTCTGAAAATTATTTTAAATGTAATCCTGTTTGTAACACTTCTTGTGTTAACGGTTACTGTTACAAACCTGAAACTTGTAGGTGTTACCACGGTTATAAAAACGTTAATAACAGTTGTGTTCTTGAAGAAGAGAAGAACGAAACGTCTTTTATCACACTGATAGGGTAAGAAATCTAATTTTTTAGTAACGTAATTTCTAAATAGCTGTTTCAGGTCTTTTACACCATTTTCGTATTTGTTACCAGCAATCGGATTTTTGTTTGTAATTTTTGTAACTGTGATAATTACAATTCTTGTGATTAAAAGACGAATCTTGTGATTAAAAGACGAAAACAACGGCAAATTGAAAGTGAAGCTTCAGATTATCCAATTTATGGTAATTATAATTTTTGGAAATTTTTTGTTGTAACTACATTTTTTTTAGAGAGTTTCATTCGAAATCCTGTGTTTATTATCGATCCCCAAGCCTAAATAAAACTCAATTTTGTTTATTTATTTGTTTAATTTTAATAAATAATATAAATAATCATTATTTATAGCATAATTCTATGCTATTTTATTATGATTACGTTTTATTCTAGTTTAATTCTAATTCTATTTTAGTCTAATTATGATTCTATTGTAGTCAAATTCTGTTCTATTCTAGTTTAATTTTATTCTATTTTAGTCTGATTCTGATTCTATTCTATTCCTGTCTGATTCTATTTGATTTTAGTCTGATTTTGATTCTATTCTAGTCAGATTCTACCCTTTTTTGGCCTAATTCTATTCTAGTTTAATTCTATGTATTTTATTGTCTTCTATTTTAGTTTAGTTTAGTTCTGTTCTAAACTAATTTTGATTTTTGTTTATTCTATTCTAATTCTGCCTCTATTCTGATTCTACTCTATTCCAGTCTGATTCCATTCTTGTCTAATTATATGTATTTTATTCTATTTCACTCTGATTCAGTTCTGTTCCAGTCTGATTCTATTCAATTCTAGTCTAATTCTATTCTATTCTATTCAATTCTATTCTATTAGAGATGGGAATTATCGTTCTTTTGAATGAACTAGTTCGCGCGAACTAGTTCGTCAAAAAGAATCATTCGTTTTTATAGTTCGTTCGCGAACTAATAAATCGGAATGTATCTTTGCGACCGAGTGAGACCGATTCGTTCGCGACCGAGTGATACGTTCACTCGGTCGCGAACGAACTAGTTCATTTATAGTTCGCGAACTAGTTCAAGTAGTTCGTATAAAAGAACCGTTCTTTTTATTAGTTCGTTCGCGGACTACCCAACTCTATATTCTATTCTATTCAATTCTATTCAATTCTATTCAATTCTATTCAATTCTATTCTATTCTATTCATTTCTATTCTATTCTATTCTATTCTATTCTATTCTATTCTATTCTATTCTATTCTATTCTATTCTATTCTATTCTATTCTATTCTATTCTATTCTATTCTATTCTATTCTATTCTATTCTATTCTATTCTATTCTATTCTATTCTATTCTATTCTATTCTATTCTATTCTATTCTATTCTATTCTATTCTATTCTATTCTATTCTATTCTATTCTATTCAATTCATTTCTATTCTATTCTATTCTATTCTATTCTATTCTATTCTATTCTATTCTATTCTATTCTATTCTATTCTATTCTATTCTATTCTATTCTATTCTATTCTATTCTATTCTATTCTATTCTATTCTATTCTATTCTATTCTATTCTATTCTATTCTATTCTATTCTATTCTATTCTATTCTATTCTATTCTATTCTATTCTATTCTATTCTATTCTATTCTATTCTATTCTATTCTATTCTATTCTATTCTATTCTATTCTATTCTATTCTATTCTATTCTATTCTATTCTATTCTATTCTATTCTATTCTATTCAATTCATTTCTATTCTATTCTATTCTATTCTATTCTATTCTATTCTATTCTATTCTATTCTATTCTATTCTATTCAATTCTATTCAATTCTATTCAATTCTATTCTATTCTATTCATTTCTATTCTATTCTATTCTATTCTATTCTATTCTATTCTATTCTATTCTATTCTATTCTATTCTATTCTATTCTATTCTATTCTATTCTATTCTATTCTATTCTTTCTATTATTCTATTCTATTCTATTCTATTCTATTCTATTCTATTCTATCATTCTATTCTATTCTATTCTATTCTATTCTATTCTATTCTATTCTATTCTATTCTATTCTATTCTATTCTATTCTATTCTATTCTATTCTATTCTATTCTATTCTATTCTATTCTATTCTATTCTATTCTATTCTATTCTATTCTATTCTATTCTATTCTATTCTATTCTATTCTATTCTATTCTATTCTATTCTATTCTATTCTATTCTATTCTATTCTATTCTATTCTATTCTATTCTATTCTATTCTATTCTATTCAATTCTATTCTATTCTATTCTATTCATTCTATTCTATTCTATTCTATTCATTTCTATTCTATTCTATTCTATTCTATTCTATTCTATTCTATTCTATTCTATTCTATTCTATTCTATTCAATTCTATTCTATTCTATTCTATTCTATTCAATTCTATTCTATTCTATTCTATTCTATTCTATTCTATTCTATTCAATTCTATTCTATTCTATTCTATTCTATTCTATTCTATTCTATCATTCTATTCTATTCTATTCTATTCTATTCTATTCTATTCTATTCTATTCTATTCTATTCTATTCTATTCTATTCTATTCTATTCTATTCTATTCTATTCTATTCTATTCTATTCTATTCTATTCTATTCTATTCTATTCTATTCTATTCTATTCTATTCTATTCTATTCTATTCTATTCTATTCTATTCTATTCTATTCTATTCTATTCTATTCTATTCTATTCTATTCTATTCTATTCTATTCTATTCTATTCTATTCTATTCTATTCTATTCTATTCTATTCTATTCTATTCTATTCTATTCTATTCTATTCTATTCTATTCTATTCTATTCTATTCTATTCTATTCTATTCTATTCTATTCTATTCTATTCTATTCTATTCTATTCTATTCTATTCTATCTATTCTATTCTATTCAATTCATTTCTATTCTATTCTATTCTATTCTATTCTATTCTATTCTATTCTATTCTATTCTATTCTATTCTATTCTATTCTATTCTATTCTATTCTATTCTATTCTATTCTATTCTATTCTATTCTATTCTATTCTATTCTATTCTATTCTATTCTATTCTATTCTATTCTATTCTATTCTATTCTATTCTATCTAGTCTATTCAATTCTATTCTATTAGAGATGGGAATTATCGTTCTTTTGAATGAACTAGTTCGCGCGAACTAGTTCGTCAAAAAGAATCATTCGTTTTTATAGTTCGTTCGCGAACTAATAAATCGGAATGTATCTTTGCGACCGAGTGAGACCGATTCGTTCGCGACCGAGTGATACGTTCACTCGGTCGCGAACGAACTAGTTCATTTATAGTTCGCGAACTAGTTTAAGTAGTTCGTATAAAAGAACCGTTCTTTTTATTAGTTCGTTCGCGGACTACCCAACTCTATATTCTATTCTATTCAATTCTATTCTATTCTATTCTATTCTACTCTATTCTATTCTATTCTATTCTATTCTATTCTATTCTATTCTATTCTATTCTATTCTATTCTATTCTATTCTATTCTAATCTATTCTATTCTATTCTATTCTATTCTATTCTATTCTATTCTATTCTATTCTATTCTATTCTATTCTATTCAATTCAATTCAATTCAATTCAATTCAATTCAATTCAATTCAATTCAATTCAATTCAATTCAATTCAATTCAATTCAATTCAATTCAATTCAATTCAATTCAATTCAATTCAATTCAATTCAATTCAATTCAATTCAATTCAATTCAATTCAATTCAATTCAATTCAATTCAATTCAATTCAATTCAATTCAATTCAATTCAATTCAATTCAATTCAATTCAATTCAATTCAATTCAATTCAATTCAATTCAATTCAATTCAATTCAATTCAATTCAATTCAATTCAATTCAATTCAATTCAATTCAATTCAATTCAATTCAATTCAATTCAATTCAATTCAATTCAATTCAATTCTATTCTATTCTATTCTATTCTATTCTATTCTATTCTATTCTATTCTATTCTATTCTATTCTATTCTATTCTATTCTATTCTATTCTATTCTATTCTATTCTATTCTATTCTATTCTATTCTATTCTATTCTATTCTATTCTATTCTATTCTATTCTATTCTATTCTATTCTATTCTATTCTATTCTATTCTATTCTATTCTATTCTATTCTATTCTATTCTATTCTATTTTATTCTCTTAATTTCTATTATTCTATTCTCTAACTTAATTCTATGTACTTTATTCTCTTCTATTTTAATTTAAATCTATTCTATTCTAGTCTAATTTTAATTCTATTCTTATTCTGATTCTGTTTTAGTTTATTTCTGATTTTATTGTAGTCTAAATCTGTTATATTTTAGTCTAATTTTACTCTTTTTTGGCCTAATTCTATTTTAGTTTAATTTTGTGTATTTTATTCTCTTCTATTTTAGTCTGATTCAGTTCTGTTCTATTCTGAATCAAATTTTACTCTATTCTAGTCTGATTCAATGTACTTCGTTCTCCTCTATTTTAGTCTAATTCTATTTTATTTTAGTCTAATTTAGATTCTATTCTACTCAAATTCTGTTCTAGTCTAATTTTATAATCTAACTCTATTTAGTTCTATTCTAGTCTGGTTCAATGTACTTCATTTTCCTCTATTTTAGTCTAATTCTATTCTATTCTAGTCTAATTCTGACTTTATTGTAGTCACATTGTGTTCTATTCGTGTCTAATTCTATGTAGTTTATTTTCTTCTATTTTAGTCTGATTCTGATTCTATTTCATTTTAGTCTAATTCTAAATCTATTCTAATCTGTTCTATTCTAGTCTGATTCTTCTCTATTTCAGTCTGATTCTATTCTAGTCTAATCCTATCTACTTTATTCTCTTCTATTTTAGTCTGACTCAGTTCTATTTCAGTCTGATTCTAATTTTATTCTATTCTATTCTAGTTAGATTTTGATTTATTCTAGTATAATTTTACACTGCTTCGATTCAGTTCTATTCTAGTCTGATTCAATGTACTTCATTCTACTCTATCTTAGTCTAATTCTATTCTATTCTAGTCTGATTTTGATCCTATTCTAGTCTAATTCTGATTCTATTGTAGTCAGATCCTGTTCTATTCTAGTGCGATTCTATTTTATTTCAGTTTGATTTTACTCTAGTCTAATTCTATGTACTTTAATCTCTCTATTTTAGTCTAATTCAGTTCTATTTCTGTCTGAGTTTGGTTCTATTTTATCTTAGTTTAATTTTATTCTATTCTAATCTAATTCTGATTTTTTTGTAGTCAGATTCGGTTTTATTCTAGTGTGATTCTATTCTATTTCAGTGTAATTCAATTCTAGTTTAATCCTATGTATTTTATTCTCTTCCATTTTAGTCTGATTGTGATTCTGTTTTATTCTAGTCTAATTCTAATTCAATTATGTACAAATTCTGTTCTGTTCTAGTCTTATTCTTCTTTATTTCAGTCTGATTCTATTCTAGTCTAATCTTATGTATTATATTTTCTTCTATTTTACTCTGATTCAGTACTACTCTAGTCTGATTCTGATTCTATTCTATTCTAGTCTAATTTTATGTACGTGATTCTATTCTATTTTACTCTGATTTTAGTATTCTAGTCTGATTTTACTTTTTCTTGGCATAATTCTGTTCTAGTATAATTCTATGTATTTTATTCTCTTTAATTTTACTCTGATTCAATTCTATTCCAGTCTAATTCTGGTTCTGTTCTAGTCTGATTCTATTCTAATCTAATTCTAATTCTCTTTTAGTTAAATTCTGTTTTATTCTAATCTAATTTTGCACTATTTTAGTCTGATTCTATTCTAGTCTAACTGTTAGAACATTATTCTCTTCTATTTTAGCCTGGTTCAGTTCCATCCTAATCTAATTTTACTGTAGTCAGATTCTGTTTAATTCTAATTCTGTGTACTTTATTCTCTTCTATTTTAGTCTGATTCAGTTCTATTTCAGTCTGACTCTATTTTATTTTAGTCCGATTTTGATTTTATTCTAGTCAGATTCTGTTCTATTCTAGTTTAAATCTATGTATTTTATTCTTTTCTATTTTAGTCTGATTGTGATTCTATTTTATTCTAGTCTAATTCTAATTCAATTCTGTACAGATTCTGTTCTATTCTAGTCTTATTCTCCTTTATTTCAGTCTGATTCTATTCTAGTCTAATACTACGTACTTTAATCTCTTCTATTTCAGTCTAATTCAGTCCTATTCTAGTCTGAATCGGACTCTGCTGTATTCAGTCTGATTCAATGTACTTCATTTTCCTCTATTTTAGTCTAATTCTATCCTATTCTTGTCTGATTTTACTCTATTTCAGTCTTATTGTATTCTAGTATAGTTCTATGTATTTTATTCTCTTCTATTTTATTCTGATTCAGTTCTATTCTAGTCTAATTCTAATTCTATTATCTATTCTAATCTAATTTTAATTTTAGTCTTCTCAATTTTTTTTTTATTCTATTTTAGCCTAATTCTGTGCGCTTTATTCTCTTCTATTTCAGTCGAATTCTATTCTAGTCTAATTCTAATTTTATTGTAGACAGATTCTGTTCTATTTCAATCTGATTTTATTCTAGTCTAATTCTATGTACTTTATTCTCTTCTATTTTACTCTGATTCTGACTATATTCTATTCTAGTGTAATTCTAATTCTCTTCTAATAAAATTCTGTTTTATTCTAGCTTGATTCTGATTCTATTCTAGTCTAATTATAATTCTATTTTATTCTAGTCTTATTCTCCTCTATTTTAGTCTGATTCAGTTCTATTCTAGTCTGAACCGGATTCTACTCTATTCTAGTCTGATTCAATGCACTTTATTCTCCTCTATTTTAGTCTAACTCTATTCTAGTCTGATTCTGATTCTTATTCTATTATAGTCAGATACTGTGCTATTCTAGTCTGATTCTATTCTATTTCATTCTTTTTTTTAGAGAGAGAGTTTTATACGAAATTTTGTGTTTATAATCAACCCCTAAGCCTAAATAAAACAAAATTTTGTTTATTTATTTGTTTGATTTGAACAGATATTTATTTATAGCGTAATTCTTTATCCCTCATCCCTCCAATCCGGAGTTCGACTCCGGGCGTCTGCGTTATGACCCGGACTGCCGGCGTTTACGCACTCCAGTTTCGTTACTTCATCTGTTTATATCTCACAAAACTAATTTTTCATTCCTTAATCGGCTAAAACAGTGACAATTCGTGTAAAATTAGTGCTGAAAAGTGTTTAATTATGTTACCAGTACGGCAATAGCATCTTTTCCGTCTTATAGTTTTGAACACTCACCTATATTGATCCGTTGGATGGGCAAGATCAGATTTGGTTACGTCGGTACGTTGGGATTATTTAAGATTATTGATAAATTTTTGGCGAACAAGGGTTTTAGTAGTACAATGCTAACGAATGACGACTCCAACCTGGAGGATTTTGCTACCCTCTGGAGATGAAACTCGCTGCTTTCGTTATGATTGTTATGTATTTACCGTGGCCGATGGATGGCCAAAGATTAGTGCCTCCGAGAAATTATCATTCGGATGATGAAGATGATCTTAAACATGCACTTAATGATGAAGAAGAACACGATAATAATACAACAGGTAAAAAAATTTTTCATTAAGTGTCAAAGGTCAATAACCGGGGGGAAATGTCACGTTCTATTATAGTTGACTTATTAGACGTTATTAATTTATTTAGTAATTATAGATTACACGACTTTCGTTTGTTCCTAATTAAATTTTGTCGATCTTTTTCATCAACAGTGGGTGTTATAAGGGTTGTTTACGTTATTAATGTGATAAACAAGAATACAAACGGGGCGGTGACACGTGATCAATCAAATATAGAAAGTTTTGGAAAAGTATTCAATTTTGTTGTTTTCTTTTTTTCTACATTTTGTTAGTTATTATTTTAGTAATTATATTAGTTTTTTTATTTTGTTCTAAATTTTATTCTACTTATTTATCTATTTTATTTTTATTTTATGCTATTTAACTCTCTTCTATTTAGATTTTAGCCTAGTTCTATTTAATTCTATATCTACTATTTAAATTTTATAGTGCTATTCGAGTCTATTCTATTCTACTTTATTCTGATTCTATTTTAACCTAATTTTATTACATTTTACATTAACTATTTCGTTAAATTGCGTATTTACAGTCCTGTTCTAATCTAGTCTATTTCTTTTTACAACGTTCTCTTCCATTTTTTGGTTCTCAATTCTATTTATGTCATTTTATTCCATTTAACTCTATTCAAGTTTTTTAATCTATTGCATTCTATTTCTGATTCCTTTGTTTATGTTATTCGAGTCCATTCTGTTGTACTCTCTTCTACACTGCTCCAATAAATTAACGCACCACTTAAATTTTTTTAAAAATTGAAACATGTATTCGACCAATTGGTACAAAATTAAGAAAAATTTAACAAAAACATTTGTTTAAAGTAAATTAATATCTAATGTCTTCAAATATAGAAAAACAAACCGAAAACAAAATTTTATTAAAGTTACGCCGTTATAAAAGTTACAGAAAACATCTTAATATCGCATATTTCCACCTCTACTTTAAATAACCGCTGCACATCTTCGTTCCATACTCAAAATTAACGAACTTATGTCTTCTTGATTTAAGTTATTCCAAATTTCATTTAGTTGAGGACCTACCTCTTGAAGATGAACAGGAGGGTGTGGAAGATTTTTTAAACCTTTCCTCGAGAATGTCCCAAACATGCTCAATAGGATTCAGGTCAGGGCTTCGAGCTGGCCAATCCAAAACATTGATTTCTGCCTCATTCAAGTAATCTTTAACAATTCGGGCAGTGTGAGGTTTTGCGTTATCTTGCATTAACAAAAAATTTGGACCAATATAAGGGGCATATGGTACGACATGCTCTTCAAGAATGTCTGTTATGTAACGGTCCGCATTTATAGAGCCATTATTTACAACCACTAACTCCGTGTGAGCTTCTAAGGAAATACCACCCCAAACCATTACTGAGCCTCCACCAAACAATGTGGTATTCTGAATGTTACACTGTGCATACCGCTCATTTGGTCTACGATACACACGAACATGTCTATCGCAATTGTAAAGGCAAATTTTGACTCATCCGTAAAAAGAACAGACTCCCAATCCTCTCTTTGCCAATTTATGAGCTCTCTAGCAAATTCTAATCGGACTCTGCGGTGTTCTGCAGTCAATGCAGGACCACGAGCAGGAATATGGGGTGTTAAATTATCCTCCTTAAGTCTTTTTCTAACAGTTTCGGTACTGATTTGAATTCCTTCTACGTCACGGAACTCAGTTTGTAGCTTCCTGGCGGTTACAAAGCGTTCCCTTAGCGCAGATATTCTTAAAAATCTATCTTAGATAGGAGTGGTTTTCCTTTTTCTTCCTTGCCCAGGTCTTCTGAGGTGACTTCCTGTATCTCTGTACCTTTGTATCATACGCGAAACTGACGTATGAGATACACCAAACCTTTCACCAATTCTTCTGTAGCTACATCCACCACAGCTTGGGCGCATTCTTCTCGAGTCAAATTCCTCATAATGTTTTTATTATTGTTTCAAATGATAAAAACTATCTACAGAACGTCAAATTCATATAACAATAAAACGAAATTACAAATTAACACAATTTAAAAATGAAAATTATTTTAAAATTTCTGCTTAAAAATCTATTAAACTCAAATTTCTGACTTTAATGTCAAAACTTTTATTACAATGGGTAACTAGATTATAGCTTGATTAAACCTTCTCAACCAAAGTTGTCAAATGTACATACATAGTTTAATTTTTTTACTTTATTTTCAAGTGATGCGTTAATTTCTTGGAGCAGTGTATTTCTATTCCAAACTATTTTGCCTCTTTTATTTTAATTAAATTTTGTTTTAAGTTTTATCTGTTTTATGTACCATTATTACTACTCTACTTGTTTTAATTTCGTTCTATTAAATCAAATCTATTCTATTTTAGTTTATTTCATTCTTGTTTTAATAATATAGCATGATTTTATTTCAAATTATTATCTTTTGGATTCTGTTTTACTTCGTTCTGATTTTGTGCTATTTTGTTGTAATTTTATTGTCTCTACTCTCTTCTACTTTATCCTGATTCTATTCTAATCTATTCTATTCAATTCTTGATTCTATTCTACATGCTACCTACCCAAAGTCATTCCATTAAACTCTCTTCTGCTCCTATTTCACTCTACTTTATTCCGATTCTAATTCTATTTTTTTAAATTGAAGTATGCTTTCTGATCTATTCTAATCCAATTTTTAATTCTTTTTTTAATTATTATATTGATTTCTCTAATCTAATTCTATTTTAATAACTCTGTTTTATTTATTTCTGTTTTATTATATTTTGATTTTGTTTTATTTATTCAAATCTATTCTAATTTTGTCTTAGTTTAATTCTATTCTCTATCTCGCTTCTATTTTAAATTACAATTCTTCGCTATTCTATTCCAGTTTTATTTAATTTCTATTCTACATATTCTGTTCTAATTCTATTCTAATCTTTTTAATTTTAATAAATTTTATTCTTTTATTTTATTCCAATCTATTTGCATTTTCTAGTCTAATTTTAATTTTATTCTATTCTAATTCTAGTCTAACACTATTCTACTCTAATTTGTTTCTGCTTCTACTTCATTTTAGTGTGCTTCTATTTTATTCTAGCCTGGTTCTATTCTAGTCTGATTCTAATTCTATAGCAATTTAATTCTATCCAATACTAGTCTGATTTCAATTCTATTCTAGTCTAATTCTATTCCATTCTAGTCTAATTTTGACTACATTTTATTCTAGTCTAGCTCTGATTTTGTTCTATTCTAGTCTGGTTCTGATTATATCCTTTTCTAGTCTAATTCTATTAAATTCTAGTCTGATTCTTTTTTATTCTATTCGAGTGTGATTCTATTCCATTCTAGTCTGACTCACAATCTGTTCTATTTTAGCCTGGTACTATTCTATTCTAGTCTAACTTTGATTCTATTATATTCTAGTCTAATTCCGCTTCTATTCTATTCTAACCCGGTTCTATTCTATTCTAGTCTGATTCTAATATATTCTAACATAACTCCGCTTCTATTCTATTTCTGCCTGGTTTAATTCTGTCTTAGTGTGATTGTGATTCTATTCTATTTTAGTCTAATTTCTATTTTATTTTAATTATGATTCTATTCTACTCTAGTCTGATTCTGATTCTATTCTAGCCCAATTCTATTCTATTCTAGTCCGAATCTGACTCTATTCTAGTCTGATTCTTATTCAATTCTATCCAAGTTTGATTTTGATTCTATTCTATTGTAGCCTAATTATGCTAGTCTGATTCTAATTCAAATCAATTCCAGTCCAATTCTGATTCTGTTGTATTTTGATCTAATTTATTTATATTCTAGTTTAATTTTAATTCTATTCTATTGCAGTTTGATTCTACTCTATTGTAATCTAATTCCAATCTGTTCTAGTCTGATTCTAATTATGTTCCATTTAAGTCTGATTCTATTCTATTCTGATTCTGTTCTATTCTACTCTGATTCTATTATATTCTAGACTGATTCTTTTCTATTCTATTCGAGTGCGATTCTATTCTATTCTAGTCTGACTCACATTCTGTTCTATTTTAGCCTGGTACTATTCTATTCTAGTCTAACTTTGATTCTATTATATTCTAGTCTAATTCCGCTTCTATTCTATTCTAACCCGGTTCTATTCTATTCTAGTCTGATTCTAATATATTCTAACATAACTCCGCTTCTATTCTATTTCTGCCTGGTTTAATTCTGTCTTAGTGTGATTCTGATTCTATTCTCTTTTAGTCTAATTTCTATTTTATTTTAATTATGATTCTATTCTACTCTAGTCTGATTCTGATTCTATTCTAGTCCGAATCTGACTCTATTCTAGTCTAATTCTTATTCAATTCTATCCTAGTTTGATTTTGATTCTATTCTATTGTAGCCTAATTATGCTAGTCTGATTCTAATTCAAATCAATTCCAGTCCAATTCTGATTCTGTTGTATTTTGATCTAATTCATTTAAATTCTAGTATAATTTTAATTCTATTCTATTGCAGTCTGATTCTACTCTATTCTAATCTGATTCCAATCTGTTCTAGTCTGATTCTAATTATGTTTAATTCAAGTCTGATTCTATTCTATTCTAGCCTAGTTCTATTCTATTCTAGAGTGATTCGAATTTTTTCTACTCAAGTTTGACACTATTCTAGTCTACTCTGATTCAATTTTTTAAATGTGATTCTGTTTTTATTCTTTTCTAGTTTAATGTTATTTTAGTCTGATTTTAATTGTATTCTCTCCTAGTCTAATTCTGAATATATTCTAACCTAATTCTATTCTAGTCTGTTTTTGATTCCGTTCTATTCTAGTCTGATTCTTATTCTGTTTTGTTCTAGTCTGACTCTATTCTATTCTTGTTTGATTTTGATTCTATTCTAGTCTGAATCTACTCTATTCTAATCTATTTTCTAGGATTCTACTCTACCCTATTTTATTCTGATTCCAATTTTGTTCTATTACAGTCTGATTCTATTCTAGCCTGGTTCAATTCTAGTCTGATTCTATTCTATTCTAATCTGATTTGGCTTCTAATTTATTATAGTTTAAATCTGACTGTTTTATTCAAGTATAGCTCGGATCCTATTCTATTTTAATCTCATTCTGCTTCTATTCTAGTTTGATTCCGACTCTGTTCTATTCTACTCTAGTCAGGTTCTGTTCTATTCTAATCTGATTCTGATTCTGTTTTATACTAGTCTAATTCCGATTTTATTTTATTCTAGTGTAATTCTAATTCTATTCTATTCTAGTCTAATTATGATTTTATTTTATGATAGTCTAATTGTAATTCTATTCAGTTTTAGTCTGATTCTAAATTTGTTCTATTCTATTCTGATTTTGACTCTATTCTACTCTATTCTAATCAAATTCTGATTCTATTCAAGTCTAATTCTAGTCTTTTCTAATCAAATTACGGTTCTATTCTAGTCTGATTATAACTTTGTTTCATTCAAGTCTGATTGTATTATATTCTAGCCTAGTTCTATTCTATTCTATTCTAATTTGATTTCGCTTTTTTTCTATTCTAGCCTAATTATGAATCTATTCTAGTCTGATTCTACTCCATTCTAATCTGATTCTATTTTATTTTAATTCTAATTCTGTTTCATTCCATTCTGATTCTATTATATTATACTCTGGATTTTGCTTCTATTCTATTCTAGTTTGATTTCGACTCTGTTCTATTCAAGTCTAGTTCTATTCTATTCTAGTCGGATTAAAATTCTTTTCTATTGTAGTTTAATTCTATTCTATTTTAGTTTGATTCTGTTATATTCTGTTATATTCTAGTCTGATTTTGTTCTATTTTATTCTGATTCTGAAACTATTCTAGCCTGATTCTATTTTAGTCTAATTCTGATTCTATTCTATTCTAGTCTGCTTCTGTTCACTTCTAACCTAGTTCTATTCTAGTCTGATTCTAATATATTCTAACATAACTCCGCTTCTATTCAATTTCTGCCTGTTTTAATTCTGTCTTTGTGTGATTCTGATTCTATTCTATTTTAGTTTAATTTCTATTTTATTTTAATTATGATTCTATTCTATGCTAGTCTGATTCTAATTCAAATCAATTCCAATCCAATTCTGATTCTGTTATATTTTGATTTAATTCATTTAAATTCTAGTGTAATTTTAATTCTATTCTATTGCAGTCTGATTCTACTCTATTCTAATCTGATTCTATTTTATTTTAATTCTAATTTTGTTTCATTGCATTCTGATTCTATTATATTATACTCTGGATTTTGCTTCTATTCTATTCTAGTTTGATTTCGACTTTGTTCTATTCAAGTCTAGTTCTATTCTATTCTAGTCGGATTAAAATTCTTTTCTATTGTAGTTTGAATCTATTCTATTTTATTTCGATACTAATTCTGTTAAATCTAGTCTGTTTTTGTTCTATTTTATTCTGATTCTGAAACTATTCTAGCTTGATTCTATTTTAGTCTAATTCTGGTTCTATTCTATTCTAGTAAATTTATTCTATTTTAATCTGATTTTGATTCTATTTCTATTCTATTCTAAGCACTCTAACCTTTTAAAGCTTCTATCTCAGACCAGGCGTGTAGGCGTGACAAGAACCCTATTAGCCAATCAGCATCCAGTATTTCCTGATACGCCATATTGTGCATTACAATAGTGAGAAATACTAACTTCTGATTGGCTAAAACGATTTCACTCCAAAATTAATATTTCTTATCTCTTGTATTATTTTTTCCAGATAAGGGTTTGTACGTGGGTGCTCCCTGTGAGATCGAATGCAACTCAAAACTCCTCCACGTAGTCTGCAACCCCATCAGTGGAGTATGCGAGTGCGAAAAGAACTACCCTGTCAAGCTCAACCCCGATACAGGATGTGGAAAACGTAAAAAAAAATCTAAAATTTTCATTTTTTATTTAAATCTATTTCTAGCGAAACGTTTGGGTGACCAGTGTTATTACAGAGAGACATGTCAATACACCGACATCCATTCTGCTTGTGTCCAAATTCATCATAATGCCATCTGTCAATGCCAGAATGGCTACCATTCTGTTTCAATTCAAAAACCATCGAAAAGGGTTTTTTGTGCTAAAGGTATATACCATTTTACAAAAAATTTTAAAGCAAGAACGAGCGCGAGCGAGTGAGTGACTTATTTATCGTCTATTAAGTGTCTTTTTAAAATTTTAAAATAATTAATTAATGAACGATTTCTTAGCGAAAATCATGCATTAATACTGCTATTAATAAACGATTCTCAAAAAATTATCTTTTTTTTAGATTTGGTGGTTATGACGACCGATTTCTCGACATTTGCCGGAGTTTTATCCGGAATAGCGATTTTATCAGGACTAATTTGCTTCGTTTTGCATTTATTTAATCAAAATATGTATGGACCGAGACGTCATCGGTTTGGTAATGCTAATTTGGCGCCTCCTATTTTATTTTCGAGTGATCCAGGTAAGAAAAAAATTTTCTATTAGAAAAAAAATTTGTTTGCTTTATGAAACTGGTAAACTGACCATTTATGCATTCCACCAGCTCATAAAAAAATGATAAATAACCTAAAAATTAATTCAGGTCAGCAGTACACAAACCCTCCCAAATGCAAATTTAATTCGGCCGTATGCGGGGAAATTCTCTCATAAAACTGATAAAAGCGAAATATAACTAAAAATGAGAAAGTTGAGTAATTGACTAGAGTTTATTGATTATCTTCATTTAAAAAAAATTGTTTCTAACAAATCTAATTAAACAAATTTCCTAAAACTAAAATATAATACCACTCCTAATAGATAACCTAAAACAAAGTTTTAATTAAAAGCTGATGTTACATAGTGTTTGGATGAGTTATAATTAGAAAATTTTTGATAGTTTAGGGTTTGTTTACCAGTTGTGTTATGCTCTATTTGATGTAATCACTTCTTTGTGTTTGTGATTTTAACAAATCTACCTCAAGTAGAAATTTTCAAAAAAATTTTGAAAAAAATTTGACGACTTTTTTTGAATATTTGTTATAACTGTTGAAGTGCTGGCTCTTCTGTAATGTTTTTAATAAGACATTTTTACTATAAAAGCGCTAAAAATTTTTTTTAAGGTACTTAGTAGATGTCCGCGACAAAAATTGTGTTTTTTAGAAATTTTGTTAACAATTTTCAAAAATTTATTTGGATCTTTGTATTAAAACTTCCTAAAACATTTTTTTTAATTATCAGTAGTGCCAATATAATTGTCTTTTTAGAATACAAGTTTACTGAATTATAACAGTTACAATTTTAAATTTTGAAAATTTGTGATTTTATCAATTTTTCGGTATTTAATTAGAATCTATTTGTCGCATCAAAATATTTTATAAATAAAAATTGTAGCTAATAAAATTTGCAACAATTTTTGTTATTATAAGTTTTTTCTAAAATAACAATTTACTGAGTTACAGCAATTTCAATTCTAAAATCTTAAAAATTTGTGGTTTTTCTCAGTTTTTTAAAAATTACTAAGAATCTATTTATCAGATCCAAATGTTTTATAAACAAAATTTGTAGCCAAAAAAATTTGCAACAATTCTCTTTTTAAAAAAAAATTCTATAATAAAAATTCACTGACTTGTAGTGCTTTCAATTTTGAAATTCTAAAAATTTGTAGTTTGTTCTAGTTTTTCGCAATTTACTAAAAATCTATTTATCAGATCAATATGTTTTATAAACAAAAATTGTAGCTGACAAAATTTGCAATAACTTTTTTACAAAAAAGTTTTTTTTAAAATAAAAATTTACTTAGTTATGGCGGTTTCAATCTTGAAATTCTAAAAATTTGTAGTTTTCCAGTTTTTCAAAATTTACCCAGTCTCTTTTATCAGATCAAAATGTTTTATAAGCAAAAATTGTAGCTGACAAAATTTACAATAATTTTCAATTAAAAGAGTTTTTTCTAAAACAAAATTTACTGAGTTATGGCGGTTTAAATCTCAAAGTTCTAAAAATTTGTAGTTTTCCTCAGTTTTTGAAAATTTACTCAGAAACTGTTTATTGGATCAAAATGTTTTATAAGTAAAAATTAGAGCTGATAAAATTTGCAACAACTCTCAATAAAAAAGTTTTTTGTAAATTAAAAATTACCCGAGTTATAGCGGTTTTAATTATAAAATTTTAAAAATTTGTGGTTTTCTTCAGTTTTTCAAAATTTATTCATAATCTATTTATCAGATCAAAATGTTTTATAAATAAAAATTATAGCTGATAAAATATGCAATAATTTTTAGTAAAAAAGTTTTTTGTAAATTAAAAATTAACCGACTTATAGCAGTTTCAATAATAAAATTATAAAAATTTGTGGTTTTTCTCAGTTTTTTAAAATTTACTAAGAATATATTTATCAGATCCAAATGTTTTATAAACGAAATTTGTAGCCAACAAAATTTGCAACAATTTTCATTTTAAAAAAAATTTCTATAATAAAAATTCACTGAGTTGTAGTGCTTTCAATTTTGAAATTCTAAAAATTTGTAGTTTGTTCTAGTTTTTCGCAATTTACTAAAAATCTATTTATCAGATCAATATGTTTTATAAACAAAAATTGTAGCTGACAAAATTTGCGATAATTTTTTTACAAAAAAGTTTTTTCAAAAATAAAAATTTACTGAGTTATGGCGGTTTCAATCTTGAAATTCTAAAAATTTGTAGTTTTCCAGTTTTTCAAAATTTACCCAGAATCTATTATCAGATCAGAATGTTTTATAAGCAAAAATTGTAGCTGACAAAATTTGCAATAATTTTCAATTAAAAGAGTTTTTTCTAAAACAAAATTTACTGAGTTATGGCAGTTTAAATTTCAAAATTCTGAAAACGTGTGATTTTCATCAGTTTTACAAAATTTACTCAAAATCAATTAACCGCATCAAAATATTTTATAAACAAAAATTGTAGCTGACATAATTTGCAACAATCTTCAATAAAAAAGTTTTGTCTAAAATAAAAATTTACTGATTTATGGTTTTTGAAAATTTACTCAGAATCTGTTTATTGGATCAAAATGTTTTATAAGTAAAAATTAGAGCTGATAAAATTTACAACAACTCTTGATAAAAAAGTTTTTTGTAAATTAAAAATTACCCGAGATATAGCAGTTTCATTTAAAAAATTTAAAAATTTGTGGTTTTCCTCAGTATTTCAAAATTTACTCAAAATCTACTTATCGGATCAAAATGTTTTATAAGTAAGAATTGTAGCTGACATAATTTGCAACAATTTCGAATTAAAAAGTTTTTTCTAAAACAAAAATTGACTGAGTTATGACAGTTTAAATACAAAAATTTTGAAAATTTGTGGTTTTACCTTAGTATTTCGAAATTAACTCAAAATCTATTTATCGGATCAAAATGTTTTATAAACAAAAATTGTAGCTGACAAAATTTGCAACAACTTCGAATTAAAAAGCTTTTTCTAGAACAAAAATTGACTGAGATATGATAGTTTAAACTTAAAAATTTTGAAAATGTGTGGTTTTCCTTAGTTTTTCGAAATTAACTCAAAATCTATTTATCTTATCAAAATATCTTATGAACAAAAATTGTAGCTGACAAAATTTGCAACAATTTTTGATTAAAGAAGTTTTTTCTAAAATAAAAACTTACTGAGTTACAGCAGTTTAAATTCAAAAATTCTGAAAATATGTGGTTTCCTCAGTTTTTCGAAATTAACTCAAAATTTATTTATCGAATCAAAATGTTTTATAAACAAAAACTGTAGCTGACAAAATTTGCAACAACTTCGAATTAAAAAGCTTTTTCTAGAACAAAAATTGACTGAGATATGATAGTTTAAACTTAAAAATTTTGAAAATGTGTGGTTTTCCTTAGTTTTTCGAAATTAACTCAAAATCTATTTATCTTATCAAAATATCTTATAAACAAAAATTGTAGCTGACAAAATTTGCAACAATTTCTGATTAAAAAAGTTTTTTCTAAAATAAAAACTTACTGAGTTATAGCAGTTTAAATTCAAAAATTCTGAAAATGTGTGGTTTTCCTCAGTTTTTCGAAATTAACTCAAAATTTATTTATCGGATCAAAATGTTTTATAAACAAAAATTGTAGCTGACAAAATTTGCAACAATCTCAAATTAAAAAGTTTTTTCTAAAACAAAAAATGACTGAGTTATGACAGTTTAAATTTTAAAATTCTGAAAATGTGTGGTTTTCCTCAGTTTTTCGAAATTAACTCAAAATATATTTATCTTATCAAAATGTCTTATGAACAAAAATTGTAGCCGACATAGTTTGCAACAATTTCTAATAAAAAAGTGTTTTATAAAGTAAAAATTAACCGAGTTATAGCGGTTTTAATTATAAGATTTTAAAAATTTGTGGTTTTCTTCAGTTTTTCGAAATTAACTAAAAATCTATATATCAGATCAAAATGTCTTATGAGTAAAAATTTTAGCTAATAAGATTTGCAACAATTCCTAATAAAAAAATTTTTTTGTAAATTAAAAATTAACCGAGATATAGCAGTTTCATTTAAAAAATTTAAAAATTTGTGGTTTTCCTCAGTATTTCGAAATTTACTCAAAATCTACTTATCGGATCAAAATGTTTTATAAATAAAAATTATAGCTGATAAAATTTGCAACAATTCTTAGTAAAAAAAGTTTTTGTAAATTAAAAATTAACTGACTTATAGCAGTTTCAATAATAAAATTTTAAAAATTTGTAGTTTTACTCAGTTTTTTCGAAATTTACTCAAAATCTATTGATCGTATCAAAATGTTTTATAAAGAAAAATTGTAGCCGATAAAATTTGTCACAATTTTTATTTAACAAAGTTTTTTCTAAATTAAAAATTGACTGAGTTACAGCGTTTTCAAATTTAAAATTACAAAAATCTGTATTTTTCTTTTACTTTTCAAAATTTCTTGCATTTATGGTAAAAATAGTCTGTGCCTTTTGCCCTATGACCGCGGCTCGTGCTGTTCCAGGATCCTTACCGCTGCCTATCATCGACCGAAGCTTGACGTCGCGGACGTCGAGCCATAGGACAATATCGTCGTTGCCGTCGCGGCGGGCCAGCAGTGCCCAGGGATGCCGCGGAATATCCGCCTCCCGTGCAGGTGCGGCCCGCACCGCCGCCATCTTGCTACTCTCTTCTTATCAATCCGACCAATCCTATCAACTACCACTTAGTGCTACCAGATTCGGTACAATGCACTCAATGACATCTAGTGGACGTTTCTTGTACCTCTGTCCATACAACACACACCTTAAGACTAACTTCAACGACAAAAAAAAATCCTTTTTTAGGTCTAGCTTGTCTCCTTTACAACGTAGAATTATCTAAGTATTACCAACAAATCAGTGTTGTCACCACATGAAAACCCAAAAATCCTAGATTTGAGAACGCAAGATGGCTGCGGTTTTTAACCGGCTTTCTATTTTATTAATTGCATTTTTGACAGATTCACTAAATCTACTTCTGTGTATGAAATAAGCAACGATATTTTGAAAAAAACAACACTCACACAGACACACAAGCACGCACACAACGCATGTATGTATTGTTAGTTGCATAACTGCTTGCAAACGAAAATAAACTGAATTAAAGTTTTGTTATTTTTGTATATTATTATTATTATTCAGCTTATTCTCGTTCTCATTGTGTTTTTTGTGTACAGAAATGGAATTTTTCAAGCTTTAAACGCACCTGCACTTGCGTAAAAAATTCCATTGAAAAAAAAGCATGTCAAAAACTGTTTTTTTGACTTGACAAAGCAGAAAATAACGTTTTTGACTTTGTGAAGGTTCTCGAAGACCGAGTTTGACTTCGATTCATAGCGGAAATTCCGTCAAAAGTTACAGTCAAAGAAGATACGAACGTGAAAGAGAAATAAAAGAAGAAAGAGAAATGCAAAGAAGATTGGCAAGAATGTCATCTTCAGCGAATTCATCAACTGGAAAACTAGCTCCAACACCGAGTCCTCACTCCACTGATGACCTTTTACCCACTCTTGAAGAGGACAAACAGGTAAATAATCTCAAAAAAATTAGAAAAAATAAGTTTTATTTTATTTTTGGGTGTTGTATTTTCCAGAACGAATCGTCGTGGATTGTCATTGTAAGTCCTGAATGCCGCACTTTTTTTCAGTCATTTGGCTGTTTTTGCGCTTGTTTTTGCTCACGATTCGATTTTCAGGGTGCTGTAAACTTATACTTACCTCCCGCTTCAATTTTTCTTATTACCACGAAGTAAAATAATCAAAAGGAGTATTTACTTGCCGAGCAAGACCCACATAAAAATATCCAAGAGAAAAAGAAAGCAAAAAAAGAGAGAAAAAGAGCGAGAGCAAGAACAGAGAGAGAAAAGACAGATTCTAAAACAAAAATTTATGGCAGTTTAAATTTAAAAATTTTGAAAATGTGTGGTTTTCCTTAGTTTTTCGAAATTAACTCAAAATCTATTTACCGGATCAAAATGTCTTATAAACAAAAATTGTAGCTGACAAAATTTGCAACAATTTCTGATTAAAAAAGTTTTATCTAAAACAAAAATTGACTGAGTTGACAGTTTAAGTTTAAAAATTTTGAAAATTTGTGGTTTTCCAAATTAACTGAAAATCTATTTATCTTATCAAAATGTCTTATAAACAAAAATTGTAGTTTACATAATTTGCAATAATTTCTGATTAAAAAAGTTTTATCTAAAACAAAAATTGACTGAGTTATGACAGTTTAAATTTAAAAATTTTGAAAATTTGTGGTTTTCCTTAGTTTTTCGAAATTAACTCAAAATCTATTTATCTTATCAAAATGCCTTATAAAAAAAAATTGTAGCTGACATCATTTGCAACAATTTCTGGTTAAAAAAGTTTTTCTAAAATAAAAACTTACTGAGTTATAGCAGTTTAAATTCAAAAATTCTGAAAATGTGTTGTTTTCCTAAGTTTTTTGAAATTAACTCAAAATCTATTTATGGCATCAAAATGTCTTATAAACAAAAATTGTAGCTGACAAAATTTGCAATAACTTCGAATTAAAAAGCTTTTTCTAGAACAAAAAATGACTGAGTTATGACAGTTTAAATTTAAAAATTCTGAAAATGTGTGGTTTTCTTTAGTTTTTCGAAATTAACTCAAAATCTATTTATCAGATCAAAATGTCTTATAAACAAAAATTGTAGCTGACAAAATTTGCAACAATTTCAAATTAAAAAGTTTTTTCTAAAACAAAAATTGACTGAGTTATGACAGTTTAGATTCAAAAATTCTGAAAATGTGTGGTTTTCTTTAGTTTTTCGAAATTAACTCAAAATCTATCTATCGGAACAAAATGTCTTATAAACAAAAATTGTAGCTGACAAAATTTGCAACAATTTCTGATTAAAAAAGTTTTTCTAAAATAAAAACCTACTGAGTTATAGCAGTTTAAATTCAAAAATTCTGAAAATGTGTGGTTTTCCTTAGTTTTTTGAAATTAACTCAAATCTATTTATCGGATCAAAATATTTTATAAACAAAAATTGTAGCTGACATCATTTGCAACAATTTCTGGTTAAAAAAGTTTTTCTAAAATAAAAACTTACTGAGTTATAGCAGTTTAAATTCAAAAATTCTGAAAATGTGTTGTTTTCCTAAGTTTTTTGAAATTAACTCAAAATCTATTTATGGCATCAAAATGTCTTATAAACAAAAATTGTAGATGACAAAATTTGCAACAATTTTTAATTAAAAAAGTTTTTTCTAGAACAAAAAATGACTGAGTTATGACAGTTTAAATTTAAAAATTCTGAAAATGTGTGGTTTTCTTTAGTTTTTCGAAATTAACTCAAAATCTATTTATCAGATCAAAATGTCTTATAAACAAAAATTGTAGACGACAAAATTTGCAACAATTTTTAATTAAAAAAGTTTTTTCTAAACAAAAATTGACTGAGTTATGACAGTTTAAATTCAAAAATTCTGAAAATGTGTGGTTTTCTTTAGTTTTTCGAAATTAACTCAAAATCTATCTATCGGAACAAAATGTCTTATAAACAAAAATTGTAGCTGACATAATTTACAACAATTTTGAATTAAAAAGTTTTTTTTAAACAAAAATTAAGCGAGTTATGACAGTTTAAATTCAAAAATTTTGAAAATGTGTTGTTTTCCTTAGTTTTTCGAAATTAACTCAAAATCTATTTATCAGATCAAAATGTCTTATAAACAAAAATTGTAGCTGACAAAATTTGCAACAATTTCAAATTAAAAAAGTTGTTTCTAAAACAAAAATTGACTGAGTTATGGCGGTTTAAATCTTGAAATTCTGAAAGAGCGAAAGAGAAAAAAGAGAGAGAGAAAAGCAAGAATCTTTCAAAATTTTTGAAACAAGTTTTTTAATTAAAAATTTTCAATTTTTAAATTTCATAATGCGTCTCTCTTCATTAACATAGACTCACATTAATGTACAAGTAAGCGGTTGGCTCTGAGAGTGAATAGTCCTGTTATTATTATACTTCGGGTTATTACCAACATAACAAATATATTTTTTTAAATTTGGAAATTTTTCTTAGGTTCCACCTCTGGCAATTCAAGAAGAATCATCATCAAGTTTTCACGAAGAGGTACCATCGACTTCAAAACAATTTCCATAATAAACTCAGTGAAAAAAACTCCAAAAAAAATTTCGCCAAGGCCTATTTTATCATTATTTTGCGTTGTGGTTATGTGTGCTATATATAAAAACCTGGCGAGATGGACTTTGCATTGTATGTTACAAGAAATTCAGATTTTTGAGATAAATTTAACGCGTTATTTGAATATGAGCATCAATAGAATTATTATAAAATTTAGAATAAACGTTGTTGTAAAAATATTAATTTTATTTCTCCCCCCGATATAAAAAAGGAGAAGTCCTTCAAGTCGACTATCCTCAATAACTCTAGTGATTTAGGGCTTGGGATTGAATAAAACCTAAATTTGAATTCAAAAAAATGTATTTAGTTGAAAAGTTGCGACAAAACTGGCAAAATTTCTTTGGTAATCAACATAAAAAAACAAACACAAAACTCTTAATACTGAAAACTGGAATGAATAACAATTTAATCTACTTCTTCAATAGTAGGTCCAGCAGCTCCAGCGCCTGGAGCTGGTCCTGGAGCTGCACCACCTGCTCCTGGGAATCCTGGCATACCACCTGGAGCACCTCCAGCTCCTTGGTACAATTTCGTAATAATAGGATTACACAAATTCTCCAACTCCTTCTGTTTATGTTCATACTCTTCTTTTTCTGCGAGCTGATTAGCATCTAACCAAGCAATAACATCATTACATTTCTCCATAACGCTTTGTCTTTCAGAATCGGTGATTTTATCTTTGATTTTCTCATCCTCCATGGTACTCTTAATGTTGAAACAGTAAGACTCAAGAGCATTCTTTGCAGCAATTGTGCCTTTCTGTTTCTCATCTTCACTTCGATATTTTTCAGCATCGTTAACCATTCTTTCGATATCTTCTTTACTAAGTCTTCCTTTATCGTTGGTAATTGTAATTTTGTTTTCTTTGTTAGTACTCTTTTCAACAGCAGTCACATTCAAAATACCGTTTGCATCAATATCAAAAGTGACTTCAATTTGAGGTACACCTCTTGGTGCTGGAGGAATTCCAGTCAATTCGAATTTACCCAAAAGATTGTTATCTTTAGTCATGGCACGTTCACCTTCATAGACTTGAATAAGTACACCAGGTTGGTTATCAGAATAAGTAGTGAAGGTTTGTGTTTGTTTTGTTGGAATTGTTGTGTTACGTTTAATAAGTGCAGTCATCACACCTCCAGCAGTTTCAATACCCAAAGATAATGGAGTAACATCAAGCAATAACAAATCTTGTACTTCTTCAGATTTATCCCCGTGTAAAATAGCAGCTTGGACTGCAGCTCCATAAGCTACAGCTTCATCAGGATTAATTGATTTGTTTAATTCTTTGCCATTGAAAAAGTCCTGAAGGAGTTTCTGGACTTTCGGGATACGTGTTGATCCACCAACAAGAACAATATCATGAATTTGTGATTTGTCCATTTTGGCATCACGAATTGACTTCTCCACTGGTTCCATTGTTGATCTGAAGAGATCAGCATTGAGTTCTTCAAATCTAGCACGAGTAATAGAAGTGTAAAAATCAATTCCTTCAAAAAGTGAATCAATTTCAATGCTGGCTTGAGTTGATGAAGAAAGAGTACGTTTTGCTCTTTCGCATGATGTACGCAATCGACGCAATGCACGCTTGTTTGACGTCAAATCTTTCTTGTATTTACGTTTAAATTCTTGAACAAAATGATTAACCATTCTGTTATCAAAGTCTTCACCACCTAAGTGAGTATCACCAGCTGTTGATTTGACTTCAAAGATACCATCTTCAATTGTTAGGATTGATACATCAAAAGTACCACCACCCAAATCAAAAATAAGAACATTACGTTCTCCTGTACCCTTCTTATCTAAACCATAAGCAATAGCAGCAGCTGTTGGTTCGTTGATAATACGTAAAACATTTAATCCAGCAATAGTTCCAGCATCTTTAGTTGCCTGCCTTTGTGAATCATTAAAATACGCAGGTACTGTAATAACAGCATTGGTGACAGTCTTGCCCAAATACGCTTCAGCAGTTTCCTTCATTTTTGTAAGAACCATAGAACTGACTTCTTCAGGATAGAAAGATTTTGATTCTCCTTTATACTCGACTTTGATCCTAGGTTTGCCACCATCATTGACAACCTCAAAAGGCCAGTGTTTCATATCAGCTTGAATAGCAGGATCATCAAAACGACGCCCAATAAGACGTTTGGCATCTGCATTAAAAAAAAAAAACAATCAAGAAAAAATTCAAGATAATTACAAAATTATAAAAGAATGAAAGTTTCAGTTTGTTAAATAATCACAAAACTAGCTCATAAACTCCAGTCTGGCATGACTTTTAATCTCATCATTTGAATTTGGCGCGCGAAAATTCGAAACAGCCATCTTGAATTGTATCACGAAAAATTAGCAACAAGTTCCAATTAATTAAATAATAACAAAATTAGCCAATGAACAGCAATCTAGCAAGATTACAAATATTATCGTTCAAATTTGACGCAAAATATTATAACTGTCGTCTTGAATTACAGGAACCTGTACTTGTAAGGTCACATTTTCTGCATACCTAAGACAGTGTAATTAGAAAAAATTGAAAACAAGCAAAATTTCGAACTTCAGCTGATTAAATAACCTCAAAACTAGCTAATAAACTCGAATTTAGTACGACTTTTAATATTATGATTCAAATTTGGCGCGATATAACTTGTGACGGCCATTTTGAATTACGAGAAATTGGTACTGCAAAGGTCGCGTTTTTCTCTATTTTTAAAAACTGTAATAATTAATTACGAAAAATTAGATGCAATCGTAATTTCAAGCTTTAGTTAATTAAGCTCTAAAAGCGGTATTTAATAACACAATTCAAATCTTAGGCGACAAACCCATGACGCCATCTTCAATTACAGGAACCTGTAGTTTCAGGGTCGCGTTTTTTTGCATTTCCTGAAACCCTGTTTATATAACCTACAAAATTGCAATTGGAATATTTAACAAAATCAAATTTTTTGAACTTCAGTTATTTAAATAATCAAAGATTGGCTGAAAAACCCGTCATTAATCTTATTGTTGAAAAATGTGGCGCCATCTTGAATTACAGGAACCTGTACTGTCAAGGTCTCGTTTTTGTTGCTAAGGGGGCTATAAGGGGCTTGTGCTTACCAAAAATTGTGTTATTGGGGTTCATTGCGACCTGGTTCTTGGCGGCGTCTCCAATAAGACGCTCCGTGTCGGTGAAGGCGACATACGAGGGTGTGGTCCTGTTTCCTTGATCATTAGCGATGATTTCGACTTTTCCGTGTTGGAAGACCCCCACACAGGAGTAGGTGGTCCCTAAATCGATACCCACTGCAGGTGCTTTAGCGGCCATCTGAAAATTTCGATTTTAGTTTGAAATAATTGCGGAAATTTTTGACACTGACTGCAGAAAATTAGAGAAGTGTCTAGATTTGACTTACTTTTAACTGTTGTCTGGTTTTTCAAAAATTGGAAATTCGTTAAATGCGTGTTATCACTTCAAGCAACAGAAATGGAATAGGAGGAAATTGAAAATGGCTGGCTTTATACGGGGTCAATGATGCTTCTAGAAGATTCCACAGACTAGCCAATCACAAACCAGAATTTAAGTAACTGCTCGATTCTGATTGGCTGAGAGGTTTTGCTCTAGAACCTTCCGGTAATGAAACACGACTTTCTTATCGATTTTTTTGAAAAAAATACAAACGGATTTTGCAAATCACAAATTCCGGACTTATTTTTATAATTTTCCCGATAATTCCTCATGAATTACACAATTAATATTTCGGTAGTTCAAGAAGACACTTGGCGCCAATTGGTCCGTTATTTCGGCGCCAAAACAAAAGAATTTGAATTTGTCACTCAAAAAAAACCTTTTTTGAAATCACTTTCGCAAAAAAACTAGTCAGAGATGAAAAAATAACAAATTTTTCATCATCTGTAATCTCTGGAAAGGCGTCAATGATTTTTTAAGGTTGTTGGCATACACGTGGTCGGATTCAAGGTTATGCCAGCCATTACCCGGAAAAATTCGTTTTTTAACGAAAATCATTGTATTTCGGCTTAAATTTAATAAAACTACGTGTTTTTAATGTAAAAAATTAAAATACATCAATTTGAGTTAATTTAAGCCTCACTTTGAGAAAAAAAGTCCATGATGACGTCATCGATTTAGTACAATATTGCTGGAAAAATGGTTGATTCATGCTCTCAATGATAATTTTAATTTCGCAATTAGGTATTAATTATCAGATAACGCAAATTAATTTCTTTTTATCACAATTTCAAAGTATTCAAATTTTTTTTTGTTTTGTTTTTGTCTTTACTTCACATGACCTTTAAATTTTTTTCTTATAAAGCCATATAAGTCAAGTTTCCGTTTCCGGTTCGCCATTTTGTGACCTTTATTGCCATAATATTTTTTTTACCGTTATTTACATCGTTTTTTACATTTATTTTTTCATTCACAAGTACACATAACTCAACAATTGTTATCAAAATTTTAACAATAAATAAAACCTATCCTAAAACGTCGAAAAGTACGTCTGGTAGACCAGTCCAAGAGAAGTTGTGGCAAAATACACAAAACAGCACCACCAAGTTGAAAAACCAAAAATGCCACGAAAAACTTCAGCCGAAAAAACCTGAAAAAAGTTTTTCAGAAATTTATTAATTTTCTTAATAATTTACCGATTTTAAATTCTCTAAAGCAATATGAAATTCAGCAGCTGATTGCGCAATTGAATCATTGGATGTTTCAAACGGATCTATTGTTTTTGAGGGATTCACCGGACATTCATTTGTTGGTTCTCTAAATAAACCACTCCAACTAAATTCACCTAAAGTTTTGTACATAAATGATAAAATCAGGCACATTATTATTGGGGTAACGTATTGCAGGGTTACCACACACAAATAATAAAAAACTGCCGCTATCTACAACAAAAAAAAATTATTTATTTAAGTGAGTTTCTTAAAGGGGGGGTATTTTATTACTTTTTTCTGAAATTCTTTATTTGTTATCCTTCCAGCCTCTTTTTTTTGTTCTTGTGTTCTATTATATGCCATATCTAAATAAGCTTGTAAATACCAAGGCATTAGTACCAACTTAATAAAAACAGTAAAAACAATTGCAATTATACGAAGTGTTTCAAAAGCGTGATTAGTTAACCTGAAAAAAACCCGGTTTTTTTTGTTATAATTTAAATCAAAAAAATTGTTTTACAATGGTTGTGTCATTCCAGAAAAAATTCGGACAGTCAGATAAGCCCTAGCTACTGGTTTTATCCAAAAAACAACCAAAACAAAAGGCATTGCAAAACTAATATTTAACAAAATTTGAATCAGTTTTTGTTCCCTGAAATATCTGAAACAAAATTACGTAATCACAAAAAATAATAATAAATTTACTTGAGTAAATCCCAATGCATTTTTGCAATTCTCAGTCCCGGAAAAGTGAAAAGAGCACCTAGTATACCACACCAAAGGGCCATAAAAAATTTCAAAACGATTTTAGAAGCCGGTCCACTAGAAAAAATTAAGAATTTTAAATTTCCCGCCAAAATTACTTACGATGAATTTAAGCCCTGTCGACTCAAAAATGCAGACGCACTTTTATTAAAGCTGTTATAAGCGTCTTCTAAACCTAATTCAAGAGTATTTTCATCAACAATTAAAATCATCATTGAGATCAGAAGATAGGTGAATCCCATAACAATACAAGTTGAGCGTTCACCAACTGATTCTTCCCCTTTAAAATACTGAACAGTGAGTGATAACAGCAATTTTCTAAGCTTCTGTTAAAGAAAATTCACAGAGGTTTTTTTTGAGACACCCTGTATACAATTTTGAGTGCTAGAGATGCGTAGGTTGATTCAGAATTGAATTTCTAAGATAAAAATTGATTGAATTAAATTAAATATTTGTTCTTGAAGGTTTCTTGTGTTAGAAAAATCGATTAACTCCTGATTTAAACATTTTTTTTATCAAAATCGATTTTGAAAAAACACTGAAGGCCCCATCTCTAATTTTTTTGACATTTTTTTTTTTGAAATAGTAATTGCAAATTGTGTTTTTTTTGCAAAAACAGTGCTGAAAAATTGTTTTTTAGTGTGATTCAAGTCTTTTTAGTGAAGGATACATTGAGAACAGCAAGACTAGGGTACACCACATCATACTGAGGTTGACCTCATCCTTGAGCGGAAACCAAACTTGGTAGACCTAAAACTCGTAAATAAACAGAAAGCCACTGATACAGCCCCCCAAACCTCCGTTATAACATAAACAATGATTGCATACACAGTAAAATCAACAAGCCACTGATACTCTGTATAATATCTCAGATGTATAACATCCAGTCTTGAGACTTTGGCAGTTTCTAATTGCACATCTAAATTCCTCGGTACGTGAAACGTCTCGACACTCCTTCCATTCGTGCCCCCTTTTTTGCCTTTTCTGTCTTTCGGGATACTCGCGAGCTGCCTCAATTCAGAATCAGTGGGGTACAGGTACCGCACCAGTCCTGTGGAGCACAACAACCACCTCGCGAACGAAAAGTGGGGCCCCAATTTCTGGATAACGCTGATCATCACGAGGGTTACAACTAACTGGGCCCCAAGGAGTGCCTGAAATTTCTCTTTTAAAATTATTAATCTGGGGGCTTGGAGAGACTCACCATTTTGCGTAAAACCACACTTTTCTGAAATTTCTGGTCTAGATCATTGTTTTTATTAATAGAAAGCTTGGCGAAATGTGGCCGAAATAGCTGACCTAACCTATAAATGGTCGCGTATTTTTAGACTAGTTTTTATGTAAGAATTGACGGAAATTAATCACGAAACGGAAAAAACGAACAGAAAACGCGGAATTTTCACGAAATTTGCAGTAATTCACATTCCAGTGGTGATATTTATTAGGTGTAATTTAATTTAATTAAGGTAATTTCGGGGAATTAATTTAAATTTAAGCGCTTCACTTGAATTAATTCGGTGGATTTTTAAAGAGATATCAAGTACATGTGACTCTTGTAATCAATTTTTTCATTTTAAGACTGGTTATCAAATTTGTCAAATTTTGAGGTTAGGTTTGTCAAAATGAGTCTCAAAGCTATTAAATACGAAAATAACAATTTAGAAATATTAGATCAGTTATTATTACCAGCACAATCTAAATATATTCAAGTTAAAGGAGTAGAAGATGGGTGGAGAGTCATTAATAAAATGCAGGTGAGATTTTGAGGTTAGGTATCAGAAAATTTTTAAATGGGTTATAGGTTCGTGGGGCTCCTGCTATTGCAATTGTGGGTTGTTTAAGTCTTGCAGTTGAACTTCAAAATGAAAATTTCCAATCAAAAAAACAACTTCGGCAAGATATTGAAGGAAAATTAAATTATTTAGTTTCATCAAGACCTACAGCTGTTAATATGAAAATAGCAGCAGATGAATTAATTACTTTAGCAAATAAATTATCTGAAAATGAATCTACAGAAGTACAATCAATGAAAACAAGGTAATTTCTCACTCAAAAAAGACTTTTTTATCTCAAATTTTTTTCTTGTAGTTTTATTAAAACAATTGAAGCAATGTTAGAAAAAGATATCGGTGATAACAAATCAATTGGTAATTTTGGTGCTCAAGAAATCCTGTCTGGTGTGTCAGGAGACAGTCTTGTCCGAATTCTCACCCATTGCAACACCGGCTCTTTAGCAACAGCCGGTTATGGCACAGCTCTTGGGGTAATCAGACGTCTCCACGAGCTTAAACGCCTTGAGCACGTCTACTGCACCGAGACACGTCCCTACAATCAAGGAGCTCGTCTCACAGCCTACGAGTTAGTCCACGATAAAATTCCCGCCACATTGATCGTCGACAGTATGGTGGCAGCCCTGATGAAGCATCGGAATATATCGGCCGTTGTTGTCGGTGCAGATCGGGTGGCTTCAAACGGCGACACTGCCAACAAAATCGGGACTTACCAGATTGCCGTCTTGGCGAAATACCACGGAGTTCCGTTTTATGTCGCAGCCCCTTTTACTTCAATTGATATGAAGGTAGTGAGTGGGGATCATATTGTTATTGAGGAACGGCCTGATCACGAAATGACGCACGTTGGGGAACATAGAATTGCGGCTAAAGGGATTAGTTGCTGGAATCCGGCGTTTGATGTCACTCCTGCTTCGCTTATTGCTGGGATTATTACCGAAAAAGGGGTTTTTCGGCCACAGGAGCTTGTTAAACAGTTTGGACAGGATACCTGAGAGATTGGGGGACAGCATGTAGTTTTTTCAGTGCATTTGATCCAGAGGATTAGGACAAAAAGTGATATTTTTTATGGGCTTTTCCAAATTTTCAGCACAAATTTTACATTAGAAATACTTCCATTTTTTAATTATTGGTGATGAAATTGTGCCATGTAGTGCTTTGGCTCGTTATTTTTTAAATAAAAATGTCTTAATTAATTTTTTGGGCTCTTGATACCTACAAATCGTTACGCCACTGGAAATAATGTCAAGGTCAGAGATGTCATCTGTCAAACAAAGTTAACCTTAAAATAAATAAAAAACATTTTTTTAAACTAATTTTATATATCTAATACGATTATTTAATGTTTTTCTGAGATAACAGAGTAAGTATTATTTTAAATTTACTAAAAATTGAGGCTTACCTACATGGCCACATGCAAAAGTCCAAGCAAAGAAACTGGTAACAGAAAGTGAGGTTAGGTTAAAGTAAAATTTCATTTTTTGCAATTTTTGTGCAAAAGGTTTGTTTAGTAACATTATTAACTTTGAAATTGTTGAAAAATGAGTAGAAAAAATGTAAATAGGCACAAAAATATCAAATTTGTTAATTTCAAAAAATTACTGTATTGTTGGTTGCATAACCTTTTTTTAATTTTAAATATATATAGTAAGAGTTTGTTGTTACAAAATATATGTTTTTAATAACACTAAATAAATAATTATCAACTTTAAAAATGTATATGTAGCTGAAAAAACAAAGTTCTATTTCCTCGTTTTAAAAAGGTGTAAAATTGGTTGCATAATCACTTTTTTTGCAAATTTTATAACGGGTATTACTTTAAATTTTCTGTTCGATTCGGTCGTAGATATAATTCTAGAAAAAATTGATGAAGATACAAGAATTGAATTTACTATAATAAAATCAGCAAAGCGTCTCTGGGGCCTGATCTATTAGGAGTGAAAATAGCAATATAAAAATAATTATTTTTTAAGAATTTATTTAATACGAAAACAAAACAATTGCAGAATTTAAATACTTGACAATAACTTAAACAACTGAACCCTACAAATACCATCTTTCACTCTCACTTCGTCCTTATCCCACTCTAATAAATTATTGACTTGAGATCTCTAAAATAATTAAATATTCCCTGCCCCAGCCGAATAAAAAAAACTGGTCGGTCCAAACGCAACCGGTGTTTTCGGACTGGCACAAGCATAAATAAAATCATCAGACTGTATTTGAGTCCGATTCATATTAGGTTCCGACGCTGACCGATTAATTTTCGGATGATTCCTTAACAACCCTTCAAGAGAGGCATGTATCTGACGAAACAGAGGCCTCTCATCTCTATTAAACTTAATACAGTCTTCTGTAAGTCTTCGTAAAGCCTTCGGTGTATCTGATCTAAGCCTAGTCAAGTCAGGTTTAAGTGATCCACGACCTACCATAAACAAAATCTGATCTTTGTTATTAATTTGGGAATAGGGCAATTGCATTGCGAGCATTTCAAACATGACAATACCAAAAGCATAAACATCCGATTGGAAACTATAAGGATTATCTTCTTGCATTCGGATTACTTCGGGCGCCATCCATAGAATTGAACCAGTCGGTTGGTGGAATTGTTTTGATCCAGACCATCGTGTTTTGGCTGTAGCCAATCCGAAATCACCGATTTTAACAGTAAGATCATCATGAAGGAAAATATTGTTTGATTTTAAATCTCTGTGAATGATATTTTTAGCATGAAGATAATCCATTCCTTGTGCTGTTTGTCTTCCGATTTCAATTAAAGTAAACAAGGCAAATTTCGTTTCAAGAACATGTAGATGTTTATATAAGCTTGAACTTTCACACCATTGGGTCACAATTGCCAACTGTGGCTTACTAACACACCCCATGAATAACAAAATATTCACATGCCTTGTTTTCCGAAGCACAGCCACTTCGTTTTTAAACGCTTGCAGTTGTGCAAGTGTCGGTATTTTAACATTCAGTGTTTTAACAGCTACAGGTCCATGCCAATGTGCCTTATACACCGTCCCAAAAGACCCCGATCCAACCCGCGAACCAACAAGAATCTCATCAGCTGGGATTTCCCAGTCTTCGATACTCTCTCGTGGCGCTAGCAGCGGTTTGCTTTCATCAGCGGATCGGGCACGGGGGCGGCGCGGCTGTAAAGAGCCAGTAGGCGAGGCTTGGGTGCTGTGATAATGAGGGAGGCAATCAGAATCGTTGATTCCAGTTGCACGACTTAGAGATAAAGATTTGGGACAGTCGTCACTGGAGCCTTTTACGTTATTGAGGCATACATTTGGGGCTGAACTGGAACGGTCATGGTGGCCGAGAGTACCGGGATGACGAGGCTGACGAGGAAGGCCAAGACCGGCTTGACCTGGGTGGAGAATACCGGCACTGAAGTCGGGGGAACGGGCGAGGAGGGCCCGGTAGTAAGCGTCCGTCATACGAACCTAGAAAAAAAAAAGAAATGTTTTTAAACAGATTTTAAAACATTTCTAGCAAAAATTGATTGATTATCTAAGATTATTACAGTGTAATAAGGACAAGAAAGTGTTCTATGAAAGAAAAAAAAAAATTAGACCTTATAAAACCCATTTTTATATTAAATATTTTAGTCTAATTTATGACTTGATTTAAGTTGGATTTAAGTAATAAAATAACAAATTTATTTTTCTAGTCTCCACAATAGTCGTGTGCCTTTTTTATGACAAACACCATAAATTATAAGAAAGAGAGTGCTTCAATATCAAAATGTTAATTAAAACAATCATTGATGCATTGAGTAGTAGAAGCTGCTCCAACTCTAAATAAATTAAAAACTTGTTCTACTTTCTTATTGCACAATTTTCGCTGTTAATTAGTAAAATTTTAATGAACTAATTTTATCCAGAAGAGTCTTTCTCATTTTTACCCCGTTATATGTAACTACATTATTATTTTTTTTAATAAATATTGATTTATATTTTAAAATTATTATTTTTGGTTGTTGACATTTTACAAATCGTAAATTATAATTTTCTCTATTTCCACCAACGTTATTTTAATTATTTTGCAAATGTGTTATTCGTAAACAAACTGGATCGTTGAATTCACAGCAATTTGCAGTAATTAGTCAACCGACACCTATGCGCTCGCTTTATTTATGCCCAAATAAACACGACTAGAATATCTTACTGTCTTTTCAAATTCTGTTTACTGCTTTTAATCTAAAAATAACGTATTAAAAAACTCGCTTTTGCTGTTGTAATTGTTTTACTGATAATTCTGTGTCTTAAAACCAACCAGTTCGAAAAGAAAAAAGTCTTAAAAGACGTAAGTAATCGTGCTGAAACATTTTTGTTGACACTAGACAAGATTATTTATAAGAAAATTCCAATAATTTTTTTGTTGTTGGAGGCAATTTGCTTTGTGTAAGATTCATTGAATAAATTGATGTTCACGAACCTGAGTTTCATTGAAATTGGTAATAATTATTGGCCAAATCTAAAGGATTAACTAAAATATCAAAGCTTTTTTAATTGGGAGCAATTTGCTTATTGGGTAAATTGATGCTAATCAGTTCAAGAACTATTTTTGCCGCTTCTCTGTATATTATAAAAAATGATTACAAAATGTTAATAATCAATCAAAAAAATAAGGCTCCAAAATTCTTTCAAGAACTTTAAAAAATAATTTTCATAATTAGAAGCGCCCTTTCTACACTTAACACTCTTTCTACAAATTTTTTTCTACATCCAGCTCGAAGGAGCATAAAGTGTTTTTTTTTTAATTCAAGTTGTCAAAGTCAATACTTATTACACAGAAAATCACAATAAAAAACTGAATGTTGAGCTATAAAGTGAGATGTCGCCAGAGGCGACATTCTAAAAAAATGTTCTAGAATATTTATAGAAAAAAAACTGTTGTAACTCGTCTTATTTTGACTCTAATAAGAATTTGAGACGGCTTTTACAGAAATAATGTTTTTTTTAAATTGGCGCCTACGGCTCCTAAATTTTATTATAAGACAAAGATAAAAAGAAGAAACTGGTAAAAAATATAACAAAAAAAAAGAAACTTACTGTAATACAAGATTTATGAAGAAAAGAAAGAAAAAGTAGAGAAGAATGAAGTAATAATAAAAGATTCAATAACTTGAAGAAAAACAAATTTTATTGTTTAACGTAAAACTTTTTTCATTTAGTTCAGCGGTTTTCCGCTAGTGTCGCTCTTTTAATTTAATAGGGGCCAATAATTATGATTTAATAAGGGGCTAAAAAAATTGAAAACTTTTATTGTTTTTGTTTCTTTGATTGTTTCTTGTGTCATTCCAATACAGAATTAAAATACAATTGAAATTCTGTATTTGGTGTTGTTTATTAACGATGTAAATAATACACATAATAATAATAAAGTACAATATAATATAAAAAAAATTAAATAAATCAAATAATAAATAAATTAGTAAAAAATAAAATATAATGAATAAAATAAACAAAAATTAGTAAACATTAAAAATTTTAATTGTTTTTTGGAATTTTTTTAAATAATTTTTTGTTACTTTTTCAAATTTTTTTGTTTTTTAAAGTATTTCTTGCTGTTTCTGTGCATATTTTATAACAAAAAATCCAGATAGTACTTAAATTAATAAAAAAAATTACTTATAATAACAAAAAATAAAGAAAAATTAACAAAAATATATTTTTTGATTATTTTTTTGGTAATCTTTCAATATTTTTGTTTTGTAAGTTTTTGGTAATTTTTTATAACCCGTAAGTCATTTTTTTCCGCTTCTCTCTAGATTATAAAAAATGTTTCCGAAATGTCAATAACAAATGAAAAAACTGTCGCCTGCGGCTCAAAAATTCTATTAAAACATTAAAATAAAATTTGTTTCGAGGGTGTATCTTGGTATTTAGGACGAAAAAAAATTTTTTTTAAGAAAATGCCAACGTTTCGAACAAGTGGAGTGGTTTAGACTCCTGTTGTCTTCTTCAGGGCTAATTCCTAATTTAAAACAACAAAATATGTAAAAGTTAAAATTTTTTGTCGCTTATTTCCCATTGCAAGACAGACATGAACCAAGACAACGATTAAAATAAAATCTTAGTACTCGGAATCGCCATTTTTATACTCAATTTTTCTGTTGACTTTTCTCTACATTCAGCTTGAAGGACCATAAAGTTTAAATAACTTTTAAAAATGTCGAAATTTTAAACTATGTTTTTAAATGCTTCGGGGTATGTACCACAGTCATTTTCATTTGTCACATTTGTTCTCAACTCTATTTTATTATCAACATAACATAAACATTCTTTTGGTTTTGGCATTGCTACGTACACAATGATAGGAGAGTACAGGACAAAATCAATCTCACAACATATGAAATAGAACAGAATATGTCGGTATGACGTCACGTCAACATTTTTCACACTTTGGTCTGTAATATTTCCAAAACGGCAAATAGCACGTATTTGCCTTTTAGAAATTTGTTCTTAGAATTTTTTTACCATTTTTATTTTTTGGTATACAACCCTTTTTTTAAGTTTGAAAAATGAATTTGGTTATTATTATTTTCTTTGACTAACTAGCTCTTTGAAATTAGGATTAGCATGTTGGCTTTGCTATCGCGGGCCGGGTTAGTGGTGCTACCAGACCGGTGTTGGCCCGCGGGCCGTTGTTTGAAGACGCTTGGTCTAGAGGATTCTAACTGGCAACACTGCGATACACCAGTTAGTTCGGCTGTTTTCCGCTAGTGTCGCTCTCTTAATTCGATAGGAGCTAATAATTTTGATTTAATAAGGGTTCAAAGTGTGTACTTTTTTCTTGTTTAAGTTTCTTGTAACATTCCAATGGAGAATTAAAATACAATGGAAATTCTGTATTTGGTGTTGTTTAGGTGTGTATGTTATACTTACTTGGTGACATAACGGCGGTACCCCCCCAGCACATCTTTGATGGAACTTGTACCCGCAAGTCCTACAATAAAACCCTTGAAATAAAAGTCTCCTGCAGCATTCACAGAACACCAAAGAGAAATAAGTCTTCCTAACAAAATTATGTGAAATACTCGTCGGTATTGGAAACTTATCAAGAATCTTAACTGTAATCTCTTCACAATTCAACGTACTAATATCCGTGTCCCAATTAACAATCTGATTAGAATCCCCGAGATAAACACAGCACATTTCACATATAAGGTTACGTAGTTTCATTGCTTTGGCTAAGGCGTCTCGCAGCGTGAGCCCCTCGCGGACTTGCACGCTGGTCCGTTGCTGGTTGGGTAAATGAGCTCTCAAGAAGCGGGGTCTAACGCGTGCCACCACCTCGGGCTCCTCCAGTTCCTGGGGGCTCTCGCGTCCGTTGCTTAGCTGCTCCATGAGGCGGCGCTCCTGCAGCTCCAGTTCGTGCAGCTTGCATGTCAGGTCCTCGTATTCGATCAGGTAGATAGCTGGCGGGTGCTGGAAGTCGCCGAATTTCGCGTTTAAAGCGTCGATATTCGCCCGCGTCAGGTTAATAACGTTCTCCATGTTCTTGAGTTGCTGCTGGATGTCCATGTCTTCGCTGCCGCTGTCGGTTGACATTGTGTCCATAATGAATGGATTAACTGCATCAGAACGGGGAAATGCACTCCCATACGAACGCGGACAGATGGAATTTATAACTTTATCAATATCGCGCAAAACTGCCATTGCACAAGCCCATTTTCGTGGTTGTCATCTCGTTTATTTTGGCATTTTTGACAAGGAGAAACGACAGATGCGTTATGTTGGCACTAATGACATTTTATAGCGATGGTGGCGACAATTTACAGGAAACTGTAAAACAAAATTGATTTTTTACATTTTTAATAATATTTGATAACTTTTATCACGTTTTAACGTTAACACAACATTTTTTAAACAAAATTACAACTTACCAACACTATATTACAATTTATAACAAAACTATAGCTGTTCCATAAAATTAGTTTTGTTAAGTTGGCTAAACATTCTGTGTGAAAAACAAGTAAAAAAATCGAATTTTCCAGTTTTTCAACAATTTTTGGTCTTAATTGGCTTCTGGTAAAAACCAATTTTTGTGACATTTCCAAAGTTGGTAATAACAAACTCACAGACGTAAAAAAAATAAATAGTTTTATAATACTAAAATTTAAAATAATTAAAATTTTTTGTTTAAAATGTTGTTTTAGCACGTGTTTATTATTTAGTAACAAAAAATATGCAGGAAAATTAATAAAAACAGAATTTACCTTTTTTTTTCAAAGCTTGTTATGAAACTTATAGACCTACAAAAAATAGATATCGCTCTAAATAGGGAGTGACTATTTAAAACTGTGTTTCTTCTTAAAATTCACAAACACTTTTGTTTTATTTATTTAATAATTAATAAAATAAAACATAATCGTTTCAAACATTCTAGAACATTCTATGGAGCTATAGCAAAACAGTTTCATATTTACTAATAAATCGGCGTTTTTTAAAATTTCTAAAAAACATTTGCGTTACTCTAAACGTTCTAGAATATTCTAGATGATTCTTTTGTATCGCACTATCAAATTTTCTTTTTCAGAACATTCTAGAATGTTTTTATGTAATAAAGTATCAATTTTAGAACAATCTAGATTTTTTAAACACTGGTTTCAAATATTCTAGAACATTCTATGAAGCGATAACAAAAAAGTTTCGTATTTTCTAATAAATCGAAGTTTTCTTTTCAAATTTTTTTATATTTGCGTTATTTTAAATATTTTAGATCATTCTAGAATATCGCACCATCAAATTTACGTTACATTGAACATTTTAGAATGGTCTAAAATAATATTCTAGATAACAAACTATAGATTCTAGAATAATTTAGATTCGCTTTTACATAAAATAGTTTTAATCATTCTAGAACATTCTATGGAGCTATAACAAAACAGTTTTATATTTACTAGTAAATTAAGTTTTCTCAAATTTTTTAAATATATTTGCGTTATTCTAAATATTCTAGAACATTCTAGAATATTGTGTATCGCACTATCAAATTTACGTTACCTTGAACAGTCTAGAATGTTCTAGAATAATATTCTAGATAATATCGGTTTTAGAACATTTTAGTCTCTCTTTTACATGAAATGGTTTCAAACATTCTAGAACATTCTATAGAGCTAGAACGAAACAGTGTTATATTTACTAATAAATAGAGTTTTCTTTAATTTTCTAAAATATATTTGCGTTACTCTAAAATTTCTAGAATGTTCTAGATTATTCTTTTGTATCGCGCTATTTAATTTACGTTATTATGAACATTCTAGAATGTTTTTATGTAATAAACTAGCGATTCCAAAACAATCTAGATTTGGTTGAATTATTTTACATAATGGTTTCAAACATTCTAGCACATTCTATGGGGCTATAGCAAAACAGTTTTATATTTATTAATAAATCAAAGTTTTTCAAATTTTTTAAATATATTTGCGTTTTTCTAAGCATTCTAGAATATTCTAGATTATTTTTTTGTACCGCACTATCGAATTTACATAATCTTGAACATTCTAAATTATATTTATGTAATAAACTATCGGTTTCAGAACAATCTAGATTTTCTTGGTTTATTTTACATAGGAGTTTTAAACATTCTAGAACATTCTATACAGCTATAACAAAACAGTTTTATATTTACTAATAAATAGAAGTTTCTCAAATTTTATAAAATATATTTGCATTATTCTAAACATTCTAGAATATTTTTATGTAACAAACTGCCGATTTTTTAACAATTTAGATTTTTTAAAATTATTTTACATAATGGTTTCAAACATTCTAGAATCTTCTATGGAGCTATGAGAAAATAATTTCATATTTGCTAATAAAACGAGTTTTCTTAAATTTTCTAAAATATATTTGCGTTATTATAAATATTCTAGAACTTTCTGTAATAGTATGTATTATTGCAATATCAAATTTACGTTACCTTAGACATTCTAGAATGTTCTAGAATAATATTCTAAATAATAAACTATCGATTCTAGAACAATTTAGATTTTCTTTCTCATAAAATGGGAAACATTCTAGAACATTCTATAATAGTATCTATTATCGCAATATCAAATTTACGTTACCTTGGACATTCTAGAATGCTCTAGAATAAAATTCTAGATAACAAACTATCGATTCTAGTACAATTTAAATTAAAGATTTCTTTTCGCATAAAATGGTTTTAAACATTCTATGAAACTACAACAAAACAGTTTCATATTTACTAGACAATCGAGTTTTCTTAAATTTTCTAGAATATATTTGAGTTATTATAAATATTCTAGAACATTCTATAATAGTGTGTATTATCGCAATATCAAATTTACATTTCCTTGGACATTCTAGAATGTTCTAGAATAATATTCTAAATAACAAACTATCGATTCTAAAACAATTTAGACTTTCTTTCAGATAAAATGGTTTTAAACATTCTATAGATTTACCAATAAATCGAGTTTTGTGAATTTTCTAAAATATATTTGCGTTATTCTCAATATTCTAGAACATTCTAGAAGAGTGTGTATCGCACTATTAAATTTACGTTACCTTGAACATTCTAGAATTTTCTAGAATAATATTCTAGATAACAAACTATCAATTCTAGAACAATTTGAACTATCTTTTACATAAAATCGTTTTAAACATTCTAGAACAATCTATAGAGCTATATAAATCAGTTTCATATTCACTAATAAATTGAGTTTTTTTAAATTTTCTAAAATATATTTGCGTGATTATAAATATTCTAGAACATTTCAGAATGTTCTAGAATAAAATTCTAGATAACAAACTATCGATTCTAGAACAATTTGGATTTTTTTTACCTAAAATGGTTTTAAACATTCTTGAACATTCTATGGAGCTATAACAAAACAGTTTTATATTTACTAGTAAATTAAGTTTTTTCAAATTTTCTAAAGTATATTTTCGTTATTCTGAATATTCTTAAACATTCTAGAATAGTATGTATCGCACTATCAAATTTACGTTATATTGAACATTCTATAATGGTCTAGAATATCATTCTAGATAACAATCTATCGATTTTAGAACAATTTAGCCTCGCTTTTACATAAAATAGTTTTAAACATTCTAGAACATTCTATCGAGCTATATAAATCAGTTTCATATTTACTAATAAATCGAGTTTTGTAAATTTTCTAAAATATATTTGCGTTATTCTGAATATTCTAGAACATTCTATAATAGTGTGTATTATCGCAATACCAAATTTACATTACCTTGGACATTCTAGAATTTTCTAGAATAATATTCTAGATAACAAACTATCAATTCCAGAACAATCTAGTTTTTTTTTGGTTTATTTAACATAATAGTTTTAAACATTCTAGAACATTTTATGCAGCGATAAATAGACGCTGAATGTACTTGCGTCATTTTAAATATTCTAGAACATTCTAGGATACGATACCAAAATTACGTTATTTTTAACATTCTAGTATACTATAGAATAACAAACATTCGATTTTAGAACAATTTACACTGTTTAATTTAATTCACATAGAATGTTTTTAAACATTCTAGAACACTCACATAGAGCTACAGCAAAACAGTTTTACATTTACTAAATCGTCAAAGTTTCTCAAATATTCTAAAATATATTTGCGGTATTCTAAACATTCTAGATGAATATTCTAGATTTTTTTTAGGATTATTATTTTTATTAGGTTGTTGTGAAACACACAGATCTACAAAAATAGATATCTTCTTAAATACCGGGTGATTATTTAAAACTGTGTTTTTTTATAATTCTCAGAAATTTAAGTAATGCACCAGACTTTTTGTTTTATTTATTTATATAATAATTAATAATATAAAATAAAATAATAGAATAAATTAGCACAACTTGTATTTGAGAGTTGGAAAAGTCTTCAATCTCAGCAGTTCCAACTCAGTTTGCAACATCAGAATTTCGTGATGATTATCCTGAACTTGTTGCACCATTTTCGACCTCAGTAACAGAGTTTTCATTCTGGAAAAACAAAAAAATGAAAGACGAACAAAATTTTTTGGATTTTCAAATACCTCGCATCAATCATTGCTCGTTCTTTCTCTTCAAGATGAACATCTTTCGCTAAATTAAATTCACAAACATCTACATTCAGTTCAGTTATTTTTTTTCCAGTTATTTTATCGTGAGCTTTAATTCCATTTATTTGTTTCTTCATTCGATTTACTTTATCTTTTCTGTCTTGAATTGTATTTTCGTATGATGCTTTTATCATATCTACTTCAGTTTCAAATGGAATTGTCTTTTCTTTATCTTTTGTTTTTAAATAAAACTGAATTTCTTTAGTTAACTAAAATGTTTTTTGATTTTATTTAGATTCAAATTTTGTTGCTTAAAACTTACCCTGACATTGTCTATATCAATAATTTTTTCCTGAAGATCTTGAATCAACATCTTTCGTCTTTTATGCTCCCATTCTAGGGCCAAAATTTTTCGTCTGAAATTCATTCCAAGCTCTAATGCCTTGATTTTCTTATCGCCAAAGTCCTAAAACAAAGTGTCTTAAACATTCTAGAATATTCTAGATAATTTTTTCTACTGCACTAACGAATTTACGTTATCCTGAACATTCTAGAATATTTTTATGTAACAAACTGATGATTCTAGAACAATCTAGATTTTTTAAAATTATTTTACATAATGGTTTCAAACATTCTAGAATCTTCTATGGAGCTATGAGAAAATACTTTCATATTTGCTAATAAATCGAGTTTTCTTAAATTTTCTAAAATATATTTGCGTTATTCTAAATTTTCTAGAACATTCTAGAATAGTGTGTATGGCGATATTAAATTTACGTTACTTTGAACATTCTAGAATTTTCTAGAATAATAATCTAGGTAACAAACTATCAATTCTAGAACAATTTAAATTAAAAAAATTTTTCACATGAAATGGTATTAAACGTTCTAGAACATTCTATTAAACTATAACAAAACAGTTTCATATTAACTAGAAAATCGAGTTTTCTTAAATTTTCTAGAATATATTTGCGTTATTATAAATATTCTAGAACATTATATAATAGTATGTATTATCGCACTATCAAATTTACGTTACCTTGGACGTTCTAGAATGTTCTAGAATAATATTCTAGATAACAAACTATCGATCGATTTTAGAACAATTTAGAATCTCTTTTACATAAAATGGTGTTAAATATTCTAGAACATTCTATAGAGCTATATAAATCAATTTCATATTTACTAAAACTTCGAGTTTTTTTGAATTTTCTAAAATATATTTGCGTTATTCTAGATATTTTACAAAATTTTAGAATAGTGTGTATTATCGTACTAGCAAATTTACGTTACCTTGAATATTCTAGAATGTTCTAGAATAATATTCTGGATAACAAAATATTGATTCTAGAACAATTGAAACGTCCTTTTACATAAAATGGTTTTAAACATCCTAGAACATTCTATGTTTCTATAAAAGTCAGAATCATATTTACTAAAAAATCGAGTTGCGTTACTATACTTGCGTTAGTCTTGGTCTAGACCTTTTACAACATTCTAGAATAGTGTGTATTATGGCACTATCAAATTTATGTAACCTTGAACATTCTAGAATGTTCCAGAATAATATTCTAGATAACAATCTATCGATTTTAGAACAATTTAGACTCGAGTTTTACATAAAATAGTTTTAAACATTCTAGAACATTTTATGGAATAATACTAAATGTATTTGCGTTATTCTAAGTATTCTAGAACATTCTAGAATAGTATGTATCGCAATATCGAATTTACGTTACCTTGAACATTCTAGATGTTCTTGTAGAACATAACATTCTAGATAACAAACTATCGATTTTAGAACAATTTAGACTCGCTTTTACATAAAATAGTTTTACACATTCTAGAACATTCTATAAAGCTATAACAAAACAGTTTTATATTTACTACTAATTGAGTCTTTTTAAGTTTTCTAAAATATATTTGCGTTATTTTAAATATTTTAGAACATTCTAGAATGGTGTGTATCGCACTATCAAATTTACGTTACCTTAAACATTCTAGAATGTTCCAGAATAATATTCTAGATAACAAACTATCGATTCTAAAACAATTTGTAATCTTTTTCACATAAAATGGTTTTAAACATTCTAGAACATTTTATGGAGCTATAATAAAACAGCTTTATATTTACTAGTAAATTAAGTTTTTTCAAATTTTCTAAAATATATTTGCGTTATTCTGAATATTCTAGAACATTCTAGAATAGTATGTATCGCACTATCAAATTTACGTTATATTGAACATTCTATAATGGTCTAGAATATCATTCTAGATAACAAACTACCGATTTTAGAACAATTTAGCCTCGCCTTTAACATAAAATGGTTTTAAACATTCTAGAACATTCTATAGATCTATATAAATCAGTTTCATATTTTCTAATAAATCGAGTTTTGTGAATTTTCTAAAATATATTTGCGTTATTCTCAATATTCTAGAACATTCTAGAATAGTGTGTATCGCACTATTAAATTTACGTTACCTTGAACATTCTAGAATTTTCTAGAATAATATTCTAGATAACAAACCATCAATTCTAGAACAATTTGAACTATCTTTTACATAAAATGGTTTTAAACATTCTTGAACATTCTATGGAGCTATAACAAAACAGTTTTATATTTACTAGTAAATTAAGTTTTTTCAAATTTTCTAAAATATATTTGCGTTATTCTGAATATTCTAAAACATTCTAGAATAGTATGTATCGCAATATCAAATTTACGTTATATTGAACATTCTATAATGGTCTAGAATATCATTATAGATAACAATCTATCGATTTTAGAACAATTTAGCCTCGCTTTTACATAAAATAGTTTTAAACAATCTAGAACATTCTATAGATCTATAGAAATCAGTTTCATATTTAAATATCAGTTTCATATTTAATAAATCGAGTTTTGTGAATTTTCTAAAATATATTTGCGTTATTCTGAATATTCTAGAACATTCTATAATAGTAACAATTTGGACTTTCTTTTACATAAAATGGTTTTAAACATTCTAGAATATTCTATAGATCTATATAAATCAGTTTCATATTTACTAATAAATCGAGTTTCTTAATTTTTTGAAAATATATTTGCGTTATTGTAATTATTCTAGAACATTCTAGAATAATGTGTATATCGCACTATTAAATTTACGTTACCATGAGTATTCTAGAATGTTCTAGAATAATAATAACAAACTATTGATTCTAGAACAATTTGGAATCTTTTTCAAATAAAATGGTTTTAAGTATTCTAGAACATTCTATGGAGCTATAACAAAACAGTTTTATATTTACTAATAAATTAAGTTTTTTTAAATTTTCTAAAATATATTTGCGTTATTCTGAATATTCTAGAACATTCTAGAGTATTGTGTATCGCACTATCAAATTTACGTTACCTTAAACATTCTAGAATGTTCTAGAATAATATTCTATTTAATAAACTATCGATTCTAAAACAATTTAGATTTTCTTTCACATGAAACAGTTTTGAACATTCTAGAACATTCTATAAAAAAAAGAAAAACAACCCAATCCATACCAAAATAATTCGATTGATATCCTCAACATCTTTTCTACAAATCAACACCGCATCACCAAAATCATCTAAACTTCCACTGAGAGGAACTTCAACAAGTCCTCTAGGCAAAACAATCTGGTTGCTTCCATTGCACATCATTGTTATAAATTCCTGTCGAAGTTCACTTATATCATTCTGTAATTTAACACCAAGCTCTTTCTTTTGATGCAGTCTTTTACTAAACGCAGCTAAAGTTGCTTCAGCTTCAGCTAACTCATTTTGAGCAGCTCTCAACTAAAAAATTTATTAACTAACGAATTTGTGTAGTACAGAAAAAATTTTTTACTTTGACTTCATATTCAATTCGAAGTCTTCTATGACGACAAATTAGTGCATAAGTGTGCTCATCTATAACACTCGAAACTCCAATGTATAGATCTAGATTATCTAATTGTTTTAGAAATTCAATACAGTCGAAACTTAGAATTGCTGGCTTGGCATTTGTTGCTACACATTTTGCTAATTCATTTAACAATGTTGTGGAGTTAATCATTCTGTGATTGACTTTTGGACGTTTCCTGAAAATTAGATTTTGAAAAACAAATTTTTGAATATTCTGTGGAGTGATAACAAAACAATATAAAGTTTTTTAATTAATTTTGGTTTCTAGAATTTTTCTAAACATTCTAGAATATTTTTTCGTACTGTTCTATCGAATATACGTTGTTTTAAACATTCTAGAACATTCTTTGGAGCGATAACAAAACAATATTTTTTTTTAATTCAAGCTTTTAGAATTTTCTTCTAAACAATCTAGAATATTTTCCCGGACCGCACTGTAGAATTTACGTTGTCTTGAACATTTTAGAATTTTTTTATAAACGAACTATCAATTGTAGAACAATCTAGGCATTTTTGCTTTATTTCAAATAATGTTTTAAATAATCTAGAATATTCTTTGGAGCGATAACAAAACAATATAATTTTTTTTGATAAATTGAAGTTTCTAGAATATTTTTCTAAATATTTTAGAACATTTTCTCGTACCGCGCTATTTAATTTATGTTTTTAACATTCTAATTTTTTTTTATATAACAACTAATAATTCTAGAATAATCTAGACTTTTTTGCTTTGTTTAAAATAATGTTTTAAACATTCTAGAACAGTTTTTAGAACTGTAACAAAGCAATATAAAGGCTTCTAGAATTTTTTTAAACATTCTAGAATATTTTTCTGTATTGCACTATCGAATGTACGTCGTTTTGAACATTCTAGAATTTTTTTATATACGAACTAATAATTCTAGAATAATCTAGATTCTTTTGCTTTGTTTAAAATAATGTTTTAAACATTCTAGAACAGTTTTTAGAACTGTAACAAAGCAATATAAAAAATTGATAAATTTGGGCTTCTAGAATTTTTCTAAACATTCTAGAATATTTTTTTGTATTCCACTTACAAATATACGTCGTTTTAAACATTCTAGAATTTTTTTATATACGAACTAATAATTCTAGAATAATCTAGACATTTTTGCTTTATTTCAGATAATGTTTTAAACATTCTAGAACAGTTTTTAGAGCTATAACAAAGCAATATAAAAAAATTGATAAATTTGGACTTCTAGAATTTTTCTAAACATTCTAGAATATTTTTTTGTTTCCCACTATCAAATGTACGTCGTTTTAAACATTCTAGAATTTTTTTATATACGAACTAATAATTCTAGAATAATCTAGACTCTTTTGCTTTGTTTAAAATAATGTTTTAAACATTCTAGAACAGTTTTTAGAGCTGTAACAAAGCAATATAAAAAAATTGATAAATTTGGGCTTCTAGAATTTTTCTAAACATTCTAGAATATTTTTCTGTATTCCATTATCAAATATACGTCGTTTTAAACATTCTAGAATTTTTTTATATACGAACTAATAATTCTAGAATAATCTAGACCCTTTTGCTTTATTTCAGATAATGTTTTAAACATTCTAGAACAGTTTTTAGAGCTATAACAAAGCAATATAAAAAAATTGATAAATTTGGGCTTCTAGAATTTTTCTAAACATTCTAGAATATTTTTCTGTATTGCACTAGCGAATGTACGTCGTTTTGAACATTCTAGAATTTTTTTATATACGAACTAATAATTCTAGAATAATCTAGATTCTTTTGCTTTGTTTAAAATAATGTTTTAAACATTCTAGAACAGTTTTTAGAACTGTAACAAAGCAATATAAAAAAATTGATAAATTTGGGCTTCTAGAATTTTTTAAACATTCTAGAATATTTTTCTGTATTGCACTATCGAATGTACGTCGTTTTGAACATTCTAGATTTTTTTATATACGAACTAATAATTCTAGAATAATCTAGATTCTTTTGCTTTATTTCAGATAATGTTTTAAACATTCTAGAACAGTTTTTAGAGCTATTACAAAACAATATCAAAAAATTGATAAATTTGGACTTCTAGAATTTTTCTAAACATTCTAGAATATTTTTCTGTATTGCACTATCGAATTTACGTCGTTTTGAACATTCTAGAATTTTTTTATGTACGAACTAATAATATTAATAACTCTAGATTAATCTAGACTTTTCGCTTTGTTTAAAATAATGTTTTAAACATTTTAGAACAGTTTTTAGAGCTGTAACAAAGCAATATAAAAAATTGATAATTGTGGGCTTCTAAAATTTTTCTAAACATTCTAGAATATTTTTTTGTTTTACACTATCAAATGTACGTCGTTTTAAACATTCTAGAATTTTTTTATATACGAACTAATAATTCTAGAATAATCTAGACTCTTTTGCTTTATTTCAGATAATGTTTTAAACATTCTAGAACAGTTTTTAGAACTGTAACAAAGCAATATAAAAAAATTGATAAATTTGGGCTTCTAGAATTTTTTTAAATATTCTAGAATTTCTAGATTATTTTTTGTATTGCACTATCGAATCTACTTTGTTCTAAACATTCTAGAATTTTCGTATATAAAAACTATTAATTGCAGAACAATCTAGGTCTATTTTATTATTTCAAATAATGTTTTAAACATCCTAGAACATTCTTTAAAGTAACAAAAAAACAGTATCATTTTAATAAATTGTGGTTTCTAGGATTTTTTTATAAACATTCTAGAATTTTTTATGTAAAAACAATTAATTGTAGAACAATCTAGGTAATTTTGTTGTGTTTTAAATAAAGTTTAACATATTCTAGATCATTCTTTAAAGCGATAACAAAACAATATAATTTTTTTTGATGAATTGGAGCTTCTAGAATTTTTTCTAAACATTCTAGAATATTCTTTTGTAGTACACTATTGAATTTATATTGTTTTCAACATTATAGATTTTTTGTGCAAAATATATGAATTCCAAAATAATCTAGAGTTTTTTAGAGTCATAACAAAACAATATACATATATATATATATAAATCTAGAATAGAAAATTTACTTTATCTAAATTCCAAAAGATCTAAGTGACTGAGATCTCAAAAATGTTTCAAAATCTAAAAAATTTTCGAAGAGATCTGTCACGTATTTTATTTCAATAAGCATGGATTTTGCGGTTTGCGGAACTCTGATTTGTATCTTACTTAAACAGTTTTGTTGCTTGTTCCTGGACTACAATTGAAGCATCTTGAAAATCTTTCTTAAAAGCCCGTTCTAAATACTTCTCTTTAACTTGAAAAGCTTCTATAAATGACCGACATTCTATCACAGATTCATGTAGAGTTGTCATAAGTTTATGAAGACTTGTAATAACTTCATCGTTGTTTCCAATTTTTTCCCTAAAAGAAAAAAAAAATTGTAAAATTAATCTACATCTAGAAATCTTACAAAATCTTATTTTCCTTTTGAAAAAGAATTTTTCTTTTATGTTGCAATAGTTTTAATCTGTTTATCTTCATACTTTCTTGACTGATAGCAGCATCTACTTCTAGTTTTAAATAGAGCAAGTCACTGAGTCTTTTATTAAATTTCTTGATGCTATCACGAACCGAATCTGCTAGTTTTGCATATTCAGCTCTTAGAAGTGTCTTATATCTTTGCCTTTCACTGTGAAGAAATTTCACTTTCTCTTCATAGTCTTTCACAGCACGTAGATCATCTTCATTGTAGTTTTCTGGTTCTTTCTCAATCATACATTTCGGCAAAGGCACTTCTTTTCTTAATTCATCTTCCCATCGTATTTCCAAAACACCATTCATCATTGCCATTAGGGCACGTTCACGAAAATCATCAGCAAGAAGTAGAAGACGAATTCTTTCTGCTTCTGCTGCTTTAGCATCAAGAATTGCTTGTTCACTAGGTGAAATGTAAGGTGTGATTGGGACTTCATTATTTTTTACTTGGGTTATAAGCTCGGGAGTTTCAATTTGAGTCCATTGGGGATCTTCAATTGTCATATAGTATTTCTCTTCTGAGAAATAATTTATTTCAGAGACTATATGTCTAAGTCGGTCGTTTTTCTGCTTGATGCTTGACATTTCTTTCATTTTTTGAACTAAAATCTTGTCGTATTTTTCGTTAAAAAATTCTTTTATTTTATATTGATCGCTCTAGAAAAGAAAATTTTATTGTAAGTAAAAGGTTTTAGTAAAAAAATTACGGAAAAAGCAATCACATAACTCTCTAAATTCTAACGAAAAATTTTAAAACTGTGGTAGCGTGAGTATTTGACAGAATAACTCGGAAATATGTTACATTTACTTATGGATCGGTATTAAAACAATAAACAATAATACCAGAGCTGTTACACTAAGTGTCTTAGTTTACGTTACGATTACTTATTGCAGCTTATGTTTAAACTTGTCTCACTGTTACTTACTACGTTCGTGGCTTGTTTTATGATTAATAAATTAGTTATCAAAATTTTACGTTACGTTACTCCCACGACAGTCCATAACCACAGTCATAGATGTTTAAAATAATTTTTATTTTTTTATTGTGTGTTTATGTTAAGTGAAATGTTACGTTACGTCCTATTTTTGCATTTTATGTATACTTTAACTTGTCAATTTAATTTTTTTTTGCTACATTATTGTGTGTACTTTACGTTACGTCTTACGCGGGCGATGTTTACATAACGTTTTCATGAACTTATATCTGCAGTTCTAGATATGTTTAAGTTACGTTTTATTTTTGCGTTTAAAAATTGCTTTCTTTAAATTGATTTTTATTTTACGTTCTTACTGTATATTGTTACGTTTTAATTTGTTACTAAAATGTTAAATTTGTTTATAAAAAATCGAAATTTTCGCGAATTCCTGCGAGAAATTGAGACAAGACACTGATTTAAATTTTTTATCAAAATTTGTTTATTTTCTTTGTTATTGTTACGTTATTAACATTACTCTACGTTGCTACGTTATTGTTACGTTTTAATTTGTTACAAAAATGTTAAATTTGTTGACTAAAAAGGCAAAATTGTTGCAAATCTTTGCGGAAAATGAGTCAGAACTCTGAATTATTTTTTTAATCAAAATTTGTTTATTTTCTTTGTTATTGTTACGTTATTATCATTACTCTACGCTGTTACGGTATTGTTACGCTTTAATTTGTTACTAAAATGTTGAATTTGTTGACTAAAAAGGCAAAATTGTTGCAAAGTTTTGCGAAAAATGAGTTAGAACTCTAAATTAATTTTTTTATCAAAATTTGTTTATTTTTCTTTGTTGTTGTTACGTTATTATCATTACTCTACGTTGTTACGTTATTGTTACGCTTTAATTTGATACTAAAATGTTAAATTTGTTGACTAAAAGGCAAAATTGTTGCAAAGTTATGCGAAAAATGAGTCAAAACTCTGAATTAATTTTTTTATCAAAATTTGTTTATTTTTCTTTGTTATTGTTGCGTTATTAACATTACTCTACTTTGTTACGTTATTGTTACGTTTTAATTTGTTACTAAAATGTTAAATTTGTTGTCTAAAAAGGCAAAATTGTTGCAAAGTTTTGCGAAAAATGAGTTAGAACTCTAAATTATTTTTTTATCAAAATTTGTTTATTTTTCTTTGTTGTTGTTACGTTATTATCATTACTCTACGTTGTTACGTTATTGTTACGTTTTAATTTGTTACTAAAAAGTTAAATGTGTTGATTAAAAAAGTAAAATTGTTGCAAAGTTTTGCGAAAAATGAGTCAGAACTCTAAATTAGGTTTTTTATCAAAATTTGTTTATTTTTCTTTGTTATTGTTACGTTATTAACATTACTGTACGTTGTTACGTTATTGTTAAGCTTTAATTTGTTACTAAAATGTTAAATTTGTTGACTAAAAAGGCAAAATTGTTGCAAAGTTTTGCGAAAAATGAGTCAGAACTATGAATTAATTTTTTATCAAAATTTGTTTATTTTTCTTTGTTGTTGTTACGTTATTAACATTACTGTACGTTGTTACGTTATTGTTAAGCTTTAATTTGTTACTAAAATGTTAAATTTGTTGTCTAAAAAGGCAAAATTGTTGCAAATCTTTGCGAAAAATGAGTCAAAATTCTGAATAATTGTTTTTATCAAAATTTGTTTATTTTCTTTGTTATTGTTACGTTATTAACATTACTCTACGTTGCTACGTTATTGTTACGCTTTAATTTGATACTAAAATGTTCAATTTATTGACTAAAAAGGCAAAATTGTTGCAAATCTTTGCGAAAAATGAGTCAGAAATCTGAATTACTTTTTTTATAAATTTTTTTTTATTTTTTTGTTATTGTTACGTTATTAACATTACTCTACGTTGCTGCGTTATTGTTACGTTTTAATTTGTTACTAAAATGTTAAATTTGTTGACTAAAAAGGCAAAATTGTTGCAAAGTTTTGCGAAAAATGAGTCAGAACTTTAAATTAATTTTTTTATCAAAATTTGTTTATTTTTCTTTGTTATTGTTGCGTTATTAACATTACTCTACGTTGTTACGTTATTGTTACGCTTTAATTTGTTACTAAAATGTTAAATTTGTTGACTAAAAAGGCAAAATTGTTGCAAAGTTTTGCGAAAAATGAGTGAAAACTCTGAATTATTTTTTTATCAAAATTTGTTTATTTTCTTTGTTATTGTTACGTTATTAACATTACTCTACGTTGTTATGTTATTGTTACGTTTTAATTTGTTACTAAAATGTTAAATTTATTTATTAAAAAAGATAAATTGTCAAAAAATAGAAAATATACAAAGAAATAGATTTTATTTCTTTAAAGTAACAATAAGACGTAGAATTAAGACGAAATAGAATCGTAACTTAGCGCAGTCATAAAATAAGGTAAATAATTGAAAATAAAGTAAAAATAATACAAGAATAGCAAACATAAAACGTAAAAATAGACCGTAATGTATTAGCATCTGTTACCACAGTCATTTGTCGTTGCAAAAGTAAAGTAACGTAAATAATAGCTTCGTAAACTAACGTAAGTCGTAAACGTAAAATAAATTATGTAAAAAAATGTTTATTTATATTATTTGTTGATTTTGATTTCTAGAAAACAGTCCTTGGTCTTCTATCCGTTACTAGATGTCATCATTCTATTCTTTTATAGATTTTACGAATTACTTATTTAGTGAGCTTTAAAGTCAGTGTTAAGCCGAGTATTATTACCACTACTCATTCCTAGATGCCGCCACTACTCTTACCTCTGAGATAATCCACTGTAGCTCAACTTGAAAATACGTCTGAATCTCACTTTGCAAATAATGAGCGTCTTGAACTTCAATAAATCTCGCAATATCCGATCCTGAAAAAGCAATTTTTGATTCAACATCCTCTTCTTCAACTTCAATTTCCGGTGCATCAACTTCAAGTGCTGTAAGAGCCGCTAAATGCTCGTCTTTAACCGGAAGTGCAGGTGGTTTGGAAACGAGCTCTAACAACTTCCTAAAAAGAAAATTTTTACTCGCAAAATTTTAGATTTTTTATTACTCTTCTGGCATCGGCTGCCACGGATGAAACGAATTCATCTCGCTCAAATATCGCTCAATCCGTCTCTGATGCCGAATTCCTTCAAAAACGTGTTCTCTGTTCGGATCTGGAGGCCGTAACGGATAATTTGTCACTTCAAAATTATTAAAAATCGCCTTAATCGCTCCTCCAGGAACCAACATTTGGTTCCAGAAATTCGCCATCATGTATTCAGAGACGCCATTTTGTGCTGTTATCAAATCACGTAAATACACCTCTGTTGCCTTGCAAAGCTTTGCGTGGTATTCGGCTTTCTCATTATACAGAGCCGTATTCAGGTTGAATTCTTTCAAGTCGAGTTTTTCATTATCTGGTCCTTCGAGATTTGCTGTTAGAAGATTTTGTAGATCGGTTTTGATTGATTTAAATTCAGATAGAATCGAGTCACGTTCTTTCTTACATTGAAATGCTTCTTTTTCAAGTTTCTTCATTTCTTGTACTTCTAGATAACACTTTCCTTCATAGATTCCTCTCGGGACGTAACCGAGAGTTCTTCTGTGGAAAAGAAGCTTATAATCTTCTGAATTTAAAATGTCATCAAGGTCTTGTCTGAGTTGTGGATCACAATTCCGTTCCATTAGATTGGTACATGCTAAAATTGTATCACGACCAAGAGTTAAAACGTATTTTTCATACGGGCATAAATACGCTTTTTTAACACCACCTTGCATTCTATGGTGGGGTAAAGCAATTCCAATTTGACGGATAAAATCAGAACCGCGACAAATAACAAACCCATCAAAACCCCAAGTCAAGGCAAGCTTTCTATCAAGACGCAAAAAGAAATTTTTCATCTGGTGACCTGTTACAATCTTTCTTATTATTTTTGCAACAATTTCTCCTTTTTTTATCTCAATTTCGTAGATATTTTTCGTCTCAAATGGTACTAAAAAGAAAACTCTGTCTCTTGTAATACCAAAACTTGCAACAATTCGAACAAACAAAGCGTCTTTCTCTTCAAAATTAAATTCTTTTACTTCTGTTCCTTTATTTTTAATGTAGCAAAATCTCAGGATTATATCACCTGCCAAAAATTTTGACGACGTTACTGGTATCATAAATAATCGGTAACAATCTTGTGATATAACCATGATGTAATCAGCAATTTGTCTATGGGCATTTATGACTGCAATTATTGTCATTTGACCACCTGGGATTCCTTCAATTATAAAAAAACGTCCAACTGTTAAATGACCAACAACAAAGACAGTTCCACAATCATTGAATCTGATACTATCTGTTGGGTGTTTGGTTAGAAAAAATTGGGTCATTTTTGATAGTTTTCGTGGGTTGAAAGCTGAAACTAATTTCAGGATGCCACTATCAAAACCAATTGCGGCATAAGGAAATTTCGGATTTTCTGCTATTACGTTTGCTTTTCCTTCTAGATCTATGGTATCCATCTGAAACAAACAATGCTTGTATTATATTACAGTACATCTAATACTTACAATCTCTCCTGTTGCTACTTTATAACAGTTGATTCTATGACTATGGCTTAGGGCGAGTAAATACTCTCCTGTGGGATAAACCAAGCAGAAATCATTAAAAACCGATTCGTTTCTTTTGATCCATTTGAATTCGTTCTGATTTGGGCTTATTTGTAGTAAATTAAAATCTACAGTAATTGCGATTAGATATTCGAGTTTTGTTTTGATTCTATAAAGAGGTTCAGGAGGTTCAAGGGACCAGTCCATTGACCAAGATCCTGATTTTTTGTAGTGCTAGAAAGTTAGATTTAGATTGGGTTAAATTGTGGGTGTTTGATGGTACTCGAATTTGGTTATTGGGGCCTGTAACTGCAAGTCCGAATTTGTACCATGTGAATGAGGTTGGGTACGGTCCTGGTTCGGTGAAATCGATGACTTTTTCTAAGTGGTGGTCTGGGAACATCTGGGTAAAAGAAAAACAATCTAAATAGAACTAGAATAGAAATAATTAAAAAATTGATTCATGAAAATATGTAGCTGCAGTTTAAATAGAGCTAGAATAAAAGTAAAATTTTATTGATTAAAACAAATTATAAAACGAAAAACAAAGTTTTTCTAAAAGATCTCTGCTGTTAGAAATGAAACATCAAACACAGAAAACAAAAGAAGTTTCTAGAATAATATAGAAAACGATGAATGATAGAAAAAAGTAAATAAATTTTTAGAAAAATTTGAAAGACATTTTTAAAACAAATGAAGAGCAATTATAAAGAGAATAAAAAGTTTTATATAGATAGAAATGAAGAACCAAAAATTCTAGATGTTAAAAGACGCTGAAAGAAAAAAGAATAACAAAAGAGGATTCTAGAAAAACAAAACAGTTTCTAGAATAATAAAAAACAATGATTAATGTAAAAAAAGAAGAAATTGAAGGAAGTTTTTGCAAACAAATGAAGACCAATTATAAAAAAAGTTTTTATGTAGATAGAAATAAAGAAACAAAAATTCTAGATGTTGAAACTTACTGAAAGAATAAGAATAACAAAGGAAGATTTTAGAAAAACAAAACAATTTCTAGAATAATAGAAAAAACAATGATTAATCTAAAAAAAAAAACAAGAATATTTTAGAAGAAATTGAGGGACGTTTTCAAAACAAATAATAATAATAATAATAATAATTGATTTATTGTCAAACAGAAAAAAAAATATCCAATTAATGACAATAGAAATTAAAATAAAATAATAATAGTAATTACAAAATAAACAATAAACAATTTACATAACATGATAGCTTCTACAGGAAGACAACACAACCTTTATCGAATCAAAAAATACATCGATAACATAGGAAACTGTGTTGACGTTTCTGCAAGCAGTGCTCAGAGGCGACCTAAACAAAACATTAGTTTTTGTTCGTTTATGATAAAAAGTAACATGTTGTCGCGCATTACTTCTCGGAACAAGGATATTAATGGCATTTAAAAGTTGTGGACAATCAATAAGAAAATGAATGATTTTATATATAAATGCGACAGATCCGAGAAATCTTCGTGTTTCGAGAGATTCAAATTTAAATCTATTTAAAAGTAATTGATACTCATAACCTCTTGGAGGATAGGTACCATCAGAAAGAAATACTAAAAATTTGAGAAATTTTCGTTGAATTTTTTCAATTGTGGTTATATAGATCTTGTGAACAGGAGACCATATTACTGAGCAATATTCTAATTTAGACCTTACTAGACAAAAGTACAGTGTAACTAAACAATTATTTAGATTTTTAAAATTACGACAGTTTCTATACAAAAACCCCAAAACACCATAACCAGATTTGGTTATAGAAAGAACATGATTATTAAATGTTAATTTAGAGTCAAAAAAAAAAAAAAAATAAAAAAAAACAAATGAAAAGCAATTATAAAAAAAAGTTTCTCTATAGATTGATATGAAGAATAAAAAATTCTAGATGTTTAAAGACGCTGAAAGAAAAAGAATATGAAAGCAAAATTCTAGAAAGACTAAACAGTTTGTAGAATAATATAAAAAATGATTACTGCAAAAAAACCGAGAAAATTCTGAAAACGTTGTTAAAAATAAAGAATAATAAAAGATTATAGAAGATAAAATAAGTTTTTTTTTGGTAGAAAATAAGAAATCTCTCTTAAAAAAACAGTCTTAATAGAGCTAGAATAGAAACAAATTTTTTTCGATTGAAACACATTAAAAAAAACGAAACAAATTAACTAAAAAAATTTGGGAAAAACGATTTAATAAAAGAAAGAACTAAAAAATATTTTAAATGCTAAAAGAATTTTGCTGAAAAAAGAACAACAAAGAAAGAATCTAGAAAAACGAAAGAAGTTTCTAGAATAATGGAAAAAACAAGGTTTAGATCAAGAAAAGCTAAGAAATTTTGAAAAAAAATTTAAGAAACGTTTAAAAAAGCAATAAAAGATTCTAGAAGAAGAGATAAGTTTTTCTTTGATTAGAAAAGAAGAACTCATTTTTAGAAGAACAGTTTAAACGGATCTAGAATAGAATTAACTAGAAGATAGATTAATAAAAATTTGATTATTACAGAAACAGAAACAGAATTAGAATCAGAATATAAGGAGAATAAAATGAAAAGAATGAAATTGATTCAAAAAAAGAACAGTCTAAATAGAGCCAGAATAGAAATAAAATTTTAGCAATTAAAAGAAATTAGAAAACGAAACATAAAGTTTACATAAAAAATTGTGAGAAACAATTGCAAAAAAAAGAAATAAAAAACTTCTTGATGTTAAAAGACTTTTGCTGAAAAAAAAAGAACAACAAAGATAGATTCTAGAAAAACAAAACAGTTTCTAAAATAATAAAAAAAAACGATAATTAATATAAAAAAGCCAAGAAACGTTTAGAAGACGTTTCTAAAAAAAAAATGAAAAGCAATAAAAGATTTTAGAGAAAGAAAAATAGTTCGTATGTGGATAGAAAAAAAAATCAAATATTTATTCTAGTTGTTGACAGATTTTAGCTGAAAAACAAAAAAACCACAAAGAAAGATTCTAGAAAACCAAAAATAGTTTTGAGAATAGTGTAAAAAACAGTAGAAAATTAGTGAAAAAAACAAAAATTTTTTAGAAGTAGTTAAAAGACGTTTTTAAAACAAATGAAGAGCAATAAAAGACAAAAAAAGATTCTATATAAACAGAAGAGAAATCCAAAAAATTATTCAAGCCGTAAAAAATATTTTGCTGAAAGATAATGAACAACAAGAGAAGATTTTAGAAAAAAAACAGTTTTTAGAATAAAAAAAAACGGTAATCAAAGTAAAAATAAGCAAATTGCTAACTTAAAAAAAATATCCCAGATATTAAAAAACTTTGCTAAAAGAAGAACATTAAAGAAATATTTCAGAAAAACAAAAATGTTTCTAGAATAATGTAAAAAACGATGATTCTTAGAGAAATCCAAAAAAATTGTAGTAAAAAGTTAAAAAACATTTTTAAAACAAATGAAGATCAATTAAAAAGAAACAAAAAAGTTTCTATATGGTTAAAACAGAGAACCAAAAAATTATACAAAACGTTGAAAGACTGTTACTAAAAGGAAAAGAAAACAACAAAAGAAAATTCTAGAAAACAAAACAGTTTCTAAAATAATGTAAAAAATGATGATTACTGCAAAAAAAGTCAAAAATATTTTAGAAAAATTTGAAAGACGTTTTTAAAACAAATGAAAAGTAATGGAAGAGTGCAGAGAAAAAAAATTTCTCGACGAATAGAAAAGAAAAACTCTTTAAAAAAAACAATTTAGAAATTAAAAGACAATGTTGCTATAAAAAAATTGTGAGAAAAAATCAGAGAAAAAAAATTAAGCAAAATTAAATGTGGTCAATTTCGTACTGAAGTCGAGTAACATATATTGTGTTTTAATTTTTTTTAAAACTGAACCAGTTTTTTTACGCTTTAGTACCATTTCCCAGATAAGAAATCATTTATTAATTAATCTTAATTATCACTTCTACTCATCTGATCCCATTTAATTTCTAATTAAGGTTCACTTTTTCGACATCTTCATTTAGTAAAATTCCTGACCTACATTGATCCAAAAGTGAAAACGTACCGTATAGACACAACCCAAGGCATCTAAAACAAAAAGACCGCCTTCTGTAGTCCATAACACTTCCTTAAACGGCGTGCTAAAATTCTCCTCAATTTTTGCAGTATGTTGGGTCATTATACATTTCTTTCCACAGATGAAAATATCCCAAACGTGGAGTTTAGTGCTATTTACTCCAAGTTGTGCAAGAAAAACAGGACTGTTTAAGTTGCATCTACAAATTTTTTGTGTTAGATACGTATACTCAGTGGCATTAGAAGTGTCACACCCAGAAGAAATAACTTTTTGAGGTGATTTTTTAGCGGAGAAAATTGCGATTCGTTGCTGAATATTACATTATACACAAACCCGTTCTCTGCACCAGTTCAAACGTTGTTAAAACAAGTAGTTAGAGCATTGAGGTAATACTGGAGTGAGGGTGACAACATATTGGTAGGCAAAACATTAAAAGTGGTGTATTTACCGTGTTGAAGGTGGTATTTGCATTTAGACAAGTGCCAAAATTTATATTTCTTTACATATTTCTAAACAATTTTGTTTAAAAGAAGCGTTTTAAACAATTTTATATAATATAATTTTAGATAAATTAAATATTAATTTGTAAAGTATGAGTGTTGTATGCATGCACAATAAAGGCCTGGCGCTCATATGTTTACTGAATTAAAATAAAAATTTATTTTCTTGCCTTATTCTTCCTGTATTTTCAAAAATTCAACGTTCTTGCCTACTAGCAAGTGATTTGCTCTCTCACACACATTTAATTTGTGTATTGTACTATCTCTCTTTCTCTCTTATACTATGTACTGACTATGTTGTCACCGCAGCTCGCTTCGGGAACGTATAGGCGAGGCTCGATCCAGTCTTATTATTAGATCTCTGAGTTAGAGACACAACAACTGGAAATTCTTCTAATTATCAGCTGTGATAAACCGCTTTCTTAACAAAAACTAGAAGGTTAAACTGTTTTTTTTTTGCAAGAACTTTTGCAATTGTTACTGTAAATAACATTGTTACTATAATATACAAATTTAATGCAGTTAAAAGGCATTTTATTTTATTTTAATTCGCGAATATTTTTTTTATAAAATACTTTCTGTGGTTCTTATTTTATAGATTGTTTTTTTCGTCTCCTAATTTTTACATAAAAAAATTTATGAAATGCTTTATTGATTCTATTTTTTATAAAATGTGGCCTACAGTTTCGAATATCTTTAAACAAAAAAGTTATTTTTTATTGAAATCTGTATGTAATGCCTTTTGCAATGACTATTTTTATAAATTATTATCTACGGTTTTCTGTTTTTATAAAATGCTTTTCTAACACCCAATTTTTATAAAAAAAATTTTATACAAAGAAATTTCTTAAAATATCTTTTGCAGCCTTAAATTGTCGCTTTTATTTTTCATTTTCTTATTAGCAGATGTTATAACAAAAATTTGAGACAGTAGAAGGCATTTTAGAAAAATTAGAAGACGCATTATTAGGTATTTTATAATTCTGGAAAATGTAAGAGACAGTTTTTATAAAATGCCGCCTAAAATTGAAATCAAAAGCATTTAAAAAAAAAAACACAAAATTAACAAACAAGAATTTTTGTTAATTTATAATAACTGGAAGCTGCAGGCGCCACTATAAAAATTTAAGGCATTGAGAAGGCATTTTATATATTTAAAAATCACAATAAGGTGCATATTATTATCGTAAAAGTCATAAATTTGTAATTATTTAATTTACAAACTTTATAAGATGCTTTTTGTGGTTTCTGTTTTATAAACTGTAACACACGGTTTCTAATTTTGATAAAATAAAATGCTTTGTACTTCTTATTTTTAAAAACGTCGCTTATAATTTTGAATATTTAGTTTTGCAATTTGTATAAAATGCCTTTTGCAGTTTTCTATTTTTATAAAATATCTTCTTCGGTTTTTGATGTGTCGTCACTGAATATAATTTTTTTGAAATTACAGTAAATGGTATTATATAAATTTAAAATTGTAGAAGGCATTTTAGAAGACGTAAGAGGCATATTACAAAAATTCTTATAAAGTCTTTTAATTGTAATAAAAAAATGGTTATAATGCTTCGAGTTTTCTAATTTTTTTTTATATAGCTTATAATTTTGAATATAGTATATCAAAAGGGCGGTTATATAAATGATTTTTGCTGATTTTTCAGGTAGTTGTTTTTATAAAATGTGATCTATAATTGAAATTAAGAACTAGATTTTACTAAAATTGGAGAAGATACTTTATAAAATAAAAACCAACAGGCATAATGCCTTTTTACAAAGCTGGAGGTCGAGACTACATTTTATAAAAAATTTAAGCTGCTGACGCTATTATAAAAATAGGAAACTGGGGTTTCTACAAAGAAGGTATTTTATAAAAATTAAAAGACGCATTATTAGGCATTTTATAAATTTACGAATTGTAATAAAAGGCATATTATCAAAAAAGGTATAAAATAGCGGTTTTTTGATTAGAGACTTTATAAAATGCTTTCTGTGGTTGTTATTTTATAGATTGTTTCTTTAGTTTTTTGATTTTTATATAAAAAAAGTTATTCTAATTCGTTGATTCTAATTCTTATAAAATGTTATTTTTTACTGGAATTTGTATGAAATGCCTCTTGCAATTTCTATTTTTATAAATTATTATCTACGGTCTTCTGTTTTTATAAAATGCTTTGGTAACACTCAATTATTATAAAATGTAGCTAACAATGTCAATACGTTTTTCCTACAAAGAAACTTCTTAAGATATCTTTTGTAGTTTTAAATTGTCGCTTTCAGTTTCCGTTTTTTTTAGAAATGCCGTTTATATTTTTTTAAAATAACAGTAGAAAATACCAGCAGACGTTATTATAAAAATTTGAGACAGTAGAAAGCATTTTAAAAAAATTAGAAAGCGCATTATTAGGTATTTTATAATTGTTGAAAACGTAGGAGGCAGTTTTTATAAAATGCAGCCTAAAATTGAAATCAAAAGCATTAAAAAAAAAACAAAATTAACAAACAATATTTTTTGAGTTATTTTATAATAACTGGAAGCTCCAGGCGCTATTATAAAAATTTAAGGCATTGAGAAGGCATTTTATATATTTAAAAATCACAATAAGGTGCATATTATTATCGTAAAAGTCATAAATCTGTATTATATAAATTTGAAACTGTAGAAGGCATTTTACAAGACGTAAGAGGCATATTACAACAATTCTTATAAATTCTTTAAATTGTAATTTTGAATATACTACGTCAAAAAAGCGGTTTCTGATTGTAATCTGTAGAAAATACTTTTTGCTGATTTTTCAGATAGTTGTTTCTATAAAATGGGATCTATGATTGAAATTAAGAACCAGATTTTACCAAAATTAAAGAAGATATTTTATAAAATAGAAATCAACAGGCATAATGCCTTTTTTACAAAGCTGTAGGCTGAGGCTATATTTTATAAAAATTTTAAGCTGCAGATGCTATTATAATAATTGGAAATTGAGGTTTCTACAACGAAGGTATTTTATAAAAATTAAAAGACCCATTATTAGGCATATTATATACTTACAAATTGTAATAAAAGGCATATTATCAAAAATGTTATAAAATAGCGCTTTTTTGATTACAAACTTTATAAAATGCTTTCTACGGTTTTTATTTTATAAAATGTCGCTTCCAAATGTCTGTTTGATTTCGATTTTTTTTTTGTCACCAAAAAATTATTTTTTCTGAGTACATCTAGTCCTGAAAAATCCTTACTTCAGCATCTGATTGGGCATGAAAAGCGCGCCATTTTGGCTTGCAATTTTCTCGTTTTTCCGCCAGTTCCACACTGTTATATTAAAATCAGGCAAGTCTCCCAGTGTTACTAATAGTGACGTATCCGAGAAAACCACCGAGAGGTATCCTCTCGGAGCGCCGTCTTTCAAAAGGTAGATTTCGTCGAAATTTGGGTACGTCTTGAGGAACAAAGTCGGATTGGTTTTTTTCTCAGCGAAGGCAAACACGTGGTTTGTTCTATGACCGTTAAAACACTGAATGCCGTCACCGAGCTTGTGGTTGTTGGCGGTGTAAAGCAGCTCTTCGCCTGTTGTCAAATTTATGAAAATTAGGTGACAGCCAGTGCCGTAGAAAAGGACGTCTTTGCCGATAAATGCCAAGTCTTTGATTTCGCCGACTTTTGCCCATCTGGAAAAGAAAAAATTTGTAATGAACTAATTATCTAAAATTGATAAATTACCGAGTTTCGTTATCTATTACTTTCATCGTGTTGTGTCAGATTTGACGCAAAGCTAGTTAAGTCGATCGAGTTGCTTGGAAACAGATTTTATCGATTTTTAAAGGTAAATAAAAGTATAAAAAAATTATAAATGTATGTATTTATGGTTATAATTATATTAATAAATTTTTTGCGCAATCGGTTGTTTTTATCAGTTTACTGTGCCTGTTTTCACGACGGTAGGTTGCTGTTACTGGTTGCTACGGGTAACAAAACGGTAAGTAATTCACTTACTGTTCAGTGAACGGTAAGCAATTAAATCTAAAAAAAACAATCTTGCGACTTATTTATTAAAATTAAATGTACAATTATTATAATTAATAGTAGTAATACCACTCGCATTTGAGTTTCTAGTGTTAATTGACAAACTTTCCGACGTAGAAGTCCCAGGTTGTTGTAATAGTTCACCAACATCGCTGTGTAAAATTTTATGAGCAAATTCAATTTTGTTTTGGAGGGAATCTTCCACGTAACTCTCGGCCACCGTTGATGAACGCCACCCACCATGTCTTTTTCGTCCCAACACATCAACTCCGTTATTCGCCAAAAGTGTAGCCGATGTGCGTCGAAACGAGTGTCCAGTAAAACCTTCAGGAGCTTGCAACTTTAAATACTTTGCAATTTTTGACGGCCAGCCTCCAATTGTGCTTTATCCTGTGACTTGCCTAGTGCATTTGCCATTTCGATAGTTCAGAAATAAATGATCTGACGTTGGGTTGCTTGGTCGAATTCTTATGTATTTTCGAAGTAGGTATTTCCAAATAATGAACTGCTTCATTTTCTTTATTAATAACTGTAAACGTTCACTGAATATTCGTTTTTGTATTTGGAATATTTACTATAAACATTTCTTCATGTTCTTCTATGTCACTCATTTTAATATTGTACAATTCCTCTCGTCTACAAGCGCCCGATACTCCCAATATCATTGCTACCTGCAAATATATTGTTTTCTTAGAACTCAGATGTACCACCTCATCATCTACAACATACCTCTGGTGCTTAATTCAAGAATATTTCCATGTCTTCTTTGGTAAAAATTTTAGCCTTCTTAGGCCGATATTCAATATTTTTTCTCTTAAGATAAGCAATTAATGTAGCAAACTTAGAAATATCGATAGCATCATGGAGAAAAATTGTACTCTTCAGCATAGAATACTCCGCCCATAAACTGCCTGGGGCCTTCAAGTGTCCACTTCTCACCACAAAATACGCGAACAAGCTCTTTTCATTTACAGAAATCTTCTTTGTTTCACGCCATTCCTTAAACAACTTGTATGTCTGTTCATATCGGGCTTTAGATTTTTCTGGAATTATTGCCGAACATCCTTCTTGCCAAGCGTCTTCTAAATCATCCGGTAGATCATCACTATCGCTCATATTTGCTTCGAAAACGGAACCACAAAACAGAACTATGTAGGAATGATTATATCAAAAAGACAATTTTACTTGTTTGGAACAAAACCATAGCAACCATGGAACAGCCACCCAAAGTTTTCAGTTTCAATCTTCCCGATTATCACAAATGTATTGATATAAATTATTATTATTATTATTCTAGAAACTCCAATCGCGCAAAAAACGTTATAAGCATGTCGAACGTTAAGGATTACCGTTCTCAGACAATAATTGGAGTCGTCGCTTCGCTCCTCCTCCAAACAATTGTCTTCGAACGGTAAGCATTCCTTACCGTTCTCCATACTTAATACACTATTACCATTTTATTTATTTAGTCACGTAACTTTATCGTCTTTTAAGCTCTTCTACAATTACTTTCTGCTCTTCCAGAAATTTTTGTTGTTATGTTTTTCTCTTTTTTAACTAACTTTTTTAACTTCTTCTGCCATTTTGCTCATTTTTGTTTAATCGAAATTTATGTTCTTTGAAAGTTGTGGTTTAAGTTTTTTTTATAAATGTCTTTTGCTTATATCCAGATTTTTTTTTGTCTTCTTCTTTTTTATCCAAAATTTTACAATTTCTTATACAATTTTCTCTTCTAGAAACTTTTTAAATTCTTCTTGAATTCTTCTTTATTACTCTGTTTTTTTTTTCTTTTTTGTCTTTTTTCGTAGATATTCTTTTAGAATCTAACACTCTAAAACATTGTTTCTATTATTTATTTTTTTTTTAATTATTAGACAGTAGATTTTTTTATTTCTAAATAAGTTTTGAGTTTTCAACATTCTAAGATTTAAAAATAGTAAAAAGCAAAAGAAGATTCTAGAAGGGACAAAACTATTGAAAGAAAAAATATTTTAAATGTTGGAAAACTTTTTCTAAAAGAACAAAGTACAGCAACGACAGACTCTAAAAACCAAAAAAAGTTTCTTAAAGATTAGGTAATAAAAAAACAAAAAAAAAAGTTAAAAGACCATCTTTAATAAACGAAGAAGAGCAATGGAAGATTCTTGAAAAAGAAATTTTTTGTATATAAATAAAAAAGAAGAACTGCTTTTTATAGTTTTTAATTGTGAGTTCTGTTCTCAAATTTATAGATTTTAACACATATATACATATAGATTCGAGATTAGTTCAAATAGAAATAATAAGAAAATAGATTAGGTTTGAATAAAATTCTATTAATAGATTTAAAAGAAAACAGTTTATATAGAGCTACAACAAAAACAAAATTTTATTTTATAGTTTGTTTTATAAATTATTTTTATTTATATTTTATATAACAAATTAGAAAACAAAAGACAAAGTTTATAGAAAAATTTATATGAAACGATTGAAAGAGAAGAACTAGAAGAATATTTTGGATGTTTAAAGAAACAGAACAAAAAAAAAGATTCTAGAAACAAAAAGAAAGTTTTTAGAAGAATGTAAGAAACGATTATTAGCAGAAAAAAGCAAAGAAAATTTCTAGAATAAGTTGAAAGTTCTTGCTTAAAAAAGCATTTTTTTATTTTTAGATTTTGAGTTCTCTATTCAGAATTATAGATTTTAAAAGGCATTTATATATAATTCTAGTAGATTTGAAATTGATTCAAATAGAGTTGATTAGAAGATAGAATAATAACAATTTGATTATAGCATAAACAGAAATAGAATTAGAATAAAATTAAAAGTATGTTTAGAGAATAATTAGAATATAAAAGAAATAGAGTAAAATTGTAATAATAAATTTTAAATAGAAGTCTAAATATGTAGATCTAGAAGAGAAATAAATTTTTAGTGATTAAAACAAATTAGTAAACAAAAAACAAAGTTGCTAGAAAAATATGTGAGAAACGATTTAAAGAAAAGAAAAAGGAGAAAAATATTTTGGATGTTGAAAGAAAAACAAAAAAAGTTTCTAGAATAATGTAAAAAACAACGATTAAAAAAAATAATTTAAAGACGTTGTTAAAAAACAGAACAATAAAAAATTCAAGAGGATAAAATAAATGTTTTTTTAGAGAGAAAAGAAAAACCGTTTGTTAGAAAAACAGTCTAAATAGAGCTAGAATAAAAACAAAATTTTATTGAGCAAAATAAATTAGAAAACAAAACACAAAATATATAGATAAATTTGTGAAAAACAATTGGAAAACTAGAAGAAGCATAAAATAATTCTAGATTTTAAAAAACTTTTGTTCTAAGAATAAAAACATCAAAGAAAGATTCTAGAAAAACAAATAAAGTTTTTAGAAAAATGTAAACAACGATGATTAATAAAAAATTTTTAGAAAAAGTTGAAAAGCGTTGTTTAAAAAAAACAATTGATAAATAGAAGGAACAGCAAAAGAAGATTCTAGAAAAATAAAAAGTTTTTTGGAAAATGTGAGAAACGATAATTAGTAGAAAAATAGAAGAAGTTAAAAGAACGTTGTTTAAAAAAAAACAATAGAAAAAAGTTTCTATATAGATAGAGATGCAAAACATCTTCTTATATTCTTAAATTTTGAGTTTTGCTTTTAAAATTATAGATTTTAATATGTTAATATGTTTTAATAGATTAATAATTAGCAGAACATTAGCAGATCAGACATATAGTTCTAATAGAATTGAGATAAATTCAAATAGAGTAAATTGGATAATAGATTACTAACAATTTGATTATAGTATAAACAGAAATAGAATCAGAATAAAATTAAAAGTATGTTAAAAGAATAATCAGAAAATAAAAGAAAGAAAATAAAATACTGATAATAGATTAAAACAAATTAGAAAACGAAACACGAAATTTATAGAAAAATTTGTAAAAAACGATTAAAGAGAAGAAACAAAAAATAATTTTAGATGTTAAAAGACTTCTGCTTCAAGAAAAACAACAGCAAAAGAAGATTCTAGAAAAACAAAAGAAGTTTTTAAAAGGATGTAAAATACAGTGATTAATAGAAAAAAGACAAAAAAATTTCTAGAAGTTGAAAGACGTTTAAGAACAGAAAAAGGAAAAAAAATCGCTTTTTATATTCTTACATTTTGAGTTCTATTCTTAAAATTATAAATTCTAATACATTCAAGATTGGTCTAAATAGAAATAATTGAAAAATAAATTAAGGTAATTTTGGTTAATAATAAATAAATATATTAACAGAAATAAAATTTGAATAAAAAAGTTTGAATTTATAGTATTTTTATATAATTTTTTTTATATAAAAAATAACTTTTTTAACATAAAATAAAATTGTAAATGAGTTAATTCAGGTTTCTACCATAAAATGAAAATTTTTCATCTAGAGTGCGCTAGTTTTCCTGAAAATTATTTCAGCTGAAAACTTCCCGTTTTACTAATTTAGATATTGATTTATAGGTGGCGTCAAATTAGTCCACATTTAAAAATAATCAATAATAATAAAATTATTTTTTTATTAAAAACAAGAATATAAATATTTCTAAAACAGCTTTATTTCCTGCACCATCTGGCGGGCGGCTAAATCCAGAGAGATTAATTAGAATTTCTTTCTCAGACTTTCAAATTTTCAATTTAATTGCGACAAAAATAATTCTAATTAATTCTAATTAATTGTTGTAAAATCGCTAGACTATAGTTAATAATAATTACAATTTTGGCATCCAGTTGCATAAATATTTTGTTTCTAATTTTATCCGATTGAAAACTATGCCAAAAAATTGAGGAGCGGTAAAAATAGACTTAGTCGAATCTGTCTCTAATACAATAATGAGCGGTCCGTAAATCCCTCTTAATTCTTCAAAAACCTTATAAAAATGTGGTTTTTCTTCCCAATCCTCTTCTTCATTATCTTCCCCACATCTCTAAGCCAAGACGAAGAACAAAAAGAAGTTTTTTTAGGTACGTAGTCACATGCAAGACTCTCTTAACCTAAAACTCTTTAAAGGCGGCGTATTTGAAGATCCAATTGAAGAAGACGACTCAATCCTCACCGACGAAGAAGCTTTCCGTTTCGCTGTGGATTTCGCCAATCGCGAATTAGCCGCCTACAATGTCAAATACAGTGCAATAACTCATGAAACCGAGGGTGGAATAAGCGGGCCATTTCAGGCTAAAATCAAGACTTGTTCACTGGTTAACCAGCAAGCTATGGTTATCTTCGGACCGAAAAACGAAGAAGACATTGATATTGTTCAAGCAATTTGCGATTATAAAGATTTGGCTCATGTTATAACACGATGGGTTTGGGATCCTACGGATTTCAGAAGCATTATTAATTTCTATCCGCATTCGTCGTATTTGACGTTGGCGTATTTTAGTATTTTGAGGACTTGGGAGTGGAAGAGCTTCACGTTATTTTATGAAGATAATGAGAGTATTTTGAGATTAGGGGATTTGCTGAATTTGGCTAAGAATGAAGGGATTATTGTTACTGTTAAGCAGCTCTATGAAGGGATAGAGGAAGAACCGATTTATAGGTACAGATAATAAACTAACTGTCTTTTTTAATTTTGTTTTTTACCATTAAATTTTATTGTTTGCTGTTTATTTTGTATTTTTTTGTTTTGTTATTTTTTTTTGTTTGTCGTTCTTGTTGTTTTGTCTAGAATAATGTCTTTCTTTGTTATTTTTTCTTCATAAAACTTTCTTATTTATTTATCTAAAGTCTAAATCTAAATATCTAAAAATTTTATTTATTATTTATTAACAAATTCTTATAAAATTTACTTTTGTTTTTCTTTTATTATTTGTTATTTTTCTTGCTTGTGGTTAGAGACTTAGCGGCCTAAACAAGTGATAGAAGAAAATTCAAAGAGATAGAACAGAAGAAAATTCTACGTATAAGAAAGCAAATAAAAGAAAATAAAAAAAAACAAAAAAAACAATTACAGTTAGAAAAAAAAATAAGAAACCATTACAACTAGCAGAAAAAGAAAAATCAAAGAAAATGACTGCTAAAAGAAAAAGAAGTATTACAAAATCACAATCATCGCTCTCGTTTCACAAATTCTATTAGAGTTTTTTTCGTTTTTGAGCAAAATGCAATTCCTAATATTTTCAGGTTTTTAATAAAACTTGGAAACCGAAAACGACAATTTTTTGTTTTTATAAACATTGAAAAAACATTTATTTTTATTAATTGTCGTCTTCAGTTTTCACATTGTTTTAAAAATTGTATGGTCCTTCGAGCCGGATACAGGAAACTGTCTAAATTATATCTCCATCTCTATCAATCTCTCGTTGTTTATTAAAAATAAGCAGTTCTTAAAATTTAGTAATTTTGTTAAAATTACTGTTTTTTGTTGGTAGGACTACACTGAAGCAAGCCGTCCACTCTGGTGAAAAAAACTTCATAATCGACTGCAAAATCGAAAGCTTAGAAGAAGTCTTAAGACAAGCCCAACAAGTCGGTCTAATGACAAACAACTACAAGTTTTTTATAACAAACATGGATCTGCAAACAGTTGATTTGGAGCCATTTCAGTACAGTGAGGCCAACATTACTGGAGTAATTTCTCCCGGAAATGTATCTCTTGGTGTTCAAAAATTTTTTCCAGATTCGGATTCTAGATCCTCTCAATGAACTAGTTCATCTAAAAGCCAAAGCAATCCTTAGTGAAAAACCAAATTTTAATATAACTAAAATGCGAACTGAAACAGCTCTCTTAATAGATGCTGTATCAGTTATATCAAAAGTGATAAGCACAAAACTGTCATTAAATGAAATGGAGATGTCTGATATCAGTTGTAATTCAGCGAAATCGTCAAGATATGGATATACTATTGCAAATCATGTCAAAACAGTACGTATTTCTGGCTTTAAAGACCGGTAGCAAGAATATTTGGTAGAGAAAGCCGAGACTTCGTCAAAATAGTGTTGCATTTAGTAATCACTTTTTTTTTAGATGAAACATATGGAAATGACTGGCTTGATAGAATTTGACGGCGAGGGCTTTCGCAGCAATTTTAATCTGGACGTAATCGAACTTCGAGAAAGCGGAATTGCTAAAATAGGAACTTGGAACTCATCTAAAGGCCTTTTTGTGATATCTCATAAAGGCGAAGTTCTTGTTGACGATCCTCTGAGTCTCAGAAATAAAACTTTTAAAGTCATAACGTGTTTGGTAAAAAAATTCAGAATCAGAAGCATTTCTTCTAAAAAAAATTTTCTAGACTGATCCGTATTGTATGCTGAAAGAAACCTCAGTTCAATTATTTGGAAATGACCGATTCGAAGGATTTGCTATTGATTTGATACATGAACTGTCTTTGATGGAGGGTTTCAATTATACGTTTCTGATAAGAGCTGATAAATCTAATGGGAAGAAGAATCAAACAACTGGGCAGTGGTCAGGAATGATTGGAGATGTCATGGAAGGGGTTAGTAAAACAGAATTGTTACTAAATTTTTTTATTTGGTTGTTTCAGGCAGCAGATTTAGCAATTACAGATTTGACGATAACAGCTGAAAGAGAAGAAGCAGTCGATTTTACTTCACCATTTATGAATTTAGGTATTTTATCTTATTCTTCTCAGTTCCGCTCAGTTATGCTCAGTTACTAATCCAGTGCCACTCAGTTCCTTCCAGTTCCTATACGTTTCTTTTTGTTTCTGACAGTTCCTCTCAGTTTATGACAGTTTTTCGCATTCTCTGCCAGTTACTCAGAGTTCTTCTTAATTTCTAAAAGTTTCTGCAACTTCTAGTCAGTTTTTTTTGAAAATAATTTTCAGTTTTGTTTAGTTTAGCTAGTTTTTTACAGTTCCTGACAGTTCTTTGTGATATCTAGCAGCTTCGAGTGAAGTGTAGCAGCTTTTTTCAGTTTCTGATAGATTTTTTTCGAAATAATTCTAAAAATTTGAGAATCTTTGAATACAAAATTGTGTTTAAAATTCCAAAATCAAAAATTATTATTAAATTAAATTTTTTTAGGTATTAGTATTCTAGCAAAAAAACCCGGCAACGCCCCTCCTAGTTTCTTCTCTTTTGCTGATCCTTTCGCCCTTGACACTTGGATAATGCTGGCTTTAGCTTACGCTGTCGTTTCTGTGTCTCTCTTTATTCTGGGAAGAATCTGTCACGACGAATGGACTAACCCATACCCATGTGTTGAGGAACCCGAATTTCTAATAAACCAGTTTAGTTTAGCTAACTCTTTCTGGTTTACTGTTGGAGCTCTCATGCAGCAAGGAACAGAAATAGCTCCAATGTATATTTCGCTTTTTGAATTTTCTTTTTATTTAATTTAACTAATTTTCTAGTGGAATTCCAACTCGAATGGTAACAGGAATTTGGTGGTTTTTTGTTTTAATTATGGTATCTTCATACACTGCAAGTTTAGCTGCTTTTTTAGCAACTGAAAATCCTCTAAGTCTCTTTTCTGATGTTGAAACTCTTGTTGAAAATTACGAAAAAAATAAAATCAGAATGGGAGCTAAAGATAAAGGTGCAACTGAAAGTTTCTTCCAAGGAAAAGATAATCCAGTTTATCAAAAAATTGCTGAATATATGGAAAATCATCCTGAAGATATGGTTGGTGATAATAAAGATGGTGTTCTTCTAGCAATTGAAGAAACGTATGCTTTTTTCATGGAATCTATTTCTATAGAATACGAAACACAAAGACACTGTGAATTACAACAATATGGCGGACTTCTAGATGATAAAGGTTATGGAATTGCAATGCGGAAAAGTAAGTTTCTTTTGTCGTCTTTTCTTTTTAAGAAATTTCTTACAGACTCGACTTACCGCAAGACTTTAAGTACCGCCATTTTGAAACTTCAATCCTCAGGCCAACTTGATAAACTCAAAAGAAAATGGTGGGAAGAGAAACGTGGTGGTGGCCAATGCAGTGTAACACTTCCCAAAATTTTAGTCGGTTTATATTTTCAAAAATTTTGTTTTAGGGTCAAAAAGATGACGAAACTCCTGCCCTAGATCTTCGAAATGTTGAAGGAGTGTTTTACGTCACTGTTATAGGAACAATCTGTGCGATTTTTCTCGTAATTTTCGAGATGCTTACCTCGATTTACAAAATTAGTAAAAAACACAAAATCTCATTTAGAGAAGCTCTTAATATGGAGAAGAAAGCTTTTTTTGATTTTAATAGTAACGTCAAGCCGGCAATTACAGCAAAATCTAAATCTGGAAGTAAATCGTCGAAAGAAAATGGGAATAATAATTTGGGTCCACCTGCTCAATATGGGTTTATACCGACGATAACCAAGAGTGAAGATAATTAGATTTTGTGTCACAATCATTTGTCACTGTCGAGGATTATTTAATAATGAATTGTGCAATGGCCCACTTTTTTAAATTATCATCAATTCCCGTTTAGAATTACAATTGTTAAACAAAAAAATTGTGTTGCTGAATATACAAAGAATTGAATTACGTTCAAATTGACGCAAATACGTGTCATTAAACTAAATAATCACGAAAGCGTTTGAATGCACCCAAAACGAATTTTTATCCCCCCAAAAAAACAAAATTGCCTAATTTAGACTAGGAAGTTTTATTTAGATGCAGTAAAATTTCGCTAACATATTTTAGATTAAAAGAAGAACAGAACAAATAGCACTATAAACTCAGACGTAGTTAAATTCGAGACGAACTAAATTAAATTAGTCTACAAAATGTCTAAAAAAAATGTACTTTTGTTAGGCTTAAATTAGATAAGAGACAACACAACTAATAATTACTTAATCAAAAATATCTTTTTGCGGGATTGGTTGTTTTTATCAGTTTACTGTGCCTGTTTCCACGACGGTAGGTTGCTGTTACTGCTTGCTACGTGTAACAAAACGGTAAGTAATTCACTTACCGTTCAGTGAACGGTAAGCAATTAAATCTAAAAAAAAACAATTTTGCGATTTAAAATTAAATGTACAATTATTATAATTAATAGTAGTAATACCACTCGCATTTGAGTTTCTAGTGTTAATAGACAAACTTTCCGATGTAGAAGTACCAGGTTGTTGTAATAGTCCACCAACATCGCTGTGTAAAATTTTATGAGCAAATTCAATTTTGTTTTGGAGGGAATCTTCCACGTAACTCTCGGCCACCGTTGATGAACGCCACCCACCATGTCTTTTTCGTCCCAACACATCAACTCCGTTATTCGCCAAAAGTGTAGCCGATGTGCGTCGAAACGAGTGTCCAGTAAAACCTTCAGGGGCTTGCAACTTTAAATACTTTGCAATTTTTGACGAACAGCCTCCAATTGTGCCTTTTCCTGTGACTTGCCTAGTGCATTTGCCATTTCGATAGTTCAGAAATAAATGATCTGACGTTGGATTGCTTGGTCGAATTCTTATGTATTTTCGAAGTATTTCCAAATAATGAACTGCTTCATTTTCTTTATTAATAACTGTGAACGTTCGCTGAATATTCGTTTTTGTATTTGGAATATTTATTATAAACATTTCTTCATGTTCTTCTATGTCACTCATTTTAATATTGTACAATTCCTCTCGTCTACAAGCGCCCGATACTCCCAATATCATTGCTACCTGCAAATATATTGTTTCCTTAGAACTCAGATGTACCACCTCATCATCTACAACATACCTTTTGAATTAAAAATTGTTCGTCTGGTGCTTCATTCAAGAATTTTTCCATGTCTTCTTTGGTAAAAATTTTAGCCTTCTTAGGCCGATATCCAATATTTTTTCTCTTAAGATAAGCAATTAATGTAGCAAACTTAAAAATATCCATAGCATCATGGAGAGAAATTGTACTCTTCAGCATAGAATACTCCGCCCATAAACTGCTTGGAGCCTTCAAGTGTCCACTTCTCACCACAAAATACGCTAACAAGCTCTTTTCATTTACAGAAATCTTCTTTGCTTCACGCCATTCCTTAAACGACTTGTATGTCTGTTCATATCGGGCTTTAGATTTTTCTGGAATTATTGCCGAACATCCTTCTTGCCAAGCGTCTTCTAAATCATCCGGTAGATCATCACTATCGCTCATATTTGCTTCGAAAACGGAACCACAAAACAGAACTATGTAGGAATGATTGTATCAAAAAGACAATTTTACTTGTTTGGAACAAAACCATAGCAACCATGGAACAGCCATTCAAAGTTTTCAGTTTCAATCTTCCCGATTATCACAAATGTATTGATATAAATTATTATTATTATTATTCTAGAAACTCCAATGACGCAAAAAACGTTATAAGCATGTTGAACGTTGAGGATTACCGTTCTCAGACAATAATTGGAGTCGTCGCTTCGCTCCTCCTCCAAACAATTGTCTTCGAACGGTAAGCATTCCTTACCGTTCTCCATACTTAATGTACTATTTCTATGTTGTATAATGTTTGGTTTCGTAAATGACAAGTAGTAATAATCATAAAGCCTAGTTACATCAGATGTTAGATTAAAAATAAGTTAATCCAAGGTAATTAGCACAATGCACCTAGATGAGTCAACTAAATATTTCTGTAATAAATCCTAGTTAGGGTAAACTTAATTAGACTGCAAAAAGTCTAAAAAACTTGATTTTAGATTATCGTTTGTAATAAAGCCTAGTTATGAAAATAAAATTATGACAATTTAGGCTTTGAATAAAAACTGAAATTTTGTAGTATGTCTAATACTAAACAAATTTCAGTTCAAGTTAAAAGTCTAGTTATACCGACAGGGTAAGCTGAAATTAGCTAAAATCAAGTACTTTAGATTTAATTGCGATAAATACAAGTCAAGTTTAGGCTATAAAATGACTAATTAGCAGAAATTGTCTAATATAATTGTCTATATTAAACTGTAAAAATGTTAGAAAAAGTCTAATTATTATTAGTCAGATAATCATAATTGGTGGAACTTATATAATGTAAAATGTAATTAAAACAAATAAGTATTAAAAACAATAAACCTAATTGAGTTAACTAGACTAGATTAAGTCAGATTTACTAGTTTTAGCAGATTTTAATTAATGTTAAATAAACTAAAAGCAAAAGTAACAAAGCTAAGACAGATGAAGAACAATTAGACTGTAAAAGTCTAATAACTAGTACTAGTCTTGAATTAACAAAAATTATCGAATATGAAATATACTAAGAATAATTAGTCTATATTAGACTGCAAAAATGTAACAAACCGTTTAATTAATATTAGTCAGTCAGAATTAGTGTAAGTTAGATAATGCAAAATGTAGTTAACACAAATCTGAGTTAAATAAAATAATATTAAATTATAAAATGTCTAATAATTAATACTGAACATGCCTAGCAAAAACTAGCAAATATAATGCACGGTTAGAATAATCAGGCTATATTAGACTGAAAAAAATGTAAGAAAAAGTCTAATTATTATTAGTCAGATAGTCGTAATTGGTGGAACTTATAATATATGTAAATAATACAAAAGTTATAAGGCTTCTAGAATAACAAATTTCAAAAAACTAAAAGTCTAGTTCTATCTAACCAAATAAATCAAGATTATACCTCAAAAAGCCTAATTAATACAAAGAATAATTATCAAAATTTAGCTGATTTAAAATGTACATCAAATTTAACATTTAGCTAGTTAGATAAAGCTAGATTTGACTATAAAAAGTCTAATAACTAAACCCACTCATAATTAACTGAAACAAAACGTTGTATCGACAATAATTAAACTATATTACACTGCAAAATGTAACTAGCTTAACTAGTACTAGTCTAAACTAAACCAAACATAATTTAAACAAATATAAAAATTATATTAATCTCAATTTAGCTAAAAGTGATATGAAAATTGTGGTTTGACTAAAAACTGAGCTCGCTGGAATAACAAATTCTATGAACTAAATGCCTAATTAACTAACATAAAACGTGAATCAAATTTAACTGTGACTTAGTTAGATAAAGCAATATTAGACTATAGAAAGCCCAGTAATTAATACTAGTCATAGTTAGCTAAAATGTGGTAAAAACAAAACGTTGTAATAACAATAATTAGACTATATTAGACTGCAAAATTAGTACTAGTTAGAACTGGCGAAAACTAGTTAAAGTAAAACTGAATCAAGGCAAATAAAGAAATTATAATAAGCTAAATTTAACTGAAAAAGGTTTGACTAAGAACTGAGCTCGCTGCAGTAACAGACTCTATGAACTGAAAGACTAGTTATCTTTAGCTAATCAAATTAATCTTAAATCTCAAAAAGCCTAGTTAATACTAGGCATAATTACCTAACATAAAACGTACATCAGATTTAACTGTGACTTGAATAAAGCAAGATTAGACTATAAAATATCCAGTATTAATACTAGTCATGATTAGCTAAAATGTGTTAAAAACAAGACGTTGTGATAACGATAATTAGACTTTATTAGACTGCAAAATTAGTACTAGTTAGAACTGGCAAAAACAAATTAAAATATAAACTGAATTAAAGCAAATATAAATATTATATTAATTTTAATTTAGCTAAAAGTTATATAAAAATTGTGGTTTGTCTTAGAACTGAGCACAAATTCTATAAATTAAAAGCCTAGTTATTTTTAGCTAATCAAATTGAAATAAATCTTTAAAAAACTTATGTGATATTAGAAATAATTAACTAACATAAAACGTAAATCAAATTTAACTGTGACTTACTTAGATAAAGCAGAATTAGACTATAAAAAGCCCAGTTATAAATACTAGTTATAATTAGCTAAAATGTGTTAAAAACAAAACGTTATACTTACAATAATTAGACTATATTAGATTGCAGAAGGTGACAAGCTTATTTAGTACTAGTTAAAATTTCCGAAAACTAGTTAAAATAAAACTGAATCGAAGCAAATATACAAATTATATGAAAATTGAGTCTTAAATAAGAATTGAAGTAACTGATTCCAAAAAGCTAAGAGCCTAGTTATAGCTCATCAAATAAATTAAAATTTAGCCCTAAAAGCCTAATTAATACAAGACATAACAATTAAAACAAGAATATACTATAAAAATTCTAATAATAAATACTATTGATGATTAGATAAAATTCGCTAATATAAAACCTGCTAAAAATAAAACATAGTATATTGTATTAATAATAGGTAATTAGACTATTATAATTTTAATTGGTCCTTGCCATAAGTAGCAAAAATTAGCTAATGTAAAAGATAATTATAAGCAAAAAAAGACTAAAATAAACTAAATCAGTTAGACTAGTTAAGTCAGATTTAAGTGTAACAAAAATGTTTTGTTGTTTTTACAATATTTTTGTTATTATAGTACTTCTTCATAGCTTGCTACATACAACAAAATCAACTAGAATTTAAAAAAACATGTTAATAATCTTTATTATTGGTGCTAGACCTGTAAAGAGCTCATCCCAGCCATAAAACCTGCCTACTTAGCTTTCTTCATTCAATTAAAAAAAATATTTACTCTCATTAAATGTCACGTCACGTATTTTACTTCTTGAGAGTTACAAAAACAAACATTTTAATAGAACGACTACTGACTGATAGAAAAAAAAAATTGTTCCGCTGAGGTCAATAAATTCAAAATGATAGTGATTTGACTCAAAATTAAATTAAAATTTTTCAAAAATTACTTTCAAGAAGCAAATTTATTGATTTAATTGGAAGCTCCTCGTAAAATGTTAATTATGGTAATTTAAAAAACATTTTTTTTCTAATATTAGATCCTTATCACGTGATGACCCGAAAATCTCAAGTCATGCTATTGTTATAATCGAAAAACCAATTTTTGTATTGGAAATAATTTCGATATAATCTCAGCTTTGTTCCTAAAGATGAATCACAAGAAAGTTTTTGGTATTTTGTGGGGTCAAATGAATCACTGAATTTTTGAAATTCTTGACAAAAAAACTGTAATTAATAGATCGATTTGCGCTAATTAATAAAATTGAAGAAAGCTGGTCGAAAAATTTTCCGCCGGCTTTGATTTAATTACTGTAATAAAATCAGAAAATGATCGAAAATAAACCATCTGTGCTTCAAAAGTAGATCAACGAATCCATCATTACTGGATGCAGTAATTAAGGAGATTTACTGCTTAAAACTTGACCAATTTATCTGATTTTGATTTTGTTTAAATAACTGTAAGTGAAAGTGTTTGCCAAAAGTTGTTCTAACAATACAATTACTTCAATTACACGCTTTTAAACAAAAATAATTTCGCTTTCTTTAAAGATTTTTGACATCTGTAATTAATTTTCCACTTAATTGAAATTGAAATTACTCTTTCAAGATTTAATTACCTATCAGTAACCTACAATTACATTTTCTAACCGGTAATTATAAATGCATCTTATTTGCATATAATCAAATTATTTAAATGACGTGACTTTATTTTATTTGAAAAGTAATTAAAAATTTTCAATGGATGTGATCAACCCGACTGGAAAGATTTTGATTGTGTGCTATTATGCCAGTCATCAAGAATTTTTTTATTGAGGTATGCAAGAATAAGAGGATAAATAGAGAAGAATTTCTCTTTGTTTCATTATGTAGGTACGTAATTGTCAATCATTTTAATAATAAATTGACTCGAGAGAATTGCGTTCACCACTCCTTGCTTTTAGCTAATTAACTCAATACAAGAGAGACTTATTCTTTGATTATAAAAAACAACAATTTTGAGTGTTGTGAATTGGGAAATGTCATAGATCTTACTATAAATTTCACAAATTATAAATGGAATAAATTTTGTTTAAAAACAATTCTAAATTGAGATATTGTCTATTGTTAAATGTTGAAATTTTTACATAAAATTTTACGACTTGAGTAAATATAGAAAGTTTAGAATGTATTCATTTGTTTTACTACTTCCAAACATAAGCTAATTTCAACAAACATTGCCAAAAAAATAACGGAAATATAAAAAAATAGAAATGTAGGTACTTCAGAATTATGAAATAAGACACAAAATAAATAAAAAAATTTTTAGAAAAAATAAACATAAATTTAACAAAGTTTATAGTAGCGATTACTGCAAAAATTAATAGCCAGCGTTTGTATCACGCAAGAAGCCACGCTTGCGTCAAAAAACCTAACTAATTAACTAATAAAAATTAAACTAGTTAAGATAAAATACTAACGTCAAAATCTAATATAATATTATTAACAAATTATTTAATTTATGTCAGTTAATTATGCCTAGTATCAATTAGGCTTTTGAGGTTTAATTTTAATTTGATTAGCTAGATGTAACTAGATACTAACGTCAAAATTTAATTTAATATTATCAATAAATTATTTAATTTATGTCAGTTGATTATGCCTAGTACCAATTAGGCTTTAGAAGTTTAATTTTAATTTGATTAGCTAGATGTAACTAGGCTTTTAACTTCACAAAATCTGTTACTCTGGAAAGCTCAGTTCCTATTTAAGCCACAATTTTTACATTACTTTTAGCTAACTTTAGCTTAATATATTTCTTATATTTAGTTTTACTTTAACTAGTTTTTCCGAATTCTAACTAGTACTAATTAAGCTTGTCACATTCTGGAGTCTAATATAGTCTAATTATTGTTAATGCAACGTTTTGTTTTTAACACATTTTAGCTAATTATGACTAGTATTAATTACTAGGCTTTTTATAGTCTAATCTTGCTTTATCTAACCCGGTCGCAGTTAAGTTTGATGTACGTTTTATGTTAGTTAATTGTGCCTAGTATCAATTAGGCTTTTAGAAAATTAATTTTAATTTGATTAGCTGAAAATAACTAGGCTTTTAATTAATAAAATGAGTTACTCCAGCGAGCTCAGTTTTTAGTAAACCACAATTTTTATATCACTTTTAGCTAAGCTTAGCTAAATATTATATTTATATTTGCTTTGATTCAGTTTTACTTTAACTAATTTTTGCCAGTTCTAACTAGTGTAATTTTGCTGTCTAATATAGTTTAATTATTACTATTACAACGTTTTGTTTTACCACATTTTAGCTAATCATGACTAGTATTAATTACTGGGCTTTCTATAGTCTAATTTCGCTTTATCTAACTAAGTCAGAGTTAAATTTGATGTACGTTTCATGTTAGGTAATTATGCCTAGTATCAACTAGGCTTTTTGAGCTTTAAGTTCAATTTTAATTTTTATCTTATATCAACACTTATTTTGATTCTTCGGACATCCATAAGTTTATATTCTAATTCGTCGCGTTCCTTTGGTACAGAGGAGTTAGTTAAATTAATAACGTTAGCGTGTCATGCTTAAATCAATAAATGATTAGCTAAAGATAACTAGGCATTCAGTCCATAGAGTCTGTTACTGCAGCGAGCTCAGTTCTTAGTCCAACCACTTTCAGTTAAATTTAGATTAATATAATTTCTTTATTTGCTTTGATTCAGTTTTACTTTAACTAGTTTTCGCCAGTTCTAACTAGTACCAATTTTGCAGTCTAATATAGTCTAATTATTGTTATTACAACGTTTTGTTTTTATCACATTTTACCTAATCTAATCTAAATAATTTATAGTCTAATCTTGCTTCATCTAACTAGGTCACAGTTAAATTTGATTTACGTTTTATGTTAGTTAATTATGCCTAGTATTAACTAGGCTTTTTAAAATTTAAGTTTAATTTGTTTAGCTAGAGATAATTAGGCTTTCAGTTCATAGAGTCTGTTACTGCAGCGAGCTCAGTTCTTAGTCCAACCATTTTCAGTTAAATTTAGATTAATATAATTTTTTTATTTGCCTTGATTCAGTTTTACTTTAACTAGTTTTTGCCAGTTCTAACTAGTACTAATTTTGCAGTCTAATATAGTCTAATTAGTGTTAGTACAACGATTTGTTTTTAATACATTTTAGCTAATCGTGACTAGTATTAACTACTGAGCTTTCTATAGTCTAATTTTGCTTTATCTAACTAAGTCAAAGTTAAATCTGGTGTACGTTTCATGTTAGTTAATTATGCCTAGTATTAACTAGGCTTTTTGAGGATTAATTTTAATTTGATTAGCTAAATGTAACTAAGCATTTATCTTTATAGAATTTGTTCATATTTAAGCCACAATTTTCACATTAATTTTAGCTAAATTTAGCTTAATATAATTATTATATTTGCTTTAATTTAGGTTTATTTTAACTAATTTTTGTTAATCTAACTACTACTATTTAAGCTTGCCACATTTTGCAGTCTAGTATAGTCTAATTATTGTTAATACAACGTTTTGTTTTTAATACATTTTAGCTAATCATGACTGGTATTAATTACAGGACTTTATATAGTCTAATCTTGCTTTATCTAACTAAGTCACAATTAAATCTGTTGTACGTTTTATGTTAGGTAATTATGCCTAGTATCAACTAGACTTTATGAGATTTAAGTTCAATTTGATTAGCTAAAGATAACTAGGCTTTCAGTTCATAGAGTCTGTTACTCCAGGGAGCTCAGTTCTTAGTCCAACCACTTTCAGTTAAATTTAGCTTAATATAATTCTCATATTTGCTTTGATTCAGTTTTACTTTAACTAGTTTTCGCCAGTTCTAACTAGTACTAATTTTGCAGTCTAATATAGTCTAATTATTGTTATTACAACGTTTTGTTTTTGATACATTTTAGCTAATCATGAGTGGTATTAATTACTAGGCTTTTTATAGTCTAATCTTGCTTTATCTAACCCGGTCGCAGTTAAGTTTGATGTTCGTTTTATGTTAGTTAATTGTGCCTAGTATCAATTAAACTTTTGAGGTTTAATTTTAATTTGATTAGCTAGATGTAACTACGCTTTTAACTTCACAAAATCAGTTACTCTAGAAAGTTCAGTTCCTATTTAAGTCACAATTTTTACATTACTTTTAGCCAACTTTAACTTAATATATTTCTTATATTTGCTTTAATTTAGTTTTATTTTAACTAGTTTTTCCGAATTCTAACTAGTACTAATTAGGCTTGTCACATGCAGGAGTCTAATATAGTCTAATTATTGTTAATACAACGTTTTGTTTTTAACACATTTTAGCTAATCATGAGTGGTATTAATTTTTAGGCTTTTTATAGTCTAATCTTGCTTTATCTAACCCGGTCGCAGTTAAGTTTGATGTACGTTTTATGTTAGTTAATTGTGCCTAGTATCAATTAGGCTTTTAGAGAATTAATTTTAATTTGATTAGCTGAAAATAACTAGGCTTTTAATTAATAAAAACAGTTACTCCAGCAAGCTCAGTTTTTAGTCAAACCACAATTTTTATATCACTTTTAGCTAAGCTTAGCTAAATATTATATTTATATTTGCTTTGATTCAGTTTTATTTTAACTAATTTTTGCCAGTTCTAACTAGTGTAATTTTGCAGTCTAATATAGTCTAATTATTACTATTACAACGTTTTGTTTTTTCCATATTTTAGCTTACCATGACTAGTGTTAATTACTGGGCTTTCTATAGTCTAATTTCGCTTTATCTAACTAAGTCAGAGTTAAATTTGATGTACGTTTCATGTTAGGTAATTATGCCTAGTATCAACTAGGCTTTTTGAGCTTTAAGTTCAATTTTAATTTTTATCTTATATCAACACTTATTTTGATTCTTCGGACATCCATTAGTTTATATTCTAATTCGTCGCGTTCCTTTGGTACAGAGGAGTTAGTTAAATTAATAACGTTAGCGTGTCATGCTTAAATCAATAAATGATAAGCTAAAGATAACTAGGCATTCAGTCCATAGAGTCTGTTACTGCAGCGAGCTCAGTTCTTAGTCCAACCACTTTCAGTTAAATTTAGATTAATATAATTTCTTTATTTGCTTTGATTCAGTTTTACTTTAACTAGTTTTCGCCAGTTCTAACTAGTACCAATTTTGCAGTCTAATATAGTCTAATTATTGTTATTACAACGTTTTGTTTTTATCACATTTTACCTAATCTAATCTAAATAATTTATAGTCTAATCTTGCTTCATCTAACTAGGTCACAGTTAAATTTGATTTACGTTTTATGTTAGTTAATTATGCCTAGTATTAACTAGGCTTTTTAAAATTTAAGTTTAATTTGTTTAGCTAGAGATAATTAGGCTTTCAGTTCATAGAGTCTGTTACTGCAGCGAGCTCAGTTCTTAGTCCAACCATTTTCAGTTAAATTTAGATTAATATAATTTTTTTATTTGCCTTGATTCAGTTTTACTTTAACTAGTTTTTGCCAGTTCTAACTAGTACTAATTTTGCAGTCTAATATAGTCTAATTAGTGTTAGTACAACGATTTGTTTTTAATACATTTTAGCTAATCGTGACTAGTATTAACTACTGAGCTTTCTATAGTCTAATTTTGCTTTATCTAACTAAGTCAAAGTTAAATCTGGTGTACGTTTCATGTTAGTTAATTATGCCTAGTATTAACTAGGCTTTTTGAGGATTAATTTTAATTTGATTAGCTAAATGTAACTAAGCATTTAGCTTTATAGAATTTGTTCATATTTAAGCCACAATTTTCACATTACTTTTAGCTAAATTTAGCTTAATATAATTATTATATTTGCTTTAATTTAGTTTTATTTTAACTAATTTTTGTTAATCTAACTAGTACTAATTAAGCTTGCCACATTTTGCAGTCTAATATAGTCTAATTATTGTTAATACAACGTTTTGTTTTTAATACATTTTAGCTAATCATGACTAGTATTAATTACAGGCCTTTTTATTGTCTAATCTTGCTTCATCTAACTAAGTCAAAGTTAAATCTGATGTACGTTTTATGTTAGGTAATTATGTCTAGTATCAACTAGGCTTTATGAGATTTAAGTTTAATTTGATTAGCTAAAGATAATTAGGCTTTCAGTCCATAGAATCTGTTACTGTAGCGAGCTCAGTTCTTAGTCCAACCACTTTCAGTTAAATTTAGCTTAATATAATTCTCATATTTGCTTTGATTCAGTTTTACTTTAACTAGTTTTCGCCAGTTCTAACTAGTACTAATTTTGCAGTCTAATATAGTCTAATTATTGTTATTACAACGTTTGGTTTTTACCACATATTAGCTAACCATGATTAGTATTAATTACTGGGCTTTCTATAGTCTAATTTTGCTTTATCTAACTAAGTCACGGTTAAATTTGATTCACGTTTTATGTTAGTTAATAAGGCATTTAGTTCATAGAATTTGTTATTCCAGCGAGCTCAGTTTTTAGTCAAACCACAATTTTCATATCACTTTTAGCTAAATTTAGTTTAATATAATTTTTATATTTGTTTAAATTATGTTTGGTTTATTTTAGACTAGTACTAATTAAGCTTGTTACATTCTGCAGTGTAATATAGTCTAATTATTGTCGATACAACGTTTTGTTTTAGTTAGTTATGAGTAGGATTAGTTATTACACTTTTTATAGTCAAATCTAGCTTTATCTGACTAGCTAAATGTTAAATTTGATGTACATTTTAAATCAGCTAAATTTTGATAATTATTCTTCGTATTAACTAGGCTTTTTGAGGTATAATCTTAATTTATTTAGTTACATAAACTAGGCTTTTAGTTAATTAAAATTTGTTATTCTAGGAGCCTTAACTTTTATATTATTTTTAGTTAATTTCAGCTTAATATCTAACTAGTTTTTGCTAATTCTGACTAGTCTTAATTAAGTCACATAAAGCAGTTTTGTAAAAAGTAAAAATTTTTAGTTTTGTTTAATTTTAGCGACTAGTTTGAGGCTAAATAACAGTTTCTTATTTTTCCTAAAATATAATTTCACCACAAATTCTTTTGTCTGTGGTCAGTATGCTATCAGTATGTCAATTTGGTGAATTTTACTTTTTCAGCATTATTAAGTACGTGCCTAAAATCTCAAATTACATTTTATGTTTAACCTATTTTGAATCTTGTTTTTAAGATATTTATCAAACTCTAAATTACCCATCAATTACACGCTTCTTTACGCTTGTATTAATTTTTAATTTCAGGAATGATTGATCATCATTGTGGCTCATTAAAAAGAATTCGGTCTTCTTGAGAGAGATACGACTTTCACCATAAATCGGTGGCTTAAGGGATCGATAATAAAATGCCAAATGGGCTTTTGTCTGCGATTAACCACAGGCTATTATGTACAATGCAGAAAACTTTCTTTCACACACTTATCTGTAGCGGCATCGAGAACTGATCTTAATCAACAATGCAGATTGGTGATTACTGATCAGACAAGTGGAGGATATACCGCAATTGTGAGGTGAAGTTCTACTCAAAATATTTTAAATTAAATAAAAACAAAAATTTTAAATTTCTGACATTTTATTTCTTATAATTTTCAAAATTTTGATAACCGAAATTTGCTAATAAAAAACTTGTATAGAACAAATCCTATTTAGATAAAGCAAGAAGCCTAACTGATATTACGACTAGCCAAAATTAGTTAATATAAAACAAAAAAATCTGTTTGAAATCTTAGTTAGATAAAGTAAAGTTTGACCATAAAAAGCCTAATTAATACTAGTCAGGATTATACTAGTCTAGTCAAGTCTAAAATCTAGTCGATATTAATTAGGATTAATCAAAATTAATCAATCCTACTTATATAAAGCAAAAAGCCTAACTAATATTAGTCAGCACTAAAAAAAAATAATTAATATGAAACGTTCTATAAACCAAAATAAATTATAAACAATAATAAAACAATAATAAATGTTAAAATGTAACTAATTCTAGTCAGATAATGTAAAATTTAACAAAAAAGCCTAATTGATACTAGTCATACTTAACGGAAAATAATAATCTAAAATTTAATCAAAAAAGATTACAAACCTGACTAAGATTAATTAGATTAGTTTAAGTCTGATTTAAGTGCGATAAAAGAACAGAGTATGTTAGACTGATTACTATACTAGTCAGGATAAGTAGAAATTAGCTTTAATATCACGATAAAGTACTTAGAACAAACAATTTTTACAATTAATGATCAGATTTCACTTTGACAAATCTCAGTCTAATAAAGCCTAGTTAATACTAGTCTTGTAAGATTTAAATTTGTGCTACAAACGATAAAATAGCCTAACTTAGACTAAAAACGTACTTAATATAACAAAATTTAGAAGATTACGGTATTAAAGCCTAGTTATGTTAGATTAGTTAAATACGTATGTACTATGAACATTATTTAACTAGGTATTTAAAGTCTAGTTAATTTAAAACATTATTAGAATAGCTAGAGGAAGTAGATTAGATTAATCTACGTTTAAAACAAAAATTATATTAGCGTTAGTTATAATTATATAAAGTCTAATTTAAAAAATAATTTAAGCTAACATTAGTTAATAATAATGTAATAATTTAGGCTTTAACAGAAACTGAAATCTATAGAGCCTAAACAATTTCTAACAAAGCTAAAAAACTTGATTATATTTAGTCAAATAAAGCAAAACTAGAAAATGCCTAATTGCTACTAATAATTAGCTAAAATTAACTTATATAAAAAGTGCAAAAAACAAAAAGAATTAATAACAATAATCAGTTTCACTTTGACAAAGCATAAAAGTCGGATAAAACCTAATTAGACTACAAAAAGTCTAGTTAATACAAGTCAGGAATTCGCAAAATCAGTTAATATAAAACTTGTTAAAAACAAAAATGTCTAATAGACAGTAATTAGACTATTTTTAACTGAAAAAAATGAAATAAAAAACTAAATTTATATTAGTTAGTATTAGCAAAAATAAGGTAAAAACAAGGTTTTATAATTATCTAAATTTAACTGTATGAAATTTAAAATAAAATTAAATTTCGTTACTCGATTAGTTAGATCACAAATTTGTGTTACAAATACTAGGCAGGTTAGGCTAGATACAAGAAAAGCTCAAATTAGCTTAAGTTGTATCAAGCCTAGTTCAAAGAGATAAATGAGCCAAAATTAATTAAAAATCATATGACAATTTAGGCTTAAATAAGAACTGAACTATATAATTTGGCCTAAACAATTACAATAAGCTATAAGTCTAGTTATATCTAGCCAAATATTTAAATCAAAATTATACTACAAAAAGACTAATTAATACTAGTCATGGTTAGATAGAGTAAATTTTAATAAAAAACATTATTATAAACAATATAATTAAACTATTTTAGATTACTATACTAGTATACCGCATATATACTACTAGTAATATATATACTACTTTATTACAGATAAAAAATATTTACAGCCCACAAAACTAACAGTTATAACTAACCAAATAAATCAAATTTAGACTACATAAAGTCTAAATTATGCTAGTCATTGTTAGCTAAAGTAAGCTAGTCTATACAATAATCAATTTAAATTAGAATAATGTACAGTGACAAAAAGCTTATTGAAACTAGTCAGGATTAGATTAAAGCTTAATTGAAGCTAGTTGTTAGCTGGTTTTAGCTGTTCTAAATAATAATCAGATTATACTAGACTAATGTAGTGTAGCAAAAGCCTAATTAATACTAGTGATAATTAGCTACGTTAAAAACAATTATTACAAACAATAATCAAGTTATATTAGACTAAAAAAATGTAACAAAAAGCCTAATTAAAATCAGTCAGGATTGGCGACAAGCCGTGCCTAATTAATACTAGTCAGGATTGGCGAAAATTGGTTAATATATATCAGTGTTAACTGTACAAAAATAGCAAAATTATACTTCAAAAAGTCTAGTTAAAAGTGTCCAGATTTAGGCTACATTTTTTTTTCTTTCCAAAACTCAAAAATTCAGAATAATTTAAAAGAAATGTAAAACGTAATTTAATAAAAAAAAATATCACAGCCAATAAAGTTAACAGTTATACCTAACCAAATAACCCAAATTTGAACCACATAAAGTCTAATTTATGCTAGTCATTGTTAGCTAAAATAAGCTAGTCTATACAATAATCAATTTAAATTAGAATAATGTACAGTGACAAAAAGCTTATTGAAACTAGTCAGGATTAGACTAAAGCTTAATTAAAGCTAGTTGTTAGCTGATTTTAGCTGTTCTAAATAACAATCAGATTATACTAGACTAATGTAGTGCAACAAAAGCCTAATTGATACTAATAATAATTAGCTACGTTAAAAACAATTATTACAAACAATAATCAAGTTATATTAGACTAAAAAAATGTAACAAAATGCCTAATTATAATCAGTCAGGATTGGCGACAAGCCGTGCCTAATTAATACTAGTCAGGATTGGCGAAAATTGGTTAATATATATCAGTGTTAACTGTACAAAAATAGCAAAATTATACTTCAAAAAGTCTAGTTAAAAGTGTCCAGATTTAGGGTACATTTTTTTTCTTTCCAAAACTCAAAAATTCAGAATAATTTAAAAAAAATGTAAAACGTAATTTAGATAAAAAAAAAATATTACAGCCAGTAAAGTTAACAGTTATACTTAACCAAATAACCCAAATACATAAAGTCTAATTTATGTTAGTCATGATTAGCTAAAATAAGCTATTCTATACAACAATTAATTTATATTAGAATAAGAATAATGTAGAGTAGCAAAAAGCTAACTGAAACTAGTAAGGATTAGGCAAAAGCCTCATTATATTAGTTATTATCTGATTTTAACTGTTTTAAATAATAATTAGACTATACTAGACTAATGTAGTGTTACAAAAGCTTAATTAACACTAGTAATAATTAGCTACTTTAAAAACAATTATTATATACAATAGTCAAGTTATATTAGAGTAAAAAATTCCAACAAAAAGTCTAATTGATATTAGTCATAATCGGCGACAAGTGGTGCCTAATTGATACTAGTCAGAATTGGCGAAAATTGATTAATGTATGTTAGTTTTAACTGCACTGAAATAGCATAATTATATTCTCAAAATTCTAGTTAAAAGAGCGACAAATTTTCCTTTCCAAAATTTAAAAATTCAAAATATTTTTTTTAAAATTAATCCGAGTTTATTTAATTAATGGTTGGCTGATCTTGCTTTATCTAACTAGGTCATAGTTAAATCTGATGTAAGCTTTATGTTTTTTAATTATGCCTAGTATTATTTAGGCTTTTTGACGTTTAATTTTAATTTAGTTAACTAAATATAACTAGGCTTTTAGTTCATAGAATTTGTTATTCCAGCAAGCTCAGTTCTAAATCAAACCACAATTTTCATATCACTTTTAGCTAAATTAAGCTTAATATAATTTTTGTATTTGTTTAAATTATGTGTAGTTTAGACTATTATTAATTAAGCTTGTTACATTCTGCAGTTTTTTTTTTTTACAAGAGGTGCCCAAAGCGCGAGACGCACACCGAAGCCTACGCCCATTATGTGCTATCTCTCGAGATAGTACTACTGCAATAGCCCTGTGCCTCTGATAAAGCTCAGTACTTTGTCTGCAGAGGAGCCTTCTCGATATGTTAGTTTTAACTGCACTGAAATAGCATAATTATATTCCAAAAATTCTAGTTAAAAATGCGACAAATTTTCCTATTTCCAAAATTTAAAAATTTAGAATAATTTTTTACATTAATCCGAGTTTATTTAATTAATGGTTGGCTGACCTTCCAGCAGGAAGACACGGTGCAGTTGCGCTTAATGCAAACACGATATGCACAGGATTAATTACTTGCCGTATAATAGGTAATTTTTTTCATTTAATCGTAAATCTTCTGTTTATTATTTCTCTTAGTTAAGTAGAATACAATTGCATAAATACGAAAACTTGATAATTTGGGAAAGTTAATGCATTTTGTATGCAGTTAGAAAACCGTCAAACTTGAGCCAATTCTCAAACAGTGCGAGAGTTTAATTTCGGATAATTAGAACATTTTTGAATAATTTTTTCATTTCGAACTGTTAATTGAGTCGTTATTTTATAAGTTAGACAGCTAATTTGTATAAATCTTGAAAATTATTTACGAAAAAAAATTAAATTCCTCTATCTTGTAAATTACCAACAAGCACGTATTTCGACACTGTTCATAATCAAAATTTATTTTACACCTATCCATATATTACAATTAAACCAGTTTTACCAACACTTATTTATGATAAATTACCCATTGGGTGTTTATTTCTGTATTTACAACTACTGACTCTCATAACTTTCAGACAATATTGGACCTGAAGTAGCGGCTTGTGGGACGCTTCAACTCCACAACATATTTATCTAAATCAATTTACTCTTCTTCTTTTTGGTTTTACGTTTAGTACAGTTACTAACACCCAAAAAAATTGAAAAATCAAAATTGGTCCTTAAACCGCACCTTGTGGGACACTCAAAATTTTTCCCCAAAATAGTTTTTTCGACTTTTGCAGCTTCTCTTCCTCTTGGTCTCGTCTTTCTGAAGACATTTTATCTGTCTGAAATTTTTTTGGAAGAGAGTGGGGTTTCGGGTGTTATCAGTGGCGGCATACGGCACAAAGGGTGTCTGGGAGAGAGTTTCCAGTGACCTAGTTGTCTGCAAGATGTATGCCATGGAGTGTTCTTTGAGCCAGTCGGTAGCTGATTGTCGTCGCGCGCGCCGCGAGATCTTTCACCAGAGGTAAAGATTCTTGTTGTGGGTCCGACTGCGCGTGCTGGGTGACGAGATGGGTGGATCGAGTTATCATGAGTAAGTCGGAAAAAAAAAAATTGCGCCGCTAAATCTAAATTTCGGAAGAGAAATAGTACAACAAAAAAGACAGAAAGTAAAAAATCTGAAGACAAAAAAATTTTTTTTTTGCATAATAACCTCGTCTGTTCTCTCTTTATTAAGAACGATCCACTTATTTTTTAGGTGTAGCTGTCAATGAAAGATAATAAATTGCTCAAGTGCCGACCTCTCCTCATGAATGAAGAAGAAAGACCAGTGGCGGCGCACGATACAACAATCAAATCTTTATCGGTCATAATCAAGTGATTTTATAGTGACAATTTGTGTGGCTTTTGTTTGACGCGTAATTACAGTGCGAATGAATTCTTGTGGAATTTTATTGTGGTAGAATTGTGAGGACTTAATGGGTAAGTCGATGAGGATTAAGTAATTAATGAGATTATGCTAATCACGTAATTGCTACTTAAGGCTTGATTTATATGATTTATTTTGTTATTACCCGCATTGATTTAAATTTTTTTTTGAGAAAAAATATTTATTTAGCACAGATTTTTGTTTGTTTATTTCGATTGGAATTTGAAATTTTTAGGGAAATTGTTGTTAATTAGTATTTGCGGATTTAAAATTAGATATTGATGAAAGTTATTGAAGAATGACGAATTTTAATTTCACTTTTAGAGCCCGGATGCGGGATATACCGGGTGATTCATAACAAAGATATAATAATTTTTGTGACTTATTAAACGCCCCATTTTTTATTGATTAGAAATAATACAATTTCTTCTTAAAACAATTTTTTCTTGATTGATAACAAATTTTTTTTTCTAATAAAAAAATTATTATTTTCAAATTTCTAAACTTATTGCTTTTTAACACTTTTTTCTTCTTTTTATTCTGATATTTTTTTTTTGAAATCAAACTCGCTCTTATATCGCTCACTCTATAAACTTCCTAGCTCGTCTCTAAAGCCTCTAAAGATAACTAATGTCAATCCCAACCTGGCCCTTTTTTTGGTCAAATGGGCCTTAAATTATGTGCTTAAAACGACCAGAAAAATACAGTTTTTAGACAGTAAATAAATCAGAAAAGTTTGGTATGCTAGGTTGTGCCTAGGTTTATTGCAAGACATTTTTTAATACCAGATGTTTATTAATTTTAAAACAATTTAGGTTCTTTAAATTAAGTGTCTAATTGACTTATAAATCTAGGCTTTTTATTTTGTCTAGGTTTTGTCAGATCAGGTCAGAGTAGTGCTTATTTAGCTTATAAGCCTCGGCTTTTTATTCTGTTTAACTAGGTTTGGTCAGATCACGTCAAGTTATGGTTTATTTGAGTTATAAGCCTAGGCTTTTTACTTTGTCTAGTTTTGAGCAGGTTGCAAATTAGTCTTTATTGACGACATTTTAAAGAACGTTTTATTAGGATTTTAACTGTCTAGTTAAACAAAAATTTTTTAATTTTGTAAAACCGGATTTTCTTTAAAGTAACTCAGGTTTACTTAATTTCTTTTTATTTTAGCAAAACTTATTTTTATTTTGACTAAAAATACATAAATGAAGAGGACTTTTATCTCTCTAATTGAGTCAAATTTTATCAAATTTATGTTTGAAGTTACCTAGGCTTATTAATTTTATTAAAAGCTAGGTGTTTTAGGTTATATTTGCTTAGCTTTAAGCTTATATTGCTTACAAACCTGGGTCTAGGTTTTTTAAATTGCAGAGTCTTGTGCAAACCTGAGTCTATATTGTCTAGGTTTTTTAAGTTGCACGAGCATAGTTTTTATTCACGTTATTTAAAAACAAAAATTACGAAAGCTAACCAGTCTTTTACTTAGTTAGGCTAGGTTTTAAGCTTTCAATCTGTTATTAAATAACGGTTATAATTTTTTTTATTTGTCTGTTTAAACCCAGTTTGTTAAACCTGATTTATTATCGAGTCTCAAGCAACCTAGGTTTATTAAGTATCTCAAAACCTAACTTTTGAAGTTTTAGTTTTGTTTTAAATTTTTTTGTCTAGGTTTGAAACAAAATTCGCGGGCACAATCTAGGTTTAGCAGTCTTATAAAAGCAAATAAATTGGAAAAGTTTGATAAAGTTAGGTTGTAACTGTATTTTATAAATTTAGACAGATATAAAATTTGTTTTGGTTAATTGGCTTATAAGCTTAGGCTTTTTATTATGTCTAGGTTTTTTTAAGTCTGGTAAGATCAGGTCAGATTAGATTAGGTCAGGTCAGGTTTGGTTAGGTTACAGTTTTTAGACAGTAATTAAATTAAATCAGAAAAATTTGTTATGCTAGGTTTTGTCCAGGTTTATTTCAAAGCAATTTTAAATAACAGAGATTTATAAATTTTAAAGCAATTTAGGTTTTACAGATTTATTTGTTTTGGTTAGTGCTTATTTTACTTAAAAATTTAGGCTATAGATTTTGACTAGGTTTTGTCAGGTTAAGCCAGGCTAAACAGGTTAAACCCAGTTTTCTAAATCTTTGTTAAACCTAATTTATTAACGAGTCTTAAGCAACCTAGGTTTATGTAGTATCTCAAAACCTAACTTTTAGAATTTTAGTTTTGTTTTAGATTTTTTTGTCTAGGTTTCTAACAATATTCACGAGCACAATCTAGGTTTAGCAGTCTTTTAGAAGCAAATAAATTGTAAAAGTTTGATAAAGTTAGATTGTATCTAGATTTTATAAATTTTAGAACAAAATAAGTTTTTCAGAATAAATAAAGCCTAGATATATTGCGCCTAGGTTTTAGGTTGGAGCACATATTGCTTTAAAAAAATTATCAGCAGAAATTAAACAAAATTTTTGTTATTCAAGTTACGCTAGATTTTATTTAGTTAAATAAAGCATTTTTTTAGCCAAAAACTTCTTTGTATTTCAAATAAAACTCTAGTCTAACCTTGGTTAAACAATTTTTTTTCCTGGCTCGTCTCTAAAGCCTAACTTACTAAACTTTGTAACTAAATAACTAATATCAATCCCAACCTGAACTTTTTTTGGTCAAATGGGCCTTAAATTGTCTGCTTAAAACGAACAGAAAAATACACTTTTTAGACAGTAAATAAATCAGAAAAGTTTGGTATGCTAGGCTGTGTCTAGGTTTATTGCAAGACAATTTTTAATATCAGATGTTTATTAATTTTAAAACAATTTAGATTCTTCAAATAAAGTGTCTAATTGGGTTATAAATTTAGGCTTTTTATTTTGCCTTGGTTTTGTCAGGTCAGGTCAGGTTAGTGCATGTTTAGCTTATAAGCCTCAGCTTTTTATTCTGTTTAACCAGGTTTGGTCAGATCACGTCAAGTTGTGGTTTATTTAAGTTATAAGCCTAGGCTTTTTACTTTGTGTAGTTTTGGGCAGGTTGCAAATTAGTCTTTATTGACGACATTTTAAAGAACGTTTTATTAGGATTTTAACTGTCTAGTTAAACAAAAATTTTTTAATTTTGTAAAACCGGATTTTCTTTAAAGTAACTCAGGTTTACTTAATTTTTTTTTATTTTAGCAAAACTGTTTTTATTTGGTCTAAAAATTCATAAATTAAGAAGACTTTTAGCTCTCTAATTGAGTCAAATTTTATCAAATTTATGTCTGAAGTTACTTAGGTTTATTAATTTTATTAAAAGCTAGGTGTGCAAGGTTATATTTGCTTAGCTTTAAGCTTATATTGCTTACAAACCTGGGTCTAGGTTTTTTAAATTGCAGAGTCTTGTGCAAACCTGAGTCTATATTGTCTAGGTTTTTTAAGCTGCACGAGCATTCAAAAACAAAAATTACCAAAGCTAACCTGTCTTTTACTTAGTTAGGCTAGGTCTTAAGCTTTCAATCTGTTATTAAATAACGGTTATAATTTTTTTTATTTGTCTGTTTAAACCCAGTTTGTTAAACCTGATTTATTATCGAGTCTCAAGCAACCTAGGTTTATTAAGTATCTCAAAACCTAACTTTTGGAGTTTTAGTTTTGTTTTAAATTTTTTTGTCTAGGTTTGAAACAAAATTCGCGGGCACAATCTAGGTTTAGCAGTCTTATAAAAGCAAATTAATTGGAAAAGTTTGATAAACTTAGGTTGTAACTGTATTTTATAAATTTAGACAGATTTAAAATTTGTTTTGGTTAATTGGCTTGTAAGTTTAGTTAGGCTTTTTGTTATGTCTAGGTTTTTTTAAGTCTGGTAAAATCAGGTCAGATTAGATTAGGTCAGGTTAGGTTTGGTCAGGTTACAGTTTTTAGACAGTAATTAAATTAAATCAGAAAAGTTTGTTATGCTAGGTTTTGTCCAGGTTTATTTCAAAGCAATTTTAAATAACAGAGATTTATAAATTTTAAAGCAATTTAGGTTATACAGATTTATTTGCTTTGGTGAGTGCTTATTTTACTTAAAAATTTAGGCTATAGATTTTGACTAGGTTTTGTCAGGTCAGGCCACGCTAAAACAGGTTAAACCCAGTCTTCTAAATCTTTGTTAAACCTAATTTATTAACGAGTCTTAAGCAACCTAGGTTTATGTAGTATCTCAAAACCTAACTTTTAGAATTTTAGTTTTGTTTTAGATTTTTTTTGTCTAGGTTTCTAACAATATTCACGAGCACAATCTAGGTTTAGCAGTCTTTTAAAAGCAAATAAATTGTAAAAGTTTGATAAAGTTAGATTGTACCTAGATTTTATAAATTTTAGAACAAAATAAGTTTTTCAAAATAAATGAATCCTAGATATATTGCGCCTAGGTTTTAGGTTGGAGCACATATTGCTTTAAAAAAATTATCAGCAGAAATTAAGCAAAATTTTTGTTATTCAAGTTACGCTAGATTTTATTTAGTTAAATAAAACGTTTTTTTAGCCAAAAACTTCTTTGTATTTCAAATAAAACTCTAGTCTAACCTTGGTTAAACAATTTTTTTTTTTTAAATTAGTTTTATTTCTGTTACAAATTCAGGTTTCGTCACGTTAACTAAGGCTATAATTACAGTTTCTGTTGTAATTGAGACTAATTTAGCTTAGGTTTGCAAACTAAATATATAATTTTGCGCTATTTTAAAGTAAACTTCTCAGCCTAAAATAATGTTTGAAAAACCTAGCCTAGTTCTGATTAAAAAAACGTGTTTTTTCTACTTTTTTTAGACTAAAAATTGTATGTAAACCAGGCTTTAACCTAGACTCAATTAGTATAAGTTACTTTAACCAGCTTAACCTAATCTAGACGTACTTAGCCTAGGTTAAGCGCAGTTTAGAGAATATTTGAGCTTGCTTGAAGTAAATTTAGCTGGTTCTGATTTCAGTAAGGATTGGGCTAGATTTACATAAAAAACCTAGTTTCGTTTTGTTATAGATACTTGCAACAAAAGCTTAATAAGCTAGCTTAGCTATAAATTTTTTTTTGACTGTTTTAAAAGTGGTTTAGAGTTTAGTCAGTAAGAATTTAGGTTTATCAACCTAGGTTTAGCGAAAACTGTTAAAATATGTGTCTAGTTTTTATACAAACAACCCTAACTTCAAGAGTTTTAAATATTTAAATAGACCACTGAAACATACCTAGACTAAATTGTATTTTCTCAAAATTTATTTAGGCTTGTTTAGCCTAGGTTTGTAGAGCAAAAAATACACTGAAAGAGGCTAATGTACAATTGCTTTGCTTGGTTTTTTTAAATAATTTGCGTCAACCTAAAGCAATGTTAATATGCCTGGGTTTAATTAGTCCAGCTTAGAAAAACCTAGCTAAAATTTGACTATAAAATATTTAAATAAATTCAGTTTTTGCTACTTTAGTTGAAATTAATCTAGGTTAATTTTTAATTAATAAATATTGTTTCTGGATGCAAATTTTACTTGTCTGACTTGAGTAAAACCTAGGCTACACTTGCTTTAAAAAATTTGACTAAATAAGCCTAGTTTAGTTATCTTTTACGAGTATATAAATTTAACTTTTTAACTAGAGCTTATCTCAGCTAAATTCTTAATCAGTATGGACTTGATTTAAATAGAAAATCTAAGATTTGCAGAGTGTTTTATCAGTTTAATTAATTTAAAAGAAATAAATAAATTAGGCTAAACCAAGTAAGCTTTTTAGCTAAAATTTCGGCTGATTAGCTTAGATTTATTAAGGAAAATTTAATTTTTTTAATGACTAACTGTAGTTAGGCAATCTAAGCTTTACAACTGTATTGCCCAGTTTTTGAAACAAACAACTACAACTTAAAAAATCGAAAATGTTTTAAAAGACTAGGTTAACTAAATACGGCTTGTATAAACCTAGTTTAGCTTTGGTTTTTATACAAAATTAGCAAATCTAGGTTTAAGATTTTAAAAAATGTGTGTTTTTGTTGCTCTGGTGTGTCAGCCTAGGCTTATCTCATAAATAAGCTAAATACAGTAGATTTTATTTAGGCTTACTTAAGTAATTAAAGCTTGACTAAATTAGTAAGTCTAATTATTGCCCAAAAGAAGTTAGAATTTTTTTTCGAATTTCTCTTCTTGGCTATTTACTTTCAGATAAATTTAATAAATAAAAGATTATATTTCTCCTGTCTATAATCCAGTGCAAATAAATGTAAAACAATAATTTAGAATCAATTTCCGAGATTCCTCGAACCTAACATTGCCACACTTTCATCCTAACACTTGTTAAAAAAAATTCTAACCGGTAACATTACACTAGAAAATCCTCATTTGACCCGATAAAATCTCATCAGCGCTTTTCACAAATTACAAAAAACCTCACAATCGATCAGATTAATTCGCAAAGAAATTGTAATTCCGATCGTTTGTCGGAGTTTTCTCTCACAATTACATATGTGGTGACAATTATTTCCAAGTGCGTCAAATGCCGCTCTCCCTGATGGAAAATAAACCAAGAAGCTTCAAGAGAAATCATAGAAATCGCATCCCAAAAATGTTTTTTCAAACAGACCACACACGATGCTACATCTCTGATTTAAGAACCAATTAAAATGACTGAATTTGACTTTGTTGCAGAATTTATTTTACAACCAAAGCTTCTTTTTACGAGTTGAGGCACTCCTCTTTTGCCAAAAAACAATTTTAAATAAATTGACAAACGTTTTAATCACTGCCAAAATTTTGGGAAAGTATTTCAATAATGTGCTACCGCTTTTGCCAATTTAACTAAATTAATTGCTATTTTCGTTTTATTAATTTAAAGATGAAAGTCTCATCAATTACTAAAAATTGTTTCAAATACCTTGAGGTAAATATCGCTTTCAAAACATTTTTTTTTAAAGTTATGCAAGAAAAATAATTTCGTGGGTAAATAGAGCGTTCAAGTTCAAGGTAAAATTGTCATTTTCGACTGGTTGTTTTTTCAAAATTTTTGATTTATTTTGGATGAAAGATCACGCTCTGGAAGTTAATTGTTAATTAGGTCATAGGATTTCATGTGAGACCTGTGATTATGCATGTAGTTGTTAAGTGTAACTGATTCATACAATCAGGTTAAAAGCAACATATGTAATTATAATTGAGGATATTAACCGAATTTCGGGCGGCTCTGACACACAACAACATCATAAGAACAAAAGATTCGATGAAATTGGGACGATATCAAGACAAACAACTTCATAAAAATTTTAAAAAAATTTATTTGTATGTTTTCTTCATTTTTTTTTATTAACTTTTTGTGTTTTGCTTATTGAGCAAAAATGCGCTGATTTCAATCTAAAGGTGCACTGCTTGATACACCCCAGGTTTCCAGGTTTGTATTTGCCTTAAACACTATAAAAATCTATTCGTAAACAGAAAATTTGAGTAGTTATTAGCTTAATAAAGCAATGAGTATTTTAGATTTTTATGTTTGCTGAACCTGGCCAATTACAAGAAAAAACAAAGCAAACATGACTAAATTTAAACAAAACAGGAATATTATTTTAATAGCCTAGGTCTGGTTAAGTCAGGTCAGACTAAATCTTCAAAATTAATTTCAGTTAATTAAAAAAAATATTTTAGATTCAATTTGCTGCGTTTTATTAATTTTAGACTAGGTTTTATAACAAATTATATCAGTTTACCCAGGTTTTTAACTGAAAAGCCAGGTTTAACAGGTTTAATTGGCCAGGTTTAACCAAAAAATTTAACATTCTAATCGCTTTGCTATGCTATTTAACAGCGTTTAGTTTAGATTTTATATTATTTAGATCTTGTTTTAAGTAAAATTAGGTTTAACAAACCTAGAAACCTAATTTTTACGCTTTAGATCAGCGCTGTTTTGCTCAAAAATCAAAGCACAAGAGTTGATGATAATTTTAGAGTAAAATAAGAGAATTAGCAATAGTTACGGCTTGTTCAAGCTAGGTTGTTTTACTTAGTTAAATACAACAAAATTTATTAAATGAGTCTAGGTTGCGCTAAGCTAAAAAAACCTAGTAAAGAGGGGTAACAATTTGAATCTAAAGTTATCTATTTATTTAACTCAAATTAATATGAAAACATTAGTAAACCTAGCTTGAACAAGCCTAGGCAATTTGTCAATCTTGTTTAGAGTTTTTGAATCTGTGCTTTGCTTTTAGAAGTTTTGTAGATCAGCCTGAGCAAAACTCTGCTGATTTAAAGCGGATAATATCTGAACAAAGTTAGGTTTCTAGGTTTGTTTAGCCCAGTTTTACGTAAGACAATCTAAGTATTTTAATATGAAACTCTAGACTAAACACTAGTAAATAGCTTAGCAAAGCAAACAATTTCAACATGTGAATGCTAAATAAACTTAAGAAATTATAGATCTGGCTAACTAAATAAAACAAAAAGGCTTATTAACTCGGCTCAACCTAGACATTTTAAAATAAAGTTTTTAATAAATTATATCAGCTTACTCAGGTTTTTAACTAAACAATCCTAATCTGCATTCAAATTATATTGTGTATTTAGGTAAACCTAATTTATTTAGATAAGGTTTTTCTGTAGTTAGCTAGGTTTAACTAAGAAGAACCTATTACATATTTTGATTTCTTTTCTATACTATTTTAAGTAAATTTAGGTTTAACAAACCTAGAAACTTAAGTTATATTAAATAATTTTACGTTTAGATTAGCCTAGTCTTGTTGAAATAGCAAACCACAGCGATGATTATAATTTCTGAACAAAGTAGTTGAAATATAGCAATAACTGCGGCTGGTTTAAGCTAGGTTTGTCAGGTTTATTTTACTTGATTAAGTAACGTCTAGGTTAATATGAGAAAATTAGTAAACCTAGCTTAGACAAACCTAGACTACTAAAACAATTATCTATTTTACTCAAGGTTTTTTATCAATTTTCTGTGCTTTGTTTCTAGTAATAATGTAGATCGTTTTGAGCAAAACTAGGCTGAGTTAAAGCAAATAATATCTAATAAAACCTAGGTTTTTAACATAACTTTGTCTAAAAAACAATATAAAAGTATCTTAATATAAAACCTAGCAAAGAGCTGCAACAAATTGATTTGAAAACATTTATTTATTTAACTTTAAATTAATATAAGAACATTAGTAAACCTAGCTTGAAGAAGCCTAGGCTATTGAAATAGTCTGTCTATTTTTTTTGTGTTTTGTTTTTAATAATAATGTAGATCGATCTGAGCAAGATTCAACTGATTTAAAGCTAGGTTTCTAGGTTTGTTAAGCCCAATTTTGTCTAAAAATAATATAACTAACTTAATATAAAACCTAGACTAAACACTAGAAGATAGTTTAGTAAAGCAACCTGGACTAAACACTGATAAAACGACTTAAATAAATCTAAAAAAAATTATAAAGCTAGCTAACTAAAGCCTAGAATTAAATAAGACAAAAATAAAAAAATGCACATATTTTTTCGATTTAAAACCTTATTACTGCTGTTAAAATTTACGACCGTCTTGTCGTATCAATTATTCATCAATCGGTCGTTCATTTTCCGACAGGTTATTCCTCACGACTTGCTCCCTGAGAAATAACAGCTTCTCTATGATCAATTACGTCTCGCCCATTTATCACATTAAGATCACAGAAAGCGTTTCAAATTTTTTTTCTTTAATAATTTAACCAACAAATTAATTGAGATTGAAGAAAAGTGTGTCGCTTGCATTTTTCTTCTTCCTCTGGCATTGATCTCGTTTTTATAAGAATAATGTCTGTGATTTCCTGTTTGTCAATTTCTAGCAATGCTAATTTTTTTACAGATATTTGGAGATTTCTGATAATTATAGCCGCGGGATAAGGATGCTAAAGCAATTAGTTGAAGAGAGAAAACTATTGTTTTTCTTACCAATTAGCGACATGTGACAAAACAAGATTATGATAAGATTGTTTAGACAAGATTTATTGGCATTAATTACTCTACTTTGTTTCTTTAGTAATTACTTTTCACAGATTTTATTAAATTTACTATAACTAGTACTAGAAATTTTTAATTTTAACATTTCTCTATTTTTTTTAAACTGTTTTAAGATAAAGCAGACTCTAAATCTGATTAGGTTAATATTGTTGGATTTTTAGTTTTATTCAGCCTAGACTTAGACAGAAAAATAGTTTATTGTTCTAATTTTACTAGGTTTCTTAAACTTACCTAAAAATCGACACATTTTACCCAGGTTTTATAAGAAAGTCTTTCAATTTGGCCAGGCTTTTTCAAGTAAATTACACCTAGCTGGTATACAAATTGTATGATGTTTAATTGAATTGAGTAAAATACTTCTAGGCTTTTTTTAGCTTTTTATAGTTAACCAGGTTTTAGTAAAATAACTAGGTATAGAAATGTGTTGACCATAACTAATCAAAGTAGAAATTAGGTTTTTTAAGAATAATCTAGGCAACACCAAATATCTAGGCTTATCAAAACATTTAATTTATTTTAATTATAATTTGATTAAAATTTTGATAAAGCATTTGTTGTGTTATCAAAAATGACAAAAGATTGATCAATTAAAAAATTGTTAATCTGATAAAATGCAGAAATAAATTAATACCTAATCGCTTTAATTAAATAAATTAAATTTTATGTTGTAGTCTTAACATATCAAGATATTTATATTATTATTTTATCAAAGATTAAGAATTAATTAAAACTGTAATTAATTAATTGTTTATTTTTATGCAAACAAGCTAGAATGGCCTAAAAATCTACCACATTCTTTCAGAGTTTTCTTGAGTGATCCGTCTGTTATGAACACTATATATAGTAAATAATCTAAATTTTACTTATTAATAATATGTATTATTAAATACATCGTGTCACGAGTTTTGGGACACTTTGAATAGAGATATCAAATTTAATCTCATTTTGATATTTAGTATAAAAACTCTTTGATATAAAATTTAGATTCATTTAATCAGTATGACATTACTAACTTATAAAATAGTTTTATTTGTTGCTGGTATTACTGGTACGTATATACTCCTAATAAATAATAAGTGGCTTAATTTTTTAATACAATCTACATTAAGTCTGAAAATACATAGCTTTAGTGCTCGCTTTTTTTATTGCTGAGAGTGGTGTAGCTTTTAACTTTTTTAGATACATGTAGCAAAAATTTTTTTTAAAACACTCTATATGCTTAATACGTAGTGTATATATAAAGCAAGTTCAGAAATTTGGCAGCAATCCAACGAGGATTGTCATCTGTTATAATTTGTACAAAATTTAAAAATGTAGCCACATATAAAAAAATTAAAATCTATACAATTGTTATAAACTTTCAAATTTCTAGGTATCACATGTTCAAATTATGTAAGCCCTTCTTTTGGTGTGTATAATGATCCTCATCATGATACACATTGCAGTGTTGTATGTTGTGAACCATTTAAAAGAATTAAAAATGATGAAAACCATTTAACACAACCAATTAATTTTTGTACTTCAAAACCTGATTACATACCGACTGAGATGGATGTTGACGATGAAGCAGAATGCAGTATTTATAGATTGTCGAAAAAATTAAGCAGTAGGTACCTAACTAACTAAGTTATTTTCAGCATAATACCATTTCGAACCTTCAACCTGTCTTTATAAAATTCAGTTATTTTTTCACTGAGTGTCAACATACAAGTCTATTTAAATGACTTTTATTGGTAAAGCAATAAAAGAAGCAGAGCTTTTCAACACGTCTTTTGTTGGTCTATTGGGCTGATTTTAGGTTGTGATAATACCGGTAGTATCTTTGTTTTCGTGGAAAATTAAACAAATTTGAGACTGTGATTGGCTGTTTTCATGGAAAAGTATTAAAATTTAGGATACTACCGGTAGTATCTCAACTTGAAATTAATCTATAAGACTCTTTTTAATGCCTTTATAAATCAGGTTCTTTTTAAATTTGATGTGGTCTGAATTTCTTTAAGCCAGTAAGTGTAAAACTGTTGACCCCTCTATCTATGCACTATGTATAAAAAAAATATATTTTGGTGACTAGAAATTGTTGGTATCTGAAAGGTGTTGATGAGTCTAACTAGTCAATTTAAAATATAACTTTTACTAAATAAAAAACAACACAATTTATTTCTAAGTTCGTTGAGGTGATAAATTATAGTTTCTGCTTACCCAAAAAATATTGTGCTTCCGACAAATACGTGTTGAGAAGATCTATCTCTTTTATTGCTTTACCAGTTAAAGCCATTTAAATGTACTGTACACATAATTGTTTAGTCATCGTAAGAAACACTTCATATTTTTTTTAAAGGCACTTGTAACTCATTTTTTTAAAATCATTTATTAAAGGTGTCATTTTTGCCACGCTTACTGTGACTTTATTTTAGGTGAAGAACAGGTTTGTAAAAGAAGAAAACTTTCAACACAACCAATAATTGACATTTATGAACGTTCATCTATCATTCAAACAGATATTGTGAATACTGTACGTAAACATTCAGATCCGTGTAATTCACCACCAACATCACCAACACCTTTACCACCTTCACCAGATAGATATACTCTTTATTCTATTGGTTTGCAAAATATTCGTAGTAGCTCCGATTATCATCCAATAATTCTGATATGTTATAATGAAAATACGCATTCAACTATTTGGACAAGACATTTTGTAAGAAGGGAAAAAGAAGATTTATGGTCGTGCCAAGGGTGTTTTAAGGAATGTTCACAATTAGGTGCAAACTTTAATTCTGCTTATAAAAATTCTGGATATCATAGAGGTCATCTAGCTCCCGCAGGTGACTTTGGTTTGAATATATATAAACAGGCAACATATTATTATTTAAATGTTATTATTTAAATCCTCAAAATTCAGAATTGAACACTGGAGAATGGAAGATGTTAGAAGCTGGGATAAGAGATTTTGCAGAATGTACAGATTGGATAATTTATACTGGAACTTTTGGAACACGAGGACAATTAGAAACAAAATACAAAATAAAAATTAATATACCACAGTATTTTTATAAAATTGTATTAGATAAAAATACTGGCAAAGCGGTCTCTTTTATTAGTTATAATAAAGGTCCGGACAAGTCTGACATAAACAATTCTGGCACAGACAATTCTGACACAGAAAATTATGAACTTCGCCGGCAATGTACACGAAAACGTTCACTACCTGATGTTGCTGATAAGAGTGATAAGACATGCGATATACAACAAATTTTTGATTTTAAAAACACTGTATTTAAAAAGGTTTTTTGTTGTAACACAAATGTTTTTTTAGATCATATCGCTAATCATCATAATGTTTATTTAAAAAAAAGCAATGATTTTGATAAATTGAATGATGATTTTTTGGAGGGAATTAAATGCAATAATAATGATAATAATAATAAGAGAAATTAATAAGTATTAGAAAACGGAGTTTTGCCAAAAAATTTTTAGTCATTTTAGTATTTTTAATTTTTATATTTAATCTGAACTTTTAAACTACTTTTAATCCATTTTAATCTAATTGATTACATTACTTGACAATGGGAAGGTCGCATCTTCCGAAACTATAGCCGTAATAAAATTACAAAAATAATATTTGAAATTTAAGATGTATCTAAAAATTTTTGTTTCTAATAATAGTTACTTTTGTATTTAATGTCTATCTAATATGTATTACATATGTTATGTAGACAAGGACATTATGAAGATGTTTATGCTGCTCAACAGTAGCCACTTTTCGATCTCAGGTTTTTTAAGTAGTCTAAAAAGTATAAAAATTAATTATTGTGTATATAACGTTTTATTTTTGACTTTTGTGTTAGTGTATAATATTTAAATAGGCAACAAGTATATTAATATTCTTATATAATAATATTACCAAATGAAAGAGTAATTACTACAAAATTTTATTGTAACATAATAACGTACACTGTAAAATATAATACATTTATTAATATCAGATATTAAGTTTTTTTTGAGATGATAACTTTTACTTCTCTAGAATTTTTTTAAATTTTTGTTTCAAAATTAACATACACTAAATCTATATTAAGATCTAATTTTTCGAATTCTAAGATGTTACGTTTAGTGTTTTAAATTTTTAAAATTTTTACGTTCTCAGAAATTTGATATTTTAAGTATCCAAATTTAAAGTTTCTTTTATACTTTTAATACCCAAAATCTTTAATTTCGCGATTTTTATATTCCTATATTTTAATATCCAAATTTTAAACTACTGAATATCTTAATTTCAAGATTTCTACGTTTCTAAAATTTTACTTTCTACGCATTTTAGAGTTTGAATTTATAATTTAGGTTTTTATATTTTAAAGCTCTACATTTTTAAAATTCGATATTTTTAAATTTCTACATTTTGTGAATTGCCCACATTTTAAGGTTATCAGATTTCTACTATCTATATGTGCAGAAGCTTATTTCTAGATTTACATACGAGTAGTTCCTAATTTCTACATTTTTACACATTTCTAAATTTTTTAGATACAAAAACTTATGAATGACAAATTATTGTCTTATTTTAAGTTTTTTAGAAGACAGTTCTAGAATCATCTAGTTCTAAATTCCTAAAACTGCTAAACTTTAGATATCCTAAGTTGTAATGTTGTTTTAATAAATAAAAGCTTATTTATTTTATTACATTTTTTTTAAATTTGCTTACTTCTAGATTCTAAATGTTAAAGTACCTATTAAATACTCTAATTTTGAAATTTTTACGTTTTTATTTTTTATATTTTGCGATAAATTTTATGATTTGCTGATTTTTTTAAAGCTTTATGTTTTGATAATATAGTATTCTTAAATTTTTACATTATCAATAATGCCGCATTTTAACGTTTTTAGGTTTCTACATCTTTCGGATTTTTAAAAGTATCTACATACGAGTAATTCTAGATGCTAATATCTACATTTTTAAGTATCTTAGATTTTGAGATACAGAAAGCTTATTATTTAACTTTCATTAGTTCTCCGATTCGAAGATTCTATATTTCTGTAATTTTATATTTTTTTCTTAAATAAAACAGCCACTTTATAAGTTTTTTATAATTTACAAAAGAATATATTTCAAGACTACATTTTTTAAGCTTTTTTATTTCTAAGATGTCACATATCTTTTAGATTCTTATAAATTAATACTAAAACATTTCAAAACTCTTACAGTTTTGCTTAGATTTCTAGATATTTTACATACACAGAAGGTCATATAATAAGGTTTATTGATATATTTTTAATTTCTATACGGATAATTCTAGGTAATAAATATCGTCTTAAATTTCTATATTCTAGAATATTATTATTTCAGAATTTTATATTTTTAAGTACATAACAAGTATTTCTACAATATTTTATATTCTAAAAACTCAAAATTTGAAGTTTCTTTTAGATGTTAATGTCTAAAAGCTTTGATTATAATATCTAAATTTGTAAGTTTCTACTTTCTTAGATTCTCTCATAAATTTTAAATGTTAAATTTAGAGTTTGAAAATTCCCATTTAAGTTCTTATTTTTTAAGGCTCTAGATACTTAAACTTTTACATTTTCAGAATGATTTACATTTTGAGGTTTTTGGGTTTCTAAATCTTCGAATATCAGAAGCTCCTGTTCTTCCTAGATTTGCACGAGTACTTCTAGATGTTAATTTTTAGTTTCCACCATTTTTAATATAAGATCTGGATTTCTAGATTTTCAAATCAAAAATCTAGCAATTTTGTAAACTTGTTCTGATTTAAATGAAGCCCAAAAATCAAGATTTAAGTAGCATTGTTCTAGTAAATCTGAGTATATTTTGCTTTAAGTTATTTTTTTGCTTGTTTCAGTTAAACAAGTCTATAATCTTGACTTACAAAAGCTTTTAGATTTTAACTTGGATACGAACAAATTGACTTTCTTCTTGTATCGGAAAATTTCAATCGACCCAATTTTTAATAAATTTCTTTTCTTGTTCATTATCTTGAGGAAGTCGTACTTTGTCAACCAATTATTTCCTCTTTTCCTATAAATTTTCCTTGTTAAAATATCTGAACTAGTTTCAGCGTTTTGATGAATTATTATTATTTAAAACGTATGCAAATTACAAATCACAAATCAGTTGTTAACAACAATATTTTATTTTAACACCAAGCAACTGTTAAAACTATTTATGAGCCAATAAAATTCAGAAAGAATTTAGCAAAATAAGTATTACGAAACTTAAACAGTTCCACTTTTATAAGTAAAAACAATAATATTGCATGGAGGTATTTTAGTAAAACTTGTCGCAACAATGTCATCATTTCACTTTCACTGCTATATAATATAACAAAAGAATTATAGAGGTCTCGAATAAATTTTCTAAATTTCTTTTTAAACCGATCTGAGATATCACGCAATCGTCGAGTAATTGAATAAGAAGTTTGTCGATTAATTATTAGATAGTGTTTAAGAATTTACTAATAGTTTATCGGATGCTAGTAATTATACAGAATGTATGCGCATTTATTTCTGACAAATAATTTTTTTTTCAAATCCAACTCGAGTTGATTTATAAGCTTGTTTAATCATGTGTAGGTTTCTGTAATTTCTGAGTTATTTCAAAGATTTGCTTTACAGATAACAACAGGAATTGTTGACCTTACTCAAAACAATTTTGACGCTTTAATAATTAAGTTAATTAGATAGGGACCTGTCAGATTATAAAGACGATTTCATTTTCAACAAGTGAGGAAAATGATTTTGTCACTTGATTTATCTCTAAATATTATGTTAATATGTCGGCGAGATTAAATCAGAGAGGAATATTTTAAGGTATGCTGATGGACGAGGAACAAGTTTAATCTACTTTCGGATGATGAAGGCTTATCTTTTATTTATTGCCAACAAGAAGAAATTTATCGCGATTTTAATTTTTTTGTTGATGTTTCTACGTTTTTATTTAAACAATTTTGATAAGATTATTCTTCTAGTAACAATACAGTAGTTTTTACATTTATTAACACTTACGTGTGCTTCTAGGTTTAACATACACTGCTCCAATAAATTAACGCACCACTTGAATTTTTTTGAAAATTGAAATATGTATTCGACCAATTGGTACAAAATTAAGAAAAATTTAACAAAAACATTTGTTTAAAGTAAATTAATATCTAAAGTGTCCAAATATAGAAAAACAAACCGAAAACAAAATTTTATTAAAGTTACGCCGTTATAAAAGTTACAGAAAACATCTTAATATCGCGTATTTCTACCTCTACTTTGAATAACCGCTGCACATCTTCGTTCCATACTTAAAATTAACGAACTTATGTCTTCTTGATTTAAGTTATTCCAAATTTCATTTAGTTGAGGACCTACCTCTTGAAGATGGACAGGAGGATGTGGAAGATTTTTTAAACGTTTCCCGAGAATGTCCCAAACATGCTCAATAGGAGTCAGGTCAGGGCTTCGAGCTGGCCAATCCAAAACATTGATTTCTGTCTCATTCAAGTAATCTTTAACGATTCGGGCAGTGTGGGGCTTTGCGTTATCTTGCATTAACAAAAAATTTGGACCAATATAAGGGGCATATGGTACGACATGCTCTTTAAGAATGTCTGTTATGTAACGGTCCGCATTTATAGAGCCATTATTTACAACCACTAACTCCGTGCGAGCTTTTAAGGAAATACCACCCCAAACCATTACTGAGTCTCCACCAAACAATGTGGTATTCTGAATGTTACACTGTGCGTACCGCTCATTTGGTCTACGATACACACGAACACGTCTATCGCAATTGTAAAGGCAAAATTTTGACTCATCCGTAAAAAGAACAGACTCCCAATCCTCTCTTTGCCAATTTATGTGCTCTCTAGCAAATTCTAATCGGGCTCTGTGGTGTTCTGCAGTCAATGTAGGCCCACGAGCAGAAATATGGAGTGTTAAATTATCCTTCTTAAGTCTTTTTCTAACAGTTTCGGTACTGATTTGAATTCCTTCTACGTCACAGAACTCAGTTTGTAGCTTCCTGGCGGTTACAAAGCTTTCCCTTAGCGCAGATATTCTTAAAAATATATCCTGGATAGGACAGGTCTTCTGAGGTGACTTCCTGTCTCTCTGTACCTTTGTATCATACGCGAAACTGACGTATGAGATACACCAAACCTTTCACCAATTCTTCTGTAGCTCCATCCTTCCTCCAACAAAACCACAGCTTGGGCACATTCTTCTCGAGTTAGATTCCTCATAATGTTTTATTATTGTTTCAAATGATAAAAACTATACACAGAACGGCAAATTCAAATAACAATAAAACGAAATTACAAATTAACACAATTTAAAAATGAGAATTATTTTAAAATTTCTGCTTAAAAAACTATTAAACTCAAATTTCTGACTTTAATGTTAAAACTTTTATTACAATGGGTAACTAGATTATAGCTTGATTAAACCTTCTCAACCAAAGTTGTCAAATGTACATACATAGTTTTAATTTTTTTACTTTATTTTCAAGTGGTGCGTTAATTTCTTGCAGCAGTGTATTAATAGCAAATTTAATGTTGCTGTTACATTGCCATTGCTGTTAATGTCGTAACTGTTAAATTTGCCAGTGTTAATTTAGAACATCAAAAGCTTGCAGTTAGGAAACTTTTGTTATTGTTTCATTGCTGTTATCTTCTTCATTATTACTATTTATTTATTATTTCTGTTTTTAAAATCAACCTTTATTCTGTATTTGTTCTTAACATTGCTACAAAATTAAGTTTGTTGAATTAATCAATTTTGATAAAATTAACATTTCTAGTTCTAAACTCAAGACATTAATAACAAATTTAACGTTGCTTTTACCTTCCTATAGCTGTTAATTGTGACAATTGTTAAATTTGAAAATAACAGTCATGCTTTTTTTTAAAACATTAACAGCTAGTCTGCATTTACCCGACTATTATTATTGTTCCATTGCTGTTATCTCTTTTATTATTGCTAATTTTTATTATTTTGCTTTTTATAATTAATCTTTGCTCTGTATTTGTTGTTGTTAACATTGCCACAATATCAAGTTTTTTAAATTGATTAATTATAGTTTTTTATTACGTGTACTTTAGACTTAGAATAATAATAACAAATTTAACATCTCTGTTTTATTGCTATAACTGCTAATTTTGATAACTGTTAAATTTGCTATTGTTAATTATATTTTTCTTTAAAACATCAAAAACTTGGAGTTATGCGACTTTTATTATTGTTTCATTGCTGTTATCTTCTTTATTATTACTATTTGTTTATTATTTTCGTTTTTAAAAACAATCTTTATTCTGTATTTGTTGTTAACATTGCTACAAAATCAAGTTTGTTAATTGATTTATTTTGATAGGATTTTATCTGTTTATTATGTACTTTTTTGCTTAAGACACTCGTTTTATTAGCAAATTTAACGTCGCTGTTACATTGCAATAGCTGTTAATTTTGTTAGCTGTTAAATTTGCCAGTGTTAATTTAGAACATCAGAAGCTTGCAGTTATGGAACTTTTGTTATTGTTTCATTGCTGTTATCTTCTCTATTATTACTATTTGTTTATTATTTTTGTTTTTAAAAACAATCTTTATTCTGTATTTGTTGTTAACATTGCTACAATGTCAAGTCAGTTGAATTAATCAAATTTGATAGAATTACCTATTTTTCTTTAACACTTGCAGTTCTAGACTCAAAACATTAATAACATATTTAACATCGCTGTTACATTGTTATGGCTGTTAATTTTAATAGCTGTTAAATTTGCAAAGGTTAGTCATATTTTTCTTTAAAACATTAACGACTAGCCTACGTTTATGCTACTATTGTTATTATTTCATTGCTGTTATTATTGCTAATTTTTTAAATTTTTGTTTATATAATCAGTTTTTATTCTCTATTTGTTGTTAACTATACTACAAAATCAAGTTTGTTAATTGATTTATTTTGATAGGAATTTATCTGTTTATTATGTACTTTTTTGCATAAGACACTCGTATTATTAGCAAATTTAACGTCGCTGTTACATTGCTACAGCTGTTAATTTTGTTAGCTGTTAAATTTGCCAGTGTTAATTTAGAACATCAAAAGCTTGTAGTTATGGAAGTTTTGTTATTGTTTCATAGCTGTTATCTTCTTTATTACTACTATTTGTTTATTATTTTCGTTTTTAAAAACAATCTTTATTCTGTATATGTTGTTAACATTGCTACAAAATTAAGTTTGTTAATTTGATTAATTATAGTTTTTATCTCTTGTACTTTAGACTTAGAATAATAATAACAAATTTAACATCTCTGTTTTATTGCTATAACTGTTAATTTTGATAACTGTTAAATTTGCTATTGTTAATTATATTTTTCTTTAAAACATCAAAAACTTGGAGTTATGCGACTTTTATTATTGTTTCATTGCTGTTATCTTCTTCATTATTACTATTTATTTATTATTTTCGTTTTTAAAAACAATCTTTATTCTGTATGTGTTGTTAACATTGCTACAATGTCAAGTCAGTTGAATTAATCAAATTTGATAGAATTACCTATATTTCTTTAACACTTGTAGTTCTAGACTCAAAACATTAATAACATATTTAACATCGCTGTTACATTGTTATGGCTGTTAATTTTAATAGCTGTTAAATTTGCAAATGTTAGTTATATTTTTCTTTAAAACAACGACTAGCCTACATTTATGCTACTATTGTTATTGTTCCATTGCTGTTATTATTGCTATTTTTTAAAATTTTTGTTTATATAATCAATTTTCATTCTCTATTTGTTGTTAACATTACTACAAAATCAAGTTTGTTAATTGATTTATTTTGATAGGATTTTATCTGTTTATTATGTACTTTTTGCTTAAGACACTCGTACTATTAGCAAATTTAACGTCGCTGTTACATTGCTATAGCTGTTAATTTTGTTAGCTGTTAAATTTGCGCGTGTTGTAACAATGTGACAGCTTTTAAATTTATCTTGCACTTCTTTAGGGCTTACGTTATTAATAGCAATTTTAACGTGTCTGTTACATTGCTATAGCTGTTAATGTCAACAACTGTTAAATTTATTGGTGTTGTTAATTATATACTCTTTTAAAACTAGCTAGACTGCAGTTGTGCTGCTTTTATCATTGTTTCATTGCTGTTATTTCTTTTATTATTGCCGTTGTAGCTGTTATAAATAGCAACAAATAGCTGTTACAATAGCGAATTTTATCTTTTTTTAGAGAGTTGTTGTTACAGTGAGTTAAAAAAGCAATAATAACTGTAGTTACAGAAAATTAACTGTAAAAATAAGGCAAACAGATGCAGCAACAGCAAATTGCTGTAATCGTTTTTTTGAAAAAACTACTTAGATAAATAACAGCTGCGGCAACAAAATAATTTAACAGCAATCCAGCAAAATATAGAATGTTGTTGAAAGAATTAACTGAAAAAAATTACAGCTAAAAGTATATTTAAAACAATATGTAGTAGCCAATAATAGCTATTACAGTTATAGAAACAGAAACAAAACTAATCAAATAACAATAAATTTACTAAAAATTAAAAAAAATGTTGTAACAGCTATCAATCTAGCGGTAACACCTCGACTATCTGTCACAAGTGACAGCAATATTTTATTTCAACATTTGAATAAATACCTCTCACAACCTTTTAAAAAATCAATTAATTTTTTTCGGTTTAAATTCTAAGATAAGCCATTACCGGAAATTATCCCACACTGTGATACTAATAAATAATTTTTTGATCGTCCAATTAGTCAAAAATTCGTTAATTTTAATTACTTTACCTAATAGGTAATAAAAAATTCCGTTACGAGTCTCTTATATATTTTTTTTTGAAAATAATTAAATCTTAAATGAAGTCTGATTTTAATTTCTGGTAAATAGAGTGTGAGACGGTAATCGTGACTTACACCTCCACCAATAAATCTCATTTTATCTCAGATGGATTGAATTAGTTATTTGAAAATTTATTGGTTATTTGTTCAGTTCTTATATGGGAGAAGAGATCAGGAACATTGAGAATCATTGCCCCGGAACAACGGAAAATTAGGACAAAGAATAACACTGTTTTAAGTAAATTAAAATTTGTTTTTTGACAGAATAATCAAAGTTGTGGTTTATCAATTCCGTTTTTTGACAATTTTACAATTTTGACCCGTTATCCCATTTTTTCTATTAGCTAAAACTGTCGAAGTTATTAATGATCAAAGCTTCCATAAATAGCAATCAATTATTTTTTCTTTGAGCTCTAAACACCGAAAACAAGCTTTACTTTCTTTCAGAATTAAACACAATCCTCAAAACTGTCTAATTGTCTTCAGAATTTGTGTCAAATTAACACTTTTGTGTTATTTTAGTCGGAAATAATAACAAAAACATGAGTAAGACAAAACACGCGATTTTTTAAGCGAATTGTGTCAAAATTTTGTAATTAAATTAAATTCAATTATCTTCTGACACAATTTACACACACACACCTACCAACCTTTGAATAATTAATCATTGTGGGAAAGTAAAGCCAAAGTCAAGGTCAATTCAGTGAAAATATCAATTACTTTCATCGACTGTCAACGAAAACTGCATTCGTCGGCTTTCCAATCAATTGTTCACTGAACTGTAATTAATTCTAATTAATTTTTGACAATACAGGAGAAACGTTTTTAATTCTAATTAGATTTGACCTAAAATATCGATATTGTATTTATTCTCTTAGATTAAGTTACGCTGTTTGTATTTGCAGCTCCAATTCGCTTCGATAATTACAACTTGGTGCAATTATTACTAATTAGAGATTATGTCAGCAATTGCTGGTTTATCTAGATCTAGTTTTGCCGAGTTTTTCTTTTTTTAATTCAAAAAATTAGTGCCGTTGCTGTAACTAGGTCAAAATACATGTAACAGCGTTATAATGACAACAAAGCTGTGTTTCAAGCTGTAACAGCAATCAAAAGTGGCTGTAATAACAGCAATGAATAAAAGGTTTGATGTAGTAGTAATTATGTATTTTAACAGCATAGATTAAATACAAAGAAACAGTGTCAAAATGGCAGCAAAAATCGTTGTATAACTGAAATTGTAGCAAACTATAATAGCAATTGGAAATGGCTATAATAACAGCGATCAATAAAAAACTTGATGTGGTGGCAATTATTTTTATAATACAGTGCTATTAAAGCAGATTAATAGCAATATTTGGTAGCAAATAATTCTTAACTAAAATTGTAGTAAGCTAAAATAGCAATCGCTTTTTTGCTAATTCAAGTAACAGCAAAATACAATTTTTTAATTTCTGTATAACAGCAATTAGAAGTAATTGTAACAACATCAAGCAATAAAAGTTTGATGTAGTAACACTTACAATCGCTTAAATCTATAAATGCAGTTTGATTAACAGCAGGTTAACAGCAATTTTTAATAAGCAAATAATTTTTGACTGAAATTATAGTATACCAAAAAAAGTAATTAATACAAATTTGGTAGGATAAATAAGGTAGTGGCAGTAGCTACTGTTGTTATTGTCTTGTGTATTGTTATATGTATTAGCAATATACCTAATTAGCAAAGTAGTTAAAATATAAAAAACAGTGTCATAATGGTAGCAAATTATTTAGCTACACAACTAAAATTGTAGCAAACACAGCAATAAGAAGTATCTGCAATAACAGCAATCAATAGAGTAATTGATATAATAGCTATCTCTGTTTTATCTAGATCTAGTATTGCGCATAATTTTTGTTTTTTAATTTAAAAATATGCAGTGCTATTAAAACCACAGAGTAGCAGCAAATTAGTTTATTTAGCATAATATTACTAATTTGAAATTATTTCAGCAATTGCAGGTTTATCTAGACACTTTTGCTGACAGTTTTTTTTAAATGAAAAAATTAGTGCCGTTGATGTAATTAGGTCAAAATACATGTAACAGTGTTATAATGACAGCAAAGCTGTGTTGTAAGCTATAACAACAATCAAAAGTGGTTATAATAACAGCAATCAATAGAAAGTTTGATGTAGTAGCAATTACGCAATTTTTTTTTTTATTTTAAAAATACAGTGCTGCTAAAACAAATTAACAGCAATATTTAGTAGCAAATAATTCTTGACTGAAATTATAGCAAGCTAAGACAGTATTTAATAAAAATTAAAGCAATTACTGTTTATTTAATTTAGATTAATAGCAAAATATATAAAATACAAGGAAACAGTGTCAAAATGACAGCAAAAATCGTTGTATAACTAAAATTGTAGCAAACTATAATAACAATTAGAAATGGCTATAATAACAGCGATCAATAAAAAGCTTGATGTGGTGGCAATTATTTTTTATAATACAGTTGTTAAAGCAGATTAACAGCAATATTTGGTAGCAAATAATTTTTAACTAAAACTGTAGTAAGCTAAAATAGCAATCGCTTTTTTGCTAATTCAAGTAACGGCAAAATACAATTTTTTAATTTCTGTATAACAGCAATTAGAAGTGATTGTAACAACAACAAGCAATAAAAAGTTTGATGTAGTAACACTTACAATCGCTTAAATCTATAAATGCAGTTTGGTTAACAGCATGTTAACAGCAATTTTTAATAAGCAAATAATTTTTAACTGAAATTATAGTATACCAAAAAAAGTAATTAATACAAATTTGGTAGGATAAATAAGGTAGTGGCAGTAGCTACTGTTGTTATTGTCTTGTGTATTGTTATATGTATTAGCAATATACCTAATTAGCAAAGTAGTTAAAATATAAAAAACAGTGTCATAATGGTAGCAAATTATTTAGCTACACAACTAAAATTGTAGCAAACACAGCAATAAGAAGTATCTGTAATAACAGCAATCAATAGAATAATTGATATAATAGCTATCTCTGTTTTATCTAGATCTAGTATTGCGCATAATTTTTGTTTTTTAATTTAAAAATATGCAGTGCTATTAAAACCACAGAGTAGCAGCAAAATAGTTTATTTAGCATAATATTACTAATTTGAAATTATGTCAGCAATTGCAGGTTTATCTAGGCAGAAAAAATTAGTGCCGTTGTTGTAACTAGGTCAAAATACATGTAACAGTGTTATAACAACAGCAAAGCTGTGTTGCAAGCTGTAACAGCAATCAAAAGTGGCTGTAATAACAGCAATCAATAAAAGGTTTGATGTAGTAGTAATTATGTATTTTAACAGCATATATTAAATACAAAAAAACAGTGTCAAAATGGCAGCAAAGTTGTGTAACTGAAATTGTAGCAAATTATAGCAGCAATCAGAAGTGGCTATAATAACAGCGATCAATAAAAAGTTTGATGTGGTGGCAATTATTTTTTATAATACAGTGTTGTTAAAGCAGATTAACAGCAATATTTGGTAGCAAAAAATTTTTAAATAAAACTGTAGTAAGCTAAAATAGCAATCGCTTTTTTGCCAATTTAGGTAACAGCAAAATACTATTTTTTAACTTCTATAAAACAGCAATTAGAAGTGGTTGTAACAACAACAAGCAATTAAAGGTTTGATGTAGTAACACTTACAATCGCTTAAATCTAAAAATGCAGTTTGCTTAACAGCAGGTTAATAGCAATTTTTAATAAGTAAATAATTTTTAACTGAAATTATAGTATGTCACAAAAATGAATTAATACAAATTTGGTAGGATAAATAAGGTAATAGCAGTAGCTACTGTTGTTATTGTCTTGTGTATTGTTATATGTATTAGCAATAAACCTAATTAGCAATGTAGTTAAAATATAAAAAACAGTGTCATAATGGTAGCAAATTATTTAGCTACACAACTAAAATTGTAGCAAACACAGCAATATGAAGTATCTGTAATAACAGCAATCAATAGAATAATCGATATTATAGCTATCTCTGTTTTATCTAAATCTAGTATTGCGCATAATTTTTGTTTTTTAATTTAAAAATATGCAGTGCTATTATACAACAGAGTAACAGAAACTTAATTTATTTAGCATAATATTACTAATATGAAATTATGTCAGCAATTGCAGGTTTATCTAGACAGTTTTGCTGATAGATTTTTTTAAATGAAAAAATTAGTGCCGTTGTTGTAATTAGGTCAAAATACATGTAACAGTATTATAATGACAGCAAAGCTGTGTTGTAAGCTATAAAAACAATCAGAAGTAGCTGCAATAACAGTAATCAATAAAAGGTTTGATGTAGTAGCAATTACGCAAATTTTTCTTTTTATTTTAAAAATACAGTGCTGCTAAAACAAATTAACAGCAATATTTAGTAGCAAATAATTCTTGACTGAAATTATAGCAAGCTAAAACAGTATTTAATAAAAATTAAAGCAATTACTGCTTATTTAATTTAGATTAATAGCAAAATATATAAAATAGAAGGAAACAGTGTCAAAATGGCAGCAAATCTCGTTGTGTAACTAAAATTGTAGCAAACTATAATAGCAATTAGAAGTGGCTATAATAACAGCGATCAGTAAAAAGCTTGATGTGGTGGCAATTATTTTTTATAATACAGTGTTGTTAAAGCAGATTAACAGCAATATTTGGTAGCAAATAATTTTTAACTAAAACTGTAGTAAGCTAAAATAGCAATCGCTTTTTTGCTAATTCAAGTAACGGCAAAATACAATTTTGTAATTTCTGTATAACAGCAATTAGAAGTGATTGTAACAACAACAAGCAATAAAAAGTTTGATGTAGTAACACTTACAATTGCTTAAATCTAAAAATGCAGTTTAGTTAAGAGCAGGTTAACAGCAATTTTTAGTAGCAAATAATTTTTAACTGAAATTATAGCAAGCTAAAACAGTAATAAATGAAAATAAAAGCTATCGCTGTTTGTCTAATTCAGGTTAACAGTAAAATAGTTAAAATACAAAGAACAGTGTTATAATGGCGGCAAATAGTATTCTTCAAAATTTGCTGTACAACTGAAATGCTGCAAGCTATAACAGCAATTAACAGAAGTTTTGCTACATAAATAACGTAGTTAGTAACAATCGCTGTTTAACCAGATCTTACTAATACAATCTTTTTTTTTTGTTTCATACGTACCAGTACTGTTATTATAACAAGGTTAACAGCAAAAGAACAAAAAATAGTTTTAATTAAAGAGGATTGTTAAAAAATAAAAACACAAATAATACACTTAAATAATTACTTTATTTACTTTTAGTAATCAGATTTTAAAACAGTGCTTTTACAATAAATTAATATTAGTACTAGTGTAGCTGTCAAAATAACACAGCAATGTTTTTTAATTTTGCTAGAAATTTTTGAAAACATTTTATTGTGCTACATTTACAACTCCTCGTTTCCAGAAACATTTAGTTAGACAGCAGATATTGTACATCCTCAGAGTCAAATAATAAACAATTTCAAAAAACGACATTGCTGAAAAGCCCAAACAGAGCCCTAAAAGTCCCCCAGTGTTAGCCCAAAAATCGACATCTCCAAACAATTCTTTTCTAGTGAGTGAAACAAACTCACTATCACTGAATCTAAATTTAGCATCACTAAAATCAAACAAATCTGTTCTTCTTGAAGATAGAATAAAATTGTTGACTTCTTCAACATTGACATCAACTTTGTACTTTACTGAAGTACAAGAAGCAAGACAATTGCATGAAGTTAGATCAGAATCAGATTCTGACACTTCTGAGATCATTTCCATATTATAGAATTTATCTAAAAAAAAATTTGAGTTATTTATCCGAAATTTGGGAAGGAAATACTTCGAGCAGTTCCTACACAGCTGGAATCTGAGTAACCACAAATTCGAGTTGATTCCTCATCTGAAACATTCCGAATTTAGTATTTTACAACAAACAATTTTTTCCTTACGTGGCATAAAGAAAGGAGTGCATTCACAACTCTTCAAAGTAAAATTAGCAAGACACTCAGTCTCACAATTCGTTTTCGTATAAATTTTAAAAAATTTCAAAGGCCGTTCATACGAATAAAAACAATTCCTTCGCTCAGGTTTATAATTTTTTAAACTTGGATTAGTCACAGTCACTTGTGGTGTTATCTCAAAGATGTAGCTGTTGTCGAACTTAATTCTGACGTATTTCTGGGGTAATTCAGCAGGATTGTGAACAAAAATTTTAAAGCCTTCAAAATCATCACAATTTTTGTCTATATTTAGCTTCATATTGGTCATGCTTATAGACAGTGAGTCAGTTGTTTTTGTAAATCTGAAGGGAAAAGCGATTTCTTTTGTCTTGCCGTAGTTGTCATCGAAGTTCCAAAACGAAATATTTGGGTGTTTAATGTGTCCAGGTGAAATATATCTAAAAAAACAATTAAATAAAATATTTGTATAACTAGGTTAACAGCAAAAAAAAGTAAAAATACAAACAACGATGTCGTAACAGCAATTTTAGTAAAAAATAACTCTTAAGTGAAATTATAACAAGCTAAAATAGCAAGCTGTTAGTATGACTATGTTAACAGCACAGAAAAGATAATTTAAACAACAGTGTCGTAACAGCAATTTTGGTAGCAAGTAACTCTTAACTAAATTTATAGCAAACTACACTAGTAGTAAGTAAAAATTTTGAAAAACAATTGAGGCAGTAGCAATTGCTGTTTTATCTAGATATAATTTTATTGTTGTTTAGTTAAGGTTAACAGCAACAAAGTTAAGAATCAAAGGACAGTGTTGTAACAGCAGAATATTTCCCAAAACTAGCTGTTGTTACAACTGAAATTGTAACAAGGTATAACAGCAATTAGTCAAAATTTGATGGAATTGCAATCGCTGTTTCAAATAGATCTAGTTTTATTGTTCTCTAATTACGGTCAAGAGCAAAATAGTTGAGAAACAACACAGAGTTATAATAGCAGCAAAGTAAAACAGCAACTAGATGTAGCTGTAATAACAGCAACTAGTCAAAATTTGATGTAGTAGTAATTGCTGTTTTATATCGATTTAGCTCCACGCGGTTTTTAAAGACGAAAATATTATATTTCTTTGCTGTTAACCTAGTTATATTAACAGCAAAAAGAAGAAAAATACAAACAACAGTATTGTAACAGCAATTTTAGTAGCAAATAACTTTTAACTGAAATTGTAACTAGCTAAAATAGTAGTTAATACAAATTTTGCATCGTAAATAATTTAGTAGCAATCGCTGTTTTATGTAGATCTAGTTTTATTGTTTTCTAGATAAAGTCAACAGCAAAATAGTTAAGAATCAAATAACAGTGTTATAATGACAGCAAATAATTCCCAAAACTAGTTGTAGAACTGAAATTTTAGCAAGCTATAACAGCAATTAGTAAAACTTTAATGTAGCAATTGTTGTTTTATCTAGTTTTATTGCTATTTAGTTAAAGTTAACAACAAAATAGTTAAAAAAGGAAAAACAATGTTATAAGAAGCAACAAATAATTCTCAAATTCAGCTGTACAACTAAAGTTATAGCAAAGTATAACCGCAATTAGTAAGAATTTGATGTAGTAGCAATTGCTGGTTTATCTTGTTCTAGTTTTATTATTCTCTTGTTTAGGATAACAGCAAAATATTTAAAAAGCAAAGAACAGTGTTATAGTAACAGCAAATAATTGTCAAATCTAGTTGTACAACTAATATTGTAGAAAAATATAACAGCAATTAGTTAAAATTTGAGGTAGTAGCAATCGCTGTTTTAATTAGATCTAGTTTTGATTGTTTTTTAGTTAAGCTTAACAGCAAAATAGTTTAGAAACAAAGAACAGTGTTATAATGGCAGCAAATTGTTTTTAAAACTAGCTGTTGCTACAACTAAAATTCTAGCAATGCATAACAGCAATTATTAGTAGTTGTAATAACCGCAATTAGTTAAAATTTGATGTAGTAATTGCTGTTTTATTTAGATCTAATTCTACACTGTTTTTTTTTAATTCTAAAAGTACATTGCTGTTAATATAACTAGGTTAATAACAAAAAAAGTAAATATACATACAATAGTGTCGTAACAGCAATTATAGTAGCCTATAATTTTTAACAGAAATTATAGCAAACTAAAACAGTAGTTAGGATAAATTTTGCAAAATAAGTAACACAGTAGCAATCGCTGTTTTATCTAGATCTAGTTTTATTGTTCTCTATATAAAATTAACAGCAAAATAGTTAAAATACTAAAAACAGTGTTAGAGTGACAGCAAATAATTCTCAAAACTAGCTGTTTAACTAAGACTGTAGCAACGTATAACAACAATTAGAAGTAGCTGTGATAATAGTAAATAGTAAAAAGTATGATCTAGTAGCAATTCTTATTTTACGCAACCACTTTTTTTGCAAAAATAAAATGTTGTTAAAAGCAGGTTAACAGCAATATAGAGTAGCGAACAATTTTACTAAAATTATAGCAAGCAAAAACATAATTAATAATAATTAGTAGCAATAGTTATTTCTAAACTAGTTTTTCTCTACTTTTTCTTTTTTTAACTCAAAAATCTAGTGCTGTTAATATAACGAACTTAAAATACAAACAACAGTGTTGTAATAACATCAAAAGTTGCTGTTCAACTAAAATTGCAACAAGCTACAACAGCAACTGTAAAAGATTTTTATGTATTAGCAGTCGATGTTTTATCTAGATCTAGCTTTACGCATTTTTTTTGTAATTCGATAAATACAGTGCTGTTAAAAGCAGGTTAACAGCAATATTTAGTAACAAATAATTCTTAACTGAAATTTTAGCAGTCTATAGCAGTAATTAATTAAAATTAGTAGCAATAGCTGTTTCAAAAAATTAATTGTTGTGTGTTGTAATGACAGCATAGCTGTTTGTACAATTAAAAGTGTAGCAAGCTACAATAGCAATCAATGGAATATTTCATATAGTAATTATTGCTGTTTTTTCTAGATATAGTTTTAAGCATTTTTTTCTTTAAATTTAAAAATGCAATGCTGTTATTATAACAGGTTAACAACAAAATATTTATAATCTTAAGAACAGTGTCGCAATAGCAGCAATTTTTAAAACTTGCTCTACAATTAAAATTGTAGCAAGGTATAACAGCAATTAGATGTAGCTGTAATAACAGCAATTAATAGAATTTTTTTTTACACTAATAATGTCGTACCAATCGCTGTTTATTTAGATCTAGTTTTAGTTGCAGTCACAGTTTTATCTAGTTTTAGTTTTATTGTTCCCTAGTTAAGATTAACAGCAAAATAGTTAAGAAATAACAAACAGTGTTATAATAGCAACAAATAATCTTTAAAAGTAGCTGTACAATTGAAATTATAGCAAGGTATGACAGCAATTAGTTAAACTTTGGTGTAGTAGCAATCGCTGTTTTATCTAGATCTAGTTATATTGTTTTCTAGTTAAAATTAACAGCAAAATAGTTAACTAACAAAAAACAGTGTTATAATAACAGTAAATATGTTTTAGATTTAGCTGTACAACTGAAATTGTAGCAAGGTATAACAACAATAAGACGTAGCTGTAATAACAGCAATTAATCAAAATTTGATGTACTAGTAATCACTGTTTTGTCAAGATCTAGTTCTACGCAGTTTTTTTTTAATTAAAAATACAGATTTGTTAACATAACTAGGTTAACAGCAATCGCTGTTATATTTAGATCTAATTTTATTGTCTATTAGTTAAGATTAATAGCAAAATAGTTAAGAACTAAAGAACAGTGTTATGATGGCAGCAAACAAGTTACAAAACTAGCTCTTGCTACAACTAAAATTGTAGTAATTAGAAGTATCTCTAATAACAGCAATTAGTTAAAATTTGATGTAGTAGTAATCGCTGTTTTATCAAAATCTAACTCTACGCAGTTATTTTTAAATACAAAAATACAGCCTTGTTAATGTAACTAGCTTAACAGCAAAAAAGTAGAAATACAAACAACAGTGTCGTATCAGTAATTTTGATAGCAAATAACTTTTAACTGAAATTATAGCAAGCTAAAATAGCAGTGAATACAAATTTCACATAATAAGTGAGGCAGTAGCAATCGCTGTTTTATCTAGATCTAGTTTTATTGTTCTCTAGTTAAGGTTAATAGCAAAACAATTTTTTAAACTAGCTCTTGCTACAACTGAAATTGTAGCAAGGTATAACAGCTATATTAGAAGTAGCTGTAATAACAGCAATTAAACAAAACTTGATGTATTCGTTATTACTGTTTTATCTAGATCTAGTTCCGCGCAGTTTTTCTTCAAAGTAAATATACAGTGCTGTTAATATAACTAAATTAACAGCAAATAAATGTAAAAATATAAACAACAGTGTCGTCACAGCAATTGGAGTAGGAAATAAATTTTACCGTCAGTACAACAAGCTAAAACAGTAGTTAATAGCTTTTTTTTATTTAAATTTAGTTTTATTGAGCTCCAGTTAAAGTTAACAGCAAAATAGTTAAGAAACAAAGGTCACTGTTATGATGGCAGCAAATAATTCTCAAAAGTAGCTGTATTTACAACTGAAATTGTAGCATAGTATAACAGCAATTAAAAGCAGCTGTAATAACAGCAATTAGTAAAAATTTATGCAGTAGTAATCGCTGTTTTATCTAGATCTAGCTCTTTCCAGTTTTTGTAAATCCAAATATACAGTGCTGTTATTTATAAATATATACAATATATAAATAAACAACAGTGTTTTAACAGCAATTTTACATAATTATAGCAAGCTAAAATAGTAGTTAATACAAATTTTACAAAATATTTGAGTCAGTCAGTATCACTTGCTGTTTTAGCTAAATTTAGTTTTATTGTTCTATAGTTGAGGTTAACAGCAAAATAGTTAGGAAACAAAAAACAGTGTTATAACACTAGTAATTAATTCTCAAAAATGGCTGCACTACTACGTATAACTAAGTATAACAGCAATTAGTCAAAATTTGATGTATATCTAGCTCCACGCAGTTTTTTAGATATAAAAATACAAAGCTGTTAATATAGCGAGTTTAACAACATAAAAAGTAAAAATATTTACAAATAACTTTTAACTGAAAATATAGCATAGTAAAAAAATTTTTTGGTCACCAAAAAAACGTGGTAATTGTCTCGCATTTTTATAGACAACTAATAATCTCGATACTAATTCGTTAACGCTCGTCTTTACTTTAAAAACTTTGTTTAAATAAAGAAAAAAATTCTTACGTTTTGTTTGTGAACAATTCATCTTTGTCTAACATATTAAACGTGAAGCAGCGTCCATCTCTTGTAAACATTGGCGAAAACAAATTGCTACAAAACGGGGGGCCATTACCAAACCAAAGACAGCTTGCGACTACAGCCTCAGCTGTATTCTAAAAACAAAAAAAATTTTTTCGAAAATTTTAAACACTCGATTTACATTTATTAAGAAATTTAGGGAATCTATGCTGAAATTGTGATTGTAAAACATGTACGATTCAGGAGTCGCTAGACAGAACAGTGTGGCATCTGCAAAAGTATTTAATCTGGAAGAAAAAATTAGTTAATTTTGCTAATTAATTTTGTTTAATTACTCTTTATCTGTCATATTGCCTGACTGAAATTTCTCTTGTGCTTCAGTGTAGTTATATTTCGTTGCTGAAATTTTATTTTCAGGACACACTGTTATTGCAGGAAACGGGATTTCCCACTGTCTCATTGGACTTTCACTCATTGTCAAAAAAACAGGATTTTCTTCCCATTTCTTCCAATTTGATGAAACTAAAGTAACACAGGTGTAGACACATAAACAGAAAGCTGTTAACCACCAAATTCTAAAAAACAATTTTTTTATCTAAATTACACAGAATTAGATACATACTTTTGAATTAGAACAGTGTTACCATCTACAAAATATCTAAATCCGTGTATTGTAGTATTATTTGAAAATTCTGTACAGTAATTTGTGACTTTTGCCAATTTTCTTTCGGTAACAACCATGTTTAACCACTGACTGAACAAGTTTGATGCAATTCTTGTATAATCTACCATTTATAGCCAAATATCAAAGGTTGTAATTTCGTGTTATGTTAATTTTTCATTTTTTATATATGGGATGTGTAATAATTTAACTCTTATCTATTAATTAATGTAATTGTAATTAGCACGAAATTTTTTTTAAATCAATTAAACCGTCTCGCCTTCAGTTGGTGACAAATTTAGAAACATCACGCTTGATATTCGATCTGTTTTTTATTTCATTGCTATAAACAAATTGTTTAAAATGTAGTGTAACTATGAGTTATTAATAAACATAAAAAGTAAGTAGTTGTCTCTCTAAATTTGTTTCTAATTTTGTTGCAGATTTGATTTAGTCCTGAAATTAAAAGATTTTGTTAGAAAAACACATTTTTCCAGTATATTAAAAGCCTCTGTTTCTCATGTGTTGTTGCGTTAATTTGTAAGCCGCCTCAATGTTAATTTTTTTTCTTATTGTTTTATTTTTCTATTATATTATTTTAGGTTCTTATTTTAGCTTCTTTTTGCTTTAAAATTGTGTCAAAAGCGTTTTTTTGTTCACAGCTGTTAGATAGTGAGTGACTACTGAGCAAATTTTACTGCTAGCGTTAGAACGTGACGAAAAAGACGGAAATCAAGCATAATTGGGCATTAATATTTAGTTTTGAGATTTAGTATTTATTATTTTGCAAAAGTTAAACAATTAAATGTTAAAGCATAAATAAATTTTAAAAAATAATAAAAATACAAAGTTTTAAACGTGACGTAATTTTCTCTTTGATTGTACCACGTTATTTATAGAAATAGAGAGATAAATCTGTGTCTAATTTCAAAAAGAAAATGAGCTATCTATTTTTGTTTATGTAGTTTATTAGTTGCTACGGCTAAAGGCGCAAAATTTAAAAATATACTACCGATTCTTTCATTAAACGTTTATGTAATAAAATGTAAAAGATAAGTAAAGTGTAAAGAACTGTAGAAGAAAACCTAAAACTTTAAAAGTTTGATAAAAATAGGAAAGATTTGAAAAAATTATGAAAGAAAGAATTAAAAAACAAAAGCACAAAAGGAGACAAAAATTGGTATAATAAAGATTGTAGACTTTTTAAACAAAAAAAAGACGAGATAAGATAAAAGACACTAGTAAAAAATATAGAAAATAATTTAAACGAAATAGAAGAAACAAAGAGCAGATTAGGAGCAATTTTGTAGAATGAAGAAGAAACAGTGAAATAAACAGAAGAAACAAACAAACCAAACAGGAGAGAGTATTGCACCATCTTTTTAAGAAATGTGTGGTGATACAATAAGGCCGACTATAAGGTCTAAGTACTAAAAGGAACTCTGTGTCTTTACTCAAATTATAAATTCAAACAAAATATTTTTTGCAGTGTTTGTTGGTTTAAGACAAAAGGATCTACTTTCTTCTAATTGAATTATAAAGAAATACTTTGGCAAATAGACGACGTCACACTCTTAACAAAGACCAAAGAAGATCTGCTAAAAATTGTGAGAAGATTGAGACAATAGCTTTGCAAACTGAAGGTATCTAAAGACAAAATATATAAATATGGTAGATATCTAGAAGTTGGTGTGAATGATTTAAAAAACTGTAATAGAAATTAACCAACAAACCTAGAAGAGATAGAAACAATAAATAGAAGCATTGAACTCTATAATAAAGTTTAAGGCTGTTTCAAGAAGAACAAGATTTTGAATAAACTTGTATAAAACAATAATTTAATCTATGATACTATACGCTTGAGAAAACAAAAAGTATATAGTTCACAAAAATTTTCAGATGAATTTATGTAAGTAGGAACGTAGAAGAAATTTGAATTAGAAGAACCAGTTGTGAAAAGTAAATACTAAAAAAACAAGAATTGTTTTCGCTAGAGAACAAAAAAATTCTAAGCAGAATTTATAGAAGAATAATCGTGACAGAAATTCGAATTTAGAGAAAACAAAAACATTTTTTTTATAGGATAAATATTTTTAGCACAATTTAAGAAGAAAATATTGAAAGGAAATGAATTAGAAGAACGACTGGTAAAGATGGAGACTGAAAAAACAAGAGCAGTTTTTCTATGAGACAGACAAATCCAAAGCAAAATTTATAGAAGAAAGAAAATAGAAAAACTTGTAAAAGGTGAACAATGAGAAAAAGTAGTCTTTCTAGAAAACAGAAAAATTCTAAGCAAAATCTATGAAGGAAAAAACGTAAAAAAAGTTTGAATTAGATAAACAAAAATAAAGAATTAAGAAAAATATAGACAGACACAGTGTGCCATCTAACAAAGAGTGCTGGAAGGTGCGAGAGTTGGTATAATACTGTTGGCGGATAACAAAGTTATCTCTTCGGCTCTCGCTCGGCCACCAAGATAACCAACCGTCACGACTAGGCAAAAACAACTAAAAAGGCATTGTAACCAGAACTAGCAAAGGTGTTCCAATCGAACAACAACGTCGAGAAACTGTATACCGGTTTCGGGGTTTTTGCCCCTTATTAGTACAGTGTATCCCGGAGCGTTGTGCTTGATTGAAACGGGTGGGAGAACTCGCTTATATCAAGCGAAGTCCGGCTAGTAGTCGTATAGACAGACACAGTGTGCCATCTAACGATAAGCTTCGCTTTGTATAAGCGAGTTCTCCCACCCGTTCCGATCGAGCACAACGCTCCGGGATACACTGTACTGATGATGAGAGGCAAAAACCCCGAAACTGGTATACAGTTTCTCGACGTTGTTGTTCGATTGGAACACCGTTGCAAGAAAAATATATATTATAAGAATAGTGTAGGAATAATTAAAGCACAAAAAATCAGATGAAAGAACCATGTAATAAGAATGAAAGCAACGAGAGTTGAAATCAATTAAAAGATTTTTTTTTATTTTATAACAAATTTCAGAATATCACGCTTGTGATAAGAACTTGTATTTGAGAGGATTATCTTCTAAGACAGAAGAAAATTCTAAGACTAGTCATTTTTTTAAAGAGCTTTAAATAAATCGTAGACAAAGCAGTGAGCTTATTGTAGACACAGACCTGCTGTTTATCAAGCCCGTTTTACCAAAAAAAGGCAACAAAATATTTATTTTAAAAACGAATTAATTCTCGCTCATGTAAGCATTTTAACTGTTAGAAACTGAAACTATTTACGCTATTCTAGTTTCACAGATCGTAATCTTAATGATTCGCATAATTTTGTAAATCAAATGAGAGATTTTACAAGCGAATAATTTTCATTATAATTAAGTTTATACTGTTTATTATATTCAAGAATTTTAACTGTCGTCTACCAAAAAAAAGCCGAAATTACAGTTTTAATCTGTCAGAAATGTGAGCAAGTCTAGACATCTAAAATTCGCGTTCTAAATTATTGAAAATTAATTTAGAACTAATTTAAATATCACATACAATTTTGATTGTATCTAAATAACTCAAATTACTCTCAGAAGCTATTGTTTTAAATTGACGCTTTCTCTTATTGTTTTCTAAATCAGATCATAACTTTTTCTTCGAATTTTTTTCTATATATGGAGTGTCCTGCATCCCTTGATTTTTACCCAGAAGGGATTTAGCGTGCCACTTAACTAAGCAGACACAGGCGAGGTTAGCTATTATCTAGGAAATTAGTTTAGTAAAGCACGATCAGCAACCGTTTCAATTAGCTTAATATTATACATTAGTTCTGTTATTGTATTAGAGAAAGTATACAGCGATTACCGACTCGTATCGCACTGAAACACCAGCTACATATAGCCAAAATATAAATATAAGTTATTTTAATTAGCAAAAACTAGCGTTGCTTGAAGATAAATTAAAAAGACACTTTTATAAACTGAAAAGTTAATTTTTGTTTAGTAATTTTGCGCTATAATATTGTGGCAAATTTACATTTAAGAGTCTAGTTAGTTGTTCCTAAATTTGTAAATTTGTATGGAAATAATATATAAATTTTAAATAAATAAATAATTTAAAAAAGTTATAAAAGATCTCACAGATTTCATCTTGCTTTTTTTAACTTTATTATTTATTATGATAAGTGATTACATAAAGCCATTCTCCGAGTGATTATTCAAACCGATATAAATGTGTTAAATTAAAAAAACTAGTAAATCAAAGTAGAATTACAGTATATTGAGAACAATAAAATATTTTTAAAAATCAAGTACTTATAGCAAAAAAATATAGCCAAATTAACAGTTAAGTGTGATTATTTAAACATTTAAAGCTACAATTATTAAAAATTGCAAAATATTTAAAAATATTTAATATTATAGTTATAAAAGCTGTTATCAAAGTTAAAATATGAAATAAAGATAAATAATGTTTGATTATTTTAGAATCTCTTTTTAGCTTTTTATTGACACATATCTTCTACGCCTCGTCTCCAAAAGCACTTTTATAAACAACAGATATTATACATCCATTTAAGAGTTAAATAATAGAAAATTTCGAATAGTGTCATAGCTGAAAAGCCCAAACATAGCCCTAAAATCCCACCAGTGTTAGCCCAAAAATCTGTGTCTCCAAACGAGAAAACTGATCCAAAATGTATCCATGTTCGTTAAACACTCTTTGATATTGCTATCTGTTCTATATAAAATCTCCCAAAAAACAGGGTTGACGATAATTTTTTTTGTTGAAATTTAATGGGCTGATTTCAAGTTAAGATAATACCGGTAGTATCGCAAATTTTAATACATTTCTATGCCAACAACCAATCGCAACCTCGAATTGTTTAAATTTTGCTTAGAAACGAAGATACTACCAGTATTATCTCAAATTAAAATCAGCACATTAATCATTTAATTATTGTATCAAAATTAAACTTTTGTAAAATTTTTATTAAAATTTGACTATAACTTCTTGGTGTTGCATTTTTCATTCAAAGCCAGTATATTTAACAATAATATAATATTACTTTTGTTGTCGCCGGCAGAAAAAAACATCCAGCAACAGAAAAAGTACATTTTCAGCCACTACTTTTGCAGCCTAGGCAGAGAAATAAAAATTTAACTAAAAATTTTGCTGATTTAAAAAAATATATATTTCAAATTAAACACAAGCAGTGATGTAGTAATTATAATATTTATTTATTTCGGTTTAAGTGCATTTATAACAATGAAATATTTTTAAAAATTATAATTTATTATAATAATGCGAGAAAAATTTTAATTCCAAGTAGGTATAGAATATTTGTTTAATAGATTTTGACTTAACCATAGAAATATGTTGATAGAATACCTCCTAGTATACTGGTAGTAGTAACAGCTAGAATAATGTATTAAATGTGAAAAATTAGTTATACTAGCTGTTATAAAAATTCCAAAGCAATAATTGCTAATAACTTGCAAACAGAAGTGTCACTAAAAAAAATGTTGGTTATATTACATTGCTGTTACAATAAAACCATATTAACAGCTATAAAATGTAACAGCAATGTTGTTATATTTTTCCATTTTCTGTTTCATTGACACATATCTTCTGCTCCTCGTCTTATATAAACAACAGATATTATACATCCATTTAAGAGTTAAATAATAGAAAATTTCGAATAGTGTCATCGCTGAAAAGCCCAAACATAGCCCTAAAATCCCACCAGTGTTAGCCCAAAAATCTGTGTCTCCAAACAGCTCATTTCGAATCATTGGAACCAAAATTTTGTCACTAAATCTGAATGTGATATCACTGGCAATAATCACACTGAGAGGAGATATATCACGTTTTAAAGTAGATTTTATCTCAAAATTGTATTCAACGGAAGTACAAGAAGGAAGACAGTTACAAGCAGCTAAATGCGATTCTGAATTAGAAATTTCTGAAATCATTTCCATGTCGTAAAAACTCTCTAAAAAAAATTGCAGAATTTTTGCTAATTTGCAGAAACAATACCTTCGGCCTCAAGCTGACACTCTGATTTTGACCAGCCACAAATCGGCGTATGTTTCTCATCTAAAAATAATAAATTACTAGATGCGTTACACAAAAAAAATTAATACGTGGCAGATAGTAAGGAGTGCATCCACAAGTCTTCAAAGTGAAATTTGCAAGACACTCAGTTTCACAATTAAATTGCGTATAAATTTTGAAAAATTTCAAAGGCCGTTCATACGAATAAAAACAATTTCTTCTCTCAGGCTTATAACTTTTTAAACTTGGGTTTGTTATAGTAGCTAGTGGTGTTATCTCAATTTCATAACTGTGGTTGTGTTCTATTCGAACAAATTCTTGAGACGGTAACTCAGCAGGATGGTGGACAAAAATTCTAAAGCCTTGATAATGGTCACAATTTTCGTTTAGACGGCTTAATGCATCTTCAGGAGTTATATATAAGCTCTCAGTGACACTTGTAAATCTGAAAGGGTAACCAATTTCTTTAGTTTTAGCATAATTGTCATCGAAATTCCAATACGAAATGTTTGGATGTTCGATATGTCCGGGAGAAATGTAACTAAAAAAAATTATTTAACAAGAATATTTTTTTATTATGTTTTACGTTTTGTTTGTAAATAATTCATTCTTGTCTAACATATTAAAAGAAAAACAATGTCCCTCGTTTGTAAAAATTGATGATAATAAATCTCTACACTTGATTTTCAAACGGCCATCCCACAAACAATAAATGAATGCAGAAGCCGGTCTAGAATTCTAGAAAAAAATCAAATTTATTTCAAAAATTATTTAACTTACATTAATTATAAAATTTAAGTCGTCAATACTTAGACTGTGATTCATAGATAAATAATATGGAACATTACAAAACATAGCAACACTTGCAAAATTTTGTTTTCTAAAAAAAATCTTTATTACTTTGAAATTTTTTTATTTTTATTACTCTGTTTCGTTCATTTTTCCAGAATCAAACTTTTTTTGCATTTCATTAAAATTATATTCAGATGCCCAAATTTGATTTCCCGGACAAATCGTTACAGCAGGAAAAGGGATTTCCCACCGTTTCATGGGACTTTGACTCGTACTTAGAAACACCGCATTTTCTTCCCATTTTTTCCAATTTGAGGAAATTAAAGTAACACAGATGTAAGCAGACAAACAAATAGCTGCTAACCACCAAATTCTAAAAGCAATTTTTGGTTTTTATTAATAAAAATTGTACTTACTTATGGATTAGAAAAGTGTTGCCATCTACAAAATACCTAAGCCCATGTAGGGTTGTATTATCTGCAAATTCTGTACAATATTTTTTGATTTTTGACAATTTTGGTGTCTTTTCGGCGATAACCATCTTGACGCACTTGCAAAACAAGTTTGATGCATTTATATTTATTTATTAAATATTTGAAGCTAATTTAATTAAACTTTTTACCTTCTACACTCCAATTATTATAATTCGCACAAATATTAAAGCATAAACAAAATTAATTAAACTCGATTGCTTTCAGTGTATTACAAATTTAGAAAACACATTTTAATAAACTAATTAGTTTATTTAGCTTGTAGAATACGAAGAATTTAAGATATATTATTCAACAAGAGGTTTTCACGTCTTCGGGTCCAATCTTTTTGTAAGATTTTTGTATCCAGTCCCGGACTTTTAATAAAAGTGTATGAAACATTTTTAAAAGAGTGTAAGCAGTAAATAATAAATTAATAGGCTAAATATTTTTAATCTAATAACAATTATTACGTTAATTAATTTAAAAGATAAGTAAAAAAATTTCATTTATTACAAACATACAAAACAATTAACTAAATTGAAGTGTAAAACTCGATTTTATAAAAATATAATGCATCAATCTTGTCTTGCAAGTGCATTAAGATGGTTGTTCCCAAAAAGAAGCCAAAACTGGTAAAAATCAAAAAATATTGTACAGAATTTGCAGATAATACAACCCTACATGGGCTTAGGTATTTTGTAGATGGCAACACTTTTCTCATTCATAAGTACGTACAATTTTTATTAATTAAAAACCAAAAATTGCTTTTTAGAATTTGGTGGTTAGCAGCTCTTTCTTTATCTGCTTACATCTGCGTTACTTTGGTTTTCTCAAATTGGAAAAAATGGGAAGAAAATGCGGTTTTTCTAAGTACCAGTCAAAGTCCTATGAAACGGTGGGAAATCCCTTTTCCTGCTATAACGATTTGTCCGGGAAATCAAATTTGGGCGTATAAATATAATGAAATGCAAATAAAAATTTATTCTGAAAATATGACCGAAAAAATGTAACAAAAATAAACAAAAAATTTAAATAAAAATTTTTTTTAGAGACCAACTTTTTGGAAGTGTTGCTATGTTTTGTAATTTTAACGGTCATTTAGTTATGAATCACAGTCTAACTGTAGATGATTTAAATTTTATAATTAATGTAAGTTAAATAATTTTTGAAAAAAATTTTGATTTTTTTCTAGAATTCTAGACCAGCTTCTGCATTTGTTTATTGTTTGTGGGATGGCCGTTTGGAAATCAAGTGTAGAGATTTATTATCATCAATTTTTACAAACGAGGGACATTGTTTTTCTTTTAATATGTTAGACAAGAATGAATTATTTACAAACAAAACGTAAAACAAAATTCAAAAATATTCCAGTTAAATAATTTTTTTAGTTACATTTCTCCCGGACATATCAAACATCCAAACATTTCGTATTGGAATTTCGATGATAATTATGCTAAAACTAAAGAAATTGGTTACCCTTTCAGATTTACGAGTGTAACAGAAGACTTATATATAAAACTTGAAGATGCATTAAGCTACCTAAACGAAGATTGTGACCATTATCAAGGCTTTAGAATTTTTGTCCACCATCCTGCTGAGTTACCATCACAAGAATTCGTTAGAATAGAACACAACCACAGCTATGAAATTGAGATAACACCACTAGCTACTATAACTAACCCAAGTTTAAAGAGTTATAAGCCTGAGAGAAGAAACTGTTTTTATTCGCACGAGCGGCCGTTAAAGTTTTTCAAAATTTATACGCAATTTAATTGTGAAACTGAGTGTCTTGCAAATTTTACTTTGAAGACTTGTGGATGCACTCCTTACTATCTGCCACGTATTAATTTTTTTTGTGTGTGCATCGCATCTAGTAATTATTTTCAGATGAGAAACAAACGCCGATTTGTGGCTGGTCAAAATCAGGGTGTCAGCTTGAAGCCGAAGGTATTATTTCTGCAAATTTTCAAAAATTCTACAATTTTTTTTAGAGAATTTTTACGACATGGAAATGATTTCAGAAATTTCTAATTCAGAATCGCATTTAGCTGCTTGTCACTGTCTTTCTTCTTGTACGTCCGTTGAATACAATTTTGAAATAAAATCTACTTTAAAACGTGATATATCTCCTCTCAGTGTGATTATTGCCAGTGACGTCACATTCAGATTTAGTGACAAAATTTTGGTTCCAATTATTCGAAATGAACTGTTTGGAGACACAGATTTTTGGGCTAACACTGGTGGGATTTTAGGGCTATGTTTGGGCTTTTCATCTATGACACTATTTGAGATTTTCTATTATTTAACTCTGAAATGGATGTATAATATCTGTTGCTTATATAAATGTTTTTGTAGACGAGGAGTAGAAGATAAGTGTTAATGAAATGTAAAAAAATAAAGTAACAATTTATAGCTTTATTGTAACAGCAATGTTACAATAGCAAGTCTTTTTCTGTTGAAACATTATTAATTTCAAGCTTCTGATTTGTTAACTTTAGAACAGCTAAATTTTTAGATTTTTTTTTTCTTTTACTAATGCTTTTATGCTGTTTTTTTAGATATTGCTTTTTGTTATTGTAGATTATAACTGTTATTTTTTAACTGTTACTCTTGACTGTTGTTACTCTATCAATATTTGTGGAATATCGTAGAAAAAAATACAAGAAAGCTACAATTAAAATTGAAATTGCTATAGCTATTATCTTATCATATCTACAGTTAATACCAGTTTTTAAAACTTCTGATTGCATTGTTTTTTTAGCTACTACTTTTTTATTATTGTAGATTGTAGCTGTTATCTTTAAATTGTTATTATAGCTAACACTTTTAACTGTTGTTACTTCACCTATATTTGCAGAGGCTCATAACAAAAATACAACAAAGTTTTAATTAATATTTAAATTGCTATAGTTATAATATTATCTATTTAGCTAAGATTAATAACTGTTTAAAAATGTAATTTTTAAAGATTCTTTTACAAGATTTATATATGCATTAAAAGCGAAATAAATATTTACGTGTATTTGTGTTTTATTTGTTAACTATTCAGAATAATGTAGCTGTTATTAGTATTTGTAACAATATTTCTACAATATTAAAATTAAAATTATTTTTTTTATAACAGCAATAAAGAGAAGATGAGCTATTTTTTATAAAATACATTATTTTTGTAGTTGTTATTATTAAAAATTAGTTAATATTGTAGCTAGCAATATAACAAAGTAGCTTTTAAAATATTTGTAGAGCTGTTACTATAATATTAAAATTAAAATTTATTTACAGCAATAACAAGCAGTTTATATATTTTTTATAATACATTATTACTATAGCTGTTATGTTTGTGTTTATATCAAAAATTAGTAAATAATGTAGCTAGCAATACGACAATGTAGGTGTTAAAAGTATTTGTGGCAATATTGCTGCAATATTAAAATTGAAATTTTTTAACAGCAATATCAAGCAAATGCTTTATTTTGTATAAAATACATTATTATTGTAGCTGTTAATGTTTGTGTTTATATTTAAAATTAGTTAACAACGTAGTTAGCAATAAGAAAATGTAACTGCTAAAAGTATTTGTTGCGTTATTGCTACAAAATTAAAGATTTTATTTTAGAATTAAAATTTTTGTAACAGTAATAACAAGCAGTTTCTCTACCTTTAATAAGATTCTTATTGTAGCTGTTATTATTAATATTTTTATTAAAAATTAGTTAATAATATAGTTAGCAATAAGACAATGTAACTGTTAAAAGCATTTGTGGCGATATTGCTGCAATATTAAAATTAATATTTTTGTAACAGCAATAATAAGCAGATGCTTACTCTATTATTGCAGTTGCTATTATTTTTGTTTTTATTAATAATTAGTTATTGACACAGCTAACACTAAACAAAGTTGCTGTTATTACTATTTGTAGCAATTATGCTATAACTATTTTTATTAAAAATTTAATGACTGTCGTCTCTACGCTATATTAACAGCAGTAACACCATCAATAGTAAGAGTAGTTTAGATGCATTTTTAATATAGCTGTTACTATTATTTTTGTCTCTGTTACTAACTAGCTATTAAAGTAACTAGCAATAAAATAATGTTGTTGTGGTAAGTATATGTAACAAAATTGCTATAATCCTGTATAGTTAAAGCTGTATGTTTGTATTTTTTTTAAAATTTAGTTAACAATGTAGCAATAATATAATAAAAAAATTTGTAACAGCAATAACAAGCAGTTACTTTATTTTTTATAAGATTTTCATTGTAGCTGTTATTACTCTTGTTTTTATTTAAAATTAGTTAATGTAGCAAGCAATAAAACAATGTAGCTGTTATTAGTATTTTCAACAATATTTCTACAATATTAAAACTAAAATTAATTTTTTTATAACAGCAATAAAGAGAATATAAGCTATCTTTTATAAAATACATTGCTTTTGTAGTTGTTATTATTATTTGTGTTATTAATAGTGTAATGTTTATTTGTTTTTCATCTATCTTTAATTAAATTCTATAAATGACAATTGCCCTAGGGCGGGAAAGAATATATTTCTCATTTTAAGTTTACGTTAAGGTAGGCAAAAATAGCTTTTGTTACAATTGTCCCATTTATTTATTTTTTTAAATAAAAATGTGAAAGAATCTCATCAACCTCTTTCTGGAGTTGTTGGTATGCCCAGCATTCATCTAACACAACTCGGAAATACCTTTCGGCCATTTCTAGACATCTTTACTCAATCTTTGCGGTAGCTTAAGCATCGCACGTGAGTTCACGACAATTAATGTCTTTTCCCCCATCATTTGACCCATCAAACTAAAATTAAATGAGCCGTAAATGCGCCCATAAAAACGATTTAATTGCCCGAACCGATGAGCACGTTTTTGGATGAAGGATTTTCAAAATAAAAACAGTGAGGGCATCAGGCCATCTTGAGCGTCTTGTAATTTCACAAATAAAAATTTCTCGTTAGATATTATTTATCCAGACCTGAAGGCAGGTTTTATGGGACTTTCAGATTATTGGAAAAATTCTTATCGATTTGATGCCAAGCCAAGGGCAGGAAGTTTATAAAATTTTGACCTTATTGCTCAAAGTAGGACCCATCATGAACGCATGAATAAATGCCGACATGTTAATAGTTATGAAATATGGGTAATAGCGTAATTGGCCCACATCATTTGTGGGTTAACTTAACAGCTATTTGCGGTGGCTTCTTCCATTAGTTTTCGAACCTCAAATCAACAATAAAACCCAAAATTTTATTAAATTTATCGTGAGATCAAGTCAAATTAAGTTTTCAAAACAGGAAATGTACGTTACCAAAAATGGTTATTCTGATCGAATCAAGATCAAAACCACCAAATTAAGATACAGAAATTTCCAATTATAGCTGAGTTTTACAGAATTTTTTATCAATACCAACTCTCTTCACGTAATTACTAACAATTAACGAAGAAACGAGACGCACAAGAGAGCTACTGGAAAGCAGATGTTACTACAAGATATAAAAAAAAAATTGTTGAATATATTTACAGCAGGTATCAACAAAGTAAAATTAATAACAGCTACATTGTTTTATTGCTAGCTTTAATAATAACAAAAATAATAACAGCTATAATAACAATCCATCTTATAAAAAGTAGGGGAACTGCTTGTTATTGCTGTTACAAAAATTTTAATTTTTGGTATTGTAGTAATAGCCCCACAAATGCTTTTAACAGCTACATTATCTTATTGGTATTTATATTATTAAGTAATTTTTAATAAAAACAAAAATAATAACAGCTAAAATAAGAATCTTATTAAAGGTAGAGAAACTGTTTGTTATTACTGTTACAAAAATTTTAATTCTAAAATAAAATCATTAATTTTGAGCAATAACGCAACAAATACTTTTAGCAGTTACATTTTCTTATTGCTAACTACGTTGTTAACTAATTTTAAATATAAACACAAACATTAACAGCTACAATAATAATGTATTTTATAAAAAATAGAGCATTTGCTTGTTATTATTGTTAAAAAATTTCAATTTTAATATTGCAGCAATATCGCCACAAATACTTTTAACACATACATTGTCGTATTGCTAGCTACATTATTTACTAATTTTTGATATAAACACAAAAATAACAGTTATAGTAATAATGTATTATAAAAAATAGATTAACTGCTTGTTATTGCTGTTAAATAAATTTTTATTTTAATATTATAGTAACAGCTCTACAAATATTTTAAAAGCTACTTTGTTATATTGCTAGCTACATTATTAACTAATTTTTAATAATAACAACTACAAAAATAATGTATATTATAAAAGATAGATCATTTTCTCTTTATTGCTGTTATAAAAAAAATAATTTTAATTTTAATATTGTAGAAATATTGTTGCAAATACTAATAACAGCTACATTATTCTAAATAGTTAACAAATAAAACACAAATACACGTAAATATTTATTTCGCTTTCAATGCATATATAAATCTTGTAAAAGAATCTTTAAAAATTACATTTTTAAACAGTTATTAATCTTAGCTAAATAGATAATATTATAACTATAGCAATTTAAATATTAATTAAAACTTTGTTGTATTTTTGTTATGAGCCTCTGCAAATATAGATAAAGTAACAACAGTTAAAAGTGTTAGCTATAATAACAGTTTAAAGATAACAGCTATAATCTACAATAATAAAAAAGCAGTAGCTAAAAAAACAGTGCAATCAAAAGTTTTAAAAACTGGTATTAACTGTAGATATGATAAGATAATAGCTATAGCAATTTCAATTTTAATTGTAGCTTTCTTGTATTTTTTTCTACGATATTTCACAAATATTGATAGAGTAACAACAGTCAAAGGTAACAGTTAAAAAATAACAGTTATAATCTACAATAACAAAAAGCAATATCTAAAAAAACAGCATAAAAGCATTAGTGTAAAAAAAAATTCTAAAAATTTAGCTGTGATAAAGTTAACAAATCAGAAACTTCAAATTAGTAATGTTCCAACAGAAAAAGACTTTCTATTGTAACATTGCTGTTAAAATAAAGCTATAAATTGTTACTTTATTTTTTTAACATTTTATTAACACATATCTTCAACTCCTCGTCTCCAAAAACACTTATATAAACAACAGATATTATACATCCATTTCAGAGTTAAATAATAGAAAATTTCGAACAGGGTCATTGCTGAAAAGCCCAAACATAGCCCTAAAATCCCACCAGTATTAGCCCAAAAATCTGTATCTCCAAACAGTTCATTTCGAGTATTTGAAACAAAACTTTTATCACTGAATCTAAATATAACTCTACTGTCAAGAGGTAACTCTTTAAATGAATTAAAGTGAGTTATATCTTCCATTTTTTAATCAAATTTGTACTTAACTGAAGTACAAGAAGAAAGACAATTGCAAGAGGTCAAATTTGAAACTGCGTTAGAAACTTCTGCAACCAAATCCAAAATAGAGAATATTCCTAAAAAAATAGTTTTAGATATTTTTATTAATTTCGAAAAGTAGTACTTTTTGCCTGTGAGGCACACCAAGTATGTGTGGTTCCACATATTCGAGTTGTTTCCTCGACTAAAATATAAACGTAACAATTAAAAAAAAACGAGAAGGTTGCAATACGTGGCAGATAATGAGGAGTGCATCCACAGATCTTGAAAGTGAAATTTGCAAGACACTCAGTTTCACAATTGATTTGTGTATAAATTTTGAAAAATTTCAAAGAGCGTTCATACGAATAAAAACAGTTTCTTCTCTCAGGTTTGTAATTCTTTAAACTTGGGTTAGTCACAGTCACTTCTGGTGTTACTTCAAAATTGTAAAGCTTGTTAGGTTCTATTCTAAGAAATTTCTGTGGTAACTCAGCAGGATGGTGTACAGAAATTTTATATCCTGGAATGTAGTTACACTGTCTGTCTATATGTTCTTTTGATAAAGATAAAAAGTTAAAAAATCTGTTACTCTCGTTAATCTTCCAGGATAAACTCCTTTCCGAGTTTTGGCGTAATTGTCATCGAAATTCCAATTAGAAATTTTCTGATGTTTGTCATGTTCTGGGAAAGTAAATCTACAAAAAAAAAACGTTTGAAGAAAGAGGTTTGTTTCAACAACAGTTCAGAATCGGATTACTCATGCGCAGTACAGTCTTAGCGGCTCAATAGCTCTATTGCGCATACTTAGTAGAATTCAAAGCAGTTTTGAACTGTTGATGAAAGAAACTTATTGTATTTACGTTTTGTTTGTAAGTAATTCATTTTTGTTTAACATATTAAAGGAGTAACAAAGTCCGTTTTCGGTAAAAATTGGCAAAAATAATTTTAACCAAGCACCAAAAAAGCGGTCACTAAAATGACACTGAATAAATTCTTCAACATCAACCGAATTCTACAAAAACCAAAATTATTCTTTTTTAAACTTATTTAGCTTACATTAGCTATAAAATTTAAAGCCTCTCTAGTTAAACTATGATTTGTATTCAATCCATACCTAGTATGACAAAACATCTTAACATTTGCAAAAGTTTCTAATCTAAAATATTTTTTTAATACAAAGATTTTTTTATTTTTTCTTACTCTTCTTTGGTCAGATTTCCAACATCAAATTTTAATTCTGCGGCAGTAAAATTGTATTTACTAGGTAAAATTTGAGTTTCTGGACAAAAAGTTAGAGCAGGAAACGGGATTTCCCACATTTTTATGGGTCTTTGACTCATGCTTAGAAAAACAGGATTTTCTTCCCATTTTTTCCAATTTGAAAAAACCAGAGCAACACAGATATAAACACACAAACAGAAAGCTGTCAACCACCAAATTCTAAAAGAAAATTTTTGGTTTTAATTTCAAAAAAATACGTACTTTTGAATTAGAAAAGTTTTGCCATCTACAAGATATTTAAATCCATGAATTGTGGTATTGTCTGAGAATTCAGTAAAATATTTTTTAATTTTTACTAATTTTGGTTTCTTTTCAGGAACAATCATCTTCACGCACTTGCAAAACAAGTGCATTGTATTTTTATAAAATCGAATATTACACTTCAATTTAATTAATTTTTTTGTATGTTATAAATGTAAATTTTGCTCTTACCTTTTATATTAATTAACGTAATTGTTATTAGCTTGAAAACATTTAGCAATCTATTAAATAAAATTTGTTTCTGTCTTAAAAAAAATCGTAAATCTTTATTTTTGAGGGTTGTCTATATTTTCGAATGCTGTCATCCTCACGTGAGAATTACAAACAATTTTGACCTAGTCTTTATACTAACCGCTCCGCTTCTAAAGCCTATTTATTTAACTTTGTCCGATAAGATCGTAAAAAAAGTAGGACCGTTTAACACGTGGTGAGTATAAGTGCGGAACATAATTTCACATAAGCGGAAAAGTCCTGTTCGAAGAAATGCGCTTTCAAGTAACATTCTGTGAAAATTGTAAGCCGCTCTTCAAAGATGCTGTGTCGTTGTCTGTCAGTTGGGTTGTTCCTATGACTTCTAATGCACTTATATATAAAGTTCATTCTCAACTCGGTTGGGTGGGTGGGATTTTCAGGTTTACATTCAGACTGAGAAAAAGCAGTCCCAAAATGCATAGCGCACGTTGAAATGTTTTAGAACCACTGACCTAGCCGAGTCTGAACGTTTACTTTGAGACACCACCCACACTAACTGATTTAAGAACGACCCTTATTTACAAGAGCGTTAGAGGTCTTGGAACAACACAAACAACAGATGACCCATACCAATGCGGTACGTATTTTTACAGAACACGTCTAGATAGATAATCAAAAATAAATTAAGAAAAACAGAAAAAGTTTTAAGAAAATCTTAAAAAAACAACGATTTTGAGAATAGTAATATAAAAAGTTTTGAAAAACAAAAAGAGTTTCTAGAAAAGCTTAAAAATGACAATTAAGATCAGCTAAGAAAGAGTGTAAAACAACAAAAAAGGTTTTTAGTAAAGCTTGAAAACGACAATTAAAACTAGAACTAACAAAGACTCTAAAAGTACAAAAATTTGCTCTACAAGAGCGAGAAATAGACAGTTAAAAAAGCAAAAGAAAAGATATATAATGAAAAATACATTAAGAAAAACAAAAAAAGTTTTTAAATATTTTTTAAATATCAACGATTGCAAGAAAAACAATATAAAAAAATTCTGAAGAAGAAAAGTTTTTAGTAAAGTTTAAAAAACGATCATTAAAAAAAGAAATAGCAAAGATTCTAAAAGGACAAAAATTTACTCTAAAATAGCAAAAACTAGACAGTTAAAAAAAGCAAAAAAAAAGATATATAATCAAAAATAAATTAAGAAAAGCAGATTTTTCAAACAATTGCAAGAAACACAATATAAAAAAATTCTGAAGAACAAAAATAGTTTCTAAAAGTGTTTAAAAATGACAATAAAGACGAGCTGAGAAAGATTGTAAAACAACAAAAAAGATTTTTAGTAAAGCTTGAAAACAACAATTCAAAAAAGATCTTAAAAATACAAAAATTTACTCTAAAAGAGAAAGAAAATGGCAATTAGAAAATGCAAAAAAACTCGATAAATTATGTTTAAAAAGGTAAAAATAGAAAAAGAAAATGAAAATTTAAAAAACTACGCTGAAAGAACAGAAGAACAATTTTAAACAATCTTATAAACAAAAAAATATTTAAAACACAGCTGACAGGTTAATATCATTGTTTCAACACAATAAGTTTTGTTGTTTTTATTATATACTGCTCCAAGAAATTAACGCACCACTTGAAAATAAAGTATAAAAATTAAAACTATGTACATTTGACAACTTTGGTTGAGAAGGTTTAATCAAGCTATAATCTAGTTACCCATTGTAATAAAAGTTTTGACATTAAAGTCAGAAATTTGAGTTTAATAGTTTTTTAAGCAGAAATTTTTAAATAATTTTCATTTTTAAATTGTGTTAATTTGTAATTTCGTTTTATTGTTATTTGAATTTGCCGTTCTGTGGATAGTTTTTATCATTTGAAACAATAATAAAAACATTATGAGGAATTTGACTCGAGAAGAATACGCCCAAGCTGTGGTTTTGTTGGAGGAAGGATGGAGCTACAGAAGAATTGGTGAAAGGTTTGGTGTATCTCATACGTCAGTTTCGCGTATGATACAAAGGCACAGAGAGACAGAAAGTCACCTCAGAAGACCTGGGCAAGGAAGAAAAAGGAAAACCACTCCTATCCAGGATAGATTTTTAAGAATATCTGCGCTAAGGGAACGCTTTGTAACCGCCAGGAAGCTACAAACTGAGTTCCGTGACGTAGAAGGAATTCAAATCAGTACCGAAACTGTTAGAAAAAGACTTAAGGAGGATAATTTAACACCTCATATTCCTGCTCGTGGTCCTGCATTGACTGCAGAACACCGCAGAGCCCGATTAGAATTTGCTAGAGAGCACATAACTTGGCAAAGAAAGGGTTGGGAGTCTGTTCTTTTTACGGATGAGTCAAAATTTGCCTTTACAATTGCGATAGACATGTTCGTGTGTATCGTAGACCAAATGAGCGGTACGCACAGTGTAACATTCAGAAGACCACATTGTTTGGTGGAGGCTCAGTAATGGTTTGGGGTGGTATTTCCTTACAAGCTCGCACGGAGTTAGTGGTTGTAAATAAACGGTCCGCTCTATAGATGCGGATCGTTACATAACAGACATTCTTAAAGAGCATGTCGTACCATATGTCCCTTATATTGGTCCAAATTTTTTGTTAATGCAAGATAACGCAAAACCCCACACTGCCCGAATTGTTAAAGATTACTTGAATGAGGCAGAAATCAATGTTTTGGATTGGCCAGCTCGAAGCCCTGACCTGAATCCTATTGAGTATGTTTGGGGCATTCTCGGGAAACGTTTAAAAAACCTTCCACATCCTCCTGTCCATCTTCAAGAGGTGGGTCCTCAACTAAATGAAATTTGGAATAACTTAAATCAAGAAGACATAACTTCTTTAATTTTGAGTATAGAACGAAGATGTGCAGCGGTTATTCAAAGTAGAGGTGGAAATACGCGATATTAAGATGTTTTCTGTAACTTTTATAACGGCGTAACTTTAATAAAATTTTGTTTTCGGTTTCTTTTTCTATATTTGAACACACACATTAGATATTAATTTACTTTAAACAAATGTTTTTGTTAAATTTTTTTTAATTTTGTACCAATTGGTCGAATACATTTTTCAATTTTCAAAAAAATTCAAGTGGTGCGTTAATTTGTTGGAGCATTGTATAGTAGTCTTATTTTATCGTTGTTTATTACGTTTTTATTAATTTTGCTGTAACAATTTTTATTGTTCGATTTTTGTTACTGTCACTAAATTTAGTTTCTATTGGTCTTTATTTAACAACTATAACTGTCAATAAAGCTGTTATTTTTACAATTTTTTTCCAAAATTAAATTTTGCGTTTTTCTTTACTCTTTTGAATAATCTTCCGTTCCAAATCGATTAAATTTCTTCAAAATCTTCCGTAATTTAATCACCTCGTGAAGATTTCACGCTTCTTCAAACCTCAACCAATTCATCACCACATTGACAAATTTCGTCTACAGTTACACTAAATAAAATAACTGTTAGACACTTCTCTCCCGTTTTTTTGCTCCCGAAGGAATCCGATTGAAATCCAACTGGATCAGAGAAAATCTCAGTCGAGGTCGTTCCGTTAAATCCTTCGCTCACTTTAAACCTAAGCACAGTTGAGTGGTGTCAGTGTCTTCTCGGTTGGTCACCAACACACATACACACAGGTGACAGCTTAACTTGCGGATTACGTGTGCGGCTAATTAAAATTTTCAAAAATGTGCGAAGTTACATAAAAAAGAAAAATGCGGACTTTGTGGGTGCGAAAAAAATATTTTTCTGCTAAATAAAGTGGGTTTTGTGTGAGTGGAAAGGGATAGGTGGTTTATGAAGGCATTGGTGAGTCTTTTTCCCAATTTTTTTTTTAGTTAATTATTATTATTATTTGTGGCTGAGTTTATTGCAAGTTTTTTTAACAACTAAAGGAAGTACTTAAAGACATTTAGCTATTATTACGGTATTATCTTGTAATTAACTGAAGAAGTTTGCTTACTTGGATGAAAACAGTGCTACCTAAATAAATCTTGAACTCTACTTAAAATCCTTGTGTAAATAATAAAAAAAAATTGTTAAACTACTACTGAGTGACAAAATTTAACTGTTAGCTAACAACAAACTTTATATAATAACATTTAACTGCTAGCAAAATATACTTCAATCAAATTTTTATATAAATGTAATCAACACTCTATTGCAATTATTTCAATTTTTAAATTGTTTTTAACTATTTTATAACAATAATTAAAGCTTTGCTGTTAATATTGTTAATATAATTTGTACTAAAACAGTATAGCTTCTACCACTATAAACCCTAAGTGTGTTATATCTGTTATCTCGTAGTTATATTTCATTTGCTATTATTGTGTAGCTATTTTTTACTTTTTTTCGCATATTTTTAACTAACTACGACTTTATTCTTGTAACAGCTATGTCTGTTATGTACTTTTTTTACCTGATTTAGGTAACTAATAATAGATTTTAGCCGTTATTACTTAGCTATATTTTATTTGTGTTGCTGTTTTTTTGTTTTAATTTTCCTTGCATTTTTTATTAAAGTTACTTTTGTTGTAGCAATATTTGCTATATAGTTTTTTTTTAAATTAGTGTCTTACATACTTTTTTTAGCAAATTATGCAAATTTTTGTTTTGATATCTGTAACAAAATTTAGCTGTTATTTTTTAGCTATTCTGTAGTGTGTTTTATTATTATTATAACAGCTAAATATTTTTATTAGTTAAATTTATGTTTGTTTTGTACTTTTTTACCTAGTTAACCTGTAACAGTTTTTAGCTATTATCACCTAGCTATATTTTATTTTTGTTGCAATTTTTTTTTTAGTATCTTTGTCGTTATGGTTATTTTTTCTGCAGCAATATTTGCTATATTTTGACATAACTGTTATAGCATTTTTATTGTAACAGTTAAAACTATTAATTTGTTTCTGTTAAATTTGTGTCTTAAATACTTTTTTAGCAAATTTTTGCTACGTTACCAGTAACAGAATTTAGCTGTTACCAATTAGCTGTATTTTATTATTTGCTGTTATATTTAGCTATATTTTATTATTTGCTGTTATTAGTGAGCTATTATTTTATCTGTAATTTTCTGGTTTTAATTTTTTTACATTTATTTTTAAAATTAATTTTGTTGAAACAATATTTGCTTTTGTACCTAAATTTTGAATTTATTATTATTGTAACAGCTAAAATATTAATTAGTTGTTGTTAAATTTCTGTCTGTTACGTAATTTTTAATTTTTTGACTGATTAGGTAACCAGTAACAAATTTTAGCTGTTATTTAGCTATACTATTTGCTATTTACATAAATGTGTTGCTATTTTTTTTGTATTTTTTGTTTCGATTATTTCATATTTTTTGCTGTAGCAACATTTGCTATATTTTGATATATTTAATTGCTTTATTATTTGTATTTTAACAGCTAAAAATATTAATTTGTTGCTGTTAAATTTGTGTCATATACTTTTTTAGCAAATTTCTGCTAGGTTACTTGTAACAGAATTTAGCTGTTACCAATTAGCTGTATTTTATTATTTGCTGCTATATTAGTGAGCTATTATTTTATCTGTAGTTTTCTGGATTTAATTTTTTTACATTTATTATTAAAATTAATTTTGTTTAAACAATATTTGCTTTCTTACTTATATTTTGACGTAACTTCTATTTTATTATTATTGTAACAGCTAGAATATTAATTAGTTGTTAAATTTATGTCTGTTAGGTAATTTTTTGACTAATTAGGTAACCAGTAACAGATTTTAGCTGTTATCATTGTTATTTAGCTATATTATTTGCTATTTACATAAATGTGTTGCTATTTTTTTGGTAGTTTTTGTTTCGATTATTTTATATTTTTTGCTGTAGCAATATTTGCTATACTTATGTACTAAAAATATTAATTAATTGCTGTTAATTTTTTTAGCAAATTAGGCAAATTTTGCCCTTTTACCGATTGCGGAATTTAGCTGTTCCCAATTAGCTATATTTTACTTGTGTTGCTATTATTTTTTATAGTATTTTTTATTTAATTTTTTTTACATTTGTTATTAAAGTTTACTTAAGTTAAATTAATGTAGCAATATTTGCTATATTATGACATAACTGTCATTTTACTTATAAAAAAAACGAGAAAATTTCTTAGAAAAGCATAAAGAACGTTTAGAAAAAAAATATAGATTAGTAGCCAAGAGAAAGTACTGAAAGAAATAAAACAGAAATGATTTTAAAAAGCGAAGAAATATTCTGAAAGAACAGAAAGATAAAGAAGGCTATAAATAATAGTTATAAACAACAAAAAAATAATAATTTAAAAAGCAAAAGCAGTTTAATAAATTTCTAGAAGTATTTTGAAAACGACAGTAGGAGGAGAAAAAAATTAGGAAAGATTTTATAACAACAACAAATAATTTAAAAAAACTTAGAAAACAACAGTTAGAAGAAAAAAGACAAGAAAAAGAAGATTCTAGAAAAGTAAATTAAGTTTTTAGAAGAGCATGCAGAACGACTGTTAAACGAGAAAGTTAAGCAAAAAAGAAACAGACAAAACAACAATTACTGGAAAAAAAATTTAAAAAATTTCGGAATAACATAAAAAACTATAAAAGAAAAATCTAGAAAACTTTGGAAAACGGCACTTGAAAGCAAAGAGAAAATTGGAGAAACAACGATTGATAGAAAAACGAAAAGAAAAGAGATTCTGGAGCAACTTGGAAATTATAAATTGGAAGTAGAAGAGGCAAAAAAATTCTAGAATAACAAATTAGGCTTTAGGTAAAATTTGAAGAATTGCAAGAAATTATTAAAAGCAAGCAAAAAACGCCGTTTTAAAAAAGCAAAAGAATTTAAGAAGCGTTTACTGTTTAAATTTAAGATGTTTTCTGCAAAAAAAAGAAATAAAAAAGCGAAAAAACATTCTAGAAAAACAGAAAGATAAACAAGGCAATACACAACAGCTATAAACAACAAAAATAATAATTTGTAGAACTACAGTGGGAAAGGAGACTTCTAGAAGAGTTTAGAATACAACAATTGAACAAGAAAGAGGAGTTAAAGACGATTTAAAAAAGAAACAATAAACAAAAAAAACGACGAAAAATAGGATACGCATCTAAAGGTAGACAAAAAAATAAAGGTTACAAAAAAGTTGGTGTAGAAGAACATAAGGAATAGAAAGATTTTATAAAAATTAGAAAATAATAGGAAAGAAAAAAATAAGTTAGATTTTTAATTTTTTTTATGTTTTTTTAAAGTTTCGATTTTGTGTTGTCTGATTGCTTCTAGGCCACGTTTATTATCTCTTGACGATGTTCAGAGAAAGCAATTTAATAGCTAATTAGTAATAAAAATTAACTTAATTACAATTAGCTTCCAGAAGTGTGTAAAAAATGTCAAAATGTGACCCCAAAAAATCAGCTCGAAAATTTGCATTTATGGAGTAACGAGATGGACGTAATTACCCGTAATTGCATCTAATCATACATCCAGACGCCAAAGTTGTTTTTAATAAGGTGACAGAGAATAGTCTTGTCAATTTACCAAGTGTTAATTAACCGTTTCAAAAACGAATAAAAAAAAATGTGTGATGACGTGAGTGGGGTTTATTTCTGATAACCGTTAAATTAAATGTAGGTAGTTTTTAAGTTGGTATTTCTGCCAGAGTTAATTATTAAATCTGACAACGTTCTATTAGATTGCAAGTAAATACTAGGTATGCAATGTTGCATTAATAATGAAGGCTTAAATATTTGAGAAAAATACGAAAAGGAAATTATAATTTTTTTTGGATTGTTTGGTTGATTGAAAGCAAATTTCGCTACCGAATCAACTAATCATAACGGTTGATTCAGGAATACATAGCTGTACATTACGATTTATCATCCACTCTTGATAATAGCGAGTTTATCCAAAGAAACAGCTGGTTAATTTCTGTTTCGAGGATTGCGAATTTAATCAAGAAAGGCGAAAGGACATTGACTTGATGAGGTGAAATTTGTGCGAGATGGGAAACAACAGGTGTTCTTTCATACCTTAAGCAAGAAAAAACATCAATCAAATGCCGCATTAAATTGTCACAAAATTTTGAATTATTGAAGCTTCGTGGTGTGTCAAATACACCGAAAAATACACCCAATAACACCAAAAAAATTTTTTACTAGCTCAATGCCCTAAAATTAACAACAATTAATTAACGGTTAGTATTGCTATAACAATTAGATGACAGCTATAATAAAATTATAAAATAAAAAAACTTTCGTAACAATAATAGTAACACACTAATGTTACTTTTAGCAATAGACAGCAAATTAAAATTTAGCTAACTGTAGTTGTTTATAGTTATTTCGGTGTGTTAACAGCTATGTAGACATGAATAACAAGAGTTTGTAGCAGTTATATAGCTGAAATCTGTTACTGTTTACCTAATTAGCTTAAATAGTATATTAAGTATGGAGAACGGTAAGGAATGCTTACCGTTCGAAGACAATTGTTTGGAGGAGGAGCGAAGCGACGCCTCCAATTATTGTCTGAGAACGGTAATTCTTAACGTTCGACATGCTTATAACGTTTTTTGCGCGATTGGAGTTTCTAGAATAATAATAAAATAATTTATATCAATACATTTATGATAATCGGGAAGATTGAAACTGAAAACTTTGGGTGGCTGTTCCATGGTTGCTATGGTTTTGTTCCAAACAAGTAAAATTGTCTTTTTGATACAATCATTCCTACATAGTTCTGTTTTGTGGTTCCGTTTTCGAAGCAAATATGAGCGATAGTGATGATCTACCGGATGATTTAGAAGACGCTTGGCAAGAAGGATGTTCGGCAATAATTCCAGAAAAATCTAAAGCCCGATATGAACAGACATACAAGTTGTTTAAGGAATGGCGTGAAGCAAAGAAGATTTCTGTAAATGAAAAAGCTTTTTAGCGTATTTTGTGGTGAGAAGTGGACACTTGAAGGCCCCAGGCAGTTTATGGGCGGAGTATTCTATGCTGAAGAATACAATTTTTCTCCATGATGCTATCGATATTTCTAAGTTTGCTACATTAATTGCTTATCTTAAGAGAAAAAATATTGGATATCGGCCTAAGAAGGCTAAAATTTTTACTAAAGAAGACATGGAAAAATTCTTGAATGAAGCACCAGACGAACAATTTTTAATTCAAAAGGTATGTTGTAGATGATGAGGTGGTACATCTGAGTTCTAAGGAAACAACATATTTGCAGGTAGCAATGATATTGGGAGTATCGGGCGCTTGTAGACGAGGGGAATTGTACAATATTAAAATGAGTGACATAGAAGAACATGAAAAAATGTTTATAGTAAATATTCCAAATACAAAAACGAATATTCAGCGAACGTTCACAGTTATTAATAAAGAAAATGAAGCAGTTCATTATTTGGAAATACTTCGAAAATACATAAGAATTCGACCAAGCAACCCGACGTCAGATCATTTATTTCTGAACTATCGAAATGGCAAATGCACTAAGCAAGTCACAGGAAAAGGCACAATTGGAGGCTGGCCGTCAAAAATTGCAAAGTATTTAAAGTTGCAAGCCCCTGAAGGTTTTACTGGACACTCGTTTCGACGCACATCGGCTACACTTTTGGCAAATAACGGAGTTGATGTGTTGGAACTAAAAAGACATGGTGGGTGGCGTTCATCAACGGTGGCCGAGAGTTACGTGGAAGATTCCCTCCAAAACAAAATTGAATTTGCTCATAAAATTTTACACAGCGATGTTGGTGGACTATTACAACAACCTGGGACTTCTACGTCGGAAAGTTTGTCTATTAACACTAGAAACTCAAATGCGAGTGGTATTACTACTATTAATTATAATAATTGTACATTTAATTTTAATAAATAAATCGCAAAATTGTTTTTTTAGATTTAATTGCTTACCGTTCACTGAACGGTAAGTGAATTACTTACCGTTTTGTTACACGTAGCAGCCAGTAACAGCAACCTACCGTCGTGGAAACAGGCACAGTAAACTGATAAAAACAACCAATCGCGCAAAAAGGTGTTTAACACACATGAATTTAACAACAACGGAATAATATTTTAGCTGTTACAATATATTGCAATTGCTATTATCTAACTAGCTAAAATTTGACAGCAATTAATGAATATTTTTAGCTGCTACAATAACAAAAAAAAGGTAAAAACCTAGCGTTTGATTGTCCTGAAGGGATTGTTAGCTCAACCGTTGTTCTCAATGATTTATTAAAGATTTTATTAAATGAACTGTCACCAAACAACTTCCGTCTTGAGTTAGTAACAGCTATAAATTCTTAATGAATAAGTTTTTGATTTTATAAGAAGAAAATTTTGCAAATAAACTAACTGTTCTTGAACTTATCTATCAATTTTTTAAATGTTTCACTTCGGAATGTTGTAAGTAATGTCTTAAGTTTTATTAATTTATTATTACAGATGTTTACATATGTTTAAGATTGTTTATATATGCATATTAGGTAATTTATCGATTAACAACTAGTCTGAATTATCGATTCCGAGTGTGTATATCGAAAAATCGTGATTTCTAAATTGATTTATTGAAAGATAATGAGAATAGAAACGGTTTAACAACAATTTTTCTTCTAGTCTACTTAAGGAATATTTATGTTCAATTTTCTTTAATTATGATAATAAAAGTACTCGAATTACCATAGGAAATATAAGTTTATTATAATTGCCCTCATACATAAATTCTGCTTTCCTATAAAATAATTGATTTATTATTTAGAGAAATTATTTCTCTCTTGTAAAAATTCGAGAATTTCTTGTTAATAGAACCATCACTCCAGTCCCATTTAACACCTCTTCCTTCCATCACTGAAATGAATAAAGTTGCTCACGTTGATGACCTGTAAATAACGTGTTGAAACCCAACAAAAACATCCAACGATTTATTACACAGCTATCACTTTCAATGGTTTATCTCTCGGATGCGTGAGCATAACAGTTTTTCAATTTCTTAACTGAAAACTGAAAATACGCTGTGGGAAAGTCAGTGAGTATTAATTGCATTCTCCTTTCCTCGGTTATCTCACTAACAGTAGGAAGTGATTTGATAATTATATACCAATCCGACCGATATAATTTATGCCTAGCTAGATTAAGAAACTTTACTTGTACAAGAAATTTCGATTTCGTTCAAGATTTTAAAAGAGTTAACAAAGCTAATAATGAAATACTTGGAGTCAGTCTTTACAATTTCTTAGGTCTTTAGACTCATTTTTGTTTTAGATTCATTATACTTTAGAAAGTAAAGAGATCAAGCGTCCTCTGAGATTCTACTAGACTAGATTTTGGGTTTGTTTAGTTGATTTTAGATTGTCTTGACACTTGATTTCGTGTAAGCGTGTTTCTCCGAGATCAGCTGATGCTTCAAGCTTTTAAAATTAGTAAAATATTACTTTCAGTTACAAAATGCTAGCTTAATATAGAATAATTCAAAATTTTTATTTCAAATAAAGCACCACAAATGCTAAAATTGCTGAGAATGAAGACGTTCATGGAACGATTGAATAGAAAAATGTAATCGCTTTGTACGCGTGAAGAAAAGTCGCAAAACATCCGGATAGATTCTGAAAAAACGTGCGGTTGTATAAGCAGGGAGAGACATTGACTGGGCAGTTAGAGTAAAACCTGACATCAATTAGAACGAGCGATATTCTCAGAAGCAAAGTTACTAAGTAGAAATTAATCATTTGTTATTATTATTTGAAAGAAAAGACAGACAAAATAATATAAAAATAAAAACAGAAAATGAAGACAAAAAACAGAAATCTACATCTATAATTGAAGAATTTGAAAAAATATTTTAAATCTCTTAATTTTTGTTTTTTTTTTAATTTTTTGGTATATTAAATATCTACATTTTTGAGATTTTTTAGATTATTTTTAATATTATGAAATTTAAATAAGTAAATGATTATATTCTTTTTCAGATTTGTTTTTTTGGATTTAATGCAATCAGTTTTGTTTCTGAAGCATCTTTAAGCGTCTTATTAGAGCGTATTTTTTTTTTTTTTTGATCTTCAGACTTGTGAGATCTTTTAGAAAATTTAGATCTTTGTGATTCCATATTTAAGGCTATTGAAATGATAGTTTTTAAAAATTACAGTCTTTTAAGTTTTACGCGATTTTATATACTTTTTTTATTTGTTTGTTTTTCAAATCTTTTAGAATCTAGATCTTCTAGTTAAGTGTTCCAGGTTTGTTTAGTTTTTAGACATTTTATTTTAAATTTTCTAGCTTTTTTAAAAGTTTTAGGCTGATTTTTAATCTATTTCGTCTTACATCGTCTAATAGGCTAATTTCAAGTTGAAATAATACCGGTTGTATCGCAAATTTCAATACTTTTCCATGACAACAGCGAATCACAGCTCCAATTTTGTTTATTTTTCTATGGAAACGAAGATACTACCGGTATTATTTCAACTTGAAATCAGTCCATAAATCTTTAAAAATTTATGTGGTTTCATACTCTGTTATATTTTTTTGGTATCCAGATTTTGCAAAATCTAGAATTTCTAGATTTTGAATTTGATATGGAAACTGAAGGATCAAATTTACTCTAGTATTTACGCCTCATGGTTAAGCCCATTGTACTACCCCTTCTCAACAAGCCATATTAAGAAACTTGAAGATCTTCTTAGATACGGTACATTTCTAAATTTTATTTTCTAAATATTTTAGATATCTTACATTTATAAATACTTTAGATTTCTTAAACTTTTTAAAATGCGTTTTAGTGTAAATGGTCTAAATCTTTTACGTTTTTTAGATCTTTAATATTTTTTAGTTTTTCTGATTGTATTGATTTTTTAGATTTTACTTAAAAAATTAATTTTTAGATATTTTTAGTTTCTGCAGATTAATCTTATATATTCATCATAGCAAATGTTATAGATATTGGTTCTGAAATATTTCTTTAAATGTAGCTTTCTTCTAGCATACACTGTTTTAACTATTTTTATCTTGCTCTATATAGGGTTTTTTTCAATTTTTTTTTAAAGTTTTTTTGTCTCTTCCTTTTCCGCCTGAGAACACTAAAAACTTATTATATTTTACGCAAAACTTTCTTCTTTATTCTTATAACTGTTTTGCTGAGCATTGTTTTCTGTGTTTTTTTTGCTTCTCAGTATTTACAATAACATTGCCTTTTGTTTCCGAATTTCCAATCAGTATCTTCTTAGCAATGTCTATTTTGCTCAAAATTGACTCTTCGACATACGCTTGTGACACGGTTGTTGACTTCCATCAGCTATGACGTTGGAACATACCAAGATCGGCTCCAGCGTTGGACAATAAACTCGCTGATGTGCGTCTCATACTGTGTCTTGTGTAAGACTATGATTCTGGCAATTTCATTCAATAAATCAGCTACTACTAATGCTATTTTGGATAGATTATTTATTACCACTGGCTGTATTGTGCAATTCTTGTTTCTATAGCACAAAAACAACTTGTGAGAAATATTCTTAGGTCGGAGAGGCATATATTTTCTACAAAAATCCAGCACATTAACTGCAAATTTTTCTTACATAATTGTAAAGCTACGTATCTGTACCAGATACCAACATATAGGATCCTTTATCTTCTACGTTATTGATTGACATGTTCAATAATTCACAACATCGACACCCACCTGACACACCAAAAATTAATGCGACTTGTAATGTAAAAAAATTAGATTTCATTCTCTAAAAACAAAATCGACCTACCTTCAACATCAAATATTTTTTATTGGGTGTTTCTGCTAGAAACTGTTGAATATGCTCTCTTTCAAGAATTTTTGATTTTTGCAATTTCTAATTTTTTGATTCGTTTTTCAAAAAAGCGATCAACTTGCCATACTGTGAAATATCTGTATTTTTGTAAAGCATTAATGTCGATCTTAACACGCTGTATTTAGTCTTTTTTTGGCGTTGAAGAAGTAACCCAACAAGCACGTCTTCGCTTACCCCACAAACATCGTTTTCCTGTTTTCAGTTATTGAACTTACTCAATTCTTTGTAATAAGCGTCTCTGGATTTCTTGGATAGCAAACTCGATGTGACTTCTTCAACATTTTTCGCAATTTTTTTGGAAAGAGAACTACTTTTTTTCATTTCTAATAATGTTACAAGCGCCGAAACAGTTTGTTTGCAAAACAACATGGCAACCAAATTATAGACTACTACTAATCTTTGAAGATATAAAATTTTTGGGTTTTGATGATTTTTTAAGAACTCTTACAGAGAGAGGTGTTGGATAAAACTACTTGTACTCATGTCCTAACAGCAAATAAGTCACTTAAGAAAAATTAGGCTACTCGAGCAAGCTCTCACCATTTCTTTTGTGACTTATTTGTCTTATATAACACTTGTATAATAAATAGCAATTATTTGTTTAATAAATTTTGATAAATTATCTTCATAAAAACTGTTTTGTTGTTTCTTAAAATTGTGTCTTGATATGTTAATTATTTACTTTGAAAAATATGTTTTTGCTTATTCTCAGTTTTTTTTTGTTTTTTGTGTAATTATTGTTTCTTGAATTTTATAATATAACACTTCTATTTTTAATTATCCCGTTTCAGGCTATTTTTGTTAACTAAAAAAAGTTTTTTGGTGTTTCTTATTGTTCGATTTAAAGTAAGTTAAGTGAGGTGTTGTTCGAATTTATCAGGTAACTGTATTTAATTGGTATTGTGTTTGCCAAGTAAAATCTATCATTATCAAAATATTCGGAACGATGCTCCAAATAATGACCACTGCGGCAATAATGTCAACTGGAAAAAAGCCTTCCAGTTATTAGAGTTTTTTTCATTTCCAATCAAACAATTGTAAAGTTACGGGAAAGATTATAAAAACTTGTTCCTTAACCACAACTATCATTTCCTTATTGCCACTGTTAAAATTAGATAAAGACGATGGAAGAACTCTTGTTTCTAGATCGATAAATTATCCTTAATGAGTTGTACAGTAAACCAGTTATTTTATTTTCGATTTTATTGTACACTACAATTATTTAACAAATATTCTTCGGTTTCATCTTTCATAAATGGCTAATAACAGCTATTAGGGAATTGCAGTGACAGTTTCTTGGAGGTCTTAAAGATAAACCATAAGAAGCGCATTTCAGATAATTTACTGCTATTTGATTGGAGGAAGTTAAAACGATTTTAATTTAATGACCTGTTTTATGTTAGAACTGTCTGAAAGACTCTAATTTTCTTTTTTAACTTAATTAAGGACAACCATTTGAAATTATCAAAAATACGAAAAAAATATAGAAAGTCGATTTAAGGAGGAGCAATTAAAATGTAGTTAGTTATGACTGTGCAAAAATTTTTTTCAGGTCACCAGGTATTACAGTATTATTAAAGGAAAAGAGAAGATTTGTCTAGTCGAGTGATATTATCATTGAGAGAGCAATCATCTGCAGCATCTCTATAATTCTAGGTTATTATATAATAAGAGTTTTATTGGCGCTGCTTAGAGGTTTTTCGAAGCAATGTTTCGTAATCAAATTCTTGATTTTGTGGAATTTTAATCACAAATTTTTGGTTGGATAAGATATTAGCATTTAAAACAGTTTTTGGTCATTTTTTTGAATCAAAAAAAGTGGAATAATAAAATTATAAGTTAAATTTGACAATCTAATGGATTTACAAAAAAATAATAAAATATTAAAGGACAAGATAATTTAATAAATCTGTGAAATTTATAAGATTTAGAGAATTTAGAACAGACGCGTTCTAATAGATGTAAAATGTCCAAGAGTCAGGCTTTTTAAATAAAAAAAATGAGTTAAGACCACGTTATATCCAGAAGTGGGATTTAAAAAAATTTGGACAATAAACTAGGTCTAATTGCCATAAAAAGCTGTACAAAAAGACTGTACAGTTTAAATAAAGAAGAAGAAAAAAAAAACTAAAAAAACTTTATTTTGAAGAAAGAAAAAACAAAAACCGCTTAGCAAAACAGCTGTAACGAGAAGAAAAAAAGTTTTCAGTATTCTTAGGCAGAAAAGAAAGATTCAAAAAAACTTGGTTAAAAGAGTTGGATAGAACTCTGTTTAAAAATAGTAAAGACAAGTGAATGCTGAAAGAAAGCTACATCTAGAGAGATATTTCTGAACCAAAAAGTTTACAGAAAATTAAAAGATTTAGAAGATCTAAAATAGCAAAATTTAGACGACTTAAATAAAAAGACATTTTATAAAGTTTAAGCTTCTAAGAAATTTAAAATATCTAAAATACTTAGAAGATCTAAAAAAGTAGAACACAAATGGGCTGATTTCAAGTTGAGATAATACCGGTAGTATCGCAAATTTTAATACTTTTCTATGACAACAGCGAATCACAGCCCCGAATTTGTTTATTTTTTCATGGAAACGAAGATACTACCGGTATTATCTCAACTTGAAATCAGTCCATTAGAACTTAAACTGGAAGATCTATATTTTTAAATCTGAATAACATAGAAATATAAAAGAAGTTATAAGATTGCATAAAACTCTAATAAAAATTGAAAATATTTATAAAATCAAATAGATTTAAAAATAAGCACAATCTAAAAGATCTAAAAAGTCCAAAAATCTGTAGTATCTAAAAACTGGGAGATTTTAAAACGTTTAGAGAATCTAAATAAGTTGAAACTTCTAAATATAGAATATAGAAAATCTAGATTTGTAATATCTAAAAAATTTAAAATTGTTAAAAGACAAACACTCAATTTGTAAGTGTAGAAGTTCTATTTTTTTTTATTTCTATATTATTTTGTTTATTTTTTCTTCCCAAACAATATAATTTTTTGTTGTCTTATTATGCGTTATAGTTATTACGTTTAGACCGTTTCGTATAATTTAATTTAGAATTTTGCAAATTTAAGATCAACTAACTAAACTTTTAAATACGACAAATAACGAAGATACAATTGAAAAGTACAGACAACAAATAAATAAAAAATACTTTTGAGGTTTAGACATTGATAGTATGTATAAAGACCTAGTTAGTAAAATGAAAGCAGAAATGGCCAAAGAAAAAATGTATTTAAAAACAAGAAGAAATAAATGGTGGAAAAAGGAATGCGGCAAACTATAAGAAGAAGCTTGCAGTAAACTTAAAAAATAGAAAAAATGGAAAGTTACAAAAGCAGAGTATCTAGAAACAAGAATAAAGTAGAAAGCAAAGTGTGAAGAGAGAAAAATACAACAAAGAAGTGAAGAAGAAAGAAAAATAAAAAAAATAGAAGCAGAAGTATGGAAATTTATAAACGAAAAAAGAAAAATAAGTGAGAACATAAGAATGAATAAATGGAGGGAACACTTTATGGAGGTTTTAGGTAGAAGTAACAATAAAAGCATCTTGTCAAGACATGAGGAATTTTAAGTAGAAATAAACAATCTTTCTAAAGAGAAAATTGAGAAACAAATGTTTAGATTAAAGAAAAAGAAAGCACCCGGAGAAGATAGAATTCCAAATGAAGCGCTGTTGTTTGGTACAAAAAAACTATGGGAAAGAGTATGGTAAGTGCTAAATGCAGTGTGGATGGGAGGAGGCTTTTCTATGGAGTGGAGAAAAGGGTTAACTGTACCAATACATAAAAAAGGGGATAAAGATAAAACTGAAAACTATTGTGACATATCTTTACTTAATACGACCTACAAAATGTATGCGATGGTTCTAGAGGAAAGATTGAGAGAGAAAATGGACGACAACAGTATGTTGCCAGACGGACAAGCAGGTTTTAGAAAAGGAAGGGGAACCATGGACAATGTATACATTTTAAAACATTTGGCGAAGAAAGAAATAGACAAGGCGGGAGGACGTATATATACATTGTTCGTGGACTTAAAAAAAGCTTTTGACACTGTGAATAAAGAAAAATTATGGCAGTATCTTAAAGAGAAAGAGGTGTGTAAGTAGTTGGTAAGCAAGATGGAGGAAATTCACGAGAAGATTATTGACCAAGTAAAAGTAGACGAAGAAAACAGTGAATGTTTTTGGACAAATAAAGGTGTAAGACAAAGATGTCTATTAAGTTCTGCACTATTCTTAGCATATATGGAAGATGTAAATGAAGTTTCAAATAGAGCACAAGTAGGAGGGATAGTTGTAGGCAGAGAGAAAGTGTGATCTCTGGCGTTTGCAGATGATTTAGTAATTGTAGCAAAAAACAAAAGTGAAATGAAAGAAATGATAAAAGTTATAGAAAGATATGTAAGAAACAAAAATCTCTAAGTTAATGTAGATAAAACAAAAATGATGGTGTTTGGAAAGAAACTAAAAATCGAAAAAGAAGATGAATGGAAATGAGAAGGAAAAAATATAGAAGAAGTAAAAGAGTAGAAATATTTGGGATATGTATTAAATAGTAGTATGACAGACAAAGGACAAATAAAAAAAATAGTCAAAAAGCAAACAAAGTAATGGGAAGTGTCTGGAGTTTGGGAGAACATAAATTTGGTGAAAATATTAAAAGAAAAATGATGATGTTTGACAGTTTGGTAAAATGTATTATAATGTATGGAGCAGGATGAGTTTTACGGTTAAATAAACAAACGTTTAGAGAGAAAATTTGAGAGTAGAAACAGGAAAAAAAGCAGTATGGTTTGATGAAAATCTAAAAATGCCACAAGAAGGTTGGAAGGCTACTTCAACAGTGCTGGACTAAAATTAAAAGAGCATATGGTAATGCTAGGTGGAAAGAACGAGACTAGACGCTAGATGACTATTTTGAGAAAAAGAGGTATGCGTGTGCAGGAATTGAAAGAATGAGAGAAGAGAGAAGAACAATGGAAGAAGAACTAAAACAAAGAGATGCTGACATAGATAAATAGGAAAGAATTGCGGGTATAAAAGAATCAAGGAACAATTCTAAATAGCCTTAATTGTTACCACCAAACTTTCAAAATATCTAGATAAAATGAAAAGTAAAAATAAAAAAATGATTGCAAGATTTAGATGCGGGAATGAAGAAAGAGAAAATGATTTTTGGAGAGAAGATTGTGAAAGAATGTGCAGATTATGTAAAGAAGAAAGGCAGGCGATAGAGCATTGTTTGTCAGAGTGTGTAGAGTTACAGATGTGTGAGTATGGAAGGATAAAAGTCCTAAGCGAAAATGGAGAACAATTAAATTTTTATTTTTTTATATTTTTTGATAATTTGTGTAAATTTTTGCTTTTTGTTTGTTTGGTGTTACCTTACGTAGAACTGTAAAGCCAATTAGGAAATAAAGACATTAAAAACTAATACCGACAATTCTGAATATATGTCTTGTCAGAGTTTTATCAGTAAACATCAAACTGCTTAATAGTTAAATGTTATTATTATTAAAAATTGACTGTATAGCAAGTCTTTTATTACTTTTGTGCACATTTTTGGATATATACAGAGTAGCCAAAAATCGTTTGGTGTTTGAATTACAATTTTAATTATCACGTGATGCAAATTGGGCACGAAATTTTTGTTCAGAAGGCCAGTTGGTTTCTTTGGCATTTGCTTTAACGCTTTAATACTGATCAGTTTGTATTGCAAACGTTATTATTCTTAAAAATCTTTGTTTAATGTTAGTTGAACAATAATGTAAACACCTTTTTGAACTCCTGTGAACTAATAAATTCTTGTGTCAATATAAGATATGACCCTCTTCTGTGTGCTAACATGTAGAACTTCCTGTCCATTAATGTACAAAATGTATCTAATAAATCCACCATTTCACCGCTTGTTGTTATTGATCTCGTTTTAAACAAATCTTTCTTTCTTCTCACAAAATTAAAACACGTGTTTCTAGTAAATTATAATTAAATTAGAATGTTACTAAAAACTAGGTTAATGAAAGAAAACTGCAAGTGTAATTTAGACAATCAAGACTTTTCCTCTCATTCTTCCGTTAATTCCTCGATTTCATGCACTAGTTAATAAATAATTGTCTTGTAATAATTGAATTTTGGTTGAAAAAAGACCAGGAAATGCCTGTACAGGCCGGTTCACAATAGAACATCGTAAATATCGGCGTGGAGTTAAAAGGTTTTACGACTACTTGTGTTAGGCGATTTAGGTCGTGTAAACAGATTTTGCATTTACATTACCGGAATTTTTGGATTTGTAACTAGGGTTTTATGGAGCATGATATAATAGCAGTCGTAAAATAGAAATATGTAAGTAACAAGTCAGTGATCAGCAAAGCGCGATAACTACGTGCCAAGTCACACTTTTAGTACCTCAGGAAACGTGCAAAAGAATTTTTTTCGGGAGTTTGAATGACTGAAATATGCTTGTTAAAATTTTACAAATACTCGAATTTTGATAACAAACAGTTGCTGCAAAATACTGTTAAATTCCAGGCGGTTTGTTAAGGTTCTATTGTTTTGGTCAATTTCTCCAATAAAGGAAAACTTTATTTATTTAAATTTTATTCAAGAATGTCTACATTTTTTCAGTTTTGTTTTATGGAATTTAACTGTCAGGGTTTTATTATTCTAATCTTAAGTATTTCCTTTATTTATTTTAATTATTGATTTTATAATCATGAAAAAATTGTTGGAATCTAACATTCTTCAGGACTTTTTTAATAATTTTATTATTATTTAATTAACGTTAGATTTTTGTTGTAAAATGTTTAAATTACAATTTTACAAAAATTGCATCAACAAAAAAAAAACTTATTGGTTAATCTATATTTGTCTTTAAATAACTCACTAAATTAACAACTAACTTTTATAAAAGCTGTTTAATAATAATACAAAAAAACATCTCTTAAAAATGCATACATTAAATTTAATTAAATAAACAAAAAAGCTACAACTACAAACAATAATATTCTACACTTTTAGATCTTAGATTTTTTATCCAACACCTCTTTATTATGACGTTATAAAAATTTTGTTTTTAATTGAATTATGAGGTCTATAAAACACAAGTGGTTTTATGAATCAATAATAAAACTGTTTTTATATAATTGAATAGTTTACAGAAAATAGAACAATTTATTGAACATCAAAAAATACAATACATAAAATTACAATTATAAGAAACAGGAATCCCAGATGAAATCATTTGTTGAGATTTACGTTAACATTTATATTAAAAGATATAACTTTATTTGCTTCATTTTTTGTAACTTCAATGTTGTTTCTACCATCAATCGATTTTTGCTTTTTAGTATTCACAATAACATTGTCTTCTGTTTTCGAATTCCCATCCGGTATCTTCTTAGCAATGTCTATTTTGCTCAAAATTGACTCTTCGACATACGCTTGTGCCACGGTTGTTGACTTCCATCGGCCATGACGTTGGACCATACCAAGATCGGCTCCAGCGTTGGACAATAAACTCGCTGATAAGCGTCACATATGGTGTCCTGTGTAAGACTCTGATTCTGGTAATTTCAAAAAATTAGCTACTACTGATGGTATTTTGGATAAACTATTTATTTCCACTGGCTGTATTGTGCATTTCTTATTTCTATAGCACAAAAACAACCTGTTCTGAGAAATATTTTTAGGTCGGAGAGACATATATTTTCTACAAATATCCAGCACATTAACTGCAAATTTTTCTTCCATAATCGTAAAGCAACGTAAAACATACGTTTTTGTATCTGTACCAGATACCAACATATAGGATCTATTATCTTCTACGTTATTGATTGACATTTTCAATAATTTACAACATCGACACTCACCTGACACACCAAAAATTAGTGCGACCTGTAATGTAAAGAAATTAGATATCATTTTCTATTAACAAAATCGATCTACCTTTAACATCAAATATTTTTTATTGAGTGCTTCTGCTAGAAACTGTTGAATATGCTCTCTTTAAAGAATTTTTGATTTTTTGAGAGGTGTTGGATAAAACTATGTATTGTATTCATGTCTTAACAGCAAATAAGTCACTTAAGAAGAATTAGACCATTCGATCAAGCTCTCGTGGCTAAACATTTCGTTCGTGATTTATTTGCCTTATAAGACACTTGTTTAATAAATACACTGCTCCAAGAAATTAACGCACCACTTGAAAATAAAGTAAAAAAATTAAAACTATATACATTTGACAACTTTGGTTGAAAAGGTTTAATCAAGCTATAATCTAGTTACCCATTGTAATAAAAGTTTTGACATTAAAGTCAGAAATTTGAGTTTAATAGTTTTTTAAGCAGAAATTTTAAAATAATTCTCATTTTTAAATTGTGTTAATTTGTAATTTCGTTTTATTGTTATTTGAATTTGCCGTTCTGTGGATAGTTTTTATCACTTGAAACAATAATAAAAACATTATGAGGAATTTCACTCGAGAAGAATGCGCCCAAGCTGTGGTTTTGTTGGAGCGACAGAAGAATTGGTGAAAGGTTTGGTGTATCTCATAGGTCAGTTTCGCGTATGATACAAAGGTACAGAGAGACAGGAAGTCACCTCAGAAGACCTGGGCAAGAAAGAAAAAGGAAAACCACTCCTATCCAGGATAGATTTTTAAGAATATCTGCGCTAAGGGAACGCTTTGTAACCGCCAGGAAGCTACAAACTGAGTTCCGTGACGTAGAAGGAATTCAAATCAGTACCGAAACTGTTGGAAAAAGACTTAAGGAGGATAATTTAACACACCATATTCCTGATCGTGGTCCTGCATTGACTGCAGAACACCGCAGACTCCTATTAGAATTTGCTAGAGAGCACAGAAATTGGCAAAGAGAGGATTGGGAGTCTGTTATTTTTACGGATGAGTCAAAATTTTGCCTTTACAATTGCGATAGACGTGTTCGTGTGTATCGTAGACCAAATGAGCAGTACGCACAGTGTAACATTCAGAATACCACATTGTTTGGTGGATACTCAGTAATGGTTTGGGGTGGTATTTCCTTAGAAGCTCACACGGAGTTAGTGGTTGTAAATAATGGCTCTATAAATGCGGACCGTTACATAACAGACATTTTTAAAGAGCATGTCGTACCATATGCGCCTTATATTGGTCCAAATTTTTTGTTAATGCAAGATAACGCAAAACCCCACACTGCCCGAATTGTTAAAGATTACTTGAATGAGGCAGAAATCAATGTTTTGGATTGGCCAGCTCGAAGCCCTGATCTCAATCCTATTGAGCATGTTTAGGACATTCTCGGGAAACGTTTATAAAATCTTCCACATCCTCCTGTCCATCTTCAAGAGGTAGGTCCTCAACTAAATGAAATTTGGAATAACTTAAATCAAGAAGACATAAGTTCGTTAGTTTTGAGTATGGAACGAAGATGTGCAGCGGTTATTCAAAGTAGAGGTGGAAATACGCGATATTATGATGTTTTCTGTAACTTTTATAACGGCGTAACTTTAATAAAATTTTGTTTTCGGTATGTTTTTCTATATTTGGACAGATTAGATATTAATTTACTTTAAACAAATGTCTTTGTTAAATTTTTCTTAATTTTGTAATAATTGGTCGAATAGATGTTTCAATTTTCAAAAAAATTCAAGTGGTGCGTTAATTTATTGGAGCAGTGTAATTATTATATCTCTCTTAACTATTTGCTTTATTTTATTTTATGTTTATATTTTTAGAACTATTTATTATTTTAAAATTTTTTGTATAGCATAGCGTTTTAAGATCTTTTAAGTTTCTCAAATTTTATATTTTTTATTATAATTTGTATGTTTTCTTTTTGCAGGAGTGATTAGACTAGACAAAATAAAAAAGCACATTAAGTGAAACACAAAAAATAGAACAACAGAAATTATGATGTATTGTTGACAAAGAGAAAGTGGAGAAAAAGTAGGTAAAAAGAAAGATAAAAAAAGATTTCGCAGTATTACTTCAAGAATAAGATAACAAAATCACATTTTCACTTATGATAAAACAAAGATAAGAAACTAAATTAGTAACAAATTTTTTAATTTCTTAATTAAATTCTTGTAGATTATTAATTTTTTAAATACATTTTTAATCTTCTTTGGGATATTTGCACTTTTCAAACCTTTGGAGATTTTTATTTTTGGAGAATTTTTAGGATTTCTAGAACTTTTTAAAATGCTCTTATCTTGAAATCTTTTAGTTTTTAAGCAAATTTTTAAATTCTAATTTAGGCATCTTTTTATATTTTTGAATTCTTAAATTTTGATTAATAATTTCTGAAGTAATCTCATTTTTTGTTCTCTTTAAATTTTTTGGAATGTGCTTGATCTTAAATACTTTAGTTTTTCAAATCTTCTGAATGTTTTTTATAGACAAATTTTTTAGAGCTAGTTCTTCTAGTTTCTATATTAGATAGTTTAGTTTTTTTTACGTTTTCTAAGCTTTTCGTTGTCTCCCAGTTTTTAGATAGAGTTCGTACACTTTCAGAACAGCATGTTGGGTCATCAACATCTGTCAGCGAACGACACTAAACAGAATGACCAAGAATGACAAACGCCGCTGACCTTTCGCTGACCACGTGCCGCTTGGCTTCCTCTCCTTCAATTTGCAAATGGGACTGGCCCGACACTATTTTGTCATCTGCACACTTTTATAGGTGTGCTGTTCTGAAAGTGTACGGACTCTAACTACTTTATATTATTCGCATCTTTAAATTATTTTAAAATTTTTTAGCAGACTTTTAGTTTAAGTACTGTTTTATGGGGCATTGGTCCGCGAAGTAGTTGTTTTGCCTAATCGTGGAGGTTGGTTATGTTGGTGGCCAAGCGAGAGCCGTAGAGATAACTTTGTTATCCATCAACATTATTATACCAACTCTCGCACCTTCTAGTACTCTTCGTTAGTTGGCACACTGTGTCTGTCTGTACGACTACTAGCCGAAATTCGCTTGATATAAGCGAGTTCTCTCACCCATTCCAATCGAGCATAACGCTCAGACACTGTACTGATGAGGAGCAATAACCCCGAAACCGGTATACAGTTTCTCGACATTGTTGTTCGATTGAAACACCTTTGCTCCTTAGACTTGAAGGCCATTTTTGTTTTTATAAATATTTAATTATGTTCTAAGTTTCAGATATTTGAAATTTTTAGACTTGTAAATTTTTTTTTAAATACACTTATTATTTTGCTCTAAATTGTAAAGCTTTTTTTAGATATTCTAGAGTCAGATACTTTTTTATATTTTTTGGTCTTCAAATCTTGTAGAATCTAGAATCTTATAATTAGATGTTTTAGTAATTTTTTTAGATTATTCAGACTGTGTTAAAGCTACCATTAGATATCTCAGATCTTCTTTCTAAATCTTTGAATTTTCTACAATTTTTTAATTTTATATTTTTCAGGTACTCAGATCTTTTAAAATCAATATCTTCAAAGTGTGTTTTAGGTATTTTTGAACTTCTAAATGTGTGTTTAAATTTATAAACTCTTAAAATCTTAAAGATTTTTTATTTATATTTTTTATATTTTTTTGACTTTTTTAGATATTGTATACTTTTATGTTTTATGTCATCTCATAGATAATGCTTTTTTTATATTTTTTCGTTTTCAGATTTATTAAAAAATTCTAATTTTAATAATACAAAAATTGTGAATATCAAAGGGACCGATTGGCTTTGTCAACAAAAATTTCGTGCCCAATTTGTCACGTGATAAAGATTTTTGGCCATTCTGTATAACCGTATTGATGATCTTGAAAAAAAAAACCGGTAAAAAAATTATTTAACTCTGTGTGAAAGTAAAACTGTCTAACAAATTCATATAATTATAAATTCATTGACAAGTAAATTTTATGTTCTGTCAGTGTTATGCAAATAAATAACAAGCTAATCAATAAATAAATTAATGTTTATTATAAGCTATAGCATCTTTACAATCTCATTTCATTCGATTAAAATTTCTTTCAAGTCGTATTAATTGTGATTTAAAGCAGTTAAGTGAGTGCGATTTAAAAATTTCGATTGACTTATATGGAGCGAAATTAATTTAGCTTCTAACGACTATCTATTAATTTTTTTCTTTGCTTGTTACAGGATCAAGCATGCTCTGGATGGCCATTCTTGGCGCCATACTGGTGTGGTCAGCGGCTCCGGGGGCCCCATCGCGGAAAGGACAAGGTAAAAAAAATTAAACAGTAATAATCAGAAAAGATAATAATTTGAAACAAAAACAAGAAACAAAAGTGCATTATTTAATCTCGTAAATAAAAAAAAATACTTGAAAGATTGAAGCACTTCAGTTCTTAGGTATATAAGTAATTTTTTAAACTTTTTTTTAAATAAATTAAATTTTTTTTAATTTAATTTTTTTAAATTAAGTTAAATAAAAACAGTCATTTTTTATTTTATTATCTGAATGAAAAAGAAAGAAAGATTCTACAAAATCAATAGATTAAGTTTGTAGAAGGATGTGAGAAACAACAGCTGGAAAATTTGTAGAGTAAACAGAAGAAAAACACAGAAAGATTTAAGAAGAACAAAATAAGTTTTTTAAAGAAATTGAAAAACGACTTTTGAAGAAGAAAGAAGAATAAAGGTAAAAAGAGTATATTTATTCGTTTGAGTGTAACACTGAAATTTTATTTACTTGAAAAAAGGTTCCAAAATATAATAAATCGCACAACTCAAATTGGAGGTTTTTATTACGTAAAATACCCAAGAGCTAGTTTGAAACCTTAAAATTTAACCAAGAATCTAAGAATTAAAACAAACAGTAATATAGTATATTAAGTATGAAGAACAGTAAGGAATGCTTACCGTTCAAAGACAATTGTTTGGAGGAGAAGCGAAGCGACGACTCCAATTATTGTCTGAGAACGGTAATCCTTAACGTTCGACATGCTTATAACGTTTTTTGCGCGATTGGAGTTTCTAGAATAATAATAATAATAATTTATATCAATACATTTGTGATAATCGGGAAGATTGAAACTGAAAACTTTGGGTGGCTGTTCCATGGTTGCTATGGTTTTGTTCCAAACAAGTAAAATTGTCTTTTTGATACAATCATTCCTACATAGTTCTGTTTTGTGGTTCCGTTTTCGAAGCAAATATGAGCGATAGTGATGATCTACCAGATGATTTAGAAGACGCTTGGCAAGAAGGATGTTCGGCAATAATTCCAGAAAAATCTAAAGCCCGATATGAACAGACATACAAGTTGTTTAAGGAATGGCGTGAAGCAAAGAAAATTTCTGTAAATGAAAAGAGCTTGTTAGCGTATTTTGTGGTGAGAAGTGGACACTTGAAGGCCCCAGGCAGTTTATGGGCGGAGTATTCTATGCTGAAGAGTACAATTTTTCTCCATGATGCTATCGATATTTCTAAGTTTGCTACATTAATTGCTTATCTTAAGAGAAAAAATATTGGATATCGGCCTAAGAAGGCTAAAATTTTTACCAAAGAAGACATGGAAAAAATCTTAAATGAAGCACCAGACGAACAATTTTTAATTCAAAAGGTATGTTGTAGATGATGAGGTGGTACATCTGAGTTCTAAGGAAACAATATATTTGCAGGTAGCAATGATATTGGGAGTATCGGGCGCTTGTAGACGAGAGGAAGTGTACAATATTAAAATGAGTGACATAGAAGAACATGAAGAAATGTTTATAATAAATATTCCAAATACAAAAACGAATATTCAGCGAACGTTCACAGTTATTAATAAAGAAAATGAAGCAGTTCATTATTTGGAAATACTTCGAAAATACATAAGAATTCGACCAAGCAACCCAACGTCAGATCATTTATTTCTGAACTATCGAAATGGCAAATGCACTAGGCAAGTCACAGGAAAAGGCACAATTGGAGGCTGGCCGTCTAAAATGGCAAAGTATTTAAAGTTGCAAGCTCCTGAAGGTTTTACTGGACACTCGTTTCGACGCACATCGGCTACACTTTTGGCGAATAACGGAGTTGATGTGTTGGGACTAAAAAGACATGGTGGCTGGCGTTCATCAACGGTGGCCGAGAGTTACGTTGAAGATTCCTTCCAAAACAAAATTGAATTTGCTCATAAAATTTTACACAGCGATGTTGGTGGACTATTACAACAACCTGGGACTTCTACGTCAGAACACTATTGTCTATTAACATTAAAAACTCAAATACGAATGGTAATACTACTATTAATTATAATAATTGTACATTTAATTTTAATAAATAAATCGCAAAATTGTGTTTTTTAGATTTAATTGCTTACCGTTCACTGAACGGTAAGTGAATTACTTACCGTTTTGTTACACGTAGCAACCAGTAACAGCAACCTACCGTCGTGGAAACAGGCACAGTAAACTGATAAAAACAACCAATCGCGCAAAAAAAAAAATTTAGAATGCTTTTATCTACATTATTATTTTTTTTAAGATATGTAATTTTGCTTCCTCCAAGGTCATTATGAGGTTTAAAACCACAGTTATTCCACGGCCATTCTGACGCAACGAAAGAAATTTGATAAATCGTAGACCATAAATCCAGTTACCACCTCCATATTGAAACATAATCCCATGTTGATTCAACGAAATGTTCGCAATTCTTCCCTGTCTTAAATAAAGTTGTTATTTAGTACAAATCCTGTTCTAAAAAAACACTTTCTGTTCTTAATCGAATTGCATCCGAAGTTAAATGAACCGGAAAATATTCCTTAACCGCCAAAATTTCTAGGACACGTAATTTTCGAAAAAACTTATCTAATTGACCTGATTTTTGATTGAGTCGATTATTTCAGCTTGATTGCATTATGGACAATAACAAATTGATTAAATAATTGCCGGAGTTGAGGTGTACAAATTGGTGAGGGAATCGACTTGGGATTATTCAGTTCAATGAGCACGACGAGTTTAACAGCAGGTGGAGAAGGTTTTCTGGGTGCAGCGATATTGTACAAAAGATTTATTTCTGTATTTAAAAGAGAAAATTTTCTTATTACGGATTTAAGCGGATTAAAAAACTAATATATAGGTAAACACACGATTATAAAATCTGAGACGGTTAAGACGCCGGATACAATAATCGTTAAACCTCAGGAAAACTTGTTAAACATCAAATTAAAGCAAAATAGGGTGTCGTGTTTAATAGATTCTGTAATATTTCTCCATTTTAATCTTATATAATTTATTGAAATTACCTTTAATTGTGTTTGAAAAATTTTTACAAACGGAAAACGATATATTACAGAGAAATAGTGTTGAAAATTATTTATTAAAAGTATTCATCTTTTTTGAATTGCTATAACCGCATTATAATTACAGATAATTACAGATTTGCATTGATATTACCCACATTAATTTAAATATAGATAAAATGCGATCTAACATGTAATTTAAGCAATTTATGCGTTAGAAATCAATAAAAAAATTTGTTACGGAAGATGGGAAAAAGTGAATTTGCCTGACCGGAACGGTTTTTGCAGAATTCTAAATTTCTAGATTATTGGATTTCGGCATTTTTTATATTTTTTATCTTCTTGCATAAATTACTTTTTGAAAATTTTTAAATTGTGACATTTCTATCCTTTTAAATATAAAGATTTCTGATTTCTAGAATGTAGTTTCGCTTTGTATTCTAGATTCTTAGATTTACAAAAACATTTTCTAGATAATTGAATTTCGGTGTTTCTAAAATACTAAATATAAATTACAATTTTTTTAAATCTATTAATTGTAAGTTTTTTAAGTTCTTAGATTTATTGATTTCTGGATTTCTAGATTGTAAAAACTTTGTGGTAATTTTTGCTTTTTATTCTAGATTTTTAGATTTAGCAAAGGTATTTTTCTAGATTTCGATATATCCTTGATTTTGAATTCTTTATTTTCTGCATAAATTATAGCTTTTTAAAGTTTTTAAATTGTTAGATTGCTAAGTTCTTAGATTGTCTTGGATTTCTAGATTGTTTTATCTCTGATTTTTCAATATTAGATTTCTATATGTTACAAAAATTTTTTAGTTTATTAGATTTGGGTACTTTTTGATTTTAAAATATTTTTTTGCGCGATTGGTTGTTTTTATCAGTTTACTGTGCCTGTTTCCACGACGGTAGGTTGCTGTTACTGGTTGCTACGTGTAACAAAACGGTAAGTAATTCACTTACCGTTCAGTGAACGGTAAGCAATTGAATCTAAAAAAAAACAATTTTGCGATTTATTTATTAAAATTAAATGTACAATTATTATAATTAATAGTAGTAATACCACTCGCATTTGAGTTTCTAGTGTTAATAGGCAAACTTTCCGACGTAGAAGTCCCAGGTTGTTGTAACAGTTCACCAACATCGCTGTGTAAAATTTTATGAGCAAATCAATTTTGTTTTGGAGGGAATCTTCCACGTAACACTCGGCCACCGTTGATGAACGCCACCCACCTTGTCTTTTTAGTCCCAACACATCAACTCCGTTAATCGGTAAAAGTGTAGCCGATGTGCGTCGAAACGAGTGTCCAGTAAAACCTTCAGGGGCTTGCAACTTTAAATACATTGCAATTTTTGACGGCCAGCCTCTAATTGTGCCTTTTCCAGTGACTTGCCTAGTGCATTTGCCATTTCGATAGTTTAGAAATAAATGATCTGACGTTGGGTTGCTTGGTCGAATTCTTATGTATTTTCGAAGTATTTCCAAATAATGAACTGCTTCATTTTCTTTATTCATAACTGTGAACGTTCGCTGAATATTCGTTTTTGTATTTGGAATATTTACTATAAACATTTCTTCATGTTCTTCTATGTCACTCATTTTAATATTGTACAATTCCTCTCGTCTACAAGCGCCCGATACTCCCAATATCATTGCTACCTGCAAATGTATTGTTTCCTTAGAACTCAGATGTACCACCTCATCATCTACAACATATCTTTTGAATTAAAAATTGTTCGTCTGGTGCTTCATTCAAGAATTTTTCCATGTCTTTTTTGGTAAAAATTTTAGCCTTCTTATGCCGATATCCAATATTTTTTCTCTTAAGATAAGCAATTAATGTAGCAAACTTAGAAATATTGATAGTATCATGAAGAACAATTGTACTCTTCAGCATAGAATACTCCGCCCATAAACTGCCTGGGGCCTTTAAGTGTCCACTTCTCATCACAAAATACGCTAACAAGCTCTTTTCATTTACAGAAATCTTTTTTGCTTCACGCCATTCCTTAAACAATTTGTATGTCTGTTCATATCGGGCTTTAGATTTTTCTGGAATTATTGCCGAACATCCTTCTTGCCAAGCGTCTTCTAAATCATCCGGTAGATCATCACTATCGCTCATATTTTCTTCGAAAACGGAACCACAAAACAGAACTATGTAGGAATGATTGTATCAAAAGACAATTTTACTTGTTTGGAACAAAACCATAGCAACCATGGGACAGCCACCCAAAGTTTTCAGTTTCAATCTTCCCGATTATCATAAATGTATTGATATAAATTATTTTATTATTATTCTAGAAACTCCAATCGCGCAAAAAACGTTATAAGCATGTCGAACGTTAAGAATTACCGTTCTCAGACAATAATTGGAGGCGTCGCTTCGCTCCTCCTCCAAACAATTGTCTTTGAACGGTAAGCATTCCTTACCGTTCTCCATACTTAATATACTATATTTTTTTGCATAAATTACAATTTTTTTAAATCTATAAATTGTTAGATTTTTAAGTTTTTTGTTTTGAAGATTTCCAAATTTCTGGATTGTTAAAACCTTGTTATAATCTTTACTTTTTATTTTAGATTTCTAGATTCTGCAGAAGTGTTTTCTAGATTATTAAATTTCGATTCTTCTTTGTTTCCTAACATCTATATCTTTCTACATAAATGACATTTTTTAATCTTTAATTTCAATAGGTTTCTAAGTTCTTAGAGTTATTAATTTCTCTAGTTCTAGATTACTAAACACTGTTTCTGCTTTTTGTTCTAGATTCTACAAATTTTTTCTAGTTTATAGGATTTCGATATTTTTTAGGTTCTTAAATTTATAATTTTTTTGATTTTTAGATTGTTAAAACCGTGTTATAATCTTTGCTTTTTATTCTAGCTTTCTAGGTTTTACAAGAAAATTTTTAGAATATCGTATATCAGTATTGTTTTGATTCTTAAATTCCTAATTTTACTGCATAAATCACAATTTTTTAAATCTACAAATTGTTAGATATTTAGGTTCATAGATTATCCTAGATTTTTAAACGATTGTTAAAACCTTATTGTAATCTTTACTTTTACTCTTGATTTCTATATTTTCCAGAATTTTTTTAAAATTATTCAGATTTTGTAATTTTTTTTTTCTTAAATTTTTATCTTTTTGCAAAAATTATATATTTTAATTTTCTTAAGTTTTTAAGATTCTTAAGTTTTTAGATTTAAAGATTCTTAGATTTTTAGATAATTAAAACCTTTCTCTCTGCTCCGTACCTATTCTCGATTTCTAGATTTTATAGAAGAAAAACATTTTTTTTATTGTAATATCTAATCTAAGAAATTCTTTTTTAAATTCTCCAATTGTTTCTAAGTTTCTAAGATTTATAGATTTTAAAACATTGTTATAATCTCTGATTTTTATTCTAGATTTTTAGATTTCAGAAAATTTTATGTTTTTAATTGCTAGATTTTTAAGTTTTTAGATTTAAAGTTTTTTAGATTTGTAAATAATTAAAAAAAATTTTTGATTTGTATTCTAGGTTTCTAGATTCTATAGAAGGAAGACATTTTTTGTTTTAATGTAATATCTAATCTAAAAAATTGTTTTTTAAATTCTCAAATTGTTAGGCTTCTAAGTTTTATAGATTTTTACATTTCTCGACTTTAAAACCTTGTTATAACCTCTGCTTTTTATTCTAGATTTCTAGATTCTACAGAATTTTATGTTTTTCGTATGCTACTTTCTTAGTTCATAAGCTACCACGTTTCTAGCTTTCTTTATTTTTTCAAACTATTATATTTTTTGAATCTTAGTTCTTAGAGATTTTAGATTCTACAAATCTTGAAATTCTTAGATTCTCAACGACACGTCTAAAATATTTGATTAATAAATTGTTATAGAATCAGATTTTTAGATTTCTAAGGTTTCTAGATTAATTACATATTTAACATTCTAAATTTTTTAATAATAATAATAATAATAAAGTTTATTGCACATTAAAACAAAAATGTACAAAAGGTTAAATGGCAGACACAAATCTGATTTTATAATTTAACCTAGAGAAATAGTTAAAACATAATAAAATACTAATAAATATACTTACAATAAACATAACACAAAATAATACAACAGATTAAAATTTGCTAAGATCAATTGCAGAAAGTTTTTGCGACAAAATTAGTTTTTTACATTTTTTTTTTAAATATACGGAAGTGTCAACTGTTAAAAGATCAGAGCAGTTACTTAATATATATGGTACAATATATGAAAAAGACGTCTGAAATAAAGTAGTCTTGTGTGCTGGAAAGTGAAAATGCTTTTCAACAAATCGTAAATTTCTAAAGTGTGTTTCACAGCGTTTGATTAATTTAACATACAAATAATCAGGAATTTTTAACTTTAGTAATTTGAAACAAAAACACAAATAATGAACAAAGCGTTGCTCATTCAATTTAAGCAATCCTAAAGATCTTAGGTAGGGAGTAACATGTGCAAAGTGAGGTATACTAATCACAAATCGTAAACAGTAGTTTTGAATTTTTTGAAGTTTTTGTTTATTACTTTCAGTTAGGCGCGGGCCATAAACAATATCACAGTAATGCAGATTGGATAAAACTAGTGAGTTAATTAAAATTAGTTTAGTCTTTTGATTTAAAAACTCTTTAAACTGTGTAAGTTGCTTAAATTTAAAATAACAATGTTTAGATAACTGGGAAACATGATTAGTAAAATTGAGTTGTGAATCCATAGTAATACCAAGATTTTTGACTGTACTTTGGGAAGGAATTTCTACATTATTAATTCGAACGGTGTGTTTTAGATTTTCTGCTTTATTCGTTGTTCCAAAAAGTATGTTCTTACATTTAGTTGCATTTAAATATAGTGAATTACATTGGGTCCAATTATATATTTCATTAAGGTCACTGTTAATTATATTTTCAATATTTCGTATTTCTAGAGGGTTAAAGCTTAGGTAGAGTTGAATATCATCTGCAAATAGATGTATTTTGCAAAATTTAGTTGCGTACTGAATATCTGAAATAAAAATAGAAAAAAGAAGTGGGCCTAACACCGATCCTTGAGGAACTCCTGTTAAAACATCTTTAATATCTGATAAACCTAAAATTGTTCGGCATGTCTGCTTACGATTGTGTAGATAACTATTAAACCACTTGAATTTATCATTATAAATTCCATAGTACTCTAATTTTTTTAGTAAACAATTTATGTCAATTGAATCAAAAGCTTTACTTAAGTCTAACAGAGTTAAAGATGTTATTTTTCCTTTGTCCATATTTGATAAAATTTCATCGGTCACCGATAAAAGGGCAGTTGATGTACTGTGTCCCATACGAAATCCAGATTGTACTGATGGTAAAATATTAAAAGAACATACGTAATCGTTCAGTTGGTTATAAATTATTGACTCTGCAATTAACATAGAAGCTGGTTGAATACTTATGGGTCTTAGATCATTGAGACAAGTAAGAACAGATTTTTTTGGTATTGGTGTGACACAAGAAGTTTTCCAGCTATCAGGAACATATCCCTGCTCAAAACTAGTATTAATTAGGTGAGTTAATGGTGCAGCAACAAAAGGCAAAGAAAGCTGCAGCATGCGACCTGATATACCGTCATAACCGATTGTTGATGGTTTTATTTTTAAAATCATTTTTTTAATTGACGTTACGTCTACAGGTAAGTATTGAAATTTGTTGCCAGATGGAAAATTTGAGCGCTCAAGGTACTTACGAAAAACTGGTGAAGATGACGTTTGAGGAATAGACTCTATAAAATAATTATTAATTTGGTTGGGATCAGAAAACTCAGAAGAGATTTCACAATTATTATTAGATTTAATTATATTTGATTTTTTTAAGTTTTTCCAAAACTGTTTCGGATTCTTGCTAAAATTGTTTTTAAAGTTAAATTCATTCAGTTTTTAAGAATTTTAAGTTTGATTGTTCGATTTATAAAATTTTAAAAGTGTTTCAATCAAAAAGAAGAAAAAACTTAATTCTAGAAAAAAAAGAAACAAAACCTGAAATAACAAAATGGTTAAAAAAATCGCTTAAATTTTTTTTTTAAACACATAATGTCTTGTAAATATTTTTTGAAAGAAAAAAGTAGCAAAGAGATTCTAGAATTACTCAAAAAATGACGATTTTATAGAAAGAAAGTAAGCTAAACTTTATCTAGAATAAAAGAAAAACTGCTGAGATAGATTTTGGAAAACAGAAAATAGAAAACCACAATTTTAACGAAAACAGAAACAAAAGAAACTTTTAAAATACCATTTTGTAAAATGTTTTGAAGAGAAACGTGCTAGAAATAAAAAAACAACTTAGAGCTTCCGAAACTTAAAGATATTTTGGTGAATGAAATTTCCGAAAAAAAAGCAAAACTTCTAGAAAACCAAAACAAGTTTTGGAAGAACTTAGAAAATGACAAAAAAAAAACAAAACTGCGCTTAAAAGAACAACAGGAACAAAGAAATATTTTTTAGGAAAAAGAAGAAAATCAAAAACTTTCACTATTTCTAACTAATGTAACTGTATTTTTTAGGTTTTTATTTTAATGTAAATCAAAGATTAATCTCGTTTGTTATTATTAATTAGGCATATTCTTAGCTTTCTTAACTTTTAAAAAATTATAAATTTAGCAGAAATAGAAACTACAAGTTTGACAATCGAAAAATTTAAAATTTTAGTATCGATTTCTGCAAAATTTCTAACTTTTGACTTTTTTTGTAGCTTATCAGATAAGCCCAAAACCTTGCTGGGTAGACGGCCAAGAAGGCACTTGCATGTTCGTTTACGAGTGCATAAAATCGGAAGGTTACCACATCGGAATGTGTGTTGACACCTTCATGTTTGGTTCCTGCTGTGCTCACAATACTACCGACAATAATATTGTGCCTCAACACGACCAACCAGCCGTCCTTTACACACCTCCTAGTCATCATAGTCATACCACTAGCAAGCCAAGTAGTTATAGTAAATCCACGAGTCGGCCTAGGCCCACCAGGTGAGCACTTCCACCTTCAATAAAAGATTCTCTCTATTTATTCAAACTATTTACAGTCATTCGCACCTAAGTCAGTCAACACACTCGCCCTCTACCAACCAGCGGCCAACTCAGCCACCTAGACACACAGACGCCCTCTCTGGGGCTAACAGTATAGCTATAGGTGTATATACAAAGCCTGGATGGCAGTCAACGACAGAACCTGGCTTTATCACGTCTCACAACCAAAACTCTATCCACTCGGGACACAAACCGCATTTACAGGCTACAACACAACCGCCAGGGTTTGTAACCAGGGTTAAAGCTAAGCCGAGTAGTTTCAAACCGAAACCTAAACCGACGAAAAAAGGCGCTACAACAAAACCAACCACAAAAAGGTATAATTAAGATTTTTATCTTGAGAAAACTTCTCCAATCACACTCAATTATTTTTTCGTTTATTTTGTGAAATCTCTGAAAAACATTTCAACAATCGTGGAATAAATTAGAGCCGTCTTTTTTTCCTTCTGTTTCCGACACTTTACAGGATTATATTGATTACAGGCCAGCAACTTCAACTCCTGTCACCACCGAAACCGCTGAAAAAGTTTCACCAATTCCAGATCTAATGCAAACATCGACGGTTTCAGCGCCGATTTCAGCACGAGTCGGTAAGGAAAAATTTTATTCATTATAGAGGGGAGAGACGATTTATGGTCGACAATAATAAAGGAAATAAAATTAGGACGAGGGTAAATACAACACATGAGGAAATTTATGCCTACACCCACTCTGCATAAATATTTAATAAAGAAACTTGGCTGGAAGGGTGCAAATACGAGTTGCTCAAATTGGTTTTATAATGTTTTCGATGGCAAGCTTTGAAGTTATTTTTTCGGGCGTTTTGGGGAAATTTTTTACAGCTTGGGGTGGTTTATGAATACTTTTTGCAAGCTAAAATATTACAGCACGCGTGTGATATTAAATTTCAATTCATTAATATACAAAAAATTAGCTTAAGAATGGTGGATGCGCCGGGCTAGACGACGTAATTTTTGCAATTATAATTTTTTGTGTGTCTCTATTTGAAGAAAATCTAATAAATTTATTTATTTTTAATTTTATTTCAGCAAAACTATTGTTATAATCAACCCAAATTTATTTAAATATTTAAAAAAGAGTTGCAAAAATGGTGGATGCGCCGGGAAAATCAATTTATTTTTGGTAATTATAATTTTGTAAATGTCTGTAATTAAAAAAAATTATTAAAATTGTTTATTTATAACATTATTTTGGCAAAACTCTTAATATAATCACAAACAAACTGTTTAAATATTTTTCAAATTAAATGCAAAAATGGTGGAGGCGCCGGGATACTCAGTCTAATTTTGCTAATTACAATTTTGTGGATGTTTATAACAAAAAAAATTATTAAAATCATTTATTTTTAATACGATTTTGGCAAATCTGTTGCAATTCTGAAAAAATCATTTAAATGCCTTTTTCTATGCAAAAATAGTGGGTGCGCCATTTATAGCATTTTTGTTTTTCTTTATTTTAATTCATGATTTGTTGAGATCGCGGATCTGAGCACGAAATGAACCAATTAAAGCAAGTCAATACTTTTGCAATTACAGCGTCTCTCTCCGTTAATCTGAGCCTCATTTTAAAAGAATCGAATTCGTCTTTGTTGTTGCTTCAGAATCTCGGATGACTTCTCGTTTTTATTTGCTTCGGTTCACTTTATTCTTACGTTTCGGGTTAAAGTCATCTGAAAATATCACGTTCAGGAGAAGAATACGTCACTTAAAAGTAACGAGGTTTTAGGGAAAAATGCGTGAAACGCAAAAAAATGACAAGGCGTTATTCTAGTTTTTAATTAACTCTTCTAGAAGTTTCATAATTTTTAAAATTAAATTTCGTCGATTTGCGGTTTTAAAATTTTATATAATTTTTTCTATTTCTTAACTTTTCTCTTAGATTTATTACCAAATTTTTGTGTTTTCTTAAAATCCTTAAATTTCAAAAAGTTTCCGAATTTTTGAAAAATTTTGTAAATAAAACAGATATTCAAAAATCTAGAAAATTTTATTTTGTTGGAAATTTTTACTGCTCTACATACAATTTAAATTTCATTCTATTTTTTTTTTAAATAACTCACTTTTTTTAATTTTGGAAGAATTGATAAATAAAAAACCAAAAAAGCTAGTTGATTATAATCTTTACCAATCAATTTGCTGTTTAGTTTTTTTACTCTTCTAATTAAATTCTGTTAATTAATATTTTTTTACCTTCAATTTTTTAAAAAATTACCAAAATTTTAGACGAATCGATAAATAAAGAATCAATTGATTTAATCTATACTATTCGATTTGTTTGTTATTTCTATTTTGTTTTATAGAGAAGTTATATTTTATTTTATGTATTAATGTTTTTCTAACTTCTAACATCACAAAAAATGTACCAAAATTTTGGAAAAATAAGTGAAAAACCAAAAAAGTTAGTTAATTATAAATTTTATCAATTAGTTTTCTGTGTCTTTTTACTCTTTTAAATAAACTCTAGCAATTACTGATTCTTTTTTCTTTTAATTTTCCAAAAATATTACCAAAGTTTTGGCAGAATTGGTCAATAGATCGAAAATCAAAGAAGCTACTTGATTATATTTTTTTATCCATCGCTTTGCTGTTTTTTTACTTTTCAGACAAATTTCTATATTACTTTTTTTTACCTTTAATTTTCTAAAAATTTATCGAAATTTTGAAAAAATCGGTAAATAAAAAGCTGGTTAATTTTAATATTTACTACTCGAATTGTCTGGTCTTTTTATTTATTTTGATTTCTATTGATTTATAGAAAATTTCGATTTTATTTTATCTAATAACTCTCAATAGCTCAAAAAATTTACCAAATTTTCAGAAAAATTCGTTAATAATTGGAAAAAACTACTTGATTATGATTTTTACCTAACGATTTGCTAAGACTTTTTACTTTTTTTTGAATAAATTCTATCAATTACTGTTTTTTTAACTTTAAATTTTTCAAACATTTACCGAAATTTTGGAATATTGGTAAATAAAAAGCTAGTTAATTTTAATGTTTTTTAATTGGTTTGTTTGGTTTTTTAATTTTTTTTATAAAAAATTAAAGCTACATTTTATCTATTAAAATTCTTTTAACTCCCAATATTTCAAAAAATTACCAAAACTTCAAAGGACTTGGTAAATAATTGGAAAATTAAAGAAACTAGTTGATTATAATATTCACCAATTGGTTTATTATTGGTTGATTCTGTTCTATTTACTAGTGTTTTTTTTTAATTTATTAATCAAGATTATTTCAAATTTGGAAAGAATCGGTGAATAAATCGGAAGCTAAAGACATGAGAAAACAAATAACAATTGTATTGAAAAAATGAAAATTTTAAAATTCAATTTTAGAGACAAGATTATCTTAATCGCGGCTATAACAATTTTGATTGTATTTTATTTATTATAGTGTTTATTTAACTCAAAATATCTAAAAAAAATGACGAGAATTTTGGAAGTATTTGTAAATAAATAGAAAACAAAAGAAAGTGGTTGATTATAATCTTCACTAATCGATTTATTAGATCTTTTTACTTTCTTAGACATAAATTTGATTTTGTTCTATCCAGTAGTGTTTTTTAAATTAATTAATCAAAATTATTTCAAAATTTAGAAAAAAAATCTTAAATAAATCTGAATATAAAAAAATAATAAAAATTGATTTGAACAAAGACAAATTTGAAGCTTTAGAGGCAAGATTATTCAAATCGCGAATATTAAAACTCTTGCGGCTTAAGACTGCTTATTAAATATTTATTTTAATTTCAATTTTTTACGTTTAAATATTATACTTTTTGACTTTTTCTTTTTGATTTAAATTTCTAAACCAATATTTAGTCACACACATTCATATTTCTTTTTTCTTAAATATTTCATATTTAATTCTCCCTCTTTCTCTTTCTCTTCAATTTCAATTGTCAAGAGAGCAAACCTCACTAATTTCTGCTAGTTGATTAAAGTTTTACCCATCGATTTGCTGAATCTTTCTACTTTTTCTTAAACTTATGTTTTTGAAAATGTATTTATTTTCAACTTTATCTATCAGCGTCTTTTAACTCTTAATATCTCAAAAATTTACGAAAATTTTAAAAGATAAGGAAATGGAAAAATAGGGAAGCAAGTTGATAGGTTTTGTTTTGTTGAAAGGTTTGTTAACTCTTATTAATATTTCAAAAAATTTGCCAAAAGTTAAATAAATATGGAAAACTACAGAAGCTAGTTGAATATACTTTCTATCAATTATTTAGCATCATTATATTATTATATCTTTTTACCTTTTTAGACAAATCCGATCAATTACTATTTTGTTTTTACATTTAATTTCTCAAAAATTAACCAAAATTTTGAAAGAATTGGTAAATAAAAATAAAAAAATACAAAAGCTTGTTGATTATATATTTTACCAATTGATTTGATGAGTTTTTTACTCTTTTAGATAATCTGATTTTTTACCGCTAATTTTCCAAAAATTTACCGAAATTTCGAGAAAATTGGTAAATAAAAAACTAGTTGCTTTAATTCTTCACTAATTGATTTATTCAATTTTTCACTTTTTTTATAAAAAATTTTGATTTTAATTTATCTATCAGTGCTTTTTTAACTCCCAAAATTTCAAAAAATTTACCAAACTTTTGAAAAAATTGGTAAATTTATGGAAAACCAAAGAAGCTAGTTAAATATAATTTTCACCAATTGATTTGCTAGATTTTTTTACTCTTTTAAACAAATTCTTATAATTACTTTCCTTTTTATAATCAATTTCTCAAAAATTTATCGAAATTTGGCCAAAAATTTATTCTTAAATAAAAAGCTAGTGGATTTTAATATAATAAAAAAAATTGATTCTATTTTATTAGTGTGTATTTGAAAATTAGAAATAAAACACCCACTAACACCAAACTTCTTTACTTGATACGACGCACGTTTCGACAACAATGTTGTCATCCTCCGGTAGGAATTAAAAATAAATTGTTTACAGCCATTCTTAGCTTAGATACTAATTGTGACGGCTTCCCTCAACTTTTACTTCCTCCTCTTATCAACCAATGAGAAGAGAGAAGAGGTGGGGATTGGACCAAAATCGGCGTTGATTAGACGTCCTTTGTTTCTATGTATTTCTAGACTCTCAAAAGCATCAAGAAATTTACAATTATTGATTGTCCTAATAATTCTAATATGATTTTTGTCAATTCTGTAGTCATTCTCAAAAATATGTTGGGCAACACTAGATTTTTCTATTTTATTGAATTTGAAATGAGCCATGTGTTCTTTAAATCTAGTGTGAATTAATATACGTGTTTGCCCAATATACTTTTTATTACAGTCTTTAGAATTAATTTCATAAATCTCCGACTTTTCTAAAGGCTTTGAAAAATGGTGGAAGCTGGCACGATTAGTATATAAGCTAAGAATGGCTGTAAACAATTTATTTTTAATTCCTACCGGGGGACGACAACATTGTTGTCAAAACGTGCGTCGTATCAAGTAAAGAAGTTTGGTGTTAGTGGGTGTTTTATTTCTAATTTTCATTTAAACACACCAAGAAGATCCAACAAGAAGAGTGTTTATTTAATTCCAAATATCTTTAAAAAATTACCAGAACTTTGGGAGTATTTGTAAATGAATAGAAAACAAAAGAAATTGGTTGATTATAATCCACTAATTGATTTATTAGATCTTTTTACTTTTTTTAGACATAAATTTGATTCTATTCTATCTAGTAGTGTTTTTTAAATTAATTAATCAAAATTATTTCAAAATTTAGAAAAAAAATCTTAAATAAATCTGAAAATAAAAAAAATAACAAAAATTGAATTAAACAAAGACAAATTTAAAGCTTTAGAGGCAAGATTATCCAAATCGCGAATATTGAAACTCTTGCGGCTTAAGACTGCTTATTAAATATTTATTTTAATTTCATTTTTTGCGTTTAAATATTATAGTTTTTCTTAGTTTTTCTCTTCGATTTAAATTTCAAAACCAAGATTTTGTGATCCGTGTTGTGTTTTTCTGCCCTAAAAATTTCATATTTAATTCTCTCCCTTTTTCTTTCTCTTCCATTTGAACTGTCAAGAGAGCAAACCTCACCAATTTCTGTTATAATTTGTAGAATGCGGTGTTCCCAAGATGTTGACTCAACCCCAATCGAAAATCGTCGGCGGTAAGAACGCTCCTTTTGGCCGATGGCCCTGGCAGGTAAGATAAGAAATTACGGATGTTCCTAAAGCTTCTTTTCCGTCTTCCTAACTCACATTTATCTAGCTTTAACGTTGTGTATACATTTTTGCTCGCTTTTAGAAAACAGGAGCCAAATCTGTTATTTATAACCTTACTCCTCGCAAATTTATTTTCAGGAGAAAATTAACTAATTTTTATTCAGGTTTCAGTCCGGAGGACCTCATTTTTTGGATTTTCGAGCACACATCGATGCGGAGGAGCGATTCTTAACGAAAATTGGATTGCAACAGCTGGACATTGCGTCGATGAGTAAGTTAAAAATTGCTTACAAAACTGGTTAAGTTAATTTGTCGCTTAACTTTGTTCCGGCTGTTAACTTAATTTCAGTTAAAAGCAGAGGTTTTAATTAAAACGCTGATGCATAGAGAAAAACGAAAATGACGAGGTTTTACTTAATTCTAACAAATTTGTTAGTTTTGAGATAATTGAGTTTTGAAAAAAATTGGGTGGTAACAAATTGGATAAGAAGCAGTTGAGAAGTTGAATTTAGCTCCTGTTAAGGGTATTGAAAATGTAAAAACGAGACTGACAACAACTGAAAGACTTTTCTAGTTTGAGAGGTTTTACCTGAGAAAGCGATTCTCGAGGATTTAAATTCGACGATTTTCAAACTTTTTCAGCTTCTGATAAAATTTGAAATAGATTTTTAAAAAGAGATTTAAGCTACTATTTACCTAATTGGCTAAAATCGTTCAAACTCGGTCCAATTTGCACCAAATTATCCTTTTAGTGCATTTTCCGTGCATCTTTTAATCCTTACTACACTAAAACTCTCATTCATTAACATTTTTAGTTTTAAAAAAGAAAATAAATAATTTTCAGACAAATATTCAGAATCTGTTTTAAATTAATCTTAATCTTTATTAAGACAGTTATTTGTCTTAATGAAGACAGTCAGATGTTTTAAAACTATATTAAAAATAGTAATTATTGAAGGTAAATTGAAATAGTGTAATATTTGAAAAAATAAAAATTTATACTGTCTTCATGAAGACAGTTAAGAGTTCAAAAATATTTATTTGAAGTAGAAATATCTTTTAAAAATTAGCAAAAGAAGTATTTAACAATTGAAACAATCTCTATTCTGACAGTCAGAAACAAACAAATTTTAATTATAATGATAAAACATTTAAAAATCATTAATAAATATTTAGTTCTTTTAAGACATGAATTGTTCTTTCAAACGGAAATTTTTATAAACTTGAATGTATTCTAATAGAAAAACTATGAGATTGTCTTAATGGAGAGAGTTAGAAATTTTAGTAATTAAAAAATTGAATAGTAAAAGAAAATATAAATTTTTAAAAAATACAATATAAAGCAGCAAATTTGTAAAAATTTAGAAAACATGAGACTGTCTTATAGAGAGAGTTAGAGGTTTAATAATATTTAAAAAAAATGTTCTTAGTCTAACAATAAATCTTTTTACAATTTAAAAACTAGCAAAAGAATTATTTAACAATTGAATCTATAGCAGTCGTATAGACAGACACAGTGTGCCATCTAACAAAGAGTGCTGGAAGGTGCGAGAATTGGTATAATAATATCGATTGGAACACCTTTGCTAGTTCTGGTTACACTGCGTTTCCGTGTGTTGTTCCGATTAGGTGATGTAATTTAATGTCAGTCGGGGCATTAGTCCGCGAAGTAGTTTTTTTGGCTAATCGTGGAGGTTGGTTAGGTTGGTGGCCAAGCGAGAGCCTAAGAGATAACTTTGTTATCCGCCAACATTATTATACTAACTCTCGCACCTTCCAGCACTCTTCGTTAGATGGCACACTGTGTCTGTCTATACGACTACTAACCGAACTTCGCTTGATATAAGCGAGTTCTCTCACCGGTTACAATCGACCACAACGCTCCGGGATACACTGTACTGATGAGGGGCAAAAACCCCGAAACCGGTGTACAGTTTCTCGACGTTGTTGTTTGATTGGAACACTTTTGCTAATTGAATCTATCTTTAATTTTTAGTAATTATACTTGTAGACACTCTAGAAATAGAAATTTATAAAAAAAAGATTTTAAAAATTTAATTTTTCATAAATTAAAAGCGACAGTCAGAGTCTCAAAGATTCATTCAAAATGATAAAATATTCTAAAAGTGTATCAAATTTAAAAAACTTTGTAGTCTCAATTTTGAAATTGTATAGACAAAGTTATATAGTTTTAATAAAGACAATCCTTATAATCAACTAAAACTGTCTTTATTAAGACAGTCGGAAGTCAAATTTTTATTGGTAATTGTAAATAAAAATACTTTTAATTTTATTTTTTAACTTTAGTAAAATTTTAAAAAATTCGAAGTGTCTTAGATAAAAAATAAGAAAAAAACTTAAAATATCCGACTTTTCTTAATGAAGACAGTCATTAAAACTTCTATTATAAGAGATCTATTTTTGTTAGAATACTAATTACATATACGTTTTTTAATTTCAAAACAATACAGTTAAAAAACTTCAAAATCTAAAAATTAAAATTGAAACTGTCCTCATGAAGACAGTTAAGGGTTGAGAAATATTTCTTCACTTAAAAAAAAATGTATCTAATCTATCATAAAAAATTAAAATAAAAAACGTGTATAACAAAAGAAACAAAAAGTGATCAACAATTTTTTTGTAAAATATGAAGACAATTTAAGAAGCATTAGTTAATAAATAGGCTACAGAGTTAAAAGAAATAAGTAAAATTATTATTAAATATATAAAAATCAACATTTTTAAATGTTATTTTTGCAACTGTTAGATCTAAGAAATATCACTTGTGGTGTTCGTAAAAAGTGTTAAAATCAGAGCTGAAGACACTTTAAATTTTGTACAGCCCAACAAATCTAGCTTGAGCCGCGAGATGCGCAGACGAGGAAGCGACACAGAACTATGTGGGACAAAGAGAGATGAGCGAGAGTACACTCAGTGTCACAATTTTTTGTATTTATAATAAGAAAATGGATTGTAGTTAAAGTTTTACAGTAATATTTATTTATCAACCTTATAAATTTAAACAATTTATAAACTAAAATTTGTGAACCTAAAAACTATTAATAGTAGTACAACAAACTACAACTTTTTTTCGGGCTGTACAAACGTTAGCACCGCGAGACCAAGTCGAGAAGTGAGTTAAATCGGTAGTAGGGGAATTTGTCCACTGCGCATCGAGATCTCAGAGCTCAAGCTAGATTTGTTGAGCTGTACTTACATAATGAAGATAGTTATAGATGTAGGAATTATCAAACTTCTTGAAGTGTTGTTGAAAGTAAATTAAAATGTAAAAATGAGAAAATATAGAGTTTTGGACTGTATTAGCAAAAAGATAGTCAAAAGAGAGATATTAAAAACTTTAAACTGTCTTTATGAAGCTATTGGAGGACTTAAAAATTATACTTAAACTATATTCAGTCTCACATTGATCGTATTTCTGAAACTGTCTTAAAAAAAAACAGTCTCAACAAATTTTTTAATAATAAGAATAAATGGCACTACAGTTTAAATTAAAATTTGTAATATATGTTGAGAATTGAGAATGATTAGAATCTTTAATTGTCTTTATAAAGACAGTTTTAACTATTATTATTTGACTCTCACACTTTTAACTGTTTTTGTAAAGATTAGATTGTAAAAATAAGAAAATAAAACGTTTTACACTGTTTTAACAAAAGATATAGTCACAAGAAAGATGTTAAATGATTCAAACTGTTTTAATACAGTTGCTTGAAGGTCTCGAAAATTGTACTTTGTGTTTTAATAAACTATTTTTAGTCTTATTATCACTGTATTGTTAAGACTTTCTTAATGAAGATCAGTTTGGAAGAAAACAACTTTCTTAACAACAGGAATAATTATTTTATATCAGATTAAAATCTTTAACTGTCTTTATGAAGACAGTTTAAACTGTTTTTATGAGAACAGACTCTCAGACTTTTAACTGTTTTTATAAAGATTATATTGTAAAAATTAAAAAAATAAAAAAGTTAAAATTGTTTTAGAAAAAGATAGTCACAATAGAGATGTTAAATAATTCAAACTGTTTAAATAATGCTACTTGAAGGCTCGAAAATTGTACTATCAGTTATAATAAACGATTTATGGTTTTACTATAATTGCATTCTTGAAATTGTTTAAATAAAGACAGTCTGAAAAACAAATCTTTCTTGATAATAGGAGTAAATGCCACTATAATTAAATAAAATAAAGAATATATACTGAGTAATGAAAACGATTATAATATTTAACTGTCTTTATGAAAACAATTTTAACTATTTTTATAAAGACAAACATTTACATTTTAAGCTGTTTTTGTAAAGATTAGATTGTTTTCTAATATTGTAAAATTAAGAAAATGCGTCTTAACAAAAGATAGTCACAAGAGAAATGTTAAAAAATTCAAACTGTTTTAATAAAGCTAGTTGGAGATTTTTAAAATTGTATTTTGAGTTGTAATAAATTATTTTCAGTCTTACTATAATTGTCTTTTTAAAACAGTCTTAGTAAAGACAGTCTGAAAGACAACAACTTTTTTAGTAATAGGAATAAATGCCACTACAGTTTCTATTAAAACTTAAAGAAAAACATACTGAGAATTATAAAGAATTAGAGTCTTTAACTGTCTTTATAAAGACAGTTTTAACTGTTTTTATAAAAATTACATATTATAAAAATGAAAAAATAAAACAAAAATTTAAAAAAAAGCCGGTTTTAGACTGTTTTAGCAAGAGATAATTATAAGAGAGATGTTAAACTGTCTTTATGAAGATAGTTAAAAGTCTCGAAAATTGTACTTTGAGTTGTAATATACAATTTTCAGTCTTACAATAGTATTTCTGGCGTTGTCTTAAAAAAAACAGTTTGTAAACAACAAAATAACTATAGGACTTATTGAAAACGATTATAATCTTTAACAGTTTTTATAAAGACAGTTATATCTGTTTTTTATTAAGATTAAATTTAAAAATAAGAAAATAAAAAGTTTTTGACTTTTTTAGTAAAAGATAAGAATAAAAAAGATGTTAAACTATCTTTATAAAAATAGTTGAAGGTCTCGAAAATTGTACTTTGTACAATAGTATTTTTTGTATTGCCTTAAAAAAAGATAGTTTGCAAAATAACAAATTAACGATGGCAATTACTGAAAACGATTATAATTTTTAAGATTATAAAGACAGTTTTAACTGTTGTTATAATGATTAAATACAAAAATGACAAATAAAAAGTTTTAGATAGTCTTAGGAAAAAATAATCATAAGAGCGATGTTAAACTATCTTTATAAAGATAATTGAAAATTTTGGAAATTGTACTTTGAGTTGTAATAGACAATGTTTAGTCTTGCCATAGTATTTCTGGTGTTGTCTGAAAAAGGACAATCTGTAAAGCAGCAAATTAACGACAGGAGTTATTGGAAACGATTATAATCTTTAACTCTCTTTATAAAGACAGTTTTAACTGTTTTTATTAAAATTGGAAGCAGAAATAAAATTTTTTTTTTTAAATGTTTTAGCAAAAGATAGTTAAAAAAGAGGTGTTAAACTGTCTTAATAAAGATAGACTTGATAGAAAATTGTACAATAACTGTATTTCTCAAATTATCTTTAAAAAAACATCTTGCAAAGCAAGAAAAATCTTAATGATTGTTATTATTGGAAACGATTAGAACCTCTGTATGAAGACAGTTTTTACTGTTTTTATAAAGACAGATTTTTACACTTTTAACTGTTTTTATAAAGGTTAAATTGCAAAATGAAAAAATAAAGAGTTTTTGATTGTTTTAGCAAAAAATAGTCATAAATTAGAAGAGAAATGTTAAAAGCTTTAAAACTGTTTTTATGAAGATAGTTGAAGGTCTCGAAAATTGTACTTTGAGTTCTAATAAATTATTTTTAGTTTTATTATGATTGTATTTTTTAAATTGTCTTAATAAAGACAGTCTGAAAGCAACAATCTTTTTACTAATAAGAATACATGCCATTATAGTTAAATTAAAATTAAAAAATTGTGTATAAAAACAAACTTAATGAAAACAGTTTTAAAAATATAATCATAGCAAAACTAAAAATTGTTTATTATAAAACAAAGTACAATTTTCAAGATCTTCAACTAGTTTTATTATCTTTTATCATTTTTCATGTGACTACTTTTGTTAAGACAGTGTAAAACCGCGTATTTTTTTTATTTTTACAATATATTCTTTATAGTAACAGTTAAAAATCTGAAAGTTTCTTCTCATAAAAACAGTTAAAACTGTCTTCATAAAGACAGTTAAAGATTCTAATCGTTTTCAGTAGACAATATATATTTTTTATTTTAATTTAACTGTAGTGGCATTTATTCCTATTGTTATGAAAATTGTTGCTTTTCAGACCGTATTTGTTGAGACAGTTAAAGACACAATTTTAAAGACTTTTAACTATCTTCATGAAGACAGTTTAACATTTTTTTTATGATTATTTCTTGCTGAAACAGTCTAAAACTTTTTATTTTCTTATTTTTCCATTTTAATTTTTATAGAAAGATAGTTAAAGAATTTAATTGTTTTTATAAAAATTAGAAGCAGAAATAAAAAATAAAAATTTTTAAAATAATTTTTTTAAATTGATAGATTAGAAACATTTCTACTTTAAATAAATATTTTCGAATCCGTAACTATCTTTATGAAGACAAATACAGAAATTTGGAAGCGAAGAACTGTCTTTATAAATATAGTTAAATTTAAACTGCTTTTATGAGGACAGACTCTCAGACTTGTAACTGTTTTTATAAAAAATAGATTGTAGATATAAAAAATAAAATGTTTTAGACTGTTTTAGCAAAAAATAATTATAAAAAATGTTAAGAGTTCTAAACTGTTTTTATAAAGATAGTTAAAGGTTTTGAATGCGTCTTTATAAGCGTGCAATGATAATATTTAAGTCAACGAATTTTAGATTTTAAGAATTTGGAAAAAACTGTCATAATTAAAACAGTAACTGAATTGTTTTTTTCTAGTTTGCTCACATCTCAGATTCGTATCCGAGTCGGCGAATACGACTTTTCCAGTGTACAGGAAGAACTCCCTTACGTCGAAAGGGCCGTAGCTCGTAAAGTCGTCCATCCGAAATACAACTTTTTTACTTACGAATACGATCTCGCTCTTGTACAGCTTGATAAATCTCTCGAATTTGCTCCGCATATATCTCCAATTTGTCTCCCAGCCTCCGATGATCTGCTTATTGGAGAAAACGCAACCGTTACTGGCTGGGGACGTCTGAGTGAAGGCGGAACTCTACCTTCCGTCTTACAAGAGGTAAGTCACAAATTTCTCTCGAGAGATTATTGAAACAACTTTCGCAATTTTTCCCAATTCGAGGAGAAAAGTTTCTGAGTGATATCTGTTGTTGTTTTAATTAAGGCTTTAGGAGTGTGTGAGTGAGGGTTTGATAATGCGATGAAACGTGTTTTAGGGGGAGAAAACAAGAGTGCATTCGAACCACGATTGACTCATTATAGAATTCCATTATTGGAAATAAACGTAATTTAATCAGAAAATTCCGGACGTGGTTTAAATGAAAAACAGGGAGGGAAAGCGCTCATTTGATTATATACCTTCAGTTGATCAACATTTCTACACTTTTTTTTTAAATAAAACTACTACAAATATCAGAAGTGGGATAAAGAAAGTGAAACATAGTAAATAGAAAAATTATTTAATAAACAAATTTGTGTATACAAAATACAGCTCTTCTACAACTCCCAATTTTTATGAAACTGTCGCTGCAATTTTTAATTTTGATAAGACTGTCGCCAGCGTCTTTCATTTCATATCAAATATAAATAATTAAAAACAAAAAAATTAAAATTGTTATTTTTAAATAAAAATTGGAAGCCGTAGGCGACAGTTTTTATTCGAATTAGACGCCACAGGCGACAGATTTTACTACAGTCAAACTACAGTCAAAAATATTATGCAGAATAAGACAGTTTCCGACAGAATTTTTTCAGAATCAATTTTTCTTGCTGACTCGCTGTCATTTCAAATTTGTGCAACGCATGTTTTATTTAAAATTGCTTACAGTTTAGGAAGGTTTTATCCTGTCTTTCTTGATGTAATTTTATATCGGAATGTTTCAGTATTAGATTACGGGTTTTAGTTTGTCTGAAAAAACTGAAAATGGCAAATAATGGCCATTTTGAGACTGTAAATTCAGTTTTCCTAAAACTACAGCTTCAAATAGTGATTTTCAGCACTGAATAAGAAGATGTAGGAAGGTTTTGTCTAGTCCTTTTTGCCGCAATTTAGTCACAAAATGTTTCAGTATTGTATTACGTGTTTTGATTTGTCTGAAAAAACTGAAAAAGACAAATGATGGCTATTTTGAGACTGCAATCCAGTTTTCCTAAAACAACAGCCTTAAATAGCTTTTTTCAGCACCAAATAAGAAGATTTAGGAAGGTTTTGTCTAGTCCTTCTTGTCCCAAAATGTTTCAGTATTGAATTACGTGTTTTGATTTGTCTGAAGAAGCTGAAAAAGACAAATGATGGCTATTTTGAGACTGCCATCCAGTTTTCCTAAAACTACAGCCTTAAATAGCCTTTTTCAGCACCAAATAAAAAGATTTAGGAAGGTTTTGTCTAGTCTTCCTTGTCCCAAAATGTTTCAGTATTGAATGACGTGTTTTGATTTGTCCAAAAAAGCTGAAAAAGACAAATAATGGCTATTTTGAGACTGCAATCCAGTTTTCCTAAAACTACAGCCTTAAATAGCGTTTTTCAGCACCAAATAAGAAGATTTAGGAATGTTTTATCTAGTCCTTCTTGCCCCAAAATGTTTCATTATTGAATTACGTGTTTTAATTTGTCTGAAAAAGCTGGAAAAAAAAATTATGGCTATTTTGAGACTGTAATCCAGTTTTCCTAAAACTACAGCCTTAAATACCCTTTTTCAGCACCAAATAAGAAGATTTAGAAAGGTTTTATCTAGTCCATCTTGCCCCAAAATGTTTCAGTATTGAATTACGTGTTTTAATTTGTCTGAAAAAGCTGGAAAAAAAAAATTATGGCTATTTTGAGACTGTAATCCAGTTTTCCTAAAACTACAGCCTTAAATACCCCTTTTCAGCACCAAATAAGAAGATTTAGAAAGGTTTTATCTAGTCCATCTTGCCCCAAAATGTTTCAGTAATGAATACGTGTTTTGATTTGTCTGAAAAAGCTGAAAAAGACAAATGGTAGCTATTTTGAAACAGCAATCCAGTTTTCCTAAAACTACAGCCTTAAATAGCCTTTTTAGCACTAAATAAAAAGATTTAGGAAGGTTTTGTCCAATCCTTTTTGCCACAAAATGTTTCAGTATTGAATCACGTCTTTTGATTTGTCTGAAAAAGCTGAAAAAGACAAACGATAGTTTTTTTGAGACTGTAATTTCAGTTTTCCTAAAACTACAGCCTCAAATGGCGATTTTCAGCACTGAATAAGAAGATTTAGAAAGGTTTTGTCTAGTCCTTCTTGCGGCAGTTTAGTCACAAAATATTTCAGTATTAGATAATGTGTTTTCTTGTTTACTCGCTGCTATTTCAAATTTGTGCAACGCAGGTTTCATTTAAAAATGCTACGAAAACGGTTAAAACTACAAAAAAAAGTTATAAGAAAAAATTGTATATAATTAAATTTTGTGTACGAAATTTTAGAAATAAAATATTTATCTTGAATAGTTTAGGTCTTGGGGACACTTAAAAATGAGAAAGAGTTGCAATTTTTGTATTTGTATGATAGAGGCGAGTTTAAGCGTTTCTAAGACCAAAACTGCAAGAGATAAATTTATATTTAACTGTCTTTGTTGTTACATAAAAATTGGAGACTCTAGGCGACAGTCTTTACTAAGATTAGGAGCCACAGAAGACAGTTTAATTAAAATTGAGACACGTAGGCGACAGTTTTAGTAAAATTAAGAGCCACAGGCGACAGTTTAATTAAAATTAGAAACTTCAGTCAAGAGTATTATGCGGAATAAGGTATTTTCGGTAACAACGTATCTATTATTTAAATTTTTTTTGCTCACTTGCTGTCATTTCAAATTCGTGCAACGCAGGCTTTACTTAAAAATGCTACAGAAAAAAGTTAGAAGAAAAAGTTGTAGAGAATTAAATTCTGTGTATGAAATTTTTAAAATAAAATTTTTGTCTTTAATAGTTTAGGTCCTAGAGACACTTAAAAATGAGAGACTTGCAATTTCTGTTTTTTTATGTTAGAGACGAGTTTAAGCGTTTCTAAGACCGAAACTATAAGAGATAAATTTATTTTAAACTGTCTTGGTCGTTTATAAAATGTTTTGTTTTTTGTTTTCAGGTCCAAGTCCCAATAGTGAGCAACGACCGTTGCAAATCCATGTTCCTTCGTGCCGGAAGACACGAGTTCATCCCGGACATATTCCTATGTGCCGGACATGAGAATGGTGGCCGGGATTCATGTCAGGGAGATTCCGGAGGTCCTTTACAAGTTAAGGGAAAAGACGGCCACTATTTCCTAGCAGGTATAATCTCCTGGGGGATCGGATGTGCTGAAGCTAACCTTCCAGGAGTTTGTACCAGAATTTCGAAATTTGTCCCTTGGATATTAAAACATGTCACATAAAAAAATATGTACAGGTGTACAGATATGTATAAAGTATATATAATTGTTTTTTTTTGCTCTATTATTTGTTAAAGTTAGTCGTATAAATGTTATATAATTTATTTATGTATATTTAATTTTTTAAACTGTGTGATATCTAGTATTTGTTAATTAATTTTTTTTTTTACTGAAATAACTGAAATTTAACGGATTTGTAAATATTTATTTTGTAATATACCTACCTACAACGATTTTACAACATTAACTCAGTTAATTGTTAAATTTTCGTTTGGAAAATTTAATTTTTTGACCCGAAATTTCTTCTCCGAATTTCCATAGTAAATCCTCGTGTTATCTTGGCTCTAATCTCGTCCAAAATACAACATAAAGAACTAGAATTTTAACGACGATCCCGCCTTTAATTTATTCAAAGTTGAATAAACCCCCAGCTTGTGCAAAGTCTAATATGGTGGATGTAGCGCTTATAACCGGATTATTTGAAATGAGGAAATTAAGAACCGCATCTCCAAGGCGACCGCTGAAAAAAACAATATTCTACAAGAGAACGAGCGTTTTTATATTTTGTTCCTGCGATGTGATTTTTCAGTCATTTGTGATTAAATTTTAGAAGTTAAGGGCCGGTTTAATTGGTTTTGTTAAATCGGGCCTTATACGAATTGTAGATAAGTTGGACTGGATGAATGGCGGATTACTAATCTTTAATACTAATCAGGGCTGATAAGTTAATTAAGTTAGGTTGTAATAATGTAAATATTATTGGAACGATGTTAATTTTAGTCAAATATTTCATTTTGTACTTTTCCAAAGATTTAATAAATATTTTTGCAAAACTTGGATGGATTTTCTTGTTACCTACAATAAAAATTTTAAAAATTTTTCGAAGAAAATCAGTAGTTTTTATTATTATTATTTTTTGTTTATAAGAAGGTTTAAGAAGGTTTTATCTAACCCTTCTTGTTGCCAAACAATTTTAATTTTCTCTCCAGAATGTTATTAGTAATTATTATTAAATTATGTGTTTTTATTTGCAGAAAGAGCTGAAAGAAACCAGATTTTTATAAATAAGACTCAAACTAACATACTAGAACTATAGTTAAGCACTTTATGAAACTACGTACTCGAAAAAAAAATTTTTTTATTATTGGTTAAGATCCAGGTCGGCTTAGGTTATTTTCAATTTTTTTTTATCTATTAAATTCAACTTTAAGCTGTAATTTTGTCTTTAGGTTTAGGAAGGTTTTATCTGTTTTTTACAGTCAGTTATTAATAAAAAATGACTTTGCTAAATATAAATAATCTTTTCATTGAATTATATGTTTTGATTGTCCTAAAAAACCGAAAGAAATTAGATTCTTTTTATTCTAGATTTTTCTACTTTCTTCTTCTAAACATGCCATATCAAAATAATATACAATAATTATAAATAAATAATTTATTATACTGTGTACCTAAGCAAACATTTTGACATCAATTAAGAGATATGCAGCATCAGCATCAATTTAACAGGTTTTTTTAAATAATATTAAAATGACATTGTTTTTTTGGTTGTAGAAAGTTTTAGGAAGGTTTTATCTGGTCCTCATTGCCGTAATTTTATTTAAGAATGCTTCAGTATTAGATCATGGGTTTTGATTGGTCTGAACAAGCTGAAATAGACTGATAATGGCCATTTTGAGACTGTAAATTCAGTTTTCCTGAAATAACAGTCTTAAATAGCGATTTTCAGAGCTGGTTAAAAACTTGCAGTGTCAGAATAAATGTGTACAGATTTTTTATACTATTTAACATTTATTTATTTATTTATTTAAACCGTTATTTTGCTAATAAAAAGATTTTGTCTAATCTTTCTTGTCATAATTCTGTCACGAAATGTCTTAGTATTAATTATCTGTCTGAAAATCTGAAAAATCCTGAATATTTTAAAAATTTCATACACAGAATTTAATTCTCTACAACTTTATTTTATAACTTTTTTTGTTACTTTAACCGTTTTCGCAGCATTTTTAAATAAAGCCTGCGTTGCATAAATTTAAAATAACAGCAAGTGAACAAAAAAAAATGTAAATATTGGCAGGTTCTTTCCGAATCTGTCTTATTCCGCATAATATTTTTAACTGCAGTTCTTAATTTTAAATAAGCTGTCGCCTGTGGCTCTTAATTTTAGTAAAAATTAAGTAATAAAAATAGTAAAAGTTTATTAAAAAAAACAAAAATTGCAACTATTTCTCATATTTAAGTGTCTCTAGGACCTAAACTATTAAAGATAAATTTTACATTTTTACAATTTCTTACGTAGAATTTAATTCTCTACAACTTTTCTTTATAACTTTTTTCTGTAGCTTTGACCGTTTTAGCAGCATTTTTAAGTAAAGCCTGCGTTGCACGAATTTGAAATGACAGCAAGTGAGCAAAAAAAATTTAAATAATAGACACGTTGTTACCGAAAATGCCTTATTCCGCATAATACTCTTGACTACAGTTTTTAATTTTAATTAAACTGTCTTCTGTGGCTCCTAATCTTAGTAAAGACTGTCGCCTAGAGACTCAAATTTTTATTTAACAACAAAGACAGTTAACTATAAATTTATCTCTTGCAGTTTCGGTCTTAGAAACGCTTAAACTCGTCTCTATCATAAGAAAATGAAAATTGCAAGACTTTCCCATGTTTAAGTGTCCCTAGGACCTAAACTATTAAAGCTAAATTTTACATTTTTACAATTTCTTACGTAAAATTTAATTCTCTACAACTTTTTCTTATAACTTTTTTCTGTAGCTTTGACCGTTTTTGCAGCATTTTTAAGTAAAGCCTGCGTTGCACGAATTTGAAATGACAGCAAGTAAGCAAAAAAAATTAAATAATAGACACGTTGTTACCAAAAATGCCTTATTCCGCATAATACTCTTGACTGGAGTTTCTAGTTTTAATTAAACTGTCGCCTGTGGCTCTTAATTTTACTAAAACTGTCGTCTACGAGTCTAAATTTTAATTAAACTGTCTTCTGTGGCTCCTAATCTTAGTAAAGACTGTCGCCTAGGGTCTCCAATTTTTATTTAACAACATAGACAGTTAAATATAAATTTATCTCTTGCAGTTTTGGTCTTAGAAACGCTTAAACTCGCCTCTATCATAAGAAAACAAAAATTGCAACTATTTCTCATGTTTAAGTGTCTCTAGGACCTAAACTATTAAAGATAAATTTTACACTTTTACAACTTCTTACGTAAAATTTAATTCTCTACAACTTTATTTTATAACTTTTTTCTGTAGCTTTGACCGTTTTTGCAGCATTTTTAAGTAAAGCCTGCGTTGCACGAATTTGAAATGACAGCGAGTGAGCAAAAAAATTTAAATAATAGAGACGTTGTCACCGAAAATGCCTTATTCCGCGTAATACTCTTAACTGCAGTTTTTAATTTTAATTAAACTGTCGCCTGTGGCTCTTAATTTTACCAAAACTGTCGTCTACGTGTCTCAATTTTAATTAAATTGTCTTCTGTTCTGTGGCTCCTAATCTTAGTAAAGACTGTCGCCTAGGGTCTCCAATTTTTATTTAACAGCAAAGACAGTTAAACATAAATTTATCTCTTGCAGTTTCGGTCTTAGAAACGCTTAAACTCGCTTCTATCATAAGAAAATGAAAATTGCAAGACTTTCTCATGTTTAAGTGTCTCTAGGACCTAAACTATTAAAGATAAATTTTACATTTTTATAATTTCTTACGTAAAATTTAATTCTCTACAACTTCTCCTTATAACTTTTTTCTGTAGCTTTGACCGTTTTTGCAGCATTTTTAAGTAAAGCCTTCGTTGCACGAATTTGAAATAACAGCGAGTGAGCAAAAAAATTTAAATAATAGACACGTTGTTACCGAAAATGCCTTATTCCGCATAATACTCTTGACTGGAGTTTCTAGTTTTAATTAAACTGTCGCCTGTGGCTCTTAATTTTACTAAAACTGTCGCCTACGAGTCTAAATTTTAATTAAACTGTCTTCTGTGGCTCCTAATCTTAGTAAAGACTGTCGCCTAGGGTCTCCAATGTTTATTTAACAATAAAGACAGTTAAATATAAATTTATCTCTTGCAGTTTCGGTCTTAGAAACGCTTAAACTCGCCTCTATCATAAGAAAACGAAAATTGCAAGACTTTCCCATGTTTAAGTGTCTTTAGGACCTAAACTATTAAAGATAAATATTTTATTTCTAGAATTTTGTACACAGAATTTAATTATTTACAACTTTTTTTTATAACTTTTTTTTGTAGCTTTGACCGTTTATGCAGCATTTTTAAATAAAGCCAAAGTTGCATAAATTTAAAATAACAACGAGTGAGCAAAGAAATTTAAATATTAGGCACGTTTTGTCAGAAACCGCATAATATTTTTGACTGTAGTAAAAATTGTCGCTTGTGGCCTACGGCTTTCAATTTTTCCTGAAATGACTTGCAGTGTCAGAATAAATTTGTACAAATATTTTCTCACCATTAACCATTTATTTTTTTATCTATTCATTAATTTATTTAATTAGACTGTTATGTTGCTAATATGAAGATTTAGGAAGATTTTGTCTAGTCCTTCTTGCTGCAATTCTGTGACAAAATGTTTTAGTGTTAGATTATGTGTTTTAATTTGTCTGTAAAAACTTAAAAAAAATTGAAAATTGCCAGACTAGTTTTCATAAAATACAATCTTAAATAGAGTTCTCAGTGCTGGTTAAGAGACTTGCAGTGTCAGCATAAGTTTTATAATATTTTATAAGAAGCTTAGAACAGTTTTATCCGATCCACCTTGCACAAAATGCTTCAGTATTGTTTTATCTGTCTTGATTTGTCTGAAAGAGACTGATAATCACCAGATTCTCTTATAAACAAGACACTTTGAACTACCACAGTTAATAAAATTTAACAATAAATTTCTGTTTTATTTCATTAACAAAGACAATAGATTCCTTAAACTTTTTGTTTTTTCCGACATTCCCTGCTTCTCTAACAAAGCAACAACTTGCAGTTGTTTGCATTTGTATGCCATTTGAGACAATGGAGTTTTTGTGCTCGGAATTAAAGTGCAGGTGGTAGCGAGCAAAGCTATTTTCCCAAATTAACAATATTTAGCTCTTTTTGTCATTTTTTTTATAAATTATTAGCTTTATCGGATGGTTTTAATCTGTTACCACTAACAGAATTTAATTGCCACATTTATCGATTCGTTTAGTTATAACCGGCTGTCAAAATAAATCACGCAAATATTAATAAACAATTTAATGATTTTGCTGAATAATTACTAATTCTGAAATTAATTTTAGAGGAGAATTTTTCTTTTAGGAATATATTTGTAGTCTCATCTCGTAACTCATTATCTTGTGAAAGTTTAGAGCTTCAAAAGATTTTTTTAATTTGGTCATTAGTTAGATAAAACGTAAATTCTAAAGCAAAATATTAACATATTAATGAAGCTGTATAAAGTTTCGTTTGATAATCCAGAAAGGAGAAAAGTGAGTGAAAATACGTAGATCAATCAATAACAAACAAAATATCTGTGTATAATAAGCTAGACGAGAAAAAAGCGGATAAGTCTTGCATCTCAATTAGCATATTGTAACAGTTTCAATAAAAAACGAAACTATAAAACGACAAAAAGAGTGAGAATTATATTTATAATTAATATCAAACAAAATATTTGTGTATAATAAGCTAAAAGCGGATGAGTCTTGCATCTCGATTAGCAGTTTCCACAATAAAATTTATACTTACCTCATTTTTTGTGTTACTTTCATTCTTGCAAATAAAATAAATGAAGTTGTCAGCCGCAAAAGCCCCTTTTATCGATTTGATCATCTAACTGAATTTCTTTCCGTGACGTTTCGTTTTAATTAAAATTCAAACACGATTTCAGTCAAATATTTATTTAAAAACGTTTAAATCTCGACTACAATGTCACAATAAAATCGAGTTGAAAAAGCAAATAACAATAAATAAATTAATTTGAATGACACGCAATATAAAACATCTATTAGCTGTAAATTTATTGTCCATTTCTAAAAACTTAATTTCTACACAAAAAAACGTGTTTTGTTAACAAGTGCCTATTGTCATGCAGGTACAACAATTCTTTTAATAAATTAAAGAAAATCGTCACTAAAACATTAAACATTTAATTGATTGTACTAATTAATTTTTTTTTGATTAGTTATCACTTTGTTTGGTTTTGGTTGTTTGCTTGTATCGTTTCTTTTTTGATAGTTTTATGATTTTTGGAGGGTTTGATTCTTCGACGTCTTTGACACTGGGATCGATAATCGGGGTGCGGAGGGAGGAACATTGCAAACTCACTAGTCGGGGATCAGGAACTATCGAAAGTTGCTCCAAATCACCCTAAAAAAAACGAAAACAAACGTTTCACTTCTTTAGAAATGTTGCCTTAGAATTTTTAAAATCAACAGAACAAAAATATTTTTTATAATGTGTGTTAATAAGAAACCAATTTTGAAAGTTTAGTGGCCATTATGGTGTTAGTGCTGATAAAAAAATAAATTAGTTTTTTTAAATTATTTTTTCAAAAATTGACAAATCAGGGTCGGCATAACTTCGTTTCACTGTAATATTTCTTGTAAAAAAACTGTAACTGTACTTAGTGCATAAAAAGGCATTAATAAGACATTCAGTGACACTAAAAACCTTTCTTAAACTTTAGGTATTAATAAAAAATTAAATAAATACCAAATACATTATTTAACTCTGTTTTAAGTGTACAAAAATTTATTTAGTACCAAGCACTAAAAACCTTTCTTAATCTTATTAATAAAAACTGCTTATGTCTGTTAAAAAACTAAAAAGCTTTTTTAAAAATTACAGATTCACTCTCTAACTTGTAACTGTTTTTAGAGTCTTGTACTACGAAACACTAAAAACCTTTCGTAATTTTATTAATAAACACTCTTAGCGTATAATTTTAAGATTTAGAAGTCTTTTTTAACACTATTAATAACAAAATTTAGTTTAATATGAGAAAGTGTGTTAGAATGAGGCACTAAAAACCTTTTTTTAACTTTAGTAATACAAAATTAAGAACTCAATGCATTGTTTTAGTGTTTAACTGTGTTTTGAAAGTTTTTAGTGTACAAAACATTTTGTAACACGAGACACTAAAAACTTTCCGCGAATTTATTAATAAAGATTGTTAGTGTATGATATAAGAGGCTGAAAGCCTTTTTTAACACTATTAATAAGAAGATTTTATTTAATATGAAAAAAAGTCTTAAACCGAGGCACTAAAAACCTTTTTTTGAGCATTTTTAATACAAAATTGAGGACTCAATGCATTGTTTTAGTGTTTAACTGTGACTGTTTTTAGTGCATAGAAAGGTCTTGGAACACCAGACACTAAAAACGTTCCGTAATTTTAATAAGAAAAACTGTTAGTAAATCATATAAGGCTCTAAAATCCTTTCTTAAATTATTAATAAAAAAAATTAGTTTAATATTAAAAATTTGTTAATTTGCGGCACTAAAAACTTTTTTAAACTGTATTAATACAGAACTATTGCAAAGTTTTGTAGTTTAACTGTGACTGTTTTTAGTGTATAAAAAAATCTTGGAACACGAAACCCTAAAAACGTTCCGTAATTTTATTAATAAAAGCTGGTGATGTAAAAAAAATTCTAAAAAATTTCGTTTAATATGAGTAAGTGTTTTAGATAGAGACACTAAAAACCTTTTTTAAACTTTATTAATACAAAATTAAGAACTAGATATATTGTTTTAGTGTTTAACTGTAACTGTATTTAGTGCATAAAAAGACATTAATAAGACATTCAGTGACACTAAAAACCTTTCTTAAACTTTAGGTATTAATAAATACCAAATACATGATTTAACTCTGTTTTAAGTGTACAAAAATTTATTTAGTACCAAACACTAAAAACCTTTCTTAATCTTATTAATAAAAACTGCTTATGTCTGTTAGAAAACTAAAAAGCTTTTTTAAAAAATTACAGATTCACTCTTTAACTTGTAACTGTTTTTAGAGTCTTGTACTACGATACACTAAAAACCTTTTTTAACACTATTAATAACAAAATTTAGTTTAATATGAGAAAGTGTGTTAGAATGAGGCACTAAAAACCTTTTTTTAAGTTTATTAATACAAAATTAAAGACTCAATGCGTTATTAAAATAACGCATTGAGTTTAACAGTTTGAATTTAACAGTTACAGTTAAACACTAAAGTGTTTAACTGTAACTGTTTTTACTGCATGAAAAGATATTGTAACACAAGACACTAAAAACCTTCCGTAATTTTATTAATAAAGACTGTTAGTGTATGATATAAGAAGCTGAAAACTTTTTTTAACACTATTAATAAGAAGATTTTATTTAATATGAAAAAAAGTCTTAAACCGAGGCACTAAAAACCTTTTTTTGAGCATTTTTAATACAAAATTGAGGACTCAATGCATTGTTTTAGTGTTTAACTGTGACTGTTTTTAGTGCATAGAAAGGTCTTGGAACACCAGACACTAAAAACGTTCCGTAATTTTAATAAAAAAAACTGTTAGTAAATCATATAAGGCTCTAAAATCCTTTTTTAAATTATTAATAAAAAAATTAGTTTAATATTAAAAATTTGTTAATTTGCGGCACTAAAAACTTTTTTCAACTGTATTAATACAAAACTATGAATTCAATGCAATGTTTTGTAGTTTAACTGTGACTGTTTTTAGTGTATAAAAAAATCTTGGAACACGAGATTCTAAAAACGTTCCGTAATTTTATTAATAAAGACTGGTGATGTAAAAAAAAAAATTCTAAAAAATTTCGTTTAATATAAGTGAGTGTGTTAGATAGAGACACTAAAAACCTTTTTTAAACTTTATTAATACAAAATTAAGAACTAGATATATTGTTTTAGTGTTTACCTGTGACGGTTTTTAGTGCATAAAAACTAGACACTAAAAACGTTCCGTAAATTTATTAATCACGAGTGTTAGAATTTGATACAAGACTCTAAAAGCCTTTTTTAACACTATTAAAAATTAGTTTAACAAAAAGTGTGTTAAATCGAAGCACTAAAAACCTTTTTTAAATTTTGTTAATAAAAAAGTACAGATTCAATGTATTGCTCTATAGTTTAACTGTGACTGTTTTTAGTGTATAAAAAGGTCTTACTTATAACACGAGACACTAAAAACTTTCCGTAATTTTGTTAATATAAACTGTTAGTGTATAAAAATTTTGTTTAATATGAGAAAATGTGTTGGATTGAGCACTAAAAACCTTTTTTTAAATTTTATTTTACAAAATTAAAGACACAATGTTTTGTTTTAGTGTTTAACTATAACTGTTTTTAGTGCAAAAAAACATGAGACACTAAAAACGTACCTTAATTAGATAAATGAAATCTGTTAATGTATATTATAGCACTCAAACCCTTTTTTATTTCTATTAACACAAAAAAAATAGTTTAACTTGAAAAGTATTTTAGATTAAGGCACTAAAAACCTTTATTAAACTTTATTAATAAAAAATAAAAATCTTAATGCATTGTTTTTTGTGTGTTATTGTTTAATATTGTCATTTGTGACATTTAAAACTTCCATAAAAATTTGTATTTTATCCTCTTTCTAGGGCTCTGCTAAGTGTCGTGTTTCAAAATTAATTTCGTTTTGTGAAATGTAAGATACTTGACTGGAATGTAAATACAAATTAAGAACTCAATGCATTATTTTAATGTTTAACTTTGTCTGTTTTTAGTGTATAAAAAATTTTGTAACACGAGACACTAAAAACTTTCCGCAAATTTATTATTAAAGACTGTTAGTGCATGATATAAAGCTCTAAGCGCATTTTTTAAAACTATTAATAAGAAAATTTAGTTTAACATGACAAAATGTGTTAGATTGAGGCACTAAAAACATTTTTTAACTTTATTAACACAAAATTAAAGACTCAATGCGTTATTTTAGTGTTTAACTGTAACTGTTTTTAGTGCATGAAAAGGTATTGTAAGACAAGACACTAAAAACCTTCCGTAATTTTATTAATAAAGACTGTTAGTGTATGATATAAGAGGCTGAGCCTTTTTTAACACTATTAATAAGAAGATTTTATTTAATATGAAAAAAAGTCTTAAACCGAGGCACTAAAAACCTTTTTTTGAGCTTTTTTAATACAAAATTTAGAACTCATTGCATTCATTGTTTTAGTGTTTAACTGTGACTGTTTTTAGTGCATAAAAAGATTTTGGAACACCAGACACTAAAAACGTTCCGTAATTTTAATAAAAAAAAACTGTTAGTAAATCATATAAGGCTCTAAAATCCTTTTTTAAATTATTAATAAAAAAATTAGTTTAATATTAAAAACTTGTTAATTTGAGGCACTAAAAACTTTTTTAAACTTTATTAATACAAAACTATGAATTCAATGCAATGTTTTGTAGTTTAACTGTGACTGTTTTTAGTGTATAAAAAAATCTTGGAAAACGAGACTCTAAAAACGTTCCGTAATTGTATTAAAAAAGACTGGTAATGTAAAAAAAAAAATTCTAAAAAATTTCGTTCAATATGAGTAAGTGTGTTAGATAGAGACACTAAAAACCTTTTTTAAACTTTATTAATACAAAATTAAGAACTAGATATATTGTTTTAGTGTTTAACTGTGACTGTTTCTAGTGCACATTTAACACTAAAAACGTTCCGTAATTTTATTAATAACGAGTATTAGTATTTGATACAAGACTCTAAAAGCCTTTTTTAACACTATTAAAAATTAGTTTAACAAAAAGTGTGTTAAATCGAGGCACTAAAAACCTTTTTTAAATTTTGTTAATAAAAAAGTACAGATTCAATGCATTGCTCTATAGTTTAACTGTGACTGTTTTTAGTGTATAAGAAGGTCTTGTAGCACGAGACACTAAAAACCTTCCGTAATTTTATTAATATAAACTGTTAGTGTATAAAAATTTTGTTTAATATGAGAAAATGTGTTGGATTGAGCACTAAAAACCTTTTTTAAACTTTTTTAAACTTTATTTTAAAAACAGAATGCGTTGTTTTAGTGTTTAACTGTAACTGTTTTTAGTGCATAAAAAGGGCTTGTAACACGTAACACTAAAAATGTACCGTAATTTTATTAATGAAGAATGTTAATGTATAATATAAAGATCTGAAAGTCTTTTTCAACACTTAGCATGAAAAAGTGTGTTAGATGGAGGCACTAAAAACTTTTTTGTAAACTTTATTAATACAAAACTATGGATTCAATGCATTGTTTTGTAGTTACTGTTTTTACTGTGACTGTTTTTAGTGTAAAAAAGTCTTCTAACTCGAGACACTAAAAACGCTATTTTAGATTAAGGCACTAAAAACCTTTATTAAACATTATTAATAAAAAATAAAAGACTTAATTCATTGCTTTTTGTGTGTTATTGTTTAATATTGTCGTTTGTGACATTTAAAACTTCCATAAAAATTTGTATTTCATCCTCTTTCTAGGGCTCTGCTCGGCGTCGTGTTTCAAAATTAATTTCGTTTTGTGAAATGTAAGATACTGGACCGGAATGTAAATAACCCTTTCAGATCAAAGCCCAACGCATTTTTCCCCACTTATCCCAAAACCCCCACTCAATTAAACTGTCGTAACTCTCCCCTTAATCCCTCTGGATAACGTTAATTACCGTAAACAGATAACCGATGATCAGATCGGAATCGTCGGGTATATCCAGAGTATGGGACCTCAAAATGTCAGTCCTGGACCACTCACAATCGACGTAACTATCAACGACGCTGTCATCCCTAATACTGAAACAAAATTATCATACCAACCCCCCAAAAATTGCCGTTATATACCTAATAGCAATCTGGTGCCACTGACCATCACCTAACTGGCTGGGGATCCGCACAACGTCGGTTCCATTGGAGGCGGCGTGGATTAATTTCAGATCAATCCCGGCGATCTCCAGCGATAAATAGGTGTCCTGGCGGCGGCGGGAACGCAAGCTGAATATTGTACCCATTGTGCTTTGCTGAAAGGGACAATGAACAGTTGGCGATAAGAGAAAAAGGGAGAGAGATTTTTTTTTGAAATTATTTCAACTAACAAAGAATACTGTCATTATAGCGTGTCTATTTTCTAGAATAAATTTACTCTGAATTTAAATTTTAAACTCTAGACGGTTTTATCTCATGCTTTTGTTAACCGAGAAGCAGCATGTGTTCATTTTATGTTGGTTGATAGCACAGGATATGAGATATTTCATTTAATTAACTTTTAAATAAAATACGGTAGACAATGTGAGTGAAACTTTATTATATAAATAAATACAACAATTCGTTGTGTCATCCTCAAGCAATTTTTTTATGTATCACCCTATATTTCATGATTATACGTCACATGACGTCATACTGCAGGCTTCTTATTGGTTGTTTATGTGTCACTCAAAAATGTTTCTGTGAAAGTGAATATTTGTACAAATCACAAAATAACAACAAAAAACCTAGTTTCAATCAGTTTTTATTCAATTTCTGACAACAAATCGTTTATTTTCTTAAATAAACAGAATTTAAATTTGTAGATCCCTAACTTACCGACCTCCAGTTTGAAATTCTCACGGGCGTGCGCGTCATGTCTCTCAACGTTTCTTGTGTTAAAAATGTGATTTTTGGGTAAAAACATGTTTATTTCTTGTATCTAAAGCTTTGATTCTTTCGATTTGACTAAAATTTCTCTATTTTCTATTAAATTTAACCAAAAATAAACTATTTAATACGTAGTGGACCTCCTATTGGTCCGTTTAAATTTGAATCAGACATCACGTCATGTTCCTATTGGTTGATACAGAAAATAGCTAAAAGGTAAATTTCTTTTAAAAATATATGTAAATATTTAAAAAACTCAACTAAAAATGTAATTTTGTGAAGTTTGTGATCACTTCGCATCAGTAAAACTCTAATTTCTGAGAACAAATCGTTTATTTTCTTAAAGAAAAAATTTAAAGTTGTAGATCCCTAACTTACCGACTTCCAGTTTGAAATTCTCACGGGCGTGCGCGTCATGTCTCCCAACGTTTCATGTGTTAAAAAGTGTTAAAAATGTGATTTTTTGGGTAAAAACTTGATTATTTCTTGTATCTAGAGCTTTGATTCTCTCGATTTGACTAAAATCTCGATTTTGTAAGAAGTTTAAGCAAAAATACAACGTTTAACACGTACTGACCTCTTATTGGCCCGTTTAAATTTGAATCAGACATCACGTCATGTTCCTATTGGTCGATGCAGAAAATGACTCAAAAGTAATTTTAAAAAAAAAAAATATGTGTAAATATTAAAAAAACTCAATAAAAATCGTAATTTTATCAAGTTCTTAATCAGTTCTCTACAGTAAAACTCTAATTTTCATTGAAATAACAAAAATAATATTGTAGAAATCTAACTTACCGACTTTTGACAGTTGGAAATACCTAACCTAACCTATTTTGCATAAACATTTAGTGCTTTTATTTTTAGAATGTTTTGATTAAGTGATAAAATAGTGTGACGTTGAGTTAGATTTTCGTGTTTTTCTCATTTAAATAAAAACTGTTATTATTGCAAGACATGTCATTTGCGCATTCCCTATATTTGGGTAGAAAGTGTTTAAAATGTTGATTTTCCCGAAAAAATGTGGAAAAATCGAAGAAAATACTCGAAATAATTTATTTGATGTAACTCAGTCAATTTAGGTAAGTAAAACCTGCTTTTCTTCAAAAATTTTAAAAATTTTTGAGCTTTAACTTACCGACATACTAGTTAAAAATTTTCGCGGGTAATAAGCCTCACGTTCAGTGTTGCCAACTTATCATTGTTAGGGGATTTCCCCCTAAATTTAAGACATTTTTTGGTGTTTTTATTTCTAAAATTTTGTGATAAAAAAGTGTGACATTGAAGCTAAATTTTCGCGTTTTTTTCATTAAAAAAAACTTTGTTTAATACAAGACAAGTCGTGTGCGCATGTGCTATATTTAAGAAGAAAGTGACAAAAGCTTTTTCGAGAAAAAATGTAAGAAAATTAAAGAAAATATGCGAAATTCATTTGATGTTGTGACTTCCAGTTAGTTTGGGTAAGTGAAATTTTTTTTTTTAAACAAAAATTTTTTCATAGCTTTCTAACTTACCGACAGTTAAAACTGTATAAATTATAGTTTTATTTCTATCTTAAAGTACTCCTTTTGTTCAATTTGATTAAAATTTTTGTTTATTTTCTTGTCGTATTAAATCTGCATTAAAAATTAGACTAATCTAACCTTATTGACTGCACAAGTGCTGACGCCACAGGCATGGCAGCTATGTTTATTGTATGTATTACTTATCACGGTTCACTACAATTAATTGTCTTGTATAGATGGCACTGTAATACTCAAAATCATTACCAACTGTCAAATATAAAAGTTCCAATGTAGTTTTTCGTATATCATCGTGACGCCAGTTAAATAGTTACCGTAAATATTGTTGGATAGTTTTTGAAGCTTCAGAAGATTCTTAATTCGATATACTGCTTACCGTATTATTTACTTTTGAAATTTGAAAGTATGAATAATTGGTCGATGTAAAGTTTCTGTTTGTCGTTCTGTTTCCTTGAAGTGTTCTAGGCATATTTTTAAGTATTTTAAAAGTATGTGCTTTTTGGTTGATTTGTACGACGCCTTAATGTGAAATTTTAAGCTTTTTGTCTTCGTTGTTTTCAGCTTTGTGTATAATATTTTAAAAATGTGTCAGGTCAGGTCAGGTCAGGTCAAGAGTAGGAAAAGTGTTTTAACAACAAGATTATTTATAGACATAATTTTCTAATTTTTATTCTTAACGACATAGACGAAAATGCAAATGCTCTCTCTCTGTGTGTGTTCGAAAATTTGTTTTTTTATAATTTGAGTCTCAAGAAACCTATTATGTACCTCATTTAGGTCTGTTAAAGCACGTAAAAATTTTTTTTGAATAAATAAATAGTGTATCGATGTGCTACTGTTAATTTTTGTTCAGATCTACAATTCTACAAAGTCTTTACTACTTTTTAACAACTCATGTTTGTAGAGTAGCCTTTATCAAAAAAATATACAGCTAAAAAGATTTATGAACTGAGTATCTGAATTGCTCCACAGAAACGAGATTTATTTTTGGTTACACTGTAGAAAACACTCAGCTCTTAAACGTAACCATTTTGTTATTAAACCACTCTGTATATATGTATTTATATAGAAAATATCTCGTCAGGTGTTTTCGTTCTCACATTAAATTCTCTTTCCAATGACACTCCTCTGAACGGAAAATAATAATCGCGAAAAGAAAAACGCTGTCTGAGAAATGATTGATGAAACTGAAAAGAACACAAGAGAAAGGACCAGTCTCAGTGCATGTGTAGAGAATTTTCTCTATCATTGTAATAATAGAATGAAGATAAATTGAATTTTTTTTGACTTACATTTTGAACTCGAAGTGTAACGAAAAGGGCAAATTCACGAGGGAATGGCCGGATTTTGGCGTCGGGAAAGAGTTGCATTGAGGGCACCCAAATGTAAGAGTTAGGTTTGAGACGCCATGCTGTCGGCCGATTTGGCACCGTTTGCCAACGATCTTTTGAAGGGTGGAAAAAGCGGGATTCTTCGAGAGCAAGGGGGTTGACTGTTTCGTCACAACTGGAAAAAGAAAGACAAATTAATTTTATTTTTAAGTGGGCGAGAATTGTAATTCTTTTTGTTTTATTTAGCAAATAACTAAAGTATTTATATCTTACACAAACTCTTTGAAGGATCAAATTTTCTAAAAAGCAGTGAAAGATTTAAGATTTGTAATTGCTATTCTTAATAATATAATTTTCATTTTTTTATGTTATTTTTCTTTATTATTATTATTTAGAAAATTTATCGAAGCTGAGCTGGAGATTGACCGATTACGAAGGACGAGTGAAGTATCTAGCTTATGTTTTATAAATTTAATAAAGTTTTTTCTTTTAAAACATGGAGTTTTATTACAATCTCTCTAAAAATTTTTATATTTCCTTTCTTGCTTTTTACAATCTAAGTGTTTGCTTAGAAATTATAAAAAAAGCTTTTAAAAGAAAAGAAAAATACTCCCAACAGACCTTTTTATAGCTACCACCATTTCAAGTCAATTTATTTTCTACTTAAAATCCCCCACATTTCTTCCCCTTCAGACAACTAGATATTTACTTAGCGACTTGCTTTCATAAAAAAATATTTTATTATTTGTACTTATAAAATATTGATTTTCTTTTCAAGAAAGTCTCTTATTTTAACTCTCCAAGCTCAAAAAAATACGAACGTATAAATAGAATTTTTTTTTCTTTACTCCTGTTCTACCTACTTTATAATAAGATTTTTTTTAAGTAGAAAATTAATAAAACATTACTTAAATTCGCTTATTATATTATGAAACTTAAGATTTTGCGGTTTTATATCATTAAAACTTTTACTCTTCGGTGTTAAGTTTCTCAATAGGGGAGAGACATTTTCCTGTAGGTAATCCTGTCTCTGACACTTTATTTACCGTTTCAATGTTACCAATCTACCAAATAAATTAATTACAAAATTTCGAATATCATTAATTTAATTATCCGAGTTTTCACTTTCACTTCAACTCTCTTCGGAACAATATAAATCCCTTCAATCTATTACCAACTTAACGGCACGAAAAAATACGAAACGACATAATTAAGGTCTGGATACCCGAATAGGTTGCAATGGCGTTGTTCGATGTTAAATCCAGGACAATTACTGATAAGACAGTGGCGGGTACGTTGTTGGATACCAGAGGAACAGCTAACACTGCATGCTGACCAGTCACTCCAGGTGCTCCAACCTGGAAGAAAAAACCTAAAAATTATATGCCTGCAACGACGAAATTGGAGATTGTTACGTAACTAGTGATGTAATTAATAATATGCAGTTATTACTGGGAATTTAAGAAACTGGGAAAACTGTAAAGTTCTAAATGTGAGAAACTCAAAATTTAAAAAATCAAAAAGTAGCTAAAAAACTGTGTTTTTCAGAAAATAAAACTAAATATGTGAGCAAATGAGAAGTTAAAAACTAAAGAGTTACACAATGACTGAAATTTTAAGAATTTAAAGCACTATGAAACTGAGATTATAAGAAATTATAAATCTGGGAAACTGAAAATCTAGAAAAATACCTAATAAATAACTAAAAAATTCAGATTCTGAGTAACTATAAAACTGAGTAACTGAGATGTTCAGAAACTTAGAAGCTGAAAGAGTTGTACAGCAGAAGATTTGACAATTTAAAGCACTAGAAAACAGAGAAAAAAAGAATTTCCAAAAGTGAAAAACTGAGAATTTAGGAAAGAATTAAGATATTTATAATAAACTGAGATTTTGAGTAACTAAAAAAAATAAAAAATAAAATCCTAAGAAACCAAAGAAATTAAATAGTTGAGAGCTTTAGAGATTAAAAGAAAAAAATTGTACAAATCAAAAGGCGCCATCATCAAATGGCCACTTCTAGATCTAAAAAACTGATAATTTAAGAAAGTAATAAGTAACTAAAAAACTGAATATCTGAAAAATTAAGGAAGTAAAGAATTGAAAAAGTTACAAAAAATTTACCTAGGAATATAATGACGAAAAATTTGAGAATTTGAAATACTAAGAAACTGAGAAAATAAGAAATTTTAAATCTGGAAAACTGAGAGTCTGAGAAAGTAATAAAATTTTAAAAAATTGAGATTCTGACTGACTAAAAACTGAGTAACTATAAGATGTTAAGAATCTAAAGAATTAAAAGAATAATACAATAACTGAAAACTTAGGAATCTGAGACAATGAAATACTAAAAATATTAGAATTTCTAAATCTGAGAAACTAAGAGAAACTGAAAAAATAAAATTTTGAATATCTGAGCAAATGAAACGTTCGAAAATTAAAGAACTAACAAAGTGATACAAAAATTTAAAATACTAAGAAACTGAGAATATAAGAATATATAAAACTGGAAATTTTAGAAAGCAATTAACTAAAAAATAATTAAGAAACTAAGTAACTGAGATGTTAAGGAACCACAGAACTGAAAATATGAGAATTTAGGACACTGGAAATTTAGGAAAGTGATAAGTAAATTTGAACAACTGAGAAAATGTGAAATAAAGTAACTGAAGTAATGTGAGAAAATGTAAATTTAGGAATTCTCAGGAAATTGGGAAAATGTAAAAATCAAAATTTTAGAAACTGAAAATTTTGGAAAGTAATCGAAAAATCGATATTCTGAGAAACTAAAAAACGGAAAATTTTAGCAACCTAAAAAGTGTAAAAATGGAGAATTTAAGAAGCTCGAAAACTGGGAACAGAAGTTTCAAAACTAAAAAACAAAAAATTTTGGAAAATAACAGGGTAACTGAACAATTAAGACTCTGAGAAATAAAAATACTGAAAACTTGAATAAGTGAAAAAGAGAACTTAATAAATTGAAATACTGTGAATATGAGACGTTTCAAATTTAGGAAAGTAAAATTTTAGGTAAGAAGTGAGTACATCTGAACAACTGAGAAAGAAACTGAGGAAATGTAAAATTTTTTGACAATTTGATACTTTAAGAAACTTTATTTGTTAATTATGGTGTAGAACTAAAATTTCCTTAATATTGTTTGACTTAATTGTACTTGAATTTCTACCTTTCCAAGCTTACTTTAAATGACAAAAGAGCAATAACTAATCTACTCACAATAGAACAATAGAATCTTGAAAACCTTTAAGTAACATTTCATTTAGTTTTTCTAATTCAAAACCAGCGACAATGTAATCTTACGACGTTATAAAGTTAAAATCAAGTCCACATTTTACAACCAACTTGAATTTAAAAACCTACAAAGTTGGTTTCATTTCCTAGGGATTTTTTAATTTAAAAACCGACCAAAAACACGTGTATAAAACACCATCTTACAAAATGCTACGTTGTTAAAGCTGTCGTAAATTATATCGTTAAGTACTTCCCGAGCTCTCTCGGTGCTACATTGTGTTTTAATTGGGCGAAATTTAATTTATGACCAGGGAAGAGATTAGCTTGGGCACACAATTAGTTACACTTAATTTTTTACCAACACTTTACTAAACCAAAATAAATTGATTATATAAAAATGTCGCAAATGTTTTGATTTTTTTCGCATGAATTGATTGATGTTTAAGTGAGGTTTTTTGTGTTTCTTGTGCTAAAACGTATTCGGAGTTGGATAGTGAGTAAAAAGCTCTCTCGAATGAGCTTTTGTCTAGGAAAAACAAAGGTGGTTTTTCTCACGAAACAATAGAGAAGTGAGCTTTCCAACTGACAAAAGAGAGGTAAACTTGTTTTTCCTCTAGTGCGTCAGGATATAAATTTTTTCTGAAATTGTAATTTTACATATCTCACCAAACATATTGTTTTAATACTAATTTCTAAAAAAAAATCTGAAATAAAAAATTGTGAACAGGAGCCCCATCTTGCTGATATTAAAAGTGTTTCTTAAAAACATTTTTTAAACTTGATGTGTTTAATTAAAAACGCTGTTTAATTGACAAATTAAATTTGGTTATATCTGTGCTACTAACGGTAGCATTAGTGGTTATCAATTGGTTGCCTAAATCAGAAAAATCGTCTGTGTTATAAATTACAGGACCAAAAGGAAATGTCCTGTAATAAGCTTTGTGTCAGGAGCTAGTGAAGCAATTACAGGATTTCCTCGTTTCGGGTATTTACGAGTATTGGAAGGTCGCTTGAATAGACAGATAAATAAAATTTTATTGAAAATATTTTCAGAGTTTTCAGGGAAAAGGTTGGGTAAACAGATGCGAGTTTGAAATTTTATTAATAACATTCAGAGCTTTCAAGTAAATTTTTTTACTGAAAAAAGAGAAATATGTTTTTAAAATAACTATTTCCTGAAATTATTTTAGTAAATTTATAAATGAAACACTTGTTGACAAATAGAAGTTAAAAGAATGAAATTCTTGAAAGTTAATTTCGTCGAAACTTTTCCACTTTCTTGTTTTGGTATTTCTAATTAGTCTAATTAACTGTGCGAAATATTTCTTTTTCTGTAAATAATAATTACCTAAAGCTGTCCATACTCGTTGATCCGCATTTTCATCCCATTTAGCTACTGAAGTAGCTCGTAGTTCGTCATTCTCGAGATTACAAAATATGATGTATTCTCTAGGGACTTCGCTGCCTTCTGAGCACTCTCCAGACGGTCGTGTCAGGAATGTGACGTTTATTCGTCTGAAAAATCAAAATGTATTTGCTAGAAAAGAAAAATAGAAGAAAATAAGTTAGAAGTGAAGTTTGACCTGAATTTATGTTCATGTTGACAAGAACGAAATACAAGTGACAACAATTTTTCTAGTTTTATTTCGCTTTTCAACAGTATTGGGTGTTTAAATTCGTATTTCAATGAAGGAAAACTAAACAAATATATACTGTATAAAAAAGTCTAATTTATTTTCTGGAAAATGGTGGATACGCCGGGTTTAAAATGTAAGGGATGTTAAGGGTGGTCAGTTTTGGTGAGTTAAGGGTGTTTATAAATTATTAAAGAAAGTTGACTAAATCATGGAAACAAATTCAAAATTCACAAATAGGTCATACATAAAGTATTTTAAAACTTTTATAAAATGCCCTTTAGGATCTACAGTATACAATTTATATAAAATGCCTCCTTCAGCTTCCAATTGTAAAGTGTCGTCTGATATTTTCAATTTTGATTAAATGCCGTTTACTTTTTCAATTTTTTGTGAGCAAGGCATAAAATTATGCCTATCGGCTTAATTTTTATAAAATGCCTTTCGGTAATTTCCCATTTTATTAATATGGCCCACAATTTTTTTTTTTTTTTCAAATAGACAACTTCTGATCACAATTCTTATAAAATGTCTGTTGCATTTTACAGTTTTATAATTCGTCCTCTTCCAATTTAGAAAATGGTGTCTACGGATTCCAGTTTTGATAAAACAAAAATAATTTCGAGCTATAAAATGACAACATTTGACTACAAAGTTTATAAAATGCCTTATAGAATCACCAATAACTATTTTTATTGTACATTTAATATAATGTCGAATAACGGGCTATCTAATTTTTATAAAATGCGTCTTTCAGCTTTCAGTTTTTATAAGATGTTGTATCGTTTTAATTTTTATAAATGTGAAGATATAAAATATTAATGCCTGCTAATTTCTGAGGTACTTTATATTTTATAAAATGCCTTCTACAGTTTTCAGTTTTCTAGATATTTACTACATATATTGTTTTTAATAGCTTTTAGTTTTTATAAATTAATTTTTGCTGCTTACAACTTTTACAAAACATCTACGGTTTTTAGTGTTTGTAAGGCAGACTCGAAAATAATGCCTAGTAGTTTTATTATTTATAAAATGTTTTTCGTGCCTCTCAATTTATAAAAAATGTGATCAAAAATACAATTTATTTTATACAAAATATTAAGTCTGATTACAGTTTTTATCAAATGCCTTTTCATTTTTTATAAAATGCTTTCCGTGGCTCTCAAATTATAAAACATGTGGCCGAAAATACAATTTATATTATACAAAATAAATATACAAAATAAATTTTGTTACAGTTTTTGTGAAATGCCTTTCCATCTTTTATCAATTGTCGCTTGCGAGTTCTTAATTATAAAAAAATATTGCCTGAGACTTTTAGTTTTGATAATAAAACAAAATATATCATGCTAGGTTCAAGTCTTATAATAAAATGCCTTCTGTGGTTTTCTATGTTTGTTAAAACAGCGTCATTTTATACGTATATAAGAAAACAGCAAAAGCCATATTTTGTTTTTTTTTCTAACTGGAAACCGATGGGGCATTTTATAAAAATAGAATGCCGCAGAGAACAATTTATAAAAATAGAAATTACAAGAAATTTGGCATCAAATTGTTATTTTATAATAAAAAAATAGAAATGTTTGAAATAGTGAACGACATTTTATAAAAATTGAGAACATTATGGCATTTTATAAGAGTAGAAATTCTCAGTAAAAATTTGCTCTTCTTTTTACAACATGCTTCTTACATCTTTGTTTTCTAAATTTATAAAATGCCCTATAATGCATTAATTAATAAAGTCTTTTTATGTCTACGTGTTACAATTGTTATAAGATGCTTATTGCAGCTTTCAGTGCTTATAAAATATTGTACGACTCCAGTTTTATAAAAAATAAGATGGAAAATGTTGATATCAACTGGCTTCTGTTTTATACAATGCTTCCTGTTATTTAAGGTTTCTCAGATTTTTATGTTTTATAGTCCCTTCTAGTTAAACACAGTCTACTGCTTACAATTTTTATAAAATGCTTCTGTGGCTTTCAATTTTTTTAAAAAGCCAGAAGATTATGCTTACTGTTTTATAAAATTCCTTTTAATAAACCTTCCAATCTTTACGAAATGTCTTTTCTAGTCTACGTCTTACAATCGTTAAAGATGTTTAATGAATCTTCTAGCGATTTTAAAATGTTGTACGACTGCAATTTTTAAGAAAAAGATGTAAAATGTTGGTATCCGCTGTTTTCTATTTTATAAAATGCTTGCTGCAATTTAAAGTTTTTTAGGTTTTTATGTTTTATAGTTTCTTCCAGTTAAATGCCGTCTGCTGCTTACATTTTTTTTAAATGCTGTCTATGCCTTTCAATTTTTTAAAAAAGCCAGAAGATCATGCTTACTGTTTTATAAAATTCCTTTTAATAAACCTTCTAATTTTTATAAAATGCCTTTTCTAGTCTACGTGTTACAATCGTTATAAGATGCTAATTGCAGCTTTCAGTGTTTATAAATATTGTACGACTGCAGTTTTTTTTTTTTTGTAAAGATTGAATATTGATTTCCGCTGTTTTCTATTTTATAAAATGCTTATTGCAATTTAAAATTTCTTAGGTTTTTATGTTTTATAGTCTCTTCCAGTTAAATGCAGTCTACTGCCTACAATTTTTATAAAATGCTGTCTATAGCCTCCAATTTTTTAAAAAAGGCAGAAAATTATAGTTACCGTTTTATAAAATGCTTTATAATAAACCTTCTAATTTTTATAAAATGCCTTTTCTAGTCTAATTGTTACAACCGTTATGGTTTTTCAGATTTTTATATTTTATAGTCTCTTCCAGTTAAATGCAGTCTAATGCCTACAATTTTTATAAAATGCTGTCTATAGCTTTAATTTTTTTAAAAAAAGACAGAAAATCGTGCTTACCGTTTTATAAAATGCTTTATAATAAATCTTCCAAATTTTATAAAATGCCTTTTCTAGTCTATGGATTACAATTGAAATCGTAAATTGAAATCTTTTGTAATTTTTTTATATTATGATTTTTTTTTTGATATTTAAGTTTAGTGCATGTTTCAGTTTATATAAATTGCTTTTGGAAGTCTCTAAGTTATAATTTACATAAAATGCTTGTTTTAAAAAAGTTTTCTTAATTAATTACCTAATCACCTTGACCTACTTTTATTCTAAAAACTCAAACCAAACCAGATGTTTGATGAGGGCATTAGCTAATCTACATAAAATCATATTTGGATTGCATTTGAGGTAATTAGACTTCATAGTTTATGAATTATGCAATTAACGTGGTTAGATCCATTAATTTACTTTTAATAATGATCAGAACAATCTACTCTAAAATAAAATTAATTAGAAATTTTTTTTATAAATCTTCTAACACAGATTTTATTTTATTTGAGATTTATTAATAAATACAAGCTGCAAGCAGGTCATATTTCTTCTTCAAGTGCAATATTACGTTTCTCTAAAGCTAATAAATCATACAATTTTTTTTACTAGTTTTGTTAGACGTTACTTCATTTGAAATGATTTAATGAAAGAATTTAAAAAATGTGTTTTCAGCCGAAATCACAACATAAAAGTCAAACAAACATCAAATGATAAATTTCCGATCTTTAATAAAGCCAGAAAACGATTTATAAAATAAAAATTCTGTTGATTTTCTTCTTCCTGCCTTTAGCAAACACCATCGACAAATGTTGAGAAAACATTTTTAGTGAACAAATAATTGTCACTAGTTTAAAAGCAATCTCACGACCAAAACGGAAACTAATATTTACTCAATTTTCGTTCAAATATTTTATTCATTCAACAAATAAATTTAATGAAAACACTGATGCGAGTAAAAATGAAACTTTTCGGTGATCAATCATTGCAAAACAAGGGCTGTCATCTAGCCATTTCAGAAAATTGTTTGAATTGTTTTCCCAGAAAGCGACTGTTTGGCATGACATACACTAATTAAAAAAAAGATTTTTTTTCGGGTGAAAGAAAAGTTTAAAAAAACTTTCAGAAAGAGTAGAAAATTATTTTGACGTTTTTAAACAATAAAAATTTAATTGTTGACATTGCTGAGTAAGAGCTGGCATTGTCTAATTATTTTATTAAAAATTAATAAATTACCTTTTAAGTGAATTACTTCAATTAATAATTAATTATTTAATGAAAATCGAGTATATTGCTTATGCTTGGGAGCAAATGATTTGATTACTCGTGTCTGAAACACCTTTTATTAAGAAGCTTCTCTGATTGGTTATAGAATAATTTAATAGTGCAACTAGAAGAGAAATTAACCTCAAAAGCCCTTTAAAATTTTCACATTTTATCGATTGAGTAAATAAAACCATCTAATTACTGACCTGTAATTATCAACGCCCCATGCCTCAAGCGCCTCGGCGCCTTTGTACGTGTTTATTAGTTCAAAGTAGGCCGTAAAGACGCCTCGTAGATCATTCGGCGTCGCCTCAGCGGCGATCGTGAAACCTCGAAATGCAATCTGAGACGTCGCGACGCTCTCTTCAACGCTTACAGCTTTCTCACTAAAGAAATGTTCGAAATCACAACAGTTTCCATAAGACACTAGAACTAGTAGAACACTCAAACCAATCATTTTTTGTTTTGTTTATAGAGAGTAGATTTTTCTACGACGTCATCTTTGTAGAGTTGCGTTTGAATCTGAAAGAAAATTTCGAGGTTTTAAACGAGGACGTCAAGGCAAACAGGTGTCTAATAAAGTAAAGTGATGAATTGAAGTGTTATTAATGGGGAATTAATGCGTCATTTTGATTTGTTTGTTCATGACAAAATAGAATTTATTATTTGAGTTTTTATTCAGTTTGTGGATTTTTTTTTCAGGAGTAATTGGTGAAAATAGCTGATGATTAAGTTTGTTGCAAGGTAGAATTGTTTTAAGGTAATTATAGATGTTGTTAGTGCGAAAAAGCCGGCTTTAGGTTGATTATAGTTGTTTAAATAATTGTGGAAAAATTGCAAAAAGTTATACAAACTAGTAGTTAATAATTAAAGTGTGTTATTATATGCTAAAAATAGAAAAATTGTGTAAAATTGGAATAACAAGAAAAATTAAAATAGTTTATTTAAAATAAACATTAATGAAACAGAAAACTTTAAAAGATAAAAGTACTACAAATATCAGAAGTAAAATGTAGTAAAACATGTTTTCACGTCGATGCTGATGTTGAGTTTATAAAATTAGCAAATTTATTTGCACCTGACCTCTGAAGAGTACCTAAATAAGTTTATTAACCTACAACCTTGAATAAAAAATAAATAAAACCCGATATTGACAATCTCTTGATTCGAAAACACGGAATTAAAAAGACAAAAACCAAAATCATTTTAATTTTAGTTTTGTTGTTATTTATGTAAAATTTTCTTACGTTTTTGCTTTAATTCTGACATTCAAATATTTTTCTAATACTTTTCTTATTAATTTTGTAAGTTTCTTGAAATTTTTATTCTTTGCAAAAAGGTAATTGTTTCTTTCTTTGTGTTATAGTGTTTTCAGGTTTTAATTTTTTTGTTCTTTGCGTTTCAGATTATCAGTTTTCTACTTTCTTATTTTCTTAGTGTCTGTTTTCAGTTTTATTAATTTTCAGTTTCTTCTCGGATTTTTCAAAATGTAACATTTTTCGTTGGTTAAAACCTACTTTATTTCTGAAATTTTGTTTCTTTCCGTGTTTCAGTTTCTCAATTTTTCTGTTTTTCAGGTTCTAGTTTCTCACTTTCTTAGTAAGTCAAGGACTTTTAAGTTTGTTGAATTATTAGATTCTCCTCAGAATATTACTTTTTCAGTTGCTTAGTAGAAGGTTATTTCTAAAATCCTGCATCTTTTTGTGTGTTTCAGTTATTCAGTCAGTTTCTTAACTGCCTTGTTTTTAATTCTCTTAGTTTTTCTCAAAATTTTACTCCTTTAATTGGTCAGTTTGTAGTTTATTTCAGATATTTTGTTCTTTTCGGTTTGCAACTGTTTCCTAGGTAGGTACTCCAAATTTAGAAAATAATTAAAACAAGATATTGAGAACAACTAATCCTGGTGAGCAATAATGTAAAAAAATCTTGACGCATTAAACTAGTTAGAAGAGTTGTTCTAATACTAAATATAAACTTTGTCAATTATCAAAAACCAAACCACGAACAGACAATAAATATAAAACTGTATTTGTCCAATTTATTAAAACAGTTTAAATATTGAACAAACCATTGTATTTATTTTGAATCGATTTTCGATTGAATCGTTCTATTTTTATATAAATGTAAGTTTTGAACTAGTTTCAATCCAGACAATAAATTCCTTGTTAATTTCGTTGTTTCCTAAGGTTGGTATTATTTCCTTTTTCTTTGTCTCACTAAAAATAAAGAGCAATTCTCGAGAAACAACCACTTTTAGCTTGATCCAATTAGAAGAGCTGAGTAGTCGACATTCTCAGGCTTCTTGTAGGATTATACTCTATACAAAAAAAAATATAACACAGAACACCAAAATAAATTAATTTTTAAAAGCAATTTGTTGATTTTCACTTCAGGTCAATTAAAACACAGCTGAGCTTTTGTAATTCGTAAATAAAAGCTCGCAGTGCAATTAATGCAAATTTTTCGTAAAAATAAAAAGTTAGCTTTGAAGTGCATTCAGAATACATTTTGTAAAAGCTGTAATAAATTACTTTGGATATCTTATTTCTAAAGTTCTTTGATCGAAAGAGATTAAATTGTTTGTGCTGCTTTTGGGAAATATTTATTTGTAAAAATTCCTGATAAAAAAAGGGTAGCCCTTTAAACCCCTGGAGATACGTTATACATAATTGCTCCTTTTTCAGCAAAAACAAAAGGGCATAGTTTTTGTCCTGAAAAACCATGACGTGTGTGTAAAGCTGACAATAAAACGTGCACTTGAAATTATTGCTCACTTCCTTTGTTCATCTAATCGATAAATCCATATTTTCTAGGTTTTTAGATTGATTTTGACAAGTTTAGAAAGTTGGTTTAAAAGACAAATTGATTTTTGTGGCTTATAATGGAATTTGTGTTTGTTATAAAGCTGTTATTGAAACTGACATTCATTATGAAACTCATTAGGAAATTATTGTCACAAGTTTTATTTCATTAGCTTTAAGATAGCTGAAATTTTAGTACGAGAGGAAATTAATTTTGTGACGGCTTTTAATGGTTAATTAATAAAATATAAACAAACAATTTATTTATTCTGTAGTATTACCTATAACATTTCAGTTGTTTATAATTTTTAAATTAATTATTTTTTTCCTGTTTTCGTCATCTCATTTATTCAAATTTCTTGTTTTTAAGTCAACAGATTGTCAATATCTCGTTTTATTTATTTTTTATTCAAAGTTGTAAATTTATGAAAAAAGTGGATAAATTGTAAAATCAAATCAATTAAAATCTGAGAAATAGAGAATTAAAGAAACTGAAAACTTGCTGAGACACTAAATAAATGACAAAATAAAAAACTGATAAACTGAAACGTGAAGAACAAGAAAATTAAGAACTGAAAAAACTAAAACTCACAGAAACAAGCAGAATATCAGGAATAACCTACTAGCTAACTAAAAATGTAATATTTTGAGGAGAAATAATAATTCAAGAAACTGAAAATTGATTGAGATTCTAAGGCTGGAATTCTAAATCACTACGCTACTCCATCGGCGTAGCGTAAAGTTACGTCATCGAATACAAGAAGTACAATAAAGTTACGACGTTGTCACTAGCAACTCCAATTACACCGGTGTAAATCTGATTTAGAATTAAGCCATAAGAAGGTAAAAAAGTGAAAAGCTAATAAACTGAAACGTGATGAACAAAAAAATTAAGAACTGAAACACGCAGAAAATACTGGAAAGAAATAAGAAACTAAAACATAGAGAAAGAAGCAGCGTTTCAGTTCTCACTAACTAAAAATATAAAATTATGAAAAATTAATGGAGAAACTGGGAATTACGAAACTAAAAACTTACTGAGTCATTAAGAAAGTGAGAAGATGGAAAATTGAGATAATAAAAGACTGAGAAACGGTGTAATTAATTAACAGAAATGAACGCTTTTAAAAATTAAGATAGAATGTTGAAAATCCGAGAAGTAAAGTATGTGGGAAGGAGGGGAGAATGAGAAAAAATAAAACAGAAAAAATTATTTAAAAAATAAAGTGAAAAACAAAAAACAAAAACTATAACTGTTAAACTGAAAAATCAAAAAACTTAAAAACTGTGAAAAGAAAAAACTTAGAAGTAGTAAACCAAAAAAATTAAATATAAATTTAATATAAACAAAAAAAAATAACAAAAAAAAATTAAAAGAATTTGAGAATTGAAGAAAGTAAAAACGAAATCAAAAACGTAAGAAAAGTTTATAGTATAACAAATTGCAATTGTTTTAAAAATGAAAAAAAAAACGATGACTATTTGAAAACAGAAAAGAAGAAAAACTAAGAGAAAGAAAGACAGAGAAGCTGATAAACAATCATAAAAGGTAAGAAACAAAATAGTAAAAAATTGTGTAAAATGATCAAAAAACAAGCGAAAGAAACAGTAAAACAAACGGTTATATTTCTATTTACAATTTTGATAATAACAATGTAATAATATAAACAAATAATAAAATTATTTGTTAGAGTCGATTAAACCATAAGTGTTCAGCTGAGAGGGAAAATATTTACTGTAGAAATTCTGAATCTCTAAAACTATATCGTAAATTACTGAATCTGTGAAGTCATCGTCGCCAAAGTTGATAATCAACTTTGGTAATTTTGTTTTTATCCACCGTTCGGTAACAATTAAATTGTTTTCATTGCGAATGTTTACGAACTGTTATGGACGACAATTTAATATGATTTTGGCACTGATAAATTATTTTTATAAACGGTACAGAAAGTAGCTTCTGTTTTCGTCACGAAATATAAATTTTGAGTGTGTTAAAAGAATTTCTAATAATTAACAGTTTCAACAATGCGGGTTATTTCCTGACCCTTTTTCCTATTGAAATGTTTGCCAACCTTGTAGCAAATATTTGCACTGGTTTTAATAACTCGAAATAAATGATTTGTTATAAAATCTCAATTTTGAAGCTTTCCCATACAAATAATAAATCATGAGTTGAGTGAATACAAGAGATACAAAATTATAACATTTCTCTCATTCAAGTTGATTGTCATCTCTCCGTAACAAGTAATTACTCAGAATGATATTGCATTTCAGAACTATCTTATCACAAAATTATAATCCTATCTGAATTAAATTATTTCTGAAAATTACATTAAATTAAATTAAGGGAGTTTGCAGTAACTAGAATAACTTTTGGTTTATCTAATATGAAATGCAAATTCTGACTTAGGATAATAAAACTTATGACTGGCTATAATATCTAAATTTCAAATCAGAGAAATTCAAATTTTGGGTCATCACGAGCCAAATAAACACAGGAAAAACGGAAAAATATCAAATTTGGGTTACTCTGACCTAAATCAAGTTTGGTAAACAAGTTTTTGTTTGGGAATATAACAGGTGGGTCAGTGTCCTAGTCCTAAAGTTTCTCCCCAAAAAATAATTTTTTTTACTAAAATCAAAAACTTACTTTTTGACCGCTTTAAATACGAAAAAATCTAAACGTAGCAAAAGATTTTATTAAAACACTTTTCACGTAATTTGAAAATTTGCGAGCTTTTCCCACCCGAACCGCTAAAAGCTCAGTCGCGCACTGAAAGCTCTCATCGTTGCAAATGGAAGCTTCAAAGACACATGCGCTGTGAATTCTGTTGACACATCGCAAGATAACGTCGTTTTTTAAACCGCTCTTATTTTCACCTATTTTCAATTAATTGTTATTCAGGACTTTAACGCACGTCTTTTTTACTTTCGACGAGTCTTAACTAAATATCGAACGGCAAGAGGTGAATACTGAAAACGAGATGCTAAAGGATTACAAATGTGGGAAATGAGGGTTTGTGCTGAGATGGCATAAGAGGAAGAGGATTGATGGGTGTCGGATCTTGACCAGCGATGGATCACTTTAAAGAGGACAGTGATTTATTCGACAAGTTTTTACAGGATTTAAAAGAAATTATAACTTAAGTTTGGGAAGGGGAGAAAGTATGTAAAAAAATTGAGATATTTTTAAAGAGAACAAAATGGCTGTAACAACCAGAGAACTGTTATTAAAACAAGTCAACAAGTTTTTGATGGTGTTAAGAGTTACTTATCTTAATTAGATATTGAACCTTGATATGCTGTTGTAGTTTTGAAGAGTGCTCGCATCAACAAAGACTAATCAGCCTAAAAGGATATTTTTTTGCTCTACATGGTGTCTACCACGTTAAGAAAATGACGGGTAGATTCTAATGTAAAAAATAATAATGAAAATCTGGAAGAACTTTCTATTAAACACTTGGCTAAGACAGTCTCTAAATTATAATAAATCGCACAACCAAATTTACAATGTTTAATCGAGGTTTGTGAGAAGAAGTTCCACTAATGAAAGCAACATCAGAATTAACCTTTTGAGATTTTGAGGCTACTATCACAGAGAAAGAAAGAAGGAGAAACAAACAAGAAAATATACAAGATAACTTATGAAGACAAAATCAGAAATAAACTTTTTAAGATTTTGAGGCTATTATCACAGAGAAAGAAGAAGAAGAAACAAACAAAATAATACACAAGGCAACACTGTTTTAAGCTTCCATTTTGCTCTTACTGCTGTCCAACCATCTCTACTACTATTGAATCAATCTGCAATCCGGGAAATCTATGCTTTGGAATACAACAGAATATAGTTAAATTTACAGATATTCTACTTATGGAGGGAAAAGCCGCAATTAATTTCTCAAAATTGATGTTTCTATTATAGAGAAAGAAATAGGAAGAAACGAACTAGAAAATACACAAGACAACTTACGAAGGCAAAATCAGGAATTAACTTTTTGAGATTTTGAGGCTACTATCACAGAGAAAGAAGGAAAAAAAAACAAACAAGAAAATACGCAAGACAACACTGTTTTAAGCTTCCATTTTATTTTTACTGCAGTTTAACCATCTCTCCTGTTATTAAATCAACTACCAATCAAGCAATCCGCAAAATTTATGTTTTGGGATAAAACAAAATCTAGTTAAATTTACTGATAATTTACTTATGGAAGGAAAAGCCGCAATTAACCTCTCAAAATTGATGCTAACTGTAATAGCATAAAGAAATAAGAAGAAAAGAACAAGAAAATTCAAAATACAGCACTGCTTTAAGGCTACAGTAGCCCAACCGCTTCTACCAGGCAAGGAATTAGTTAAATCTGAAAAAAAGTTGATAATAAAAAACCAATTAATCAAAAACAAGATAAATTTAATTAAAACAAATTCTAAATTAATCACCACAATCGCTCTAAGCAAAAATCTTGTTTTTAGCTGTCACTTTACGTAAAGGAATAATAATAAATGATAGATAAAAATAAATAATAATAATAAAAAATAGTACAAGTACAATTTGAGTTTCAAACTTACTTTTTTATTTAAATTTATAGTATTGTATACGACGCTGGAGTAACTTGCAAAATCTCCAAATTATAATAAATCGCACAACCAAATTTACAATGTTTAATTGAAGACGATAAACGCAGAAAATAATGTTTTTATCTCATGCAAACAATAGCTCTAAAAGGCAAAAAAGCATAGCTAAACATACAGTTGTTTGGTTTGTAGATGAAAAAGCCGCAATTAATTTTTTTACAAAGAAGCAGCCAATCCGCTTTCGATATTCAGGTTGTAACAAAGATAAGAATGAAAAGAAACAAACGAGTAAAGACACAATTAAATCTTCTTTTCGAGTTATGTTGCAGATATTGATGAATGGCAGCTTATTTTCTTTATTTTCTTTCTTTTTTTTTTTTAGCACTTTTGCACTACTTCTGCTCTTTCTTTCTTTTTTCTGTTTCTCTTCTTGTGCTTTGCCGCACCTCATGAAAGTGGTAGCACTTTTTTTTCAGTCTTTTATGTCTTCTGTTCTTTTCTTCACTATGTTGTTTTTGCTTTTGAATCAACCTTATGCATCTGTTGTTTTTTGCAGAAACATTTGGTGCATGCTTCTAGACCGTTGATAGAAACTTGCTTCTACTGCTAGGGCATCTTCTTGGTTTGGAGACGTGCAGTATACCTGATTAAGCCGCTATTAACTTCTTGAGATAGAAACAATTAATTCTCTGTCGATATTCAGGTTATTACAGAGATAAAAAGGAAAAGAAACAAACATGAATAAACACAATTAAATTTTTTTCTTGGCTTTGACGTATTCATTAGTGAATGGTAACCTTACTTTTTTTACTCTCTTTTTTTTCTTTAAGCATTTTTGTACCACTTTGTTTTTTTTTCCTTTGTTTTTTTTGCGATTTGCCGCACCCCCTTGAAAATGGGAGGATATTCTTTCTCGATCTATTTTGACTTTTTTTTTTACTTTGTTGTTTTTAACTAAAACTTTTACTGGTTTAGAAGACGGCTTCTTCGGTTTGGATGCAGTATGCCTGATAGCTCTAAACAGTGAGCAAATCGAGATACATTGGCAAGTAAAGCAACTTTTATCGCTTTTTTTTACTTCGTTAAAATACTTTATATTACCATAAATTTTTGTGTTTTTTTTTTTTGTTATTAGAGAATCTGGCAGCTTTACTGGGTGGTTTTATATTCTGTTTTTATTAGGTACTTGGATTAACTGTTATTAAGTAGCCGTCTTTAGTGGTGCTAGTATTCAAGCAACTGTTCACTAACTGTCTCAGTAATCAAAGTTTTGGAAAGTTGGTTACAATAGAGTAACTTTTAATCAATTCAAAAAATTTCTAAATTATAGTAAATTGCACAACCAAATTTGCATTTGTTGTTTTATGTTTCCAATAAAAAAAAAATGTTGTTTTTCTTACATTGCTTGTAAATTTTTTATTTTATTACTTATAAACTAATTTATATATTTGTTTCTTTATTGTTTATTTTTTAGTGTGTATTATAGATTTATTTTTCTCAGTGATTATATATATAGTAAAATTGAGAAAAATACTCTTTTATTAGACAAAAAAGATTCTAGCTTGGATCGATCCGCTCTATTGGACATAAAAATGAGTTTGTTTACTCCGTGGACAACATAAGATTCGAGCCTAGCAGTTTATGATATGGGTAGGGATTGGTAGGTTCTGCGTCTTTCAGTACTTGTAGCTTTTTTTTAAAGCGTTTTTTATCTTCCAGTTGAGCATAACTCTTTTGTTCTTTTTAAAGTATTTTTAATCAATTTTAAAGTTTTTAATACGTTTAAAAACTTTAGCTTAAGCAAATACCGGACGCAACTAATTTATTTTTTGGTAAAAAATCAATACTTTTGTGGTTTGTAATTCTTCTAGGTTTCGCTAATGATAATAAAAGAATAATCAAATTTTTCCAGTATATCTTTGCATTCTTTCTGACTTTTGATTACTTAACCTTTTACTGTTATTCCTTCAAACACAACCGACATTTGATCATCTCAGCACATAACTATAAACTCGCTCTTTCCTCCTATTTCCTCCCACAAATCGATAAATTTCCTCTCGTTTATATGAAAATAACGCAAATATGGGCACGTTTAAAACCCGAAATGTCGTTTCCGAAATCCCATTAGGAAAAACGTAGCAGTTTGCAATGACCTTGATATGCTCAAATGGTCCGTAAAGTTACTCTTTTATGGTATATTAATCAATGTCTTTCCGCTTTTATTGAGGGTAAAACGTCGTCCGATTCGGCATTTTTCTCTATACATTTTCGATTTTTCTTCGAATACTATAAATAGATTTTCAAGTGAAAAGGCAATTTCCTTACATGCAAGGGGTTAATTGTAATGCAAAGCCACCTACAGTTGTTTAAGCTTAAGGGTGCATGAATATTAATGAAATCTTAGGAGACTGTGTCATTTCAGACCACTTCAGACATTATTAAATTCAAAGGCTATTTCAAAGTAAAATTAAGGCAAGTTTTCTATAAATAAAATCTAGTTTTAAAGTAATTTAACATAAAAATTCTTTATTGTTTTAAAGCGACAAGCTAAAAGCATAATAATTTATTCTAGAGCATTGGATTTACGATCAGTAAAAATTTCAGGGACAATCTTATGTTTTATGACAGTCTTAAACTCCCTACAGTTTTCCCTTGAATATTTTTATTATAATACAGAGGGACTAAATCGTTACGAGTTAATAAAATTTTAATATTTTTTTGGGGGTAAACTAACAATAAATATATCTGATTTGATTGTGTTTGATAAAAAAATTACATACTCAAAGCTTTCAAAGCTCTATTGATCTTGCGTGCTTTTAAACGAAAGTTGTAAGTGAAGGAACGAGGTGCATTTGTGTTTTGCACTATTGATCAAATAAAAAAAAATCAATAATAGTTATTTGTATTACTAGTAAGTTATACTCATTAACATTAGAAGTGTTACACAAGAATAATTTTTTGGAAGTGAGTTTTTAGCAACAAAATGGGTAAATGTAATGCTAGTTATAGTAATTATTGTAACGATCTATCTTTGACAGTTTTTGTAAAAATTAAAGTTTGACGTCTTAGTTTTCTCAAGAACATGTTTTTTTTTTTCAGCAAGACAACGCACGTTTACATATAGCTTATTTCTTTTGGTTGTAACAGTTCTAATGTCACTGAGTGTATATAGTACGTTATTATTGCTAGAGAAATTAAAAACGTTTCTAGCTACTTCAGTATTTTAATCAAATTATATAATTTTTTATTTGAAAGTAACAGAATCTTAAAAAACTGTTTAAATCTGTAAAAGTAGCGCAACCTGCTTAAGATTTTTGGCACTTTTTTCCTCTCGAAAAGCTCTCTCATTAAAACAAATACAACAAGCGGAAAGCTCTCATTAACTCTCTTAAAACGCTTTTGTTCTCGGTGTTTCTTTCACTTCTTTTCAATAAAACATCGCCGTTTCTTTAGAAAATCCGCACCTAACTAATCCCTTTTTCTTAAATTTATTTATTATTCAAAATTTGTCAGGTGTAGCAGATGGCGAGAGTTGTAAAACTCTTGTTAATATATGAACGTAGTTCAACAAGTATGAATCAACAACCCCTTTCTCTCTCTCTCTCTCTCTCTTTCTCTAAAGTTTGTTAGAAAAATAAATTTTGTGACAAAAGTTATTGAATTACTGGAGGCGAGTAATTAATAATAAATTTTATCGGAAGTTTATTATAAAGGAGAGGATAAGGGATGTGTAATTTTCAATTCTAATTTTACCATTTGGTTGCTGAATTTAAATTTGAAATCGTCTAAGGAAAGTTTGCCCACTTAAAATTTCATTATGTGGATTTCTGAATACGTAGGGTTTAATGGGGTTGATTTTAAGCAAAAGGAAATTAATTAATTATGCACAAAAAATTGATTTTTTAAAAAGAATAAAAACGTTTAAAAAGTTTTTATTTCTGATTGCTTTTTATCTGGGAATTAAAACAAAAAAACTTAAAAGCAATTTATAATTTTATTAATCATAGAACACTTTAGATTAGCTATAGATTTTTTGAAGATTTAGAGGATCACTGTCCTTTCAGTGCGTCTACGTACCACAACAAATTTATTTATTGCAATTAATTTATTTCTGTTTTGGTCTTTTGCAAATTGAAATAATTCCCATATTTGCATTCACCTTTGTTTTCTCTCTTCCATTTCATTCCACCGAAACATATAAACTAAGCGTATTTCAATCCCTTAACTCGTTAAACCGATTTAGTTGGAAGCTTTCGTCCTATATCGGCAAACGCCAGACTATTAAGCTCAAACTGAACGAAGCCAGCTTCTTGTAATGTTTAAAGCCAGCAATCACCCAAACTCATAAACTGAGCTTTTACTTAAACTGATGACTACAGCTTGTTACAAAAATTTGCTTTCCGAGTTTTTTGAATATTATTGATTTGGCTGTTTATTCAGAGTCGATCAGTCTTGTTTGATCGGATAGAAATGCGTTGTTGGAAGTTTGATCGTTAGCGAAAGCTTCCAAGTTGCTTTATCAGATGACAAAAGTTGGATACGAGGACAATAAACGAGTTTTCGAATAGCAAAATTATTAATTAAACACACAAAGAAAAATAAGTTAATAAATTATTGGTTGGTTCTTTTTTATGAGAGTCACTTTATTTCTTTATTGGAAAATGTAATACAATTTAAAATTTTGTATTCAATTTCCGAGAATTTCAATCGAGTTTTATCTTGTATTGAGAGTGTGGTTTTCGGTAAATATGATCAAAATCAATAAAATTTAATAGGATTTATTATTTCTAGACTATGGTATAGCAATAAATTCTCAAATCTCAAATAAGAATCAATAATTTTAAAAGGATAAAGTATTAAATTTCTCCTTGTCATAAATAATGTGTCTTTGGAAAATTTATGTTTCAATGCATTTAAATTGAATGTATACTACATTTTAGGAAATATTACAGAATTACAGCATTACAATTTTAAAATCTAGGTGGCGTAGAATTCGAGAAATTCTATAAATTTAGAAGTTGATGCAACCTGGAGTTTTAGCAATGCAAAATGCCTGAAAACTATTTTTTTTATAATTCAAGTAGCTATAGATTGTCTGATTCAAGTAGCTTATGAATTAACGTCAAGATGTCAATGTGGTGACTATTTTTTGCAACTTTAACAGCTGTATCTACTCCAAGAAGGTTAAATAGGTTAACAGGCCAGTGATTGGCTTCATCTACTCTAAAAAGCTTAAATAGATAATTGTACCAATACAGAATAAAATACAAAAAAATTAATGATAACTATTTTACAATGGTAATTTAATAAATAAATATTTTACTTTATTAATTCTTTGTAATTATTGATTGCTTTTTTAGAAAAAAATTTCTCTCGACAAAAATGGTTTTGTTTTATTTAATTTTTTTGTAGAGTTAAGTGTAAACTTTGCGATAGGATGAATGGTGCCAAAGTTCGGCTTTATCTACTCCAAGAAGCTTAAATGAGTAACTACACCAATACAAAAAACGATAAAATAAAAATAAGTTCTATAGTAGTAATTTAACAAATAAATATTTTACTTTTTTTTAAAAAGAGTTTTTATTCTTATTTTTTTACATTTATAACATTTTAGTATTTTTTAAAGAGTTCTATTTTATTTTCTTTCAGATTTTATAGTTATTTTATAAAGATCTTTTAGCAAATTTTTAACTTTATTTTGTTAAATTTTTGAGCTGTTTTAATAATTTCTTTTATTTCTCCGAACCAAAACATTTCAAAAATAAGGAAACCAAAACCTGTTACCTAAAAATTTGAGATTTTGCTAATTTAAGACTTTATAAAGCTTGTGGATTTATAAATTTTAGAATTTTAATAATTGGGATTAGGATACAACGAAAGAATCTGGGAAATAAAAATACAAAATTTGATAATTTAAAAATCTAAATCTAAAAAATTTAGAATTGATGAATAAGTAATTATTAGTTATAAACTATTTATGTTACCATCATCTGTTCAACCGATTGGTGGTAGATCAGTACACAATCTGCTATAAGAATAACAATGTACTAAAATAAATTAATAATGGGATATTTGAACATCTGAAAATATGACATTTTAAAAACGTATCATTTAGTTCTACATTTTTATTGTTAAAATACAGAAAAATGTTTCGATTTTTCACAAAAAATATATTTACATTTTTTATCCAAATTTGACACAAGTTGTGCCTCCACAAGCAGTATAACAGCATTTTCTATTCTGACTACAATCAGAATCTGTAGAACAAATTATTGCACAACTTCCAGCAATTCCAGAATTTGGACAATTTGGAAGTCTTTGAGCAAAAATTACACTCAAAAAAAGCAGAATAATTAATATCTTCATTTTTGTTGTTGTTGAGTGGTTTGTAACTAGTGATTCTAAAAATTAGTTGATGGTTTATAAATACTCGTAAACAGTAAACACATTTTAAAGTTATCTACGTAATTTTCAAATTGTTTATGGTAAAAATTGTTAGATAAAGGTAATTCAATGCAAGAATTTATAGTAAATTAAACACAATTTGCGATTCCTTTGTAATTTATTTATTTCTCACTACAATTACATTAATCATCAAAATGTTTGCAATCGTCATAAGATCCAGGATCCAAAGTGTACTGAACATGAATGGGGTGATCCATTTTAGCTTGTAATTTATCCGAAAACTCTAACTTCTTTCTACAAGATGCCAAATTCTGTTCAATGAAGATCTTTTCTAAATTTGGCATAAATCTAGCAACTTTGGTTGCATCAAAGTAGTCGATTCTATTAGCTGCCAAACTTAATTCTTTCAACATATTCAAACCTTCAAATTCGTTCCATGTTAAATCAGTTATCCTATTTGCAACTAGCAATAAAAGTTTCAAAATTGGTGTATGTACAAAAAGATTTCTTGGCAAATACGTTAATCCTCTATTATGTGAAATTTCCAGTTTTTGTAATTCGGCAAGTCCTTCAAAAACGTTTGGATCAATTTGTTGAATTCGGCAATTATCCAAAATCAAAACATTCAACCATTTCATACTCTGCAAAAATTGTTTAGTTAAATGATCAATATTTTGATTTCTCAAAACTAATTCTTTAAGTCTGTACAAATTCTGGAAAGTATCAACAGCCAGTTTTGGTCGATAAATATTATTAAAGATCAAAGTGAGTGATTCTAGATTATTTCCACAGTTGGCAAACGTGCTTTTTGTTATAATTGGTGGTTTGATGTTATTACTAAAATCTAATTCAAGAGTTTTTAAATTGGGTGGTGTACATAATGCTCCAGCTTCAATTCCACGAATGTTGCTTTTGTAAATTCGAATTTCATCAACTTCATGGAGAAGACTGAATGTATCAACATAGATGATACCATTAACGTTGCGCATTTGAACCTTAGTGTAATTAGTTTGGAGAAGAAGAGGTCGACCTTTGATCAGGATTATGTTAGAGATTTCGGGCAACGAAGGATCCCATGGCCGGCGATCAGCCAAAATTTGGCTCAAAATACAAAAAAATGTAATCGCAAAAATTTTATTCATCTGAAATTTGATAAAAAAAATTTTTGGAGATAAATATAAGAAATGTACTTACGGTGTTAACAACTAATGATCAGATTTTGAAAAACATTGGTTTTTATACACGATTTTTATCAAGGAAAACAATGAGATAATTAATTTTACAACAATTTAATTTTTTTTAATAATTTTGTCAGTCAGTTACTGTTTCAATCAAAGAAAGACATACTCGTAAATCAATTCTATTTTATGTTTAATAAAAATTTAAATTTAGTTTTGTTCAATTTGAAATTGAATATTTTGTAAAAAAATCTTTGGGACAATTTAAACCACCTACAAAAAAATTATATTTGCTATAAATGAATAATTATAAAGTATAGAAAAATGATAATATTTTTATACATGTAGATAACACAAAATCATTATAATTTTAATATTGATTTTACCACTTGCTTAGTATAGTTTGTATTAATTTTTTTTTCAAAATTTAACTAATTTATATTATTTTATATTTATATACATTTTATTAGTGTTATTTTTTAGTTTATTTACTAGAATTCGTGAATATAACTCTTAGGAAAAGCATTTGAAAAGTGATTTACTCCAAATGCAAATAACAGATTTAAATGGAACAATTTGTTTGAACCAAACTTTTTCGTGAAGTTTAAGAAAATTCTTTTTCAAAAAACCAATTTTGTATGTTTTAGGTATTGTCCGATCATAGATATTCTGCGATTATTGCTCTGATTCTTCAAGAACTTTATAACGGTTGGACCGCAAACCCCCAATAAAAATAGTGCCGACCAGATGTTGACAATAGGCTTCAGAAATACCTAGTTTAGTAGATAAAGAATTTTATAGCGGACTGTGGTTGAGTGCCGTAAAAATTTGGAAAACGCAGAATATTGATGGTCGAACTCTAATAAAGTTTTTAAATTCAAGTCTTGTAAAGCACTTTCTTTACGTTTTGATGGTTTTTTAAAATCTAATTTTATATACAAGTGTCGTAATTGATTTCTACACTGAAAAAATACATATTTGGTAAGTGCGGAGCTTAAGAATTTCCTGCAAAATTAATTTCTAATTTTTTTAATGTTCTTTGTATTTTTGACATTGACAGTTTCAAAAATCTGAAAGAGCTTAAGATCTTCAATATGCTGACAACTCTGTCTAAAAACCTATTCAAAAGAAAAACACTAAAAATAAAAATTATTTTTAATGTTTAATAAATTAACTGATTCAACTTGAGTTAATTAAAATTGAGTTAATTCTATTACTGTTTTACATAAGTTTGATCCAGGATTTGCAAATTCATGTGTAAATGTATAATTTTTTATTAAAAATATTAACTGACTCTTATCTGTTGTTATTTAAGGTCAATTTTGATAAACAGTCTCAGTTTTGTGTCTGCTAGACAATAAACAAGACGTAACTACTTTACCAGTTTTTCGAAAAAAAAAATAAATTTGTTGTTTTAGATGAAGTTTTTACACTATTTTGTATTTTATTTTGTGACAAAACTTGGCCAAAGTTTGGAACTAAACGTGACAACAATTATATTTCAAGATTTGGATAAAACTAACCCGAATGACCTCAAACAGCTTGAAGTGACTGGAATTAATGAAACTCTACCAGGAAATACCTTTACAAAATTTGAAAATTTAACAGAATTACGGTTAAAAAATAACCAAATTTGGAAAATTGAATCTGGTGCTTTGTGTTCTCCAAATTTAAAAATTTTGATTTTAGATGTAAACGGGAATCGGGATTTTCCTCCACTTGCCAAATCTATGTTTGGAAATTGTCTAAAATTGGAGAAATTAATTTTACGATTTGATTTTACTGCTCCTTCAACAATAGATCAAAATGCCTTAGAAGATTTAAATTTGGAAGTTTTGGGAATTGATAGTCTAGATGTCGGAAATTTAGAAAAGAATTTCTTAAAATTAAATCCACAGAAATTAAAAAAATTAGAATTATCGCATATTCATGTTAAAAAAATTGAACCAAATGCTTTTGATGATTTAACTAATTTAGAAGAGCTTGAAATTGTGCATAATCTCGAACTGACACAACTTCCTCGTAATTTGTTTAAACATTTAAATAACTTAAATAAATTAGTTTTGAAGGATAACAAACTTGTATTGAGTTGGGACGAGTTTGAAGGGTTAGTTTCGTTAGAGAAGTTAGATGTTTTTGATAATCAAATAAACTATTTTAATGCAAGTAAAATTTTTAAATATATGCCTAAACTAAAAGAACTTAATTTAGGGTTAAATATACAGTCGTGTAAAACTGTAAATAATTCTGTAAAAGAACTAAGAAAGTTGTATAGTAATATTACAATTTTAGACGAGTATTTCTTACAGTTTTGTAACTAGAAGTAATTTTAATAAATTATGGTTGTGACAAGTTAATTTCTTTTTTTCTCTATTTCCTAGGCTTCTGTTTTCTGAGTTTTCAGATTTTTGATTTATATATTTTTTTATTTTTAAATAACTTAAATTTCTGTATTGTTTAATTTTTTATTCACAATTACTATTGTAATATGTCGAATAAACTTTTTAGGTTTAAATACAAATTAAAATAATACACGTCTTAAATTTTATTTTACAAAGATCTAAATTACAAAAAACAAATATAAACAAAATCAAATTTAGTCCTCGTCCTCACAGGAATCATGAAATCCTGAATCATACTTGTGCTCAATAAGTACAGAATGGTTGTACTTAGCCAAACGATGCGAATTTATCCCTTGTTTTGCAATACAATGGAGCAAACATATAACTCATTACTTTCAAATTTGGCATATTTTTTGCAATTTTTTCGGCATTAAAATACGTTAAACTATTGTGTCTCATATTAAGGTCTGTTAATCCACTCAGGCCTTCAAATTCGTCCCAAGTTAAATTCGAGAGTTGGTTATCTACTAGTACAAGTTTTTCTAATTTGGCATTATTTTTGTAGAGTTTTTAATTTGTTACGTGATAAGTCAAGCTTTTTTAAATTTTTTAAATTGTTTAAAGTATCTGAACTGATTCTTCGAATATTACAATCATTTATAGTGTTAAGGAAGTTACCAAGTTTACATTTTGAAAATAGTCATTTGTTAAACGGAAAATTTTTAAATTAGCAATGTTTAAATAATTTAGTTTTGTTAATTTCTCAAAAGTGTTTTTATCAATAGAATTTGGATTTTTAAAATTACTCGCAATTGAAAGTTGTTTCTAAATTCTTATTTTGAAATCACAATGATCGTATAACACAATTTCAAATTTTTTTGGTTTTCCATTAGAACAAATTGCTCCTGATTCTACCTCAATTAAATTCTTTGCCACAATTTTAAGTCCAGTTATTTTATCTAGTTTGGAAAACGAATTTAAGTAAATTGTTTCACGGAAATCATTCAGTTGCACCTCTGTATAATTTTCAGAAATTTCTAAAAGTTTTTCTTTACTGAGAGTTACAGAAATTTCTGGAATAGATCTGTAATATTTCCAAATTTCTCCTGAGTCTCCAAGTTTTTAAAAGTTTTTATTAAAAATATAGACAAACCATTGTGAACAAGTAACTAACTGAAACTAATTAAATTTTAAATGACCTTTTTTTATATTTTTTTAGTATAGATTATCACTAGTTATTTTTGATGCAATAAACAAAATATAAAACAGTAACGTAATTAATTATTTTCTTGCAGTTTTCAAGATTACAAGTTATGTTACTGTTGTGTTTTTCTCGGCAAGATTTTATTTAAAAGAATTAATTTTGTATTATACAATTTGTTTATTGTATCGGAAATAACTACAGTGATAATCTTCACAGAAGAAAATATAAGTAAAGGTCATTCAAAAATTAATTAGTTTCAGTTTGTTACTTGTTCAAAATGGTTTGTTTATATTTTAAATAAGAATTTTAATTTACCAATTGTTTTTTAGAAAATATTATTTTTATTTGCTGCATTTTTTCTGAGTCAGGGAGATTCAGAACAAATTTGGTTATACTATAAATCTATCCCAGAAATTTCTGTAACTCTCAATAAAGAAAAACCTTTGGAAATTTCCGAAAACTATACAGACGTGCAACTGAATAATTTCAATGGAACAATTTATTTAAATTCTTTTTCCAAACTGGATCAAATTACTGGAGTTAAAATTGTGGCACATGATTTACTTGGGATAGAACCAGGAGCAATTTGTTCTAACGGCAAATTAAAAAAATTTGAAATTTTGTTAGGACACAATGATGATTTCAAAATAAGTCAAAACTTGTTTAAAAATTGTGAAAATTTAGAACAACTTTCAATAGTGGGTAATTTTGACAATCCAAATTCTATTGATAAAAACACTTTTGAGAAATTAACAAAACTAAATTTTTTAACCATTTTCAAAATTTAAACTTGTTAACTAACTTAGCAATAAATAATTGTAATATTGAAAAAGTTAGTTTTGATGCTTTGGACAATTTAAAAAATTTAAAACGTCTTGACTTATCACATAACAAATTTAAAACTCTACCAAATAATTTATTTAAAAATAACGCAAAATTGCAAAAATTGTTACTAGTAGATGACCAACTCTCGAATTTATCTTGGGACGAATTTGAAGGCTTGACTGGATTAACAGAACTTCATATGATTCAAAATAATCTAACGTTTTTTAATGCTGAAAAAATTGCAAAAAATATGCCAAGTTTGAAAAAAATGACTTATATTTTTGCTCCACTGGATTGCAAAACAAGGGATAAATTCGCAAACGAAATCAAGGCTAAATACAAGCATCCTATACATATTGTGCACAAGTATGATTCAGGATATCATGATTCCTGTGAGGACGAAGACTAAATTTTGTTTTGTTTATATTTGATTTTTATAATTTAGATCTTTGTAAAATAAAATTTGAAAAGTGTATTATTTTAATTTGTTATTTAAACCTAAAAAGTTTAGGAGTCGACATATTACAATAGTAATTGTGAATAAAAAATTAAATAATACAGAAATTTAATTCATTTAAAAATAAAAAAATATATAAACCAAAAATCTAAGAACTCAGAAATCTAGGAATAGAGAAAGAAAAATCCAAAAACTTGTCACATGCATAATTTATTAAAATTACTTCTAGTTACAAAACTGTAAGAAATACTGGTCTAAAGTTGTAATATTACTATACAACTCTCTTAGTTTTTTTACAGAATTATTTGCAGTCTTATACGACTGTATATTTAGCCCTAAATTATATTCTTTTAGTTTTGGCATATATTTGAAAATCCTACTTGCATTGAAAAAACATTGAACTTCTCTAACGAAACTAACCCTGTTATCCTTTGTTTAATAAGTTTCTTATCCTTCAAAACCAATTTATTTAACTTATTTAAATGTTTAAACAAATTACGAGGAAGTTGTGTCAGTTCGAGATTGTGCACAATTTCAAGCTCTTCCAAATTAGTTAAATCATCAAAAGCATTTTGTTCAATTTTTTTAACATGAATATGCGATAATTCTAATTTTTTTAATTTCTGTGGATTTAATTTTAAGAAATTCTTTCCTATATTTCCAACATCTAGACTATCAATTCCCCTAATTTCCAAATTGAAATCTTCTAAAGCATTTTGATCTATTGTTGAAGGAGCAGTAAAATCAAATCGTAGAATTAATTTCTTCAATTTTAGACAATTTCCAAACATAGATTTGCCAAGTGGAGAAAAATCCCGATTTCCGTTTACATCTAAAATCAAAATTTTTAAATTTGAAGAACACAAAGCTCCAGATTCAATTTTCCAAATTTGATTATTTTTACCGTAATTCTGTTAAATTTTCAAATTTTGTAAAGGGTTTTCCTGGTAGAGTTGCATTAATTCCAGTCACTTCAAGCTATTTGAGGACATTCGGGTTAGTCTTACCCAAATCTTAAAATATAATTGTTGTTACGTCTAGTTTTAAAATTTGGCTAGGTGTTGTCACAAATTAAAAAACAAAAAAGTGTAAAAACTTCGTCTAAAACACCAAATTAATTTTTTTCGAATAACTGGTTGAGTAGTTACGTTTTGTTTGTAACTTAACAGACACAAAACTGAAATTGTTTATCAAGAGTAATTTTAATTAATAAAAGATAAAAATCAGTTAATATTTTTTATTAAAAAATTACAAATCTTCACAAGAATCTGCAAATCCTGGATCAAACTTATGTGAAATTGTTATAGGATGACTCAATTTTAATTTTAGCTCATTTGCAAACGCTTCTCTCTTCTTGCAATCCACCGGATTCAACTCAAAACTAAACTCCTTCAAATTTGGCATATTTTTCGCAATTTTTTCAGCATCAAAAAAATTGATATTGTTCCGACCTATATGCAAATCTGTCAATTTACTCAAACCTTCAAACTCATCCCAAGTTAAATCAGTTATATTGTTAGACATTAACAACAATTTTTCTAATTTTGGTGTTTTTTTGAATAAGTTTTTAGGCAGTGTTGTCAGCTCATTGAAAAAGATCTCAAGTTCTTTCAGATTTTCCAAATTGTCAAAAACATCCGAATCGATTTTTTTCAGCTTGCACTTATTTATTGATAAGTAAGTCAAGGATTTCAAATTTTTGAAATCAGAATGTGTCAAATGTGGAATATCTAAACTCACAAGATTTAGATTTTTCAGTTTTGATAAATTATCAAAAGTGTTTGTATCAAGAGAAGTTGTTTTTTCGTAATTACCAACAATAGACAATTCTAGGAGATCTTCACAACCTTTGAACAATTTTTTAGTGACTTGTAATTGGCTGAGACCTAAAATAATTTCAAATTTTCGTAAAACTCGATTTGAACATATTGCTTCCGGTTCGATTTCAGTCAGATTTTTTGCCAAAATTTTGAGATCAGTGATTTTTGATAGTTTTGAAAATGAATTCAAAAAAATTGTTCCACTTAAATCGGTTATTTGCATTTGGGGTAGATCACTTTCTAAAGGCTTCTCTTTAGATAGAGTTACATTCACGAATTCTGGTAATGGATGCAAATTCCAAATTTCTTTGCTGTTTCCATAACTCAACAAAAATAAAATTAATAAAATGTTTTCTCTCTAAAAACAATATAAACTAGTTAAATAATTTGTCAAAAAAAATACAAACCATTTTAAGCAAGTAGTAAAATCAATACTGAAATTAAAATGATTTTGTGTTATCTGCATGTATAAAAGGTTATCATATTTCTAAAAAAAAAAAACAAGAAAATAAATTTAAGAAACATTATTTGGTTGTTAATTATGTAAATGCTTTAATAAATATTGTCTGGCAATAAAAAAAAATTGTTTTAATGCTTGTGCGTTAACGCAACTCGGGCTAAAGCTACTAACCGTCTTTAAAAAAAACAAAACGCGTTGCAACCGGAACAGTTAGTAGTATTTGTCACAAAGAGATAACAGTAATAAATATGATAACAACAATTATTTGTTTCAGTCTTCAACTAGACTTAATCAATGAACCAGAAATGTATTTATTATGTTTTTTATTTTTATTTCTTTTTCAAAAAATCCAAACTCGTGTATTTTGTGACGACAAATGTGTTAAAATTAGTGGTTTAAGTGGAATTTTATACTACGAAACTCTGACTCAACTGTATGACGTCACGGACTTAAAAATTTTTGAAAATAAAATTCACGAAATTGAAACAGGAGCAATCTGTTCGCTACCAACATTAAAAAAATTAGAGCTTAATTTTGCAGGAAATCCTCAAGCTCCGACACTCACCAAATATGTATTTTTCCATTGTAGAAATCAATTACAACACTTGTATATAAAATTAGATTTTGAAAAACCGTCAAAACTTGAAGAAAATGCTTTACAAGATCTGAATTTAAAAACTTTATCACTTGAAGGACACAAAATCGGTATTTTAAAAAAGAATTTTATAAAACTGCAGCAAGAAAGTTTGGTTAGTTTGTTTCTTAAAAGATGTTATATTAACGAAATTGAAGACAGTGTGTTTAGTGAAATGTCAAATTTAGAAGAACTTGAAATAAGTTATAACAAAAATTTGACGAAAATTCCTCAAAAACTGTTTTTGGGTGTTTTAAAACTGAAAAGACTGTTTTTGGATTATAATAGGATTAGGGATTTGAGTTGGGACGAGTTTGAAGGGTTGACTAATCTGGAAATTTTGAATTTAAGTGGAAATAGAATTTTGAATTTTGATGCCAATAAGTTTAGTGAGCTTTTACCAAATTTGAAATATTTGGAAATTAAGAAAAACTTGTGGCCTTGTAAACTGAAAGAAAATTTTGCGGAAAATTTAGTTGAGAAGATGAATGATTCTGTTACTGTTGTATTTTCAGAAAGAAATTCTTGTTTATAATAAATAATGTGTTTTGTAAAAGTTGTTTTGTTATCGGAAATAACAGTGATAACCTCTACTAAAAAAAAATGCCAGTCTCTGTTAGTTACTTCTCCAAAATGGTTTGTTTATATTATTATTAAGAATTTTAATTAATAATTGTTTTTTCAGAAAATATTTTTTGTGTTATTTGTATTTCTCTTGAGTCTAAGAAATTCAGAAAATATTTGGTTATATTATAAATCTATCCCAGAAATTTCTGTAATTCTCAATAAAGAAAAACCTTTAGAAATTTCTGAGAATTATACAGAGGTGCAATTAAATAATTTTAATGGGACAGTCTACTCAAATTCTTTTTCTAAGCTGGATCAAATAATTGGACTCAAAATTGTGGCACAAGATTTATTTGAGATAGAACCAGGAGCAATTTGTTCAAACGGCAAATTAAAAAAATTTGAAATTTCCTTAGAACTTAATTATGATTTTAAAATAACCCAAGACTTGTTTAAAAATTGTGAAATTTTGGAAAAACTTTCAATTTTGGGTAATTTTGATAATCCAAATTTCATTGATGAAAACACTTTTGAGAAATTAACAAAACTAAAATTTTTGAATATTATTAGTTTAAAAATTTCTTATTTAACAAATAACTATTTCCAAAATTTAAACTTGTTAAATTACTTAGCAATAAATAATTGTAATATTGAAAAAGTTAGTTTTGATGCTTTGGACAATTTAAAAAATTTAAAACATCTTGACTTATCACGTAACAAAATTAAAACTCTACCAAATAATTTATTTAAAAATAATGCTCAATTAGAAAAATTGTTGTTAATAAATGACCAGTTATCGAATTTGTCTTGGGACGAGTTTAAAGGCTTGACTGGACTAAAAGAGCTTTATGTAGATCAAAATAATTTAACGTATTTTAATGTCGAAAAAATTGCGAGAAATATGCCAAATTTGAAAAAAATTAGATATGATTTTGCTTTTCTGGATTGCCAAATAAGGGACAATTTTACAAATGAAATCAAAGCGAAATACAAACATCCTGTAGATATTAAACCGAGGTTTGATCTAGGATATAGTGTTCCTTGTAAAGACCAAGACTAAAACTGCTTGTTGTTAGTATTTTGTAAAATTTTGAAAATATATATTGTTTATGTTATTTATTGTTTTGTTTTTTGTCGTAAAAATAATCTTGTAATTTTTGTACTTTGTCTAGTTTTAAAAAAAAATTGTAATTAAGCTTTTATTTGTGTAGTCTACTACTCAAAAATGTACGACTTACTATCAAATTGAAGTAAAAAAAATCTTTTTTAGATAATCGAAGAAAAGTGTAAAATTAACATTTTTCAATACTTTTTTCTAAATTTTTAGTTTTTCAAATTTTTTGATGTTGTATTGTTGTTTATTCAAAATTTTTAGGTTTATTGATTTGATCATTTTTTATTAAATTAAATTTTTTATATACAATCGCTCAAGTTTAGGTTAAATTATCGATAAATTTTAATTTGAGTTTACATTTTCTAGACTTACATCAAGCGCAAATAAACATTTCCAAATTTTTTAATAAAAAATCAAACTACGCCACGGATTTAAAAAAAACAAATTTTTAATCACATAGCAATGTGGTTTTATCGCGACAAATCCGTACTATTGAAGTTTTTCTGCTCTATTTGGTCTAATTAATTGTGTTATTTATTAATTATAGACAGAACACAACAGATTTTTAAGCCTCTAATACAATTTTTTTGAGTGTTAATTCGTGAAAAGTGCTTTGAAGTCTCCAACGCCACCAATTTTAGATATATTAAGTCGTGGTTTCCGGTTGCCTTTGTGCTGTCTCCTGGAGTCCGGAGGCGAAAAGTCGGTGATGTCGTGATTTTCTCATATATATTCCGCGGTCTTCGTGGGCGCCAACCGTGAAATCAGCTCCCAATTTCCGATTCGCCTTTTTACTTCCAACTCAAATTCCTTTTAAATTGTTCTTTTCGATGATTCCAACTTGGAAAAGAAATAACTAAATGTCACAGTATTTCTTATAATAATAAAAATTTAATAAATTTTTGTAATATAAAATCTCAGTTCTTAATTAATACATTTTCAATTGATTTTTTTACTGTGATTTATTTATTCAACTATCATCAACTGATTCAAGTCATTGAGCTGGAACGAAGATAAGCAAAAATTGATTATTGATTATATGGATTTATTTATGCTGCACCAAATAACATTGTTTTTATTAAGAAACAATTAAAAAATATACAATGTGTGACTTAAAAATGTGATATGTGATGATTTATGATTCACAAGTGTTGAACTAAAAAGCCAATCTTTGGTTATATTATTTATAAATAGTTACGTTCTTACCTCTACTTCAAGTTTCTTTTCATATCCTTCTAAAATATTTTTTTGTGGTCTGTGGCTGTCTCTATATAAGTTCAACATTGAAAAAGTTTCAAGCTCTCATTTGTCTTTGTTAAAAGTTTACCTCAAGTTTTTGTTTTTTCTTCTCTCCCTTCAAAAGGAAAATCTCTTGAGATCGTATATTTTAATCAAAAAATTTTTTTGTTTATCTAAGACGACAAAAATTTTATTCTCAATCCAATTTAACTTGCCCCATTAAATCGCTTAGGGGAAAGTGGTGTGAATTAAAGACATATTGTGAGATATTTTGAAACACTCCGTGTATTTAATTAAATGTCGTATTTAGGCCTGACTCTTGTCCTAATTGTAATTTCGTTTTATAGTTCTAGTTATTAAACGTAGGTCAGTTTTGGGGTGAAACAATTAAAATAACGGGTCCAGTTGGTGATTTTCCTAAAAGTTTTGGTTAATTGAAATTAGTTAGAATTGTTGTTCATAAATTATAAAAGCAAACTCTTTACATAAACTAACTCAATGTGACTTAAATTATATCTTATAGGAGATCTGATTTCCAACTTATACAACTTGGCCAGTATATTGCATATCGAATTCACAAGGGAATAAGTTTAATCGTGATATAACTAAGTTGGATATTGGCCATCTTTGTTACATCTATTGCATTAATATTCGATTTGGTTGCATCACGTAAAGTTTTGCTTGAGGTCTAACTAGTGTCTTAGAGGTTTGGTTCAACTTGGATGCAACTTCAAGTTTGTATTGGTTTGGAGTAATTTTCAAGCTTTTGTTTGTGTCACCGAATGCAGTTTTTGATTAGTTTGAGGTCTCAAAAACAAAACAAAACAAAAATGTTTATTTAAATTGTACAAACAAGAAAAACAAATGAAAATATAAACAATAAAAAACATACCAAAATTCTGGAAGATTTTGGAAAACTACTTTTAGAAGAAAAATATTAACAAAAAAAGGTTTTATGAATGCAAGAAACAATTCTGAAAGAACAATAAATGAATTTGAAATAGCTTGATAAACGGCTTTTGGAAGAAATGGAATGAGGAATGGCGATTAGAAGATAAAGAACAACAAAAAAAATTTCTGAATCTGCAAAAGACAATTCTGGAAGAAAAAAATAGGATGGCTTGAAAAACGGCTTTTGGAAGAAACAGAATAGGAGAGACGATGATTAACAAAGAGTAGAATTTGAGAAACAACAATTATAAACTAAAAAAGAGCTAAACAAGATCCTAAAAAGAAAAAAAGGCGATTTTAAAGAAGCTTGGAAGGCAATTAGTAGAAAAGAAAGAAGAACACGAAGAAAATTAATTTGTGTTAAAAAACCTGGAAGAAAAAAAGAACAACGAAAGAGTCTAGAAGAAACGAAAAGACGAAGACTTGAAAACGATGAAAAACATAAAAAGATTTTGAAAAATCTCAGAAATTTATTTTAGAACGATTTTTTAGAAAAAACAATTCAGACGAACACGGAACAATAGAAAAATTTGAAATAGCTTGATAATTGGCGTTTGGAAGAGAAAGAATATGAGAAACAACAAAAAAGCTGAAAGACGTCGATTATAAGATGAAGAATAACAAAATAATTTTTAGTAACTACAAAAATCAATTGGAAGAACAAAAAAAAAATAGGAAAACTTGAAAAATGGCGTTTGGACGAAAAAGAAGATGAGAGATGACGATTAACAAAGAGGAGAATTTGAGAAACAACAATTAGAGTCAAAAAAAAGCTAAACAAAATCCTTAAAAGACAAAAGACGATCTTTAAGATCTTGGAAAATTATTGCAGAAAGATTTTTTAGAAAAAACAATTTGAACGAAAAATAGAGAAATTTGAAACAGCTTGATAATCGGTGTTTGGAAGAGAAAAAATATGAGAAACGACGGAAAAGCTGAAAGACGTCGATTAGAAGGTAAAGAACAACAAAAGAACTTTCTGGAACTGCAAGAAACAATTGAAAATCCAAAAAATTTTTGAAAAGCTTAAAAAACAGCGTTTGAAAGAAAAAGAATATGAGAGACGACGATTAACAAAAAGAAGAATTTGAGAAACAACAATTAGAGATGAAAGAAGAGCCAAACAAGATTAGGAAGGAAAGAAAAACCAAAATAAATGCTGGAAGAGAAAAAAGAATAAAAGAAAATTAGAACAGAAAAATGTAAAACTACAAGTGGAAATAAAGTAAATGCAAAAGAAATTTTTTGAAAACTTTGGAAAAGGACTATCAGAAAAAGAAAGAAGAAATAAAAGTCAAAGAAAATCTGATAGAGAATAATGAATTTGAAACAAGAATGAAACAAGAAGATTTCGACAAAAAGTTAAAGAGATTGAAACAAAATTTAAAAAACTAAAAGTAAGAGAAATTACAAGAGAATGTTGAGCAGATAGAAAAACTTATGACCATTTTTTTAAGTGTAGAAAAGAATATCTCAAAGAAAAGAGAACGACTTTAAAGACTCAAAATAATACGTTATTTAGAAGCTAATGGCAGACCGAATAAAAGCCAGAAATCATTGCAGAAAAAAAAACAAGCGGCTTAAGATAGATTCTTTTTACCGAATTGGAGGGAGGCAATGTTACGAACTAGTACTACTAATAAATCACATTATAGCGCGTTATTTTGAGAAATATTCGTCACGGCTATTGGCGGGATACGAGCAGCAACTGAAGAGTGAGCGGCAATCGTAGTTATTACTGTGTGAATATTTAGTTATTATTCAAATTATTGTTGTGTGTATGCCTGTATATATGTAGTAGAAATTAGTTATTTGTTACTAATTTAGCTTTTTAAATTAAATAAGCCTTGTTGTCGCATATTCGTTCCAATATTTTATTTTTGAAACTTGTAGTTACATTTCTTAGAATGTGCTATTTTAAATTTAGACACATCTACAAGATGTGGGTGCTGACAGACGAGTAATTACATTTAGAAACTTTTGTAATTTTTTATTCTTTTTACATAATTGTGTCTATTTTAGCATAAATATAAATAATTAATTAATATTCTTCAACGCAAAGTTCTTCAACTTAATCAATAGAGCACAAAGATAAATAATCCATTAAAGTATCCATCTGAATTACAGTCGCTTTTTATGATTAAAACTTTTTTTTTAATAAATAATTTAAAAGTATTGGAAGTAGAGTTGCTTTGAAGCAAAATTAATATTTCATCTCGATTTTATTTTTAAGCAAACTAATCCGAAATGATCGTTACGTTTTTTAATTAAACCTGCATTTAATTTCCGCTTCATTCTAGTATTACTGTAATAATTCAATATATCGCAATCACCAAACACTGAATTGACAATGAACCAAAATAATTCCACCCCATTACACGCCTAGTTGCGTTCCAAACCCAGTAATCCTCTGTTTATAGCCAAATATGAAGCTGATATCCACACACATTTTAATGGGAATTTGTAATAAACGATCGATAGATAAACTATTTGTACATAACTTGGCTTTTAATTTGTTTCGGTGTTGTCCTTAATTAAATATAATACGTTGTAATAAGGGAGTTATTGGAATAGTTGAGAAATAAATCTTTGTAGAACTCGTGTTTGGCAACTCAATTAACTGTACAGAATTGTAAGTTGCCTGATATACAATTTTATTGTATGAATAAACGTAAAGCAACAAAAAGTTGTTAATTTTTTTGTTGAAGAATTTGAGATTTATCACTTTTTACGCTTGACACGTTTCCCAACTTTTGATAAATTTTGTACATAAAAGCAGAGCGTGTAAAAGACGATGTTACTTCAATTATTTGCAAAATAAAATGTACGAAATGGAAACATTGTTGTTATGAAAAACGTGTCTGAAATGAAAAAATTAAACGAAATAAAAATCCAGAAAAATTATAGCTGAAAATTTCATGTTAAATCCATGAAAATCTTAGTTTTTTAGAGCCACAAAATATACTTGTGTGACGTAAAACAGTATGGCTATCATGAGGTCAGCATAATATAAAAATTTGTTGGATGATTATTAAAAGTTAGCTGCTATAGAGATTTTTTTCAAATTTTTATAATTTTATATAACTATATAATTTTTTTTATTAAACATTTGTACAGTAGCTTCCTTATTTTTTCCTTAATAGAAAGGAACTAGCAGTTTTTGTTGGTATATATCAGTAATTAAACACTTAGTTATTTTTCTACCAAACGTTCTTGCTACCAAATGGTGTTGTTCAATACATTCAACTACAAAATTTAAAAAAATAAATATATGTTTCTATTTTTTCCAAATTTAAGATTCACATTTTTATCTATTTTACAAAAGGCTTTGTGTTAGTTGTTTTTTATTTTTAATTACATATGTTCATCCGTAATATAATTTCATATATATTATTTTAAATTGATATGTGTTTTTCTTATATTTAAATTTAAAATGTTTCAAAACTGTTATGTTGAATATCTGAGTAACTTCTTTTTGAAAATTAATCTGAATTTCACTACAACAGTTTAGGAAGGTTTTATCCGGTCATTCTTGCAACAAAAAAGTCAAAAAATGTGACAAAATGTTGCCTGTATTTTATTGATTTATAGTTTTTGATTTATCTATTTTATGATAAATATTTTGTTTTCTTTTTTGTATTAATAATAATAATTGATTTTCTTTTAATAAAGAAATACAAATACATGTTTTTCTTGTATTCAAGAATATAATCCTCAATTTTAAATTTTTATGCCATCATATTTCAACAAACGCCACCGCCATTAGCAATCACGAGTTTCGGTCATTTTGTATATATAAATTTGAAGTTAGCGTGCAATTTTGGATTTTGGGGCACAAGGTGCGGCCATTTTTGATTATTATATTTAGAAGAAGCATAAACCGGTACAAAAACAGTAAAGATACATTTTTTTGTAAATTTAAATGAACTAAAATACCGTAGAAATAGAAGTCATTATGGACAGAATGAAAAACAATCAAAAAATAAAAAAAATTATAAAGCAATACAAACGGAATAGAAAACAGTGACAAAAACAAAAATTGTAAAAACAGAAATAAAAAATATATAACAAAAGAGCACAAAATAAAAAACGTTAACATAAAAAAATGAGATAGAGAAAGCAAACGTAAAACTTAAATTTTAAAAACTTTTACAAAAAAGTAGAAAAGAAAAAGTAGATTACCTATAGTATAGATAGAAACAAAAAAAAAATTGGGGATTTGCTGCAAAAGCAGCAAAGACAGAAGGAAAACATAAAAAGATGACAGGAAGCATAAAAAATTGAAACAATGAGTAACAAAACATGGAGGCGGAAATGTAGAATAAACAAATAACAAAAAAGTTAAAAGAAATAAAACTGAATAAAAAACAAATCATTTGCACCCTATCAACTATTGGAGCTGGATTGGATCAAAAACACGAAATTGGGGTTCTTTTTTATTTAAAGAGTTGAATTATGATCTTTACAGAATGTGTATAAGTAAAATAAATAAACGACCTAAAGACTTGATTAATTATTAATTATAGTATATTAAGTATGGAGAACGGTAAGGAATGCTTACCGTTCGACATGCTTATAACGTTTTTTGCGCGATTGGAGTTTCTAGAATAATAATAATAATAATTTATATCAATACATTTGTGATAATCGGGAAGATTGAATCTGAAAACTTTGGGTGATTGTTCCATGGTGCTATGGTTTTGTTCCAAACAAGTAAAATTGTCTTTTTGATACAATCATTCCTACATAGTTCTGATTTGTGGTTCTGTTTTCGAAGCAAATATGAGCGATAGTGATGATCTACCGGATGATTTAGAAGACGCTTGGCAAGAAGGATGTTCGGCAATAATTCCAGAAAAATCTAAAGCCCGATATGAACAGACATACAAGTTGTTTTCAAGGAATGGCGTGAAGCAAAGAAAATTTCTGCAAATGAAAAGAGCTTGTTAGCGTATTTTGTGGTGAGAAGTGGACACTTGAAGGCTGCAGGCAGTTTATGGGCAGAGTATTCTATGCTGAAGAGTACAATTTTTCTCCATGATACTATCGATATTTCTAAGTTTGCTACATTAATTGCTTATCTTAAGAGAAAAAATATTGGATATCGGCCTAAGAAGGCTAAAATTTTTACCAAAGAAGACATGGAAAAATTCTTGAATGAAGCACCAGACGAACAATTTTTAATTCAAAAGGTATGTTGTAGATGATGAGGTGGTACATCTGAGTTCTAAGGAAACAATATATTTGCAGGTCGCAATGATATTGGGAGGATCGGGCGCTTGTAGACGAGAGGAATTGTACAATATTAAAATGAGTGATATAGAAGAACATGAAGAAATGTTTTAGTAAATATTCCAAATACAAAAACGAATATTCAGCGAACGCTCACAGTTATTAATAAAGAAAATGAAGCAGTTCATTATTTGGAAATACTTGGAAAATACATAAGAATTCGACCAAGCAACAAGCAACCCAATGTCAGATCATTTATTTCTGAACTATCGAAATGGCAAACGCACTAGACAAGTCACAGGAAAAGGCACAATTGGAGGCTGGCCGTCAAAAATTGCAAAGTATTTAAAGTTGCAAGCCCCTGAAGGTTTTACTTTGGACACTCGTTTCGACGCACATCGGCTACACTTTTGGCGAATAACGGAGTTGATGTGTTGGGACTAAAAAGACGTGGTGGGTGGCGTTCATCAACGGTGGCCGAGAGTTACGTGGAAGATTCCCTCTAAATTAAAATTGAATTTGCTCATAAAATTTTACACAGCGATGTTGGTGGACTATTACAACAACCTGGGACTTCTACGTCGGAAAGTTTGTCTATTAACACTAGAAACTCAAATGCGAGTGGTATTACTACTATTAATTATAATAATTGTACATTTAATTTTAATAAATAAATTGCAAAATTGTTTTTTTTTTTAGATTTAATTGCTTACCGTTCACTGAACGGTAAGTGAATTACTTACCGTTTTGTTACACGTAGCAACCAGTAACAGCAACCTACTGTCGTGGAAACAGTCACAGTAAACAGATAAAAACAACCAATCGCGCAAAAAATTATTAACTAATTGATTAACAAGGGTGAAATTACAAAATTATTATAAATTATAATAATAATAAATTTTATTTATTTACTTTATTTAGAGAAAAGTAAATATAAAAATATAAAAAAGGCGAAGTCTAGCTGACTAGCTACTCTACTTAACCTCACAAAACAAACTACAAATAAAATAAACTACCTATAAAAAAAGAGAAAAAAAAACTAGATTTATTCTTAATAATTTATATATATATTTCTTAATTGCACATTGTGAAAATGCTATCTGGGAATAATTTATAAAATATGAAAAATTATGACGACAGTTATTCAACAGAAGTTTTTGTGATCGTCCTGTGTTTTTTAAGATCTTAGATATGCTTGCAAGTAATTGACAAACTGTCATTTTCTGTTGGATTGTTGCACCTGAGGCTTTGATTTTACCATATTACAAAGGAATTGTCTTTAGAAAATTTGTTTTTGGTTGAAAAATTAAAATGTCAGACCTGGCCATTTTAGATTATGTATTCTACTTATTTACTATACGACTACAGGTTCCGAACTCACAATTTGGTCTTTGTCTTTTTCTAGAATTATTGTTATATTGTACTTTTTTGGTTAATTACCAGTTATTATAAATAATATCTGAATAAAGTAATTAATTTGTTTTACTAGTGGACTAATTTCAAGTTGAGATACTATTGGTAGTATTGCAAATTTTAATACTTTTCTATAGCAACAACCAATCACAACGCAAAGTTTATTAATTTTTCATAGAAACGAAGGTACTAACAGTATTATCTCAACTTGAAATTAGCTCATAAATAAATAAGTTAGACACTACACATAATATAAAATATATAGAATATAGATTCTTACACCGTCTAACGAACTCCAAATCTAGAATGACTACATACCGCATTAATTTTTTTCTTTATGTTAAATCTATTTATCGTAAAGAAAAATTTATTTGATATGGAGTTATAAACAATACCCTCAAGTATAAAAAAAAATGAGTATTTTTATTACAGCGCTTCTAAATTTAACTGACTGATGTCTGACTGAAGTTTTCTATTTCTTCATTTGTCGATCTACACCAATATTATGCGAAATTAAATTTAAAAAAAATATGTAGGTGTGTTCCCGTATCGAATTTTTTCTTATCGCATCTCTTTAAACTTTTCCTATTTCTTAAAAAACTTCTTGGTTCTATTTCCTATTCCATTCGTCGTCATCGAGCTTCAGTGATTAAATTACGTCGGTTTCGTGTATCAGCTGGTTGGGGCACGAGCAGGGACATCCCCGTTTGGTGAACGAACTCCAAACGTGTAATAAAAACAGCGAGGAGAAAAAAAATACGAACTTCCCATGCTAAAAATAGGAGTCGTGAACGAAACGTTAAATATATCTATGGGGGCCATGGGGCGCTAGTTCAGCATTGGGTAGTTGCAGGGTCGGGCTGACACTACCTCCCGCGAACATGACTCTTAACTTAAAGGGTGTAGTGTAATTTCAGTGGAGTGATTTCAGTTTCAGCGATTTCTTTCAAAGGGTAAGTCGGATTTTATTGCGCAATTTTTGATAATTACAAATGTGAATATTGACCTCGTTCTTGACTGGAAGAGTTCCAAACTTTACAAAAATTGCATTTAGGCATCTTATCTCAATTTCTGGTAACGGAAATGCTTTCTAAAATTAAATTTAATTCTGATTTGGATATATTTTTTTGTCTGTTATGTGTCTGACAAATTTGTCATGTCTTTGTCTCCGGATTATTCCGGACACAAATGCCGGAAATTTATTACACGGCGAGCAATTTTTACACGGTGTAAAGTGTCGTATTTAAGCAAAATCTAAAAATAAATCTGAATATAAAAACGTTATTATCTTCCAAAGAACTGGTAAATAGACACGCAAGATTGCCTGGATGCCATTAGCATATATATTGAACCTTGCTAAGGGGGAGATCTACAACGAAAGATGACATTTTCATTTTTATCAAGTAAATATTTATTAAAGTTGCTAAATTTTTTTGTTCAAAGAGAAAAAAAAAATAAATTCGATTTTCTGGTTTGCCTGAAATGAGGTCCTGAAATAACGTTCATCTATAAATTAAATCAGCAGCCACTCTTTGTCAATCTACAAGGGACAATTTAGTTTGATGGTCCTGGCGCACCCTGTCGAGTTCAATGTTCTTACACCCTACAGATGTTTCCGATCTTTTTCCCTCAATGGAAGACGTATGGCTTGTTTTTATTTATTATTTAGAGACAATTTGATTCAATTTCTGAATTTTTCAGTTGTTTGAGTTCGAAAACATAAAACATTTAAAACAAAATTCAGAAGTACATACCAAATTAGGAAGAAATCAGCTTCCTTAAACATTGTTTTATATCCATTAAGTAGAAAATCAATTTTTAATATCTTTTAAAAAGCTTTAAAAATGACATTATTGTTTACTTATTTATATCACTAGCATTTATATATTTTTTTATTTTAATTGTTTTTCTTTTTATTATTTGGTGTTCATATACGTCAAGATTATTACAGAATTTAGTAGTCTTTTTTATCTCTGGTTTTTATAACTTGTTTTTATATGTATTTATATAAAAGCTATTTAATGTTACTGTTTCTTGTTAATTTGTTCCTTTTTTAATTGTATGTTCTGTGTTTTCTGCATTTACTGCTTTTGTTTTAATATTTTTTGTGTTATTGCTTTCTGTTTATTATAATGTTATTTTAATCATTTTGTTTTACTGATTTCTGTTTCTGTGGCACTTTGATTCTCTTGTTTAATTTTTATTTTCTTACTTTTTTGTGTTTATTATTTTTAGATTCTTTTTTTTTGCTTCGTTTTGCTTCACAAAATAAATTGACACTCTCAATAACCCTTAATAACCCACTTCTATCGCTTTGAATAATTGCCGATGATTCTCACTAAGTCGAACTGCTCTATTCTGACAATTTTCTTCTTTTATCTCTCTCCAAGTTAGCTTCTACGGTAAGAACAAAAATGTCTTGACTTATAGTTGTCTTTGCTTTTCTTGACTGATCGAGCAAAACTATGAAAATATAACAGATCAGAGATTGCTCTAATTCATCAAATTTTCGTTTTTAGAGTAGTATGTTTTGTTAGAGAACACGATTATATAAAACTTTTGCGAAAAATGATCGGCTTTATCTACTCCAAGGAAGTTAGTTAACTAACCGCGTTAATATTTTAGAGTAGCTTTAGCTAAAAGCTTCAATTTTTTTATGTTAACATTTACTGCTTCTTAGGTTTTTTTTCTAGTTGGCTTTAACAACTCTTTCTAAAAATTTTGCGTTAAATACGCTACTTTCTGAAAACTTACAAAGCCGTGGTAGCGTTAATATTTTACAGTGAAGAACTATTATTGTAGCAGCGCTTCTATGGAAGATCTACATCTTAAAAAATTTAGTAAAACAGTGTTTATAAGTCTTGATAATAAGAAATAACAGTATTAAAGCTACGGAACAAGAGACAAAACTGTTTTGTTTTATGGTGTCCAAGATATTATTTTTTTAAAAGTGAGAAAAGAAAGGACAGAATGTTTTTGAAAATAAAAAAACAAAGAACAGAATCGTTCTGTCTATTTTAAAGCTAAGAAAGTAAGAATAAAACTGTTATGTTCTTTTGAAAACCAAGAAAGAAAAGACAAGACTGTTTTATTTTATAGTGTATAGGATACCATTCTTTTTACAATAAAAAAAAATAACATTTAACAGTTAAAGCTTTGTCATGGCAGCGTCTCTATGCAAGATATATATCTTAAAAAAATTACCATATGCCTATAAACTCTGATAATAAGATATAACAGTACAAAATCCAGGAAACAAGAGACAAAACCGTTTTGTTTTATGGTGTCTAAAATGCTATTCTTTTGAAAGACAAAAATCAAAGAATAGAATAGTTTTGTCTTTTTGAAAGTCAATAAAGAAAGAACTGAACAGTTCTGTCTACCTTAAAGCCAAGGAAACAAAAATAAAACTGTTCTATTCTTTTGGAAACAAGGAAACAAAAGACTAGACGATAGAATTTTATTTTTTTGAAAGCTAAGAAAGAAAAGAAGAAAAAACTGTATTGTTTTTTCGAACACCAGGAAAGAGAGGATAAAACTGTTTTATATTCTATAAGATACTTTCTGTTAAAAATTAAGAAAGAAATGACTGAATAGTTTTGTCTTTTAGAAAGCTAAGAAAGAAAAGAAGAAAGAACAGAACAGTTCAGATTTTTTTTAAATTAAGAAAAAAGGAACAGAACTGATCTTTTTTTTTAAGTCAGAAAAGAAAGGACAAAACTGTTTTGTTTTATGGTGGCTAAGATAATATTCTTTTGAAAGTCAAAAAAAAAACAGTAAAGTTTTTTCTTTTTGAAAGCCTAGAAATAAAAAACTCTTCTGTTCTTTTATACAACTAAATAAGAAAGGACAAAACTGTTCTGTCTTATAGTAGCTAGGACACCATTCTTTCGAAAGTCAAAAAAAATATGACGGTATAGATTTGTTATTTTGAAAGCTAAGAAAGACAGAACAGTTCAATTTTTTTTAAATCAATAAAAAAAAAACAGAACTGTTCTGTTTTTTTAAAAGTCATAAAAGAAAGGACAGAACTATTCTGTTCTATGATGTCTAAGATAATATTCTTTTAAAAACCAAAAAAAAGACAGTAAAGTTTTCTCTTTTTGAAAGCTTAGAAAGAAAGAACTGTTCTGTTTTTTTAAAAACCAGGAAAGAAAGAATAAAGCTGTTTTATGTTCTACAAGATACTATTTCCTTAAAAATTAAAAAAGAAATGAGTGAAATGACTGAATAGTTTTGTCTTTTCAAAAGCTAAGAAAGAAAGGAAAAAAGAACAAAATAGTTTAGATTTTTTTTAAATTAAAAAAGAAGAAACAGAACTGTTTTTTTTAAGTCAGAAAAGAAAGGACAAAACTGTTTTGTTTTATGGTATCTAAAATAATATTCTTTTGAAAGCTAAAAAAAGAAAAACAGTAAGGTTTACTCTTTTTGAAAGCCTAGAAAGAAAGAACTTTTCTGTTTTTTTGAATGCTGAGAATAAAAAAGACAAAACTGTTCTGTCTTATAGTATCTAAGAGTATCTAAGATACCATTCTTTTGAAAGCCAAATAGAAAAAACGAAATAGTTTTGCCTTTTTGAAAGCCAAGGAAGAAAGAACTGTTCTATTTTATTGAAAGCCAGGAAAGAAAAGACAAAACTGTTCTAGCTTTTCTTTTCTAGATTTTAAAAGAAAGGCACTGTAGATTTTTGTTTGATAACTACTTAAAGGTTGAGACACAATTTTTTAAGAAAAAAGTTTTTAATTACTAGAATGTTTATTAACAATATAAAAATAAATTTAATAGCAATGTTGTATGATTTAAAGACTTTGAAGATCTATGTCTTTTTTTATGCTATTTATTAACAAAATAGTAATTTAAAATAGTGGCTGTAAATTGTTGTTGATTGAAAGTTATATTTGGAAAAAATCAGTTGTATGTAATGACTTTTAAGTATATAGGGGGTTAGACATTATTTTCTTTTAAATGGCCTCTGCTTACTATCAGTGTTACCAACTTAGAATTTCTTTCTCTATGAGTTATTTTTGTTTCTTTTTACATTTTATCTATTTTTTGCTTTAGCTTTATTTTATTACGTTAACATCTGTATTAATTTGGAAAAAAGCCCTTTTGAACATAAAAATCCTGAAACACAATGGCATTTTGTAAAAACCTATTAGTTTCTCAGTTATCTAAACAATTTTTCGATACAATGTGTCTCAAAATAGAATGGAATGTCAGTCACCGAATGCTTTTCCATTGACATTCGCGCTTCAAAAAACATATTATTTTCAGTTAACGTTAATAAATGTCTTTCAAGTCCTGCAACAATCCTTTTTCATTCAAATTTTTTCTTGTTATTAAAGAATGAGAAACTTTTCGAATGTAATTTCGGTTCTGTTCAAGAGGAAAAAAAAGACAATAAAATAGTGAGAAAATTGTCAGCAAGAACGCGAATAGCGTTCATCGTTGCGGAAATTCAGTCTCCCCGTTTGACGTCACTTCCGGTGGAATTCTGTCTTTCCGGTAAGCTCGGTAATGTCATCGTAAAACACCGAGTATTATTTTAGCCGAGACTTGTAATTTCACTCGAAACAAATTAAAAAAAAATTGTTTTACCAAAAGATAACACAGAAATCAATCTTATTCTCAGCACGAAATTACGAAAATTTGTCAGTAGATAAGTCGAGAGAACGAACGAAAGAAAGAATCCTTTCCCTTCACAGCCCATTAGCCTCGAACAGAAATAAATCTGAGGGTTGAGTTCGGGTATAAAGTGACAGTTTTTCGTATAATACTGATATATCTAGCGAAAAGTTTTCATGGAGAAAAAAAAAGAACGACATACATAGTGATGAGTGGATAAATATTTACCCGAATATATCCAGAATAATAACTGTCTAACACCGTTTTTCAAGATAAAATAAATTACAGCGATTTATCCAGGAAATAATCCAGGGAAAAAAATCTTTTTGGACGAGAACAATTTTCACAACTCTTTAAAAAGTTCCCTCGAACTAATCCCAATTTGTATTGAGCTCACAGGTGGGATTTTATTGCACTTGTTAGAGAGAAAAAAAAAAGATGACCTCTTCGGTTCTACTCCATAAAATGTTGGTGTCTGTTTAGAAACGGTTGTTTAGACACTTTTTAAATAAATGAGATTTTATTTATTTATTTTTTTAGTGTTTGGTAAAGTCGGTGATAGTCTAGAGATAGCAGCTTTACACTCCGAGTTACTAGAGCAAAAATCCGTGTAGCCATTTTCTAAATATTTAATTTTGAAAGCCAAGAAAGAAACAAACAGAGCACTTTTGTCTTCTTTAAAACTAATAAGATAATAAGGATCGAATTGTACCCTTTTTTTAAACAGATAGGACAAGACTGTGTTTATAATGTAATTTTTTTGAAAGCCAAAAAAGAAAAAAGAAACGTTTCTGTTCTGTTTTAAAGTATCTAAAAAGACATTCCTTAAAAGGCCAGAAAAAAAAGACAAAACTGTTTTCTTTTATGTTGTCTAAGATGTCATTTTTTAAAGGTTAAAAGAGACAGAAAATCTCTGTTTTTTTGAAAGCCCTGAAAAAAAACCAAAACAGTTCTGTTTTTTTTTAAAGCCAAGGAAATAAAACAGTCTTGTTCTGTTCTTTTAAACAGAAAGGACAAAGCTGTTCTGTTCTGTTCTATGGTGTTTTGCCATTTTCTTGAAAGCCAGAAAAAAAGTACAAAATAGATTTGTTTTTATGAAACTCAAAAAGAAAGTCAAAATTGTTCGAGAAAGAACTGTACTGTACTATCTACTCTACTCTACTATCAGAACTGTACTGTTTTTTAAAAAGAAAAAAAAACAAAACAGTTTTATTTATTGAAAACTCTGAAAGAAGACTAGAACAGTTCTGTCTATTTTGAAACCAAATAAAGAGAACAGATTTGTTTTCTTCTTTTAAACAGAAAGGACCAAACTGTTCTGTTCTGTGGTCATTCTTTTGAAAGCTAGAAACGAAAGAACAAAATAGTTCTGTTTTTTTGAAAGAAGGTCAAGATTTTTTGAAGAAAGAATAGAACAGTTATGTCCGTTTCAAACTCATTAAAGAAAGAAAGATTAGAACTGTCCCGTTTTTTGAAAAGAAAGAACAAAACTGTTCTCTTTTAAAGTATCGAAGATGTTATTCACCAGAAAAGAAAAGACAAAGCTGTTTTTTAATGTTATCTAAGATACCATTTTCTTGAAAGTCAAAAAAAAGAACAGAATTGAAAAAAGAGTTGCTCTGTTTATTTGAGTCAAGAAAAAAAAGACAGAACGATTTTTTTTTCTAGTCAAAAAAAATTGGAACAGAATTGTTCTGTCTTTTATTTTTTAAAGGACAAAGTGTTCTGTTCTGTGGTGTATAAGATGCCAATCGACCTGTTCAAACAGACCGCACATGGGCAGTAAAGTTTTTTTACAAATCCAGGGTATTCAGTTCACATGTTAATAATAATTATTCCGGGTTTTTTTGTTTTATTTTTACATTTGTAATTTATTATTTTCTATTTATTGTATTTTATATCTTTATATATTTTTTATTTTTATGACTTTTTGATTTTACAGTTTTTTTGTTTTGTCTTATATTTATTTTTCTGTTTTTTTTTCTTAATTTGAAACTCTACACTAGTTTATTTATGTTTTTTTATAAACACATTTTATAAATATTTTAGTGTTACTTCGTATAATTTTGCATTTATTCCCTCTCTTGCAAACTGTCTTTAAAAAACTCCGGCGCCACATCTGTCACTTCAATGTCATTCTAAAAATACCTTAAATGTCTTGTAACTAAATTAGAAAAAGCACTGTTGCCAAAAAGCTTACACCTGATTTTTATTTCTTTTTCTAGTTTCGTTAATTTTATGTTCTAAAGTTCCGGAATTGTGGAATTAACCCGGATCTGAATTCCGGTTCAGTTTAATACACCTCAAGTCACGTCAAACGTTTCGCTCGACAGAGCTAAAGAAATATTCTCAGTTGATTTTATCCTCATCTCGAGAAAGATCTGATATCTCCATTAACTAACGAGACTTTGTGTTTGAATTGGACAAGACAATTGGTAGCAAACAGGACAGGATTTGATTTTTTAAGTGTGGAGTGTTAAAGTCTACATTGATTTTCTTTATGTTCTATGTACTCACTGTCTATATTTAATCTTATTTTATCTATTTTGTTTTTATTCTACAAAAAAGCGCACGAGTAATTAACTTCGCGCCTTCTAAAATTAGTAAAATGAAGCTTCCGGCTTCTAAAATTAAAAAACCATGTCGCATTTGTCTTTATTAATTTAAAAATTAGTAAATAATATCTCTGGTTTGTTAAATTAGTAAAATGCAGCAACGATTATCTAAAATTGCAATAATAAATATCAAAATTAGTAAAATGTCGCCTCCGGCTTCCAATATTCCAAAGAAAAATCGTTTTTGTCTTTATTAGTCCAACAGTTAATAAAAAAAAATTTTACTTAAACAAAACAAACAGTGAATAGAAACAAAATTATCGGAAATAATTATCAACTTTGCCTCTCGATGACTTCACAGAATCCAATGACTTTATTTAGTTTTATAGAGTTAGAACAAATTTGTATTCTGTTTTCGTTTTACTATTTTCTCTTTTATATTTATCTTACTTAGCATAAATAGAAGACTCTCATCAGATTTTCCATGCCTTTGTATCATCTTATCGGCACTTTTCTTGTTTACCACATTAACAAGTTCCCTTCCTAGCTTTGATAAAATTCATAAACTTGCTAAAGCTCGTCTTGTTTTGTGTCAGCTTCAACGCACTAACTTGCTTTTCATTGTTACGAGTCTTGACGATATAACAAAGCTTTATGTAAATCTAACTAAATAATATTTAGTCAGTTTGCGAGCTTTCCTACAATAGTATGCTTCTACCTAGTAAGACAAATAGCAAATGAGATAATAAACTGAATTATTACTTCACGAGATATATTTTATTGTGGTTCTGGAACTGAATCTAATGCTAATTTGTGACATCATTGTTTTAGTTTAAAAAATTCTAGTAGCGAAAGTTTTATTTTGTTGGCAATTACGTTTAAAACAAGTTTTCATGAAAAGGAGAATATTGCTTTTGTTATAAAACCGCTTTATTATTGATCAAACAACTTGCAACTACATCAGAGATACGAGTATATTTTATCAACTAATTAAAGCACTAATTAAAACAGAATTAATTCTAATGTAGTTTCAGATTCAGACAAAGTTTGGTTTTAAATATATATCTTTGTTTTTGAGTTACTTTTTTTTATTTCCAACGACATAAACTGTTTTCTTCTAAAACATTTTTTTCTCTATCTATCACAACGAATAGCTATTTTAGAAAAATTAAATAATGTAGCGGTAGCATGAAAATTTAATAGAGCAAGTTTTTTTATATCTATGTATTTAAAGTCTATATTTTATATTTACGTAATCTTTATTTTTGTTTTTAATATTTTTAATTCTATGTCTACTCAACATCTTTTATTTGATGTATAATTCCACATTTTTATTTTGTAGTAACCAAATTTTGGTTTTTTATGCAATTTTTAAGGATACGAACATAACTTTCGTTGCAAATGTTTTTCTGAAATCTTTCTTATTTTGATTTTGATCTCTCACAATCCTTCTACAATACCACTAAATTAAGCAAAATTTACATCCGAAAAAAACGACCAATCTGACCCCAAACAACCGCCAAGAATACGCTTTAATGCTCGTCATAAATCACGATCAGCACACAATAGCATCGATGCAAAAATTTAAAAAATACAAGCCGGCAACAAACACACTCTGATGGTGATATATTAATTGGGAATGATTTCGATAAAGATGATTTATAACGACGCCACTGCCTCGTCTCGACGCCTCAAGACATAATATAAATATAGAAACAGGGAATTCCTTTCGCCTAGACAGAAACCTAAATATAGAACCCCCCTGCGAACTTTGTATTTATAAAATGTTTCTTCGAGGCGATCTTTTAGCGAAAATATTAAGGATTTCAGAGAGTTTTCTGCTTTTCTCTATTTAGAACTTTGACCTTAATTCGCTAGAAAGCGCTAGAGAATTGATATTCGAGAGAATTGTTTGGTTAATTCCGGTGGCTTGATGTTGTTAAAAATGATAAATATAGTTGTTCTGATTGGTAATCGTGTTGTTTCATTTATCAAAACAATTTAATTACTAAATATGAAAGTATACCGACGATATTAAGTAACCAATCAAATAAATTGGCTTTTATAATCGACCAGAATCAATATAATTTGTTAACATCAAAACGGTCATTAAAATTAAGAAACAATCTAAATTTATTGCTGGTTTTGAAACGAAATTTAACACAAACAAATTTTTTTACTCTAGTTTTGTAATATAGAGGCATTATTGCAATCTGTGCTTTGATAACGTCAATATTGTAAACGCGATCGTAAATAATTAAACACCCGAAATTTCCAAAATTTCCAAAGAGCCAAAAAGGACCGGATAAAACTTTTCTAAACAATTTCCACAAACAAAGCTCAAATATATTTATAAATAAAAAATACACTAACGTTGAACAAAATCAGCTACAATAACTTTATACATTTAAATATAGATGAGATGTGTTTTATTAATTTATTAAAATTTATTACGAAAGCTGTAATATTTGTGAACCAATATGGTTCGAAATATAATAAAACAAACTTATTGATTTTTGTGGAGTTGATAAAATTACAAAACTTAAATTTGAAAAAAGAGATTGATACAATTATAGTCTGTTTTTGACCAGAGAGAAACCAGTAAGTGTTAGGAATTTGAAATACTTACTTTTGATTGGTTAATCAAATCCACTAAAATAAATGGACGTTTCAAGTTTTCAACGGTTATTTGTTATTCTCTGGTAAAAAAACAGACTATAGTAAATTCTGTTCTTGTAAGTATTGGTTTGGAAATGCTAGCAACAACATTTGATAGATTTAATAGAGACACGAGAATAAGGCCACCAATGTTTGTTTTGATGCTGATAATTATATGTCTACTATCTATCCCCTTGAGACTTTTTTAAGGTTGCTACCCCAACACTAGTTTTACGGTTGCTATTTTATTTTTTAGAAAATGCCACAAAGCTCTAAGTTAATAAAAATAAAGTAGCTACTGCTGTTGGTCTATTATTCTAGTTTCTCTTTTCAACAACGTAAAAACTGTATTTAGAAGATCAAATAAAACTATCTAAATCTGTAATAGGAGTATTTGGTAGAGAAAGGTTAGATACGAGAATTTGCAAAAGCACCAATCGTTACCAGGTTACCATCTACTCTTTGTTCTTTGCATTGAAATTTGTGTTGGCAGTAACATTTGGAAATTTGACAAGTTACTAATGTTGGAGTTACTATTTAATTCTCTTGTTTTAATTCACTTCTTCAAACATTTAACAGGAAAGAATTGAGAAGTTTGATAAAGATAACGTAGTGACTGTAATGATTCTATCATATTGTCTTCGTTGTTGTCTAAAAGTAAAAACTAAAACGAATAGCTGTAATTAAAATAATAATAATCTAAATATCTAGAAGCTAAAGTAACAGGAATATTTTAAGGAGAACTCTTAGACATTAGAAACTTAATGTTTATTATTTAAAGACTACCAATAAGCAATTTAAGGGTAGAAAAGCTTTCAGTTGATAAAGCTGTGACTACTCTTTTTCTATTTTTTTCTCTGCTACTACGAATAGCTACTTTAGAAAGACTCAACAAAGAATAGACATTTAACAGGACAAGTTTCGCGTTAAAATAACGCTTTTGCAGGGCTTACAACTTACAACATTAGAGATTTATGACATAGTTATTCTATTTGTTGGTTCTGGCAAACACAAAATTACATCTTAACTTTTTATAAACAAAATAACAATTTAATTGAAAATAAATTTAATTTTGGTAATGTTAATAGATAGTAGAAAACTGTGCTGACACTGCAAGTCTTTTCTTCCAAATATCAAAAAATCTTTGTTTCATCCGGTTATCCGTTTATCCCAGTAAGAACAAAGGTTCTTTGAGTGTTTTTACTGTTTTTGATAATAATTATAGAAGATCACTAGTTTGTTTTTCTGTGACTATAAAATGTTGATTAATGCTGCTTTCTATATTTTTTGTCACTGTTTTAAATATATCTACTATTAATTATTCTACATTTATCTTGTATTTTATACTAATTTTTCTTTATTTTATAGGATTTATTCAATTCTATTACTATGAATAGTGACAGAACGTAGGCTAAAATTGCAGCAGATATCCATAGATTATAGAGTTAAAATCTATAATTATTTTACTTTGCTTTTATTCTACAACCAATGGAATTGATACGAATGGACCGGGACTTTGAAAATACCAACCAAAAGAAAGGTGGTGGACTTGTGGTATATATTAAAAAACATTTAAAATATAAAATTTTAGACAGCAACGTTAAAAGTAATGTGGAACAAATTTGGGTTGAGGTAGCTCTACCTAAAAACAAAAAATTGGGTATTGGATTAATCTATAAACCGCCGTCAACATCGTATCTTGAGCTTGGCCACATCGACTCTAACATTTCTATACTGTATCCTCAAGTCAATTACTTAGCTTTGTTTGGTGATTTTAATATTGATTTTAAGAAAACAGAATCAGTTGCATACAAATTTTTAATGCAGGTTTTAAACCCTTACGACTTGTCTCAAGTTGTCAAAGAACCTACTCGAGTCACCCCAACCAGTTCTATACTAATTGACCATATCTACATAAGCAATGAACTGATACCTGAAACAAAAACTGCTGTGGAAATGATGAGCCAAATTCTTAATAGTGGCAACAAACCAATAAGTGATCATAATCTGTTATGCTCTAAATTTTTATTAGACACCCCACCAGAACCGGGACCCATTAAAAAGTACAGAAGATGTTTGTCCCAAATAAATATTGATCAACTTCAGGAAGATGCTTCACACCTACCGATGCAAAGTATACTAAAATGCAACAATATTAATAAAAAAATTTGTTTATTTAATGCTTTCATCTTACAATTATTTGATGTACATGCTCCAAAAAAACTGATGACTACGTCAAGGAACCCTAGACCTGAATGGCTAACTTATAATATCACGAAAATGATTAAAGCTCGAAAAAAGGCTTATTTGGCATATAAGCGTAACAATACTCCAACAAAATGGCAATTTTATGTAGACATTCGTAATGAAGTGAAAAGAGCAGTCCAGCGTGAAAAAAACAGTTTCTCAACTTTTAAATTGAACACCTGCAAAGATGGTAAGAAGCTATGGAAGGGTCTAAGGTCGTTAGGATTAAAGCAAAAAGCGTCTGTAGAAATCCCATCTCATCTTTGTGAAGCCAATCTTATAAATGACTTTTTCGTAACCAGTGCAAAAATAGAGTCTTCAGATATAGAAGGTGAAGTTGCTAGCTACAGGATGGGCTCACTTCATCCAAAGGTTGTGAAACTCTTTGAATTCCGGTGTGTTAGTGAAAGTGAAGTGAAAAAAGCTTTAAGTGCAATACATTCTAAAGCAGTGGGATGTGATGACATATCAATTGACATGATTAATTTAATTTCCGAGGTATGTTTACCAGTGTTAACAAATATTGTAAATTATGCCATTAAGACGCAAACTTTTCCAAACATATGGAAAACTTGTCAATAACTCCCTTGCCTAAAATTGTAGACCCTAAAAATTTTTCGGATTTAAGACCAATATGTATATTACCTGCTTTGTCAAAAGTTTTGGAGAAATTAATATCATCTCAGATACGTGAATATTTAGATCAATATAAAATCTTACCACAGAGTCAAGCTGGCTTTCGAGCTCAAAACAGTACAGCTACAGCTTTAATTAACGTTACCGACTATATTCTAAACGCTTATGATAAAGGTATGATGACTCTTTTACTCCTATTAGATTTCTCCAAGGCTTTCGACACTATTAGTCATAAGTTGTTACTAGCTAAATTGCACTATGTTGGATTTTCTAGCAAATCATGTAAATTTATCGAAAGTTATTTATCCGAAAGATACCAGCAAGTTGTTATAAACGGGGAATCTGTTTTAAAATCCAATTTTAAAAAAGTAAATAATGGTGTACCGCAAGGTTCTATACTTGGACCGATTTTATTTATTTTGTATACTTGTGATATTGAAATGTTTTTAAATGATGTGGGAGTGCAATGCTATGCAGACGATACGCAGATATTCCGATCATTTACAGTAACCGATGCACCTAGGGTTATAGATCTAATAAACAATAATTTAAACAATTTAAACAAAAAATGCGAGAAACAATTATTAAAGTTGAATCCAACAAAAACTCAGGCAATGTTATTTGGTCCGAAGAAATCTTGTGAAATTGTTTATAATAATTGTAAACTAGCTGTAAACAATTGTGACATTACGTTAGTTTCGTCCGCTAAAAATTTAGGAATAATCATTGACAACGATCTGGACTTTTCTAGCCATGTTAATAAAATTTGCAAAACATGTTATGGTATATTGAAATCGATATATTTTTTAAAGAATACTCTTACTACAAAGTTAAAAATACAAATTTGTGATAGCTTAATTTTAAGCCATATTAACTATTGTCTTGTATTTTATGGATCTTTTATAACTAATGCTAATTTTTATAAATTACAAAAAATTCAAAATTCTTGTTTAAGATATTGTTATAATGTAAAACGTCAAGAGCATATAACACCTTATCTGCGTAAGTCTGGCTGGCTTAGCATCAAAAATAGATATAAGTTCTTTTTAAGTTGCTTAATTTTTAGTATTGTCAAAAATAAAACACCTGATAACTTATATAATAAAATTGTACTCCGAAAAGATATTCACGATCGCACAACTAGATACAACGAATTTTTGCACATTCCAAAGCATAGCACGGAATTATATAAGTCGTCATTTTCCTATTTATGTCCTAGGATTTACAATGGCCTTGATAATGAATTTAAAAATGATAATTTTAAAACTTTTCAAAGGAAATTAAAAATAACTTTGTTAGAATAGTAATTAGAATTAGCATTATTAGAATATAATAATGGACTAAAATGAAAAACAGTTCGCAGAACTGATTTTTAGTCCTTTTGTAGCCTCTTTTTTATTTGCTTTTGTAATTTATTTATTTATTTTGTATCTATTTCTTTTGTATGATTTATGGCTGCAATAAACATTATTATTATTATTATTATTATTATTATTATTATTATTATTATTATTATTATTACAATTTTGCTGCATTTCTTATTCTATATCTCTTTTTTGCCATTTTATTTATGTTTATTGGCTTTTTTAATAATAATTTTTTTCTATTTTTTACCTGCACTTTTTTTCTTTTCTATTTTTTCTTTTTATATGCGTTTTACTTACCTAAAAAAGCTATGGAATAATTACGTCTAGGTTATGTTGGTTTTTTAGTCAATTTCGATAATTAACCAACCATAAATAAGTATTTTAAATTTCTAACACTTACTGGTTTTTCTGTAGCAAAAAAATCTTAAAAACATCGAAAGCAACTTTTTGTTTACTTAATCTAATTAATTTTTCTCTTGTTTCAGATTTAAAAAAATATGGCGATTCGGGAAAGTATGGAATTTGATAGTTTTATGGATTGTGACAGTATTGCAGCTTCAACAGAAGAAATTTTGTGGTCAGATGACGAAACTATTATTGCTGAACAAGAAAATATTTGGCATCAAGGTAAGGCTTATTAAACAAAATCTATAGCTACTTTTCTAATTTTGACAATTGTGTTTTGTTTATATTGCGTAAAGCAGCGTTACAACCGAGTTTCTACCTAACAATAGATAATTTTTGTTAAAAAATTTGCCAAAACTATCATCCAATGGTAAAAAGAATGTTTATTATATACAGATGTAAACAAAAAACGCATTTAAAACATTATCACAAGATTATTTTTATGACAAATTGTGCTTTATTTTACCACCAATCGGCCGAACAACTAATGATAACACAAATAGTTCATAAGAAATAATATGTAAGCACATGACGTACTAACTGTTTTATCTAAAGATATGTCAGTTCTTCTAAAACAAAATAGCTACGTTGTTTATCTCTGTATAAGGTAAGTTTGGTTATTTAACATTTTCTCAACGAGGATTATTGTCAAGTAAAATTTCTGTACAGCCTGTATATATTATAAATAAAATAATTTGTCTTTTGCGTTTTAAGCCTTTTTGTCTAATAAGTTACATTCTCACTTTGAATTTATAAACGTCAAGTTTTAGCTTTTGCGGTTAGACATAAAAGCGTCTAAAGACCACCTTCGTCGTGTTATTTTTACGTCAACTCGTCTGTTGCATTAGTAATAGAATCTTGTAGTATTCTAATCTCTTTCTGTATGTATATAGAAAATAAAAGAACGTGATAATTGTTTAATCTCGTTTATTTCGAATAAAAAAAAACGTTGAATTCAATTGTCTGACTTGACTGGTTGTAAGAATGCGGTTTTATTGTACTTGTGTTTTTAACCTGAAATAAATGGTTTAATATGACGCAAAATTTATAGCTGATGACATTAAATGACCGATTAAAGTGATTTGAAAAAGGTTTTTACAATTTTATTTCGTTCGCAAATTGACTTTAAGACTGAGGAACAACAATATTTGTACAAAATAACTCTCCTAAATTTTAACATTTTACATTATTTTCTTTCTACATCTTCTTTTTTAAAACTTCTATCATAATCTAAAGGTTGCTTTTAATTTTAAAAGTAGTCTTTCGACCAGTCTCGTGCACAACAAGGATCAAACTACTCCTTTATATTAATTTTGTAATGACTGCAATGCAGTTTATGTTAATCTGACAGGACGAAGGATTGAAACCAGAATTTGTGAACATGTAAGGACAATAGAAAAGTACAAAAATACAGGCATAACCAAACACTTTAGCTGTCTTTGCTTTTTATACTCTTTCTTTCGGAAGAAGGAGTTGAGTCTGGAATATCTCAATATTGCTGGGATCGCAAATTTACTAAGACTAAAGCATAAGAACAACAAGTTCTAATAAGCTGAAAAAGAAAAATAATTTTGAGGAAAGTAATTAGAATACTTACAGCGCCCCCAAAATTGTAATTTAACACTACACTACCCCAGTAGAAATTTATGGGTTTTATTGTGTTTAATAGAAAAAATAAATATGTTTTACGATTCTTAATATTCCAGGTGTACCAAGAACATTGTATTAAGGTGTTAAAAATTTGAATCGACTGAAAAATTTAATTATTTGTGTAGTTATCTGATTTTGGTTGTTACATCGTCACTGATTAATTGTCCTCCTTCACAAAATATATATAGGATAACAGCGCCATCGAGAATAGCAGCAGCTAATCTTACCAGAAGAGTGTAAGATGGTGTATTTACATTAATATTCTACAAATTATAGTAAATAAAAAATAATAATTAAAAAAATATACATTAAGGAAAAGAAATATAACAAATATAAGACAAAATAGTCCTAAAGATGCATATATCGGAATGACTTTTTTCAAAAAATTACGAATTTTTATAAGAAATCTAAAAAACAAATACTAGAATCTTTTCAAATTTTGTGCTTTTTTTACTTTTTCAAATTTTTGTGTTGGATTATACACAGTCGTAAATTCTTGTATAGTTTGTCTTGATTTTCGATATTTTCTGAAATTTGTAAAATTTTCTGGTTGAGTATAATCGATTGGTAATGAAACTGTAAAAAAATATATAAAAAAATTGCCGGAAGTCTAATTCCACTATAAGTTGTAAAAAGAAATGTCGAAATATTAAAATAGTAAAAAATCCAAGACCAACTTCCGAAATATGTTTCATAAACTTGAACAAATAGAAATAAATTTCCTAAATCGCCAAAACAAGGAAACAGAACTACTGCTAGCAGAATAGAAGATGACATACAAAACAAATATTTTCGTGTCATTTTTGACATTTCTTTTAGATCTAAATCAAAGTTAGTAATTTTCCAAAAAATTTTTGTACGACTGTCGATGGCTTCAATCAACATGTTTTCTATTAAAAAATTAAAAAATAACGAAAAAACGCTCTAAAAACTAATTTTAGGTACTAAACTACAATTTTTAAAAACTTACATAATTTGTTAGTGTTAATGCACATCCATATGTTATTAATAAATCTAAAGTAAAATTTTTGTACATGTAGTAACTCTCAAGAATTGTACTAAAAGTGTGAAATAACAATACAATAAAACCGTAAAATTTCACGATTTTTTTATAACCAAAATCGACAAACAAAATTTTTAAAATAATAAAGGGATCATCAGAATTTTCAAATTTGGGAGATTTTCTGTTACTCATTTTGTCAAGATCTTTAAACAACTCAAAGTAAATTAATCGAATCAAAACTGAAGGTTTATACAAATTTAATGATCTTAATGTCTTTAGTAATCCAACAAATAAAATGTACATTTAATAATCATTTCTTGATATAACAGCATACAAAGCTGAAATTAAGTAACCTAAAATCTATATTTTCAGATCAATTTTTAATTCTTATCAATTTTTAATTTTTAAATAATATCTACCGATATTATAAGTCATAAAAGGAAACGTCAAAATATAAAAATAATAAAAATCCAATACCATTTTCCGAAATATTTTTCATAAACTTGAACAAATAGAAATAAATTTCCTAAATCGCCAAAACAATGAAATAAAACAATTGCTAATAGAATGAAAGATGACATACAAAACAAATATTTTCGTATCATTTTTGACATTTTTTTTAAAATCTACATCAAAATCTAAATCGAAGTTAGTTATCTTCCAGAAAAATTTTTTACGGCTGTCGATTGCTTCTGTCAACATTTTTTCAATTACAATATTAAAAAATAATGAAATGAAGCCCTAAAATTAGTGTTAGGAATTAATTTTCTTTTATATCGTATTACTTAACAGAATTTATTAATGCTAATGCACATCCATATGTTATTAATAAATCTAAAGTAAAATTTTTATACATGTAGTAACTCTCAAGAATTGTACTGAAAGTATGAAAACAAAGTACCACAAAACTGTAATATTTCACGATTTTGTTATAACCAAAATCAACAAAAAAAGTTTTTAAGATAATAAAAGGGTCATCGGAGTTTTCAAATTGGGGAGATTTTCTTTTGTACATTTCGTGTAATTCTATAAATAACTGAAACGATATACAAATTTAATGATCTTAATGTCTTGAATCATCTTACAAAAAAAAAAGAAAATTAAACTTTAATATCTGTCTAAATATTTATAACTGAAATTTGATAATCTAAAATCTATATTTTATGCTTAATTTTTAATACAAATAACTTAGATTTACGTACTAAAATTATTTTTTAACGTTTATACTCCTAATGGTTTGGATACCACTCTACAGTGAGACAAAAGACAGAGAAGTAAAGGAGATAGAATTTAGAAAAACAAGCAACAAAAAAATGATAAAAAAATTATTCTTATTCGATTTGAATAAATTAAAAATTAGTAAAAAATTAAATTAAATGATTTTTTAAATATTTTATTGATGACAAAAACGATTTAATAACCATTTTTTAATTTGTATAATACGCCAGCATAGGAAACTGCAGTTTTGATAATCTAAAATCTATATTTTTATATTGTTTATTAAAATATTGACTTACCGATTCTCCAAGAGTATAATCTAGTGTAATTCCACCCCAATAAAATTTGATTGGTTTTATAGCATTCAACATAAAAAGTAAAAATATTTTTCGATTTTTGTTAGTCCAGCTATACCATGGACAATAAGTCAAAGAATCAAAAACACAATTTGCCTAAAAAATTTGAATTTACGACAAAATAATTACAAAAAAAGAAATACTTCATCAACAAATGATTGACCAGCTTCTGTAAAAACATATAAAGTTGAACCAACAGCAGCAACCATTACAGCTAAACGAATTTTTAGAATTGTACTTGTACCATGTAAATCCTATAATTTTGTTAATTAGTTTGTTTGTAATTAATTGAATTTAATAAATACATTTAAAATAAAATATAAAACAAATAAAAGAATTGTAACACCGAGACACATATAGATTGGCATTGCTACATGAACGACCTCTAGCGGTTTTTTAATCCATCTAAAAAATACAATATTTTTAGATAAAAAAAAATTTACGTCAATTTTTGGCGATATGTAATGACACATATTACATTACTAGTTATGAAAAGTATAAATTTGTTTTTTCAGCAAGATGAGTTCCGTTATGAATTACTCATTACATATTATGCAAAATTACTCCCTTGATGATTTAAAGAAAATGAAATTATCCAACCACAGGGACAGCCAATAAATTAAAATTAAAACATTATTCTTCGACTAGTTTCGTTCTTTAATTAGAACATCCTCAGGACGAAAAACAACCCGGTTAACTAACTAACTCGTTTAAAAAAAAATTTTTTTTTGCCTTGCTTTGCCTTGCCATCACTGGAGGATATGTCTGTCATTATTATTAAAAAAATTTTAAACGAGTTAGTTAGTTAACCGGGTTGTTTTTCGTCCTGAGGATGTTCTAATTAAAGAACGAAACTAGTCGAAGAATAATGTTGTTTTAATTTTAATTTATTGGCTGTCCCTGTGGTTGGATAATTTCATTTTCTTTACTCATTACAGTTTAATAAATAACTATTTACTTTTTTAAGATCACATGATGGTGAATACAGTTGTACAAAATTCTGGTAATCCTGTCCTGATATTTTGGATCTGATTCATTGTTTGAAATTCGTAATAATTTTTGATTAATTAAAATCAGTTGTAGATGTAACTGGTAAATAACATATAACATTGCAGCAGGTAAACGAATTGCAGAATAAGCCATAAATGGTAAAGTAGAAGAATAAATAAATTTTGGTACAATTGCCCATCTTCCAAAATAGATTTCATACACCTGTACATAAAGAAAAAAATCTCTCAAACCGCCCCATATTGGTAAAAAAATAACAATAACAGCAAAATACGAAATCCAAACAAAATAAATTTTTTTATAACAGTTTTGGGAATGCTTGAGAATTATTTGTTTGATTGTTGGTCCAAAAATATTGATTTTCCAAAATTTTGCATTACGTTCTTTAAGAAGGTACATTACGGTTTTTTCGTGGACGAATAAGAGAATTTTCGAAACTAAAACCTATTTTTTTTTATTTTTTATTTATGTATTTTTTGTTTTACTTACATAATACATCGCAAATGTAACACAGCTATATCTGGTACAAAGATCCCAACTGAAATGTGTTTTAATAAAATAACCTTCAAGAATTAAATTAGAAATATGAAAAATAAGGCAAAACATTTGAAAAAGTTTTGTAATTTTGTGAAAACCAAAATCGATAAAGACTTTTCTAATGGAGAGAAACGGATCGTCCGAGTCTTTAAATTTTTGTCGCATTTTTTGTTAGACTAGTGTTACTTACTGGAGTATTGATAAACAATTATTACAATAAATTATTTTGTATAATAAAGTTAAATAATTTGCTTCAATTTGTATTTTTTAGGTGAGCTATTATATAAATAATACGTTAAATTAATAACTAAGTCTTAATTCAAGAAATGAAAGGTTAGGAATTAGTCAGGGTTACAATTTTAATGAATTAGCTATTGAAGTGATACATTTGAGGTTACTGTGCGTCCGGATAGATGTATCATTTTTAAGTTCGTATGAGTCAATTTGATGGCGTTTAGTGCTTTGATACATATGTTAAATCAGTCAAAAATATAGGAGGAGAAGAAAAAGGTACAATGTTTTACATACATATAAGAAACTTTTATATTATTGTGAATTTTTCTCGATAGAAATTTTTTGTAGCTATAAAGTAGTGCTAAATATGTGGAAAGAAGCCTCGAATACAGTTATTCCAGAATTTTCAGTTTTTGTTTAAGTTATATAAGACAACAGCATAAGATTCCAGTTTTAATTATCTAAAATAACTATTTTTAATATAGTTTAAATAAAATAAATTTCATACAGATTCTCCAAGAGTATAATCTAGGGTAAAGCCAGTCCAATAAAAATTTAACCGTTCTAATGTATTTAGCATAAATAGTAAATATATTTTTCGATTTTTTCTATTCCAGATATACCATGGGCACGTTGCTAAAGTATCAAAAATACGACTTGTCTGAAAAAAAATGTTTAGTAAACTGTTTAATTTACTACAGAAAATACTTCATCAGTAAATGATTGTCCAATTTCTGTATAAATATATATAGTAAAATAAATACCTAAAGCTAAAACACCTAAACGAATTCTAAGAATTGTACTTGCATCTTGTGAATTCTGTAAAATTTTTAATAAAAGAAGTGTATGAAAAAATTTAAATTGTTTACATTTGCAATAAAAAATGCAACAAAAAGAACGAGCAGAACTGCTAAAATCATAAAAAACGGCATTGGTGGATGAAGCATATCTAGTATTTTTCTAATCCAACTGAAACACACAACTTTAAAAAAAAATAGCCAAATTATAATTTTTACTTTTTTAAAAGCACGTGATGCTCACTAGAATTACACAAACTCTTCTCGATGTTGTTTTGAAAGTTAGAATCAGAAATTTTCGAAAATTCTTCTAAGTGTGAAATTTGTGATAATTTTCGATTTATTAAAATTATTTGTAAATGTAAATGAATAATAATATAGAACAAAATTGTAGGAATTCGAATTCCAGAATAGATACTAAATGGTATAGTGCATGCAAAAATAAATTTTGGAAATTTTGACCAATTTCCAAAATACGTTTCGTAAACCTGAACATGAAGAAAAACATCACCCAAACTTCCCCAAATTGGTGAAAAAGCAACAATACCAGAAATATACAAAAAACAAATAAAATAAATGTTTTTGTAGCTTTTTGGCAAGTGTTTAACAATTTTTTCTTTTTCTAATTTCCAAAATTTAACATAGCGAATGTTTAAAAAATTTATTAAATTTTCTTCAGTTATAAACACAAAGATCATTGAAGCTAAAATCTGTTTTTTTTTATTTATAAATTTATTTATTAATTTATTTAACATACGTAGTATCCAGCACATATAGTACAACCATAGCTTGTGATAATATCCCAAGTAAAATTAGTTTAGATATAATAACCTTCTAGAAGAAAATTAAAAATCTAGAAAATTGTACAAAACTTTTGAAAAGATTTTGTAATTGAGTGATAACCAAAATCAATAAAAACTTTTTTGAGATATAGAAAAGGATCATCACAATTATCAAATCTTGGTTTTGCTGACTCAAACTTAGACATTTTGATAAAACTGGGGAATTTTCCTTCCAAATTTCTCCGATATTACTTAACTTTGTTAATTATTAATCTCGATAAAAAAAACGTACTTAATGACATTAAAAGTAGCTAATTTTTGAATAATTTATCAATAATTCATTTATAACAACTTCTAGACTTCAAGAGGGATTTGAAATTGTCAAACTATTGTTTTGTATGTTTTTTCATGTTCTTGATAAATGTATTTATTGTGAATCAATTTTGTAACAAATAAATAACAATTTAACACATAAAACATGATTTGTTAAAGAACTGTTTTCAACAAGATGGAGCTTTTGCAAGGTGTCTACAAAAAGTTGTAAGCATGTTTTTGATAATGAAAATTTAAATACAGTAATAACGAAACAATTAAAAATGATTAAGTTATCAAAGACATTCAAGACAATTGCTTTAGAGTGGTTGGATTTTGTCGTGGGCGATGAGTCATTCTGCGCAAAATACGTAAACATGTCTTGGTTAAGCGCTATTCACTAACCCAAAAACATTCTCATTTCGTTTCGTTCCTTCTTCTCGAACGGTTGTGGTTAAGCCTGCGTGTATTGACAGATTTGTAATTTTATTACAACAGTCTTTTTCAAGACTCTGTTTTTTTCGTGGTTTACAGTTTTGTAATAATACCCAGTACAATTTAGAAACAAGGATATAAAAGTGTTTTTGCAGAACATACTTTGCGACAATATGATGGGCAATAACGGTCGTGTTGTTCATAGTCAAGGGAGGCAGATAATTTATAACGTTTTTTCATTTATGAAAGAGGAAAAAGAGAAAGGTGAAGTTATAATTCCCTTAAGTCGTTTACAAGAACGTGTTGCCAAAGCCATTGGTGTTGGTCTTAAGGAGAATCATAGAGGAAGGTATAGTATTTGCATTTGGATAAGGGAAAGAGACTTAAACCATAAATTACTTGATGAATAGGGATTATTTAGAGTAATAAGTGCTTTATAATTTATGACACTATTGAGGCGACCGGTACGTACCATCTGTTGACAAGGGTCTTGGGCGAGTGGTTGTCGTTCTTTACCTGTTTCCTTGCTTAGAGACATCATGCCGATATCGGGTAGTTGATCATAATTAACAACTTAATGTTTAATAATTGCAGTTTAAATGTAAACAAATTGGTGGCTCTCATATACCTGTGATAGTACCTTTTAGAAAAGTATTGCTAAATAATAATGAGAGATTGAGAGTCTTGGAAAAAGAGTTTTTTTCTTGTAAAATGAGCTATTTTTAAAAATTTTTTATTCTTTGAACATTTCAATTATTGTAAAATAAATAGTATTCTTTAATAAAGAATGCAAATTAATAGGTATTTATTAATCATTTTTCTAAGAAAAAAATATAATTTCAAAGAGGGGAGCATGAAATAAAAAAACAAAACACTTAAGCAACAACATAAATTTATTTAAAAAACATTACTAAATTTTACATTTTAAACGTGAGATGCTCAAAAATAATTTACGATAAACAGGTATATAAAAAGTTTAAAAAATCAACATACAAAAAGATTTTTTTTAGATTTTACTATTTAACTGAACTAATAAACTTACCTTGATCACAATTAGAAGGCATCCACTTAAATTAAAAAAAAACTTATAGACAAGCACTAAACACTAAAATAACTATATTTACAACAAAAAAAACCTAAAATTTGGCTTTAAAAATTTGATAAAACAAAGAGAACATTCAACGATATTGAAGGCTGAAACTCAACTAAATAAAAGTTTAAAAGCTTTTCAGGATAACAAATAGAACTTTCTAATCCATTTTACTAAGAAAATGTGGCTGGAAATTTTGGGGGTGTTTTTCTGTACAATTTGAGATATTTGTCAGAGGTAAACAGGTAGAAGATTTAATAAGAATTTAGATAAACTTTTCGAAGAAATACTTTCAAACATAATTAGGATAGGCATAATATTAATTTAACAATAGAGTATTTGTTATATTAATAGAGTATAGTTAATACAATATTAGTTATTATGTCGCTAAAGATATGAATAAAAAACGTAAATTGTTTTCACCAGATTAAAACTGTAGCAGATACTTTTGTAACAAAAAAAAATTCCCACAATAAATGGCATCGATGATAGTGACAATGATGAAAATATTTAGTAATGTTTTTTAAATAAATTTATTATGTTGCTTAAGTGTTTTGTTTTTTTATTTCATGCTCCTCTCTTTGAAATTATATTTTTTTCTTAGAAAAATGATTAATAAATACCTATTAATTTGCATTCTTTATTAAAGAATATTATTTATTTTACAATAATTGAAATGTTCAAAGAATAAAAAATTTTTAAAAATAGCTCATTTTACAAGAAAAAAACTCTTTTTCCAAGACTCTCAATCTCTCATTATTATTTAGCAATACTTTTCTAAAAGGTACTATCACAGGTATATGAGAACCACCAATTTGTTTACATTTAAACTGCAATTATTAAACATTAAGTTGTTAATTATGATCAACTACCCGATATCGGCATGATGTCTCTAAGCAAGGAAACAGGTAAAGAACGACAACCTCTCGCCCAAGACCCTTGTCAACAGATGGTACGTACCGGTCGCCTCAATAGTGTCATAAATTATAAAGCACTTATTACTCTAAATAATCCCTATTCATCAAGTAATTTATGGTTTAAGTCTCTTTCCCTTATCCAAATGCAAATACTATAGCAACAAACCTGAAAATAGCAAATTTCAATCTCCGCGTAAAAAAATCAACAAACCATCGCCAAAAAGCACATTGGATGAATTCGAAGAAGAAATAGTTCGAAAAGTAATTTATAATTTTGCCGTCATTCATAAAAGAAGACCGACAATGCAAGTTTTATTTGAGGCAGTAAAATGTGAAGGTGTTAATTTTACTGGGAAATAGATTCATTTAGACAGTTCATCCGAAAGCTAGGTTTTCGTTGGAAGAAATCGACAGATAATCGAAAAACCTTAATTGAAAAAACGGACATCAGGTTAAAAAGAGTTGAATATTTAAGACAACTTAAAAAGTACAAAGAAGAAGGTCGAAATATTATATACTGTGATGAAACTTATCTTCTCAGTTTCCATACTGTACCGATGGCATGGGATGATGGCACAAATAAAATGCTTAAAGCACCGATAGCCAAAGGGCGACGTCTAATTATTTTAGACGCTGGAGGCGCGCAAGGTTTTGTGCCTAATGCTTTAAATATGTTTAAATCGGGATCGAAAACAGGCGACTATCACGATCAAATGAACAACAACAACTTCATCAAATGGTTGAAAGAAAAATTTATTCCCAACATTTCAAGGAAATCGGTTTTGGTGGTGGATAACGCGTCCTATCATAATGTGGCAATAGAACCTAGTCCGAACTCATGGAAAAAGCATTAATGCAGCAATGGCTAAACAAAAGAGAAATTTTTTTTGGGACCAAAGAAACAAAGGCAGAATTATATAAAAAAATTAATTTGAATAAACCACCGTATAAGCAATTTGCGATCGACAAAATTCTGGAAGGATGTAATATGCCAGTTTTACGGTTGCCTCCATATTACCCGGAGCTTATCCCCATCGAAAAAATTTGGGCATTAGTAAAAAATCATGTGGCCTTTCACAACGTAACATTTAAATTAGAAGACGTCTAGAAATTAGCTGAAAACAAATTTGCTACGATTTCAGTGGAACAATGGAGAAATATATGTAACCACGTAGAAAAAACCGAGGAGGAATACATGGCCAGAGAACACATTATGGATGATATAGAGGACTTCATAATTTCTGTTAGAGCTGACGAAAGTGATAACGATTCGTAATTTTACATTTCTTCCAACGAGGAAAACGATTTAGGTTGCGCAAAATTGCAAGAATAATGCAAAATGTTTTATGTCAACAGAATAAATTTTTTAAAAAAATTTTCACACTCTTTATTTCATCTTTTGTTTTTTAATAATCGCTGTGCAGTCTGTTCTATTAAATTTGTCTTTTAGTTTGTATTTTTATTGTATTAATGTACAAAATACAACAAACAACGGGTCCCTGCCTGCGCATTTCATGCAGACTTTTAAATTTGCCGCAATCAGATGTTTTTGGGTTTCACTTATCGCATTTAAGATTTTACTTCACGCAGATCTGTTCAATGTCATCACCCACGACAAAACCCAACCACTCTACGATTCTAAAGCTTTTTAGAAGTAGCTTTTTACTAAATAAACAGCCTTTATTTACATTTTATTATTATATAAATAATACAATCAGTCAGAAACAGTTTTATTAATTAGGTATTGAAATGATACATTTGAGGTCACTGACTGCGCGTCCCGATAGATGTATTATTTCTTTAAGATCGTATTAGTTAATTTACACGAGTATCTTTTACATAGATTCATGTATTTATTACAAAAGCCTTGCTGAGCTTGCTAAAATAAATTTAGTATTAAAATATTATTTTGTTTTTGTAATTATTTTGATTTACAATTTACTAAAAAAAAAATTACCTGTGAGGTGTGAAATTATTAAAATTACGTTTCCCGAATTTATAATCAATAAAATATTATTTCCGGTTCTGGGTATTAAAAAAATATGTTGTTGTTGCCTCCAAATTCCAAAATTACAAAAACATTTTGGTTTTTTTATGTTGATTTAAAAATTGTTATAGAATATTGCTTCGTCCACTATTTAACTAATTTTGTCAACTCTTTATCTTGCATTGTATAATTTCCAAAAAAAATTTAATAGTTAACTGTTAAATAATTGTTAAAAAATTTCGTCACTTCGAAAAAACTGGAAAGTTCATTTAATTATATCTACGTCGCAAATCATCGCATGCAACATTTTAAATTAAACTTGTCCCGAATTTGTCAAGCAATTACCTGTAGTGGGTCATGATTGCAGTTGAAAGAATACGACTATAAATTACATTAACTGTAAGAAAGCTTCATCAAAAGCAATCGAATTATATTTTTAATAATTTATAGAAGTGTTTTTTTGACTTAAACACATGATTTATAATACGGAAATAATGACTGGTAAATAATGACTGTTCATTTAGTAAAAATGACATTTAGATTGCTTTAATATCGTAGAGCAATTGTTTGAATGTTTTTGATAACTTTATTCGTCACTTTTTTATTATTTATAGATACTGTGCAAGGGCTCCATCTTGTTGAAAACAAATCATGTTTAAATTGTGTTAAAATAATGTTATTTATTTTTTACAAAATTAATTGACAATGAATGAAGTTATCAAAGACATGAGAAAACATTTTGTCTTACAAAGTAGAAGTTGCTACAAAGTAATTTTTGATAAATTATTCAAAAATTAGGTACTTTTAAACTCATTAAGGATTTGTTTTTTTAACGAGCTTAACTATTAACAAAGTGAAGTAACATCAGACTAATTTTGAATAAAATTTCCCAGTCTTATCGAAATGTCAGCAAAACCAAGATTTGATGATTGTGATGATCCGTTTCTGTATCTCAAAAAAGTTTTTATTGATTTTGGTTATCACCCAATAATAAAATCTTTTCAAAAGTTTTGTATAATTTTTCACATTTTTAATTTTATTCTAGAAGGTTATTATATTAAGACTAATTTTACTTGGGATATTATTACAAGATATGGTTGTACTATATGTGCTGGATACTACGTATGTTAAATAAATTAATAAATATATTTATAAATAAAAAAAACAGATTTTAGCTTCAATGATCTTTGTTTTTATAGGTGAAGAAAATTTAATAAATTTTTTAAACACCCGCTATGTTACATTTTGGAAATTAGAAAAAGAAGAAATCGTTAAACACTTACCAAAAAGCTACAAAAATATTTATTTTATTTGTTTTTTGTATATTTTTGGTATTGTGATTTTTTTACCAATTTGGGAAACTTTGGGTGATATATTTCTTTATGTTCAAGTTCATGAAACGTATTTTGGAAATTGGTCAAAATTTCCAAAATTTATTTATGCTTTCACTATACCATTTAGTATCTATTTTGGAATTCGAATTCCTACAATTTTGTTCTATATTATTGTTCAAATACATTTACAAGTAATTTTAATAAATCAAAAATTGTTACAAATTTCACACTTAGAAGAATTTTCGAAAATTTCTGATTCCAACTATCAAAACAACATCGAAAAGAGTTTGTGTAATTCTAGTGAGCATCACGTGCTTTTAAAAAAGTAAAAATTATAATTTGGCTATTTTTTTTTAAAGTTGTGTGTTTCAGTTGGATTAGAAAAATACTAGATATGCTTCATCCACCAATGCCGTTTTTTATGATTTTAGCAGTTCTGCTCGTTCTTTTTGTTGCATTTTTTATTGCAAATGTAAAAAATTTAAATTTTTTCATACACTTCTTTTATTAAAAATTTTACAGAATTTACAAGATGCAAGTACAATTCTTAGAATTCGTTTAGGTGTTTTAGCTTTAGGTATTTGTTTTACTATATATATTTATACAGAAATTGGACAATCATTTACTGATGAAGTATTTTCTGTAGTAAGTTAAACAGTTTACTAAACATTTTTTTTCAGACAAGTCGTATTTTTGATACTTTAGCAACTTGCCCATGGTATATCTGGAATAAAAAAAATCGAAAAATATATTTACTATTTATGTTGAATGCATTAAAACCTTTAAATTTTTATTGGGCTGGTTTTACCCTAGATTATACTCTTGGAGAAGCTGTATAAAATTTATTTTATTTAAACTATATTGAAACTAGTAATTTTAGATCATTAAAACTGGAATTTCTTATGCTATGGTTTTATATAACTTAAACGAAAACTCTGAATAACTGTATTTAAAGCTTCGTTCCACATATTTAGCACTATTTTATACTACAAAATATTTCTGTCGGGTTAAATTCACAATTATAAAGTCTTTTACGTCCAGCATGTAAACAAATTTTCCCTTTTTTTACTTCAATTTTGACAGTTTTAACATATTTACAAAAACACCAAGCTTCACCAAGTTTTTATGAAATATACAAGTTGATTGTGATTGTTTTTCTTAATGAATGTTTCTTATTTGTTTGTAGCTGAGATTATTGGGGCCTTAGGGCAAACATTTTTACTTGCAATTTTTTATATTTTAAGTGAAATTAATAAAAAAATATGTTAAATTATAAAGAGAGTTTTCTTATTCTTGATTTTTCTTCTATAATTTCAGAACCCAAACGTAGTGCTATTTTACTAATTTTAAAATTTGGAAACATAATTTTACTAATTTTTAAAAGCAGAGGCAGTATTTCTCATCAAGAGAAAAATATTTTTGAAATTTTGCAAGTCGAATTTTATTATAATTTTGGAACATTTTACAAATTTTTTAATCTGGAACGTAATTTTACTAATTTTGATTTTTAAATTAACATAAAGACAAAAATGTTTTTGTAATTTTGAAAATTATAGACTACATTTTTTATTAATCTCGAGAGTGAAAGCTTAGACCCTAAGGGCTCCAATTATTTGAAGATCAAAGCACTTTATTTCTGAGATATATGCTCTATTTTTTGCTCTTCCGAAAAATAAAAGAAGTCTTTTGTGTTTTGTGAAACGTCATTTTGAAATTCTAAGAAATTTTAAATGTCACATTAAGTCCCAAGGGAGTAAAAGTGCTATTTTAGCCTCAAAGGACTTAATGTTAAAATTGTTCTCTCTTTATTGATTTTGTTACAATTTGCAGTTTTGTAAATTTCTGAACTAATTACTTAACGTTTCTTTCACTGATTAAGTTCACCTAAATCACTAAAAGATTTCTAAAAAATGCCTAAACGAAACTTTAAAGTTAATTAGTTAATAATAATATAATATTCGTTTAAAAATGGCTCTTGAATTTCAACCTCGCGTTAAAATTCTCTTAAAAATAATGATCATTTAAAAAAGAATTTCTTTAAGTAACTGTAATGACTGAAATAAATAAAGCTGTTAAAGAGAATTTACAATAATTGAAAAAAACCTGTCTTTTAAAAAAAGTAATATGTAAAATTTATCAGCTGACAAGCATTTCAAAAATGAAGGTGTTACACCAACTTTAATAAAAATCGTCTTTAATATAAAAAATGATCAGCTATTAGAGCCAACAAGCTAAGCAATTCCAAACAGAGTCATCTCAATATTTCAGATTTTCACTCAATTAATATTTGCCATTTTCTCACTTGCTTTTATTTTTTATTTCCTTGCTTGTAAATTCTTTCAACCGCCCCTGAATCTCCCCAATTAGCTTTGATAAGCCAATGAATAATCGCCATTACTTAATTAAAAAATCGTTATCGAAAGAACTCATTTAGCAGTCAATTTATTTCGAAAGATTTATTGTTGTATCAAAATACAAACTAACAATTATTTTCATTATTACTGATGAAATCAGAAAACAATAATGATTTATGTTTGTTTCCTTAAAGATAACTAAAATTGCAAACCTAACCTCAAAGACTAGATTTGATTACTTAACCTCAAAAATGTTGTGACTTAGACACGTGGCTAGATCTGATTGGTCACTTTCTACTTTCGCAGCCAAGAGAAATTGACGAAAAGATTTATGATTATATTACATAAAAACCGTCATTATCGATAAGAATCTGGGCATAATCATGTTAAAAAGCTGTTATTATACCCCGATATAATTAATAATAAAAGTAATAAAAATGCACGCGAATTACCGTTATTTCACACGCGCAAAACTGGCTTATTTCTTGATGTAACGTTTAATAAAATTTTATTAAATCGGTTTTGAGCACGACACTTCTAAAATTAGATGAAACTAACTTGAATTTAGTCACTTTTCCTTCTGGATTTAAGCAAACAAATCATTAAATACGACATAGACTGTTGGAAAAACAAGCAACTCTTTTGCGTTTCGAATGATTTAAAATGATAACAGACGATTAAAGTCAAACGAATACAATCGACGATGAAAAATACCAAACTGGTGGTATAAATAAAAGACGGGAGATGATAATAATTCAGATTATGTTCTCTAATTAAACTCCTGCTGGGTACTTCGGGTCGACTAATAAAATTCATGAAAATGCTATAATAATATATTTAAAGCTGTCGGACAATTTTACTGGAATGATTATTTTCAATATTTGAAGGGACATTGCCAAAAATGGAAGTTAGTGATTTATAATAAGAGAGGAAATAAATTTCTCGATCGATTTATAGTAGTTGGATTGTGATATTCACACAGTAATAACTACGATCGCCCTTCTACCACGCCCAAAAATTTCTGCAAATTACTCCACAGGCAGAGCGATAATAATTTTACGCTACATTATGACTTATAGGTAAATGTCTTTCTGGTATTTACTCAAAACACTTTTTTTTAAATTGTTTAAAACAGTATCAATTGTAATATAAAAAAATCTGGTTAAACATTAAAGACACAAAAATATGTTAAAATTTTCTATGAACAAAATAATCTCAAATCAAATTGCTGTAAAATACTTTGACGATATTATAGCAAACTTAAAATAGCCGGTTATAAAAATAGGTAATGAGTTTAAAAAAAATATAAAAATCAAAATTGAGACTCAAAACTCCAATTTACAACTATGATTTTGTGTAATTTTTATTTTTGCTTTTTACTCTTAGTTAATGCATTGTCTGCGCTGTTAGAATAATTTGAAGCGACTAGATTTGGATTCTTACAGAAGCTTAGACTGTGAGAAACTTTAATTTGAAAATTTTGAATATCTACTGAATTAGTAAAATTTGAAATTTTTTAATTTTAATTTTTGTATTTTTGACTTTTTTAGAATTTATATAAATTCCATATTTTTGGACTTTTGCATTTTTAGTATTTTTTAAATTTCTAGAATTCATTTTTCAGTTCTTCTTTAGAACCTTTCACGTGACACCAGCAGGATAAGAACGTTCTGATAAGAACCAAATACATTTTTTTTATTTTAATATTTCGATAAGCTTCTAGAATTTAAATCTCAAATTCAAGTGTATTTACCATTTAAAAAAATCTCAATTTTTTTGTTTCTAAATATTTAGGTTTTGAGAATTTTGGACTTATCTTAAACGCTTAAAACTTTGTGTTAAATTAATTAATTAATTTGTAATTTGTAACTTGTAATTATGACACTTTAAATTTTCTATATTTTTTATTCTCAGATTCTAGATTGGCTTTCTGAAATTTTTGGTTTTTTACTAGATTTCTGTGAACTGAGAAATGTCTTTTGAATTTTTAAATTTTTTATTTCTAAATTTAAATTTTTATAGACACTGGAATGATTAAATTTTTAAAATTTTGGATTTTTGAATTTTTACATTTTTTTGTTTTTTGAATCAGTTTTATCATCCAACACAACTCTTGGATTCGTGCTGGACGTCTTTGTTTTTGATTTTAGATTTTGAGTTTTTTAGGTTTCTTCTAAATTTTCAGTTACTTAAATTTTTAGATCTTTCGTTTCTAGTTTTTAGAATTCTATTTTCTATAGACGAAGATTCGATGTAATGATGCATTATAAAATAATTTCAATTTCGAATTTTTGTAATTTTTGTCACTTTTGTTTATCGATATGTATCCTGTTGTAATTTCGCAAGTCTTGCAATGATGTTCTACTTCTCCATTGGTATACGGTAAAGTTTACCATTTCACCAATTAGCTGTAATGAAAGAGAATTTATGGTCAATATTTATAACATACAGCCGTTAAAGAAGAAAATATTTTCACAGGATTTTCGGTTTAATTGCCATCAGAATTTATACAGCAACTCTTCCACCTAAATTTAAAATAATTGCATAAAAATTTAATACTCTGATCTAATTTCTATAAAATCAGTATATCCAACAGGAAATCATTCCTAAACCTGCTTGGTAGCTTCTATTCACGATGTTACATAAGTGGTTTGTGGCAATTTTCACTGTCGTTATATAAATAACAGGGAACATTTCAAGCATATCCAGGTGTGTATAAGGGAATGCGAACGACAATTATGTCGAAAAAGAGGCAGTTTTTCGCCAACGAAATGTCAACAACGCTTTTTCCCTAAGAATCTTGACGTGTTATCATCGCGTTTATCCGCGATGAGGTTATTTCATAAATCTTTAAGATTTATTGTAAAACATATTCGGACAACTCTGCAAATATGAGATAACAGAGACGAGAGCTTTAAAGTCGTGTTAACGCAGCTTGTTGCGCATACTATTCACTGCATTATTCAAAATAGAACTTGTTGGCATTTCTAAACATTTCTCTAACTTAAATAAATTACAAATAAAGTTGTTTTTACAAAAAAAAAGGAAAAAGTCGAACTCATAAAGAGATTTATATTTTACATTTACTATAATTTCAACTTTGACCTCGCATAACTTTTAAAAGAGTTGATTTGTCATAAAATTAAAAAAAAAAACACACAAAAAGACACAAAAGTTTTATAATAATAAACGTCACAATTTTTTTAAAGCTCGCACAAATATCAAATTTCTTCATTACCACTTATTCAATAATAATTTTTTATTCAGTAATGTCTACTGTAATATATCCATAATTTACTGTAACATAATTAAAAGTTAAAAAATGTAGAAAGTGTATTGCAAAATACGCCATCTACAAAATCAATTTAGACATTATATCAACGACTCTTTGATAATCTTAAATATCTTTATAAAAATCTTACAAAATTTTGTAATTACACAGCTTGTAAAAAACAATTTTTGAACGTGCATTACCTGTAAATGATTTCACGAACACTCTGTATACTTTTTTTACTTTATGTTGTGTTAATTTAATTATGTCACGAAGCGGAAGTTCGTTAGCCTGCTAGGTCGAAGGCCTGCCGATGCGGATGGGCTATTGTTGATATCGACTAAATCACCGTCGGTTGAGGCAATAGCTGGCTCAGCATTTGGGGGGTTGGCGAACTAGCGGGCGGCGTTAATCGTGGAGTCGGTTGGTAGAGTTTAACGAAGAGAGTTGAGTTATGTGGAGTGTGAGATATGTCTAGACCCTTCGATTGTGTGAGAATGTCAATGTAAGTAGCCTTACTGTATTATGTATAACTGGATTTCCGTATCATGTAAACTTTGCAAACATTATTAAATTTTCTTTTGTATTAAAACCCTGTTTTTAATCTCAACCCCACCTCACGAGGCAGAACCCGTGACAATAGAATAGATCTTTACAAGCAATCAGTTGTCTCTCTCACATAATGACGTCACACTGCTTACATGCGCAGTAGCTCAAGGGTCATTGAAGGCTTAATTATCATTCCATTGTTAGCAGTGTACTATTATAACACTAAAATTGCTCTATGAAACCTTTTGGTAACAGAAGATGATACTCTTAAGTACTTTATTGTTAAGTCTATGGCAGATAAGGTACTGAGCTTTATTGGAGGCACAGGACTGTTACTTTAATTGTATTTTATGGGCACTGATTTCTAAAAATTTGTTTGCAGTAATCATAAATTTGCTGTAACAAAAATCAAAAAACACTTTTTTTTTAAATGTAGAGGTTGTCAAAATCTATTGGTTGCTTGCGTTCTATATACGATAAATAATAAAAAACAAAAAAAAATTACTAAATTGTTTTATTACGTCAAAAACGTTATCAAACATGTATGTATGTAGCGATTGTTTAAAAAAGTCCTTAAGTTTAAAAAAAATTACAAAATTGATAGAATTACAGTATTAATAAATAAAGAGTTTTTCTAATTTAATTTATATATATTTTTATTAATTTTTTTCCCTTAAATTATATAAAATTAAAGCATAGGAACACGATGTCTTAACAATATAAAAAATAAAAATTAAAAAAAAATCTAGCTCGGTACTACATTTAACCGACTTACAGTCAAAGGAAATCTATAATCGAGTGTAATTCCAGCCAAATTAAATTGCATTGGCTTTAAACAATTTTCTAAAAATATTAATAAAATCTTTTGATTTTTAAGACTCCAGGTGTACCAAGGACATGTCGTTAAAACATTGAAAATTTCACCAGTCTGCAATTATTTATGTAATTATAAAAATTTTTTTTAGAAATATACTTTATCGCTAAAAGCTTGTCCAGCCATAGAATATGTTCCAACAACTAAATTGTTACAAATTGTAATAGCAGTTAGACGTATTCCAAAAATCAAATCTATGTTTTCAAAACTCTAAAAATATATTTTACTAACAAAAATATATAAAAAATAAATCTCTTACATAAAGAATAAAAAGAAACTGCAATTGAACCAACTATCCCTAACAAAATAAAAATAGGCATTGCTTGCTCGACTCATATTAGTAATTTATAAACCCATCTAAAATATTTAAAAAAAATTAAAAAATTTTAAAATTATGTTATACTTTTTTAAAATCGGATGATAAGAAATACACAAACATAAATTTCTATAAATTTCTTTCTGTTAATTGAATTTATTTCTTTTTTCAGAATTTGTCAAAGTATGTATTTTTAATTTTGTCATTAATTAAAGTAAGAAAATATGTTACTTAGGAAAATATCTAGAGCGCTAAATCTTCGACAGCGGTTTCAAGAGATATACACTGTAGAACATAATTTTTTTTTTTTAATAAAATTAGATGTTGAAAAATTGGCGGAGTAAATTTCAATTCAACAAGATTGAAGTAGGATGTATTATAGACATTTTTTTGTATACAGTGTGTGCTTGAAATATATACAAAAAAAATTTCTGGTGATAGTTGTAGTTTTAATGTTAAAATTACATATACAGGGTGTTTTAAGAGAATTTTACAAATTCCAAAAAGTGGTAGTCAATTTTTTCATTATTTGGTGTTTTTATTTTCTTAGATTAAATAAGCCCAGACCATAAGAGCAAGCCATTTTAACAGTCTGAAAACCAAATTTTTATTATTTCCCAATTTGTTTATTTACTTACTGCAAGAGCAAATTTATAATCAATTGCAATTCCACCCCAAGACAGTTCCATTGATTTTAGACAATTTGTTAAAAATGTCAACAAAATTTTTCTGTTTTTATTATTCCAAGTATACCAAGGGCAAGTTATTAATACGTCAAAAATTTCAGCACTCTGAAAAAATTTACTAAAATTAAAAATTTTAAATTAAATTAAAATAAAACACTTTGGCACTAAATGCTTGACCAGTCCAAGCAAATGTTGAAAGAATTATAGCATTACAAAGAGCAACAACAACTAAACGAAGTCTGAGAATTATATCTGTAGATGCAAAACTCTAAAAAAAATAATATTACATTTAATTATTTTATATATTATTTTTCACATAAATTAGAACAAAAGCAACCGAAATTGAAGCAAAAACTCCTAGTAGCATAAATACAGGCTTTACTGTTTCAATAATAATAACAAATTTTGAACACCATCTACAAAAAAGTTTTTTAAAAAATAAAAAATTTTGATTGTAGTACACTTTTTTAGCACCAGATGATGTCTGATACATAAACACAAATTCTGATATATATTGTTTTGATTATTTGTACTCATTGATAATTCTTTGATTTTGTCATTAATCAGTGTTATTTGTAAATTTACATTTAGTACAAAATACAACATGGTTCCAGGTAGATGAAAACAATCAAAACCACAAAAAAAGATGATATAAAATAGAAATTATACATAGTTTTTGACCAGTTTTCAAAATGTTTCGTAGACTTGTTCAAGTATAACCCACTCTTTTATACTTCCCCAAATTGGATGTAAAATAATTGTTAAAAATATAAAACAAAAATAAATGCAACAAATTATTTTTTTCATTAGATTAGAATTATCTAAAATCATTTTTTGACGTTTAGAAGTTGAATTTTCAATTGTCCAAAATAATAACAAACGTTTCTGGTCTAAAATACGGAAAGTGTTTTCAAAAAGTAGTGTGAAGCTTTTTGAAATTACAATCTGAAAAAAAATAATCAAGAGATATTTTTATTTTAAAATTACTTACATAATAGAAAGAAAACAACCACATTTTGAAAAAAGGTCAACACTAAAATTGATTATCATATAGTAGATTGACATAAATAAAGTGAAAGTGCAATAAATAAGAAAAGTTATGTTGAAAATTTTTATAAATTTGTGATAATGAAAATCAATGTAAATATTTTTTAAAAAAAGGTAAGGATTAACAACGTGTGTATTTCGATTGAGTTTCATGTTTAGATAAAATACAATAAACCAAAACTGATTTTTTATACAATTGAGGATATTAACTGTGCGCACGTTCTTGTCCCAATTGTTGAATTGTTGAATTAAGGATATTATTAGTAAATTGAGGCTTATTTTATTAAACAAAAATTATCAAACATATAATTTTGTTTTATAGATTTTTGGCTACAATTAGGTATACCAAGTACGTCCCACAGTTCTGCGATTTTTTAATTTTTTTTGCTGTAAAATAATTCGCAATGTAAAACTGTGTTTTTTACATTTTTTATTTCGGCTTTTAAAAATGGTTTTTTACATTTTTAGACATTTACACTTTTGGATCATTTTATTTGTAGACTTGAATATTGCTCTCTTGCAATTTTGAGTTTGCGATTCTTGTTTCTTGATCGTTTAACTTTAAAAATACCTATTTCAATGTAAATCTGCTTCTACAATTTTTGGATTTGGGGTTCTAAAATTGGTTTTTTACGTTTTTAAGCATTTACGTTTCTATTTATCGACTTGAATATTGCTTTTTGGCAATACTGTGTTTGTGCTCTTTGTTCTTTGGTCGTTACTTTAAAATACTTATTTTAATGTAAATCTGCTTCTAGAACTCCTAGATGCGTTATTTGGTTTTCTAAAAATGGTTTTTTACATTTTTAGACATTTACACGTTTGGATCTTTCTGTTTGTAGACTTGAGTATTGCTTTCTTGCACTTTTGAATTTGTGCTTCTTGTTTCTTAGTCGTTTAACTTTAAAAATACTTATTTTAATGTAAATCTGCTTCTAGAATTTCTAGATGCTTTGTTTGGGCTTCTAAAAATAGTTTTTTACATTTTTAGACATTTCCACTTTTGGATCCTTTTATTTATAGACTTGAATATTGCTTCTTGGCAATTTTAAGTTTGTGTTCTTTGTTTCTCGATGGTTTCACTTTAAAAATTCTTATTTCAATGTGAATCTGCTTCTGGAATTTCTACATGCTTTATTTAGGCTTCTAAGAACGTCCTTTTATATTTTTAGACATTTACATTTTCGAATCTTTCTATTTGTAGAATTGAGCATTGCTTTCTTGCAATTTTGAGTTTGTGCTTTTTGTTTCTTAGTCGTTTAACTTTAAAAATTCTTATTTCAATGTGAATCTGCTTCTAGAATATCTAGATGCGTTATTTGGTCTTTAAAAATGGTTTTTTACGTTTTTAGACATTTACACGTTTGGATCTTTCTGCTTGTAGACTTGAGAATAGCTTTCTTGAAATTTTGAGTTTGTAATCTTTGTTTTTTGGTCGTTTAACTTTAAAAATACTTATTTGATTCTAGAATTTTTACATGCGTATTTAAGCTTTTGAAAAATGGTTTCTTACAGTTTTAAATGCATATTTAAATTTTTTTATTTGAGTTTTACGTAATTGCAGGAAGTCAAAAAAAACACAAAATAAACAAAAACGGGAGAAAAAAGCTGTTAATGGCGTTAACCCTAGTTAGATAAAAGTAAAACCGTATTTTCAAGTATCTATATTGTTCACAATTTTACAGTTATAGCCAATTCTTTGTTTTTATAATCTCTTATTACTTGTCATACATTTCACCCTTTTGTACTTTGCTAATTTTTTCTGTGAGAAATTTACACAGTTAATACATTTTTTCTAAAAAAAATTGTGTTTATCAGATCGTTTCAGTTACAAAAATTTCTTCCCACAAAAATTTCATTTCATTGTTTTCTTATCTATAAATTGTGATTAGTTTTATCCGCCACCAGATCTTCACCTCTCTGTACCATTTCACGGTCGCCCTACCACGACGTCGACGACGACGACTTTGAAGCACTTGCTGCACCCGAGAGTGCATTAGTAGCTGTTGCACTGCCTTGATGCAGTTCTCAACTCTCTTGATTCCGTTTTACTCCGATTTATGACCGACATAAATCCAGGTATCGGGACCTCCGACCGAAAAGACATTTGTTTTGGTTGTGTTTTATTGGTGTGGTGGCTTTAGTGAATGATGAGAGATTTTTAAAACGTACAAAACGTTTTGAAATTATTTTTTTTTTTTTGATTTGATTGCACCTAAAACCTCATTAAGAACAACAAAATGTAATCAAGTCGAAAAATTGTCTGTAAAAAGTGGCCGCAGTGTAATAAAAGCCAGTAGACTGTAATTGTGAAGATGCCCTCAGGGAGCATCAACTCACCTCAAGAAGATTGTGATGATGATATTGCAGGTAAGAAATCTTCTTGAAGTTTTTTAATCTCACGTTTCTGCCCTTTAAAGAAATTTTCTTGAAAAAAATAACAATTCTATTCAAGTTCATCCACTCTTATGGAGTGTTGTAGAACAGACTCGACTTGCAACATCGTAAAATGGCTTGCCATACAATCATGCTTTGCATTTCAATATACTATGAAAGTTATTATAAGTAAATCAGTTTGTTTGCCGTATATAATACTGAAAATACGCTCGAGATTTGACATCGCGTAACTTCTACATTAATATTTATCACAGACGTACGTTGGAAGATAACGAGACGTGATCGTAGGATAATAGAAGGTTTTGTTACGCCATTTTTTTTTATAAAAAGACAACTGAGATTATGTAAGACTGGAACTAAACATGTCATATTATTTTCAAAGAGATATACTCTGGGAAAAACGGATTTTGTACGGTTTTATTTAAAGCTGAAGGAATTTTTATTTTTCAAACAAATGTTTTGTCTAACTTTACTTATCTATGCTTTTGTATTTTTACATTTGATGTATAATTTTTGCAAATTTAACACGTTTTGTTTACGATTTGCATATTACGAGAAGTATTTGTAGTATCACAATATCCGCGAATTTTGTATTTTCTACAAGTTATAAATTCTTCATCTTCATACTTTCAAAATCTACAGTTTCTGCTTGTAGGCAACATTATTAGCGACAGTTCTACGAATGCGGAAAAGTCTACAGTTTGTAGAAAATTCTATAATTTACAAAGATCTACAAATTTAAAAATTTTACAATTTTGTAATTTATATGCACATTATATCGTTCTACAGTTCTACAAGTTATGTAATTACTACAATTTCTTCAATACTGAAGTCTACTGTGTAGTTAAAATCGATGATTTAGCAGTTCCATATTTATAGTAGTTGTACAAATCTTCTCTCAAATTTTCTTTTATGATACTGACCACAATTTTCACGAATTCTATAATTTTCTGTTATTTTAGTGTTTTTAGTCGTTCTATAGTTCTACAATGTTATAGTTATACAAATCTTTTTTTTTATATCACAAAATCTACAAATTCGAATTTTTTTAACACTTTTAAATAGTTGTAAAATGTTACTGTTGTACAAATCTTCTTTTTTGCAATAGATACTAAATAATAAGTTGTAGGTTTTTTACTGTTTTTACAATTCTTCAGGACAACATACAATTTCTACACATTCTGCGGTTTTACAATTCTCTAATATTAAAGTTTTTCAAAATCTACAAAGTTCTCATTTTTACAATTTTTTTTATACCTTTCTAGGGTAATTTCAAGTTGAAATACTACCGGTAGTATCGCAAATTTTACGATTCTCAACTAATTTCACAACTCCAAATTCTTTTAATTTTCCATAGAAACGAAGATACTACCGGTATTATCTCAACTTAAAATTAGATCATTACATTCTATAATTTTAGCTTATTTAGAGACTCTAAAGTTCTACAATTAGCTCAACAGTTTTGCAAATCTTTTCTTTGGTAATAGCACAGTATACAAATGAATCAGTATGGACAGCTGATAACAACTTGTCAAAAGCTAGCATTCCTTCACGTAAAATGTGTAAGATGGAGCTACTGATTTTTAGATTTTTAGGCAACTAATAATACATAATTTTAATCTAAGGGGCTATAACTGTAAATTACATAATGAATAATCAAAAGACAAGTGTAAAACAACGATAAAAATAATTTTTATAGGATTTTATTTACAGTTAAGATTATTTAGATTTAAATTGTGTATTATTAGTTGCCTAAAAATTTAAAAATCAGTGGCTCCATCTTACACATTTTACGTGAAGGGATGCCAGCTTTTGACAAGTTTTTATCAGCTGCCCATACTGATTTATTTCTAAACTGTGGTAATAGTATAAATTTTCGCCACTCCATCAAGATTTACAAATTTTAAAATTGTACATTTTTACAGTTTTTACAATTTTTCAGAATCTTAACTGCACATTCTGCCGTTTTACTGTGCTGCAATATTATCTACAAATTCTGCAGCTTTCACATTTCTACAATTTTTTTAATACTTTTATATTTTATAATTTTAACATCTCTATTGACTCTCTCTAGTTGTACAAATCTTCTTTTTTAAAGTACTACAATTTTTGAGAATACCTACTATAATTTTCAAAGTTCTACGAATTTTTAAATTTTATTTTTGAAGGGTTTTTAAATTTTTTAGAAATTTATTATTTTTGCAAATTCTTTATTTTTCTTATTTTTACAACTCTTTTTATTTATTTGAAATCTACAATTTTAGCACATTTAGCGGTTTTATAATTTTACATTGTAACAGTTCTAAGAATCTTTTCTTTTAGGATGCTACGATTTTCAAAATTTTTGAATTTTTAAAGATCTACAACGTGTAAAATTACACTTTTTTACAGTTTTTACAATTTTTTAAAACTTTACAATGTTTACAGATTCTGTAGTTTTTACATTTACATATTTTTGGATATCTTTTAACACATTCAGCTGTTTTATAGTTGTAAATGTATAATTTTTAAAGATCTACAAAGTTTTAAACTCTTTTTCTTACAGTTTTTTGATTTTTTTAGAACTGTTTGTCGTTCTAAAGTTGTACAATACCGTTTTACAGCTTTTATAGTTTCTACTTTTACATAATGCTTTTGATTTCTTTTAGCATATTTAACTGTTTTATAGTCCTACAGAATTATAGTTGTACAATTTATTTTGGGATATCACGATTTAAAATTTTTTATAATTTTACAATAATTTTACTGTTCAACAGGTTTTACTATTCTTTAAGACTGCAATTTATCCCTTTTTTTATTATTAATTAATTTATTTTTTATTTTATTATTATAAAATTTGTCTCAACAGACTATAAAGTCCATATTGGACTTTATAGTCTGTTTTTGCTGTTCTACTATTGCACAATATTATGATTTTAGAGAATCTGTAGTTTTTACATTTACATAACTCTTTTGGTAGCTTTTAGCACATTTATTAGCGCTCTTATTGTTGTACAATTTTTTTATTTGGTAATGTCATTGCCAGTAATTCTGTAATTTACAAAGTTGTATATATTTTTAAATTCTACATTGTCACAGTTTTACATCATTTAAAGTTTTACAACTTTTACAGTAGTGCAATTTTAAAGGTTCTGCATTTTTTGAAATTTACACAATTTTCGCTTCAAAATCTATAAATTTTGGGAGTTTTATGATTCTACACTATTATATTGTACAAATCTTTTCTTTTGTAATACTTTCAATTGCCGCAAATTTTATAATTTTTAGAAATCTACAAATTTTACACTTTTCTAGTTTCTACAACACTTTAAAACCTTGAAATTTTTGTTCAATCTGCCGTTCTAAAGTTCTAGAATATAACAGTTTTACAAATTCTGCAATCTCTACATTTGTACAACATTTTAGTAGTACATTTTTTTTGCAATACTACAATGCTGTTTTATAGTTTTGGAGATTTTGTAATTTTCTACACTTTGTTTAATAATGAGCGATTCAAATTTTTACAAACTTTAAGTTTTCACATTTCGACAATTTCTACAATACTACAAGACCTTATAAATTTTATACTTTCTTCCGTTCTACAGTTTTAGAATATTACAGTTTTATAATCTTTATATTTGTGCAATTGGGAGTGCTTTTAACTGGAAGATTTAAGCTGGGAAAAATCTCTTCCTGTTAATTCATGTTTTTGCTCTTAAATTTCGGTGAGTCTTTGCGAGCTTTTGATTTCTGTCGCTTGCCAAATTGCTTTCGTCGTCTTTCTCAGAAATCTTTACAGCTAATAAGTTTACAGTTCTAAAATAGTTTTGTAGAACTGTATGCTATTTTGCAATTATCAGCACATTTAGATTGTTTATAATATGATTACAGTTCAATTTTTAAAATTTTATAATTTCTACACGATCTACATTTTTGTGATTTCTTTTATGTTATATTTAATAATTTAATTGAATTTGACTAAAATTTTGGACCTTTTATGTGCTCTTCGTTTTGAAAGAGATGACAAATAACAAAAACACAATAGGATGACTCCAAATACAAGAACTTGACCACCAAAAGATGTTTTCTCTCCTTCTCAGTAATAGAGCAATAATCTCTTTGTGTAAAATTTATGCTTTTGGTCTCCGACAGGCCAACAAAGGGGCGTTAAACTCCCAGACCAGCAGTGACATTATGACCAAATACCACCGTAAATTAGGGCTAAATTTCAAACAGAGCCGCCCGGATGCTCCAATATACCCATCTCTGAATCGTTGTTCAGTTCAAGTCAAACCAAATAAAAAAATATCACTTTCTGTGGAGGTCCACCTTGTACAGTATCATTTCGTGTCGTAAAAAGTAATGGAAAGTATTCAAATTATGTTAATTTCGTTCTTGAATCAGTCTCTTAGGGAATTTTACAAATTACAAACATCCAAACCGGCCGCTCTTTTATTTTATGTTTAATTATAAGGCGTTTTAAATGAGAGAAGGGAAAAAATAGTGCAGAATTTGCAGAAAACAGGAGTGTTTTTAATTAATAGAAATATCGTGATCTGATAGTCGTAAAATAATATAAATTATACACCTACTCAAGGGTGGAGTCAAATTTTTTTAACATGTGATAATGATAATAACACTGATTTGTTGAAATTGTAGAGGCGACAGGAAATAAACGTCTTGAAAAATCTTTTAGAAGATAAGCTCTTAATGCAAGTTTCCTAGAAAACGTGATTGTTTTATGCAATGCTTTATCATATATTCTATGACCTTAGTTTATTTTTATCAATTGGAAATAAAAAGGGGACAAAATAGCGGCTTTTTTAATAAGATTTGAGAACAATTGGTGTCAATGACATCCAAAGAGGTATCGGCATCAATCAATAATAAAAGGTGAGAATTTTTTTTTGCATAAATGAATTTTTAAGTTGAAGTGATGAGAGATTATAAGAGTAAATTAGAAAAGTATTTTTTAATCAGCACCTTCATGCTTCCTGAACTTTGGAAAAAATTATCTGATTACAATTGTTAAATGTACAAGAGTCTTCCGGTTTTCAGTGAGATTAAAATCTGTAATGGAATCAACAATCTGTTCGAAAATAACTTTGAATTTTATACTTTTTGCACTACAAATCTATTTTTTTGTAATTCTACAATTTCTGTTGAACTTAACACGACGACACATACTTGAAAAATCTGCTCAAGGTTCTCTAAAAAAAGATACAAACAAACAGAAAGCTTAACTCAATGTTAAAATTCGGTAAATCGATTCCGATCTAAAAAAATGTGTGAAGGTATAAAACGATAAACAAAATATGGAATTAAGAATTTTTTGAATCTTGCAGCTTTCAAAATACAAAATTGTAATCACGGTAATCACTTTTACCTTGACAACAGCTACGATACGAAAAGGTAGTAAGATTTTAAATTTGAACGCTTCTTTTTGTTGTATTATCTATTAAAAGAAGCTCTTTGATTTGCAAGGGATGGGGTAAAGATCATGTCTAAATGTGTTTCTGGGTTAGGACATTTACACATAATCTTGCAATGGACCTGAGCTGAACAAGAAATTAAAACTTATTAACAAATTATAAAAAGTATACAAAAATTAATTAAAATTTGGTCTTCGAATATTGGACTTTTCACTCATTACGGCTACAGATTGATTACTATAATTTGTCTTATTGTTTTCATTTTTCTATTTGTTTTTGTTAACATTTGATTTTTTCCAGATTTTTTCGTTAACAATAAAATTTTTTTCCTTCACGTCTAGAATACTTTTATTAAGAACATTATTGAAACTATCGGAATTTTTTTTTGTATTGTTTATGTCTATTTTTCTGATTCTTTCTCTTCTTGTTGTTTTTTATTTTTAATTTTATTGTGGATTTTTTTAAATTTAAAATAGGTGTTTCTTTGAAGTACAACAAAACAAACATCTTAAAGTTTCTAATTTAAACAATTTTGGAATCCTCTCAAATGTTTTTCTTAATTTCAAAAACCCTAGCTAATAAATTTGTCTACAATTTGCTTTTTAAGTATCTATAGGTTAAAATATGATAGTAAAATCTTTTTGTTTTAGTTGCTTTTTTACGTATTTTTGAAGCTTCTTTAGTTTTTGATCTAATCTTTATTGCTTTTCTTTACTTTCTTTAAGAATATTTTTTTTTAAATTTTTTCTGAAACTTTTTTTAATCTTCTTTTTTCCATTCGTTCTAAATCAATGTTATCTTTGAAATTCTCTTCTTCAGTTTTCCTTCAAAACATATTTAGGAATTCTTGTTCTTTGTCTTTCAATCATTGATTTTTAAGTTTTTCTAGAACATTTTTTGTTTTCCTAACATTTTTGATACTTTGTTTTACGTAATTTTTTTTTATTATTTATGTATTTTAGTGGTCCATTTGTGTTTTTTTTTTTGGTTTTTTGTCTTTTATTTTAAAGTTTTTGAAGTTTCTTCTAATCTTCTTTTTTTTACAGTCGTTCAAAATCAACCTTGTCTTCGAAATTTATTTCTTCAGAATTTTCGTTCTTTGTCTTTCAGTCATTGATTTTAAGTTTTTCTGGATCATCTTTTTGTTCTTCCAGAATTTTTTTTTGGTTTGTTTCACGTAATTTTTCCTGTACCTTTTTTTTCCTTGTACTTGTATTAATCGATTTTTTGGGGCTTAAGTACTACTTTGGTTTTTCTAGAAATTTTATTTGTCTTTTTGTTTAACCTAATTTTGCATTCTCTTTCAGTATTTTTCACAATCTTCAGTCGTCGTTTTTTAAGTTTTTCAGAAGCTTCTTTTGACCTTCTTTCCTTCCATTATTTTAAAATCAACGTTGTTTTCAATTTTTTTTTTTCTAGTTTTTTTTAAACAAATTTAAATATGAATTCTTGTTTCTTGTCTTTCAACAATTTATATTTTTTAGGAACATGTCTTTGATTTTCCAGAATTTTTTTTCGGTCTGTTTCATTAATTCTTATTATTGATGTATGTCAGCCGGTTTTTTTTTTGGCTTTTATGGGCCTATATTTTCTAAGTTTTTCTGAAGCCTTTTTTAGTCTTTTTTCTATCGTAATTATTTCGAAAGTTTTTGAAATTTATTCGTTTTTTATTTATAAATCGTTCAAAATCTTTTTTTTGCTGCTTTTTTTGGCTCTTGTTTTTTGTTTTGTTCTTTTAGAATCTAGCATTAGTTTTTTTTATTTCTTTTTCTGTCGTCGTTTTTTAGTATTTTCCATAATTTTCTTTCTCTTCAGTCGTCTTTTTTCAAGTTCTTCTGAAGATTTTTTTGATTTTTTTTGTCTTCCTCTTATTCAAAAGAAACGTTTTCTTTCATTTTTTTTCAGTTTTTATATATTTATAATACAAATTAAAAATAGATAATAAAATATTAATATCACAATATAAAATTAAAAATATATAGGATATAGGCTATCAACAATAATTAAATATAACAAAAAAAAACAACTTAAGGCAAACAACAACATAAAACTCAATTAAATAAAAAAATTAAGATCAGGAATATTTTTTAATACAATTCCATAAATTTGTTTATTTAGTTATAACATTTTCCTTCACTGACATTTCCAGTAAATAAAACGTTGCGGTTTGCAAAGAAAACAAATGATCAATTTACGTTGGTAGGTTCTCTGTTGGTAGTGTTTGTTTTTCTTTCGAAAACAATAGCCTCGGTAAACCCAACACCCATAAACCGCCAACTAGATCACAATAATAATTTTCCTATTTTATCACTTGATTTCGTATCGAGTTTCACAAACGTCATGTGTAAAATTATCTTTAACAAATGCTAAACAATATCATTTACCTGCAAGCTGAAATCTTTTGATCACGACGTTTAGAATCTTGAGAGGAGGAAACTCGATATTGTCTAACATTCTGATGTCAACTCGATTTTGAGAAGACTTCTTTAAGAAATTTAATCTATCGAAAAATTTTTTTTGCAAAAGGTTAAATTTCTCCTCTTCGATAAAAAGGCTTGTAATTACGAGTTTCGGAGAGAAATTTAAATTTATGCACTTGTTTTCTTAAATAAAAATTCCAGGACTTTCAAAAATTGCAAAATTATTGTTCGGAATAGTAGAATAGTTTGATTTTAAGATCATAAAACGGTACTTCCTGTTAATTTTGATAAATTTTAACCTTTTGAACTAATTATCATGTAAAAATTGATTTTTTTCGTTATGTATGTAGAAAATTACACGTTTTATGAACCTGGAAGCAGTTAGAGAAATACAATAATCGACCTAGATATATCACGATTTGCATATTATTATTGTTAACATTTATCAGACGATCCTTGCTATAACATAAAAATTTATTGCGAAAAAATCAGCAATTAGCTGAACGTTTCACACTGAGATGGAATGGTGAGATAAAAACGACTTGCTTGTAATGCCTAATTACGTGGTGTGTAACTGTACAAATCTTTTTTCTTTTGTTTGAAAGGACAAAATTGTATGGCCAATTTGTCAAATCTAAATCTAGATCCACCCTCAAGTCTACAGTTTCAGGTGAGATATTATCACTTTGTTCCTCAGAATTCAACAAAAAAATCTCTGATTTATTGCCGCTGCGTATTGTACAGGGTGTCTCAATTAAAATGACCCACTTGCATATCTTTGTATAATGTTAGTATTTCTTCAAAGGGAGCACAAAGAAACTAAAATTTGGTATAAATTAGGATTTTTCAGCTGTCACAAAATTTTAAGATTAAATGACAAACAGCAAATTTGGAAAAAATTTTGAAAAATTGTTGATTTAATGCTTTGCTGGGTTTAAAGGCTCTACTGCCAGTCAAGGCATTAAATCACTTTATTGTCTAATTAAATATTTCAAGGTTATTATGTAGCTAATTGTCAAAATTGACAAAATCAGAAATGCCAACAGACAACTCCTTGAAAAACACTTTTGTGTTATCAGTCGAATTTAAAAAAATACAAGTTTTAGAACGGATTTTTTTTATTTAAAAATTGCTAATTAAAAGCCCTGAAGAAGCTCTCACCTATATAAAAACGAAACCTCAGCAAATATTTAGTTAAAACACATGTAATTATTATTATTATTTTGAACGTGAAACAAGAAATACCATCAACAATTAAAAAAAATAAGCAGCAATAAGTAACTAAATAATAATAAAATAATACCTGTAATTCGTGTAATTCAATGTAATTTGTGTAACTAATCCATGATAATAAATGGTGAAAACATGAACAATTTAAAAAATAAAATCAAAAAGTTAATAATTAATTAATCAAATAATCGTGTAATTTATGGTAATTAGTGCAGTTCTTGTAATTCATGAAAATTGGTGTAATTCACGCAATTTATAGTAATTCGTGTAATTTTTCTAATTTATAGTAATCTTGTAATTCATGGAAATATATGCAAGTTTGCACACTTCATGTAATTTAAGGTAATTTGCGTAATTCACGTAGCTCATGGTAATTTGTGTAATTCACTTCATTCATGGTAATTTATAATAGTTTATGTATTTCGTGTTATTCATGGTAATTTGCGTAATTCACATAACTTATGATAATTCGTGTAATTTCTGATAATTTGTATAATTTACCTAATTTATCGTAATTCGTGTAATTTATGGTAATTTGCTTAGTTCACGTAACTCATAGTAATTCATGTAATCCGTTGTAATTTATTGTAATTTATGATATTTTGCGTATTTTATGTTATTTATAATAATTCGTGTAATTTATGTTAATTTGCTAATCTATGGTAACTAATATACTTTAGGGTAACTCGTGTAATTCATGGAAGTTTGGTTATTTATAATAATTTATGCTAATTCGTGTAACTCATGTAAATCATGATAATTTATGTAATTCCCGTAATTTATGGTATTTTGTGTAATTCATGATAATTCGTGTAATTCATGTAATTTGTGTAATAACAATTGGTCTAATTGGAACTTAAAAAATGGTGGGATATGGGACGATATCTCAAAAAATACTTATCAAAGAACAGAAATAGATGGATTGTCAGAAAATAAAAATGCATCTAATTAATAATTATATATTATTATAACAGTGAAACTAGATAATACATCAACAATTTAAATAGTAAAATTTTTAATAATAAATAATAACTAAAAAAGTAATAACAATTTATTGATGTAATTTCTCTAATTTATTTAATTCTTGATAATTCGTGTAATAATAATTAGAAATGGTGGAATATTGGTTAAGATTTGAAATTTTTTTTATAACAGATTCAAATTGATGACAGGTTCTGAATTCTCAGATGTTTTTGCATCAGAATTTGATAATCAGGTTTACCAACAGATATTTTTAAAAAACAATTTTGAGATAAAAATTTTGTATATCGATTGACATTGCAAAAAAGTCTCAGAAGTAAATTAATAACAGATTTTATCTGTTACTACATCAATATAGCCAAATATTAACTTAGTTACGGTAACCATTATGACATTCATAACTCCCGAGGGAGTTATAGAAGAGAGTTAAGAATTCTTAATTTCCTCTAATTTGCATATTAAAAAGAGTTACAAATATGGCGCTCGAAAGTTTCAAGAAGAGAAGAAATGTTATTAAATAACAATTTTTGGCTTAAATTTCGGCTTTTTTGTAATTCTTCTGGATTTGTACCATTTTTATTCATTTTTGCAATCGACAAATTCAGTAAAAATAATTGTCAACAAATATTTTTCATAGCAATCATGCACAGTTAACTAAGTAAATCGTCCACAATTTTCTATTTATTCTCAAAAAATATGTTTATTAAGTAAGAAATAAAATTATTTATGAATCACGTGAATTATTGGATGTTAATTACCTTAGGCAACTTACTGTCTCTCGGGCTTAACGGCCCTCTGGACAGTCGTTGTCCTCGGTAATTAACATCCTTATAATTCCCTTGATACATAAATAACTATAAAATGTTTCAGTCAGTTTGTATCACTCTAAATGCATTTCATAGTCGTTACATAGCTGTCACGATTTTTTTAAATAATACAATTATTAAGAGAGCTTTAATTTAGTGCTATTTTATATTTCAAAGTTGGGATGTGTGGAGTTTAGGGAGTTACCAGGGGCGCTTTGAAAATTACATCAAAAATGTCCTCAAATAAAACTGACCTGTTTCAAATTCTTTACAGTTTCTGAAATATTCTGAGTGTCTCCTGGTTCGTTTTTAATCGGACACCCTATTTAACTACATATATTAACTAAAGAAAAGTGCAATTGGATAAGTGAGTTAGTTTCTCCGGAAATCTGTTAACATGTTAGAGATATAATTATAAAAAAATATATAAATTTTGTGCTTCAGTAAGCACTGTTTTGCTTATCTTATTAGAGTTTAGTGTTACTCTTATGTCACGTAAATATTTTTCCGAGATAAGATGAAAACTCGTGTTTATTAACATTGTTTTCCAGATTATGTAATTTAAAAAAATATATATTTCTTGTGTATGAAATAAAATTTTAGATCTTTATCTTGATAACAACCGGATATCCTTACATATTTCAGTTGTAACTGTATTGTTTTTTTTTTTATGAAAAGCTCAGGAAGCATAAAGGTGCTAATCAGAAAATATTTTTTATTCCTCACTACTTTTGCATTATTTCTATTCTTGATTCTCTGAAAAGTCCCGATTGATAAATATTTAAGTTGATATTTAAGACATCGATTTTGAAACGTATTGCATTCAAGATTTTTTGTTACAGCGTTTTGTAACAGATTTTTCTTTCAAAAATAATTATCTCAATCAAACATTCACATTGTACAGTAGGCAGACGGCAGGTTGCTATGGATGTAAATTTTGTTGTTTACTGTTTCTATAAAATTACAGACTGTCAACTTGGGTTCTGTAATAAAGTAACACAAAATTGAGCGATTCTGAATTTGATTCCAACATTGAAAATGCTGCGGAAGCTGCTCTAGCCACGCTAGTGACCGAAAAATCTAAAAAAGTTTACAGGGAAACGTACAGGAAATTTGGTAGTTGGTGTGAGGACAAAAATGTAACAAGTATTGAAGAAAAGGTACTAATTATCTTCCATGTATAAGCCGTCTACTTTATGGAGTACCTACTCAATGCTAAGAACCATGATATATCTTAACAAGAATGTAAATTACAAAAAATTTACAAATTTGATTGCATTTCTAAAAAGAAATGCCAGTGGGTACAGAGCTAAAAAATCTAAAATATTCACCAAGCAAGAGATAGAACGTTTCATAAAAACAGCTGATGACAAGGACTATTTATTGGCAAAAGTTGTGTTAATTACTGGGATTTTTGGCGCGTTACGCAGAGAAGAAATTACGTTTTTGAATGTGGAAGATATAGAAGATTGTACAAGTTTTATTAAAGTGAAGATACCGAATACCAAGACAAAAATTTCACGAATGTTTACAATAACTGAAGGATTTGTAGATGGAATTAGGTTCTTAGAAATTTTCCGCAAATACGCACAGCTTCAACCTCCTCATACTGAACATCAGAGATTCTTCTTAAGCTGTAGAAATTCCAGGTGCTGTACGCTACCCGTTGGTATAAATACTATTGTACGTATGCCTAAAAAATTGCAGAATGTCTCGGCCTTCTAAATGCAAAAGAATATACTGGGCACTGCTTTCGTCGTCAGGAGCAGATATTACATTACTCAAAAGACATGGAGGATGGCGATCGAGTTCTGTTGCGGAAAGTTACATAAAATCTCTGTTGAAAGCAAAAACGCAATTTCGATGAAAATTATGGGAAAAGAAGAAACTGTATCAAAGAAATGAAGGATCTGAGACGAAAATAGCAAATCTGAAGTGGCGTCTGCAAGTACCGTTTCGACTTGTATTGAAGTTCAAGAAAGAAATCTGATATCTTCGAATGTTTAATTTAGTCATTTAAGTAATTGTATTTTTTTGTTTTTTGCTTTTTAAAGACAATTGAAAAGTCCCTGTTATAAAACGCTGTAACAAAAAAAAAAAAATTTGTGTTTTGAAGGTTTTAAAACAAGCATAAAATTTTCTGAGAAAACAAAAATAAGAAATATTTTTCTCTTTTAAAGTCGATCCGTGGACATACTGTATATTTGATTGGGATAGTTGGGTTCCAATGACGTTTATTTCTGTCCAAAATTTTTTCGAGTACCTCCAACTTCTAAAAATAGAACCGCTGACTAAAATAGATGAACAAAAAAATAAATAGCAACTCGTTAGAAGCCCACACATATGTATCTGTACACCTGTACTAATGACTCTCTATCAGATGTCTTTCTAATACAAAACCTTGACGGTAGAAAAATTGTGAATTGTTATTGCGTCTTAAAATGAAAAATAAATATAAATTGAAGAATAGAAGTGCAGAAACTAGACAGAGATTGCAAAATAGCGAGTGATCGACGGGAGTAACAACTAGGAACTAAAAAAAAAATTTTCCAAAATGGTACCCAAATAAATTAGTGACCTATATTTACGTCTGAGATTTTTTCAGAATCCATCATCTCATGAAAACTTCTTTATCTGAATCTCCCCTGTTATTACCTCCCACTTTTCATTAACCTCCGACCTGACATTATCACCTTAGTCTCGTACTATCACACCCACTTGGTTCCCTTCGATTATCCTTCTCCTTTCCACAACTCACTTAAATCTGCTAGGACTGACTGGGATAGCATCTCCAGTAAAAAAAATTGTTTATTTGTTGTCGAGATCGGCTCAACGGACACACCAAATGCATGTTTATAGATTCGATCCGCCCATTTCAGCCTTACGGTCACGATTCGATTCTTCCGCAAAGATGATTTGTTTATCTGGTAATGATGTTTCAAATTTTTTTTCTGTGTTAAACCACTTTTCGGACAATTCCTAAATGATGATAAATCGTCCGGATATAACCATGACATACTTCAATAATATTGTAAAGCGTGTTTCTTTGCAATATGGAAGCTAATGTCCGTTATAAATCGCAGTTATGTGCTTGTTTAGTAAAGTACAAAATGAAATAAAATAACTTTGTTATTTGATTGATATTACAAGAGTGACGTGGTTGCCTTATGTATGTTCACGATTCTTTTGCAAATTAATTATCTCAGCTAAATCGAGTCGTGAGCATTTTTGGATGGAGAGCTAGAGATCAAGGACATGAGGCTTGTGAAACTATTTGAAGCAGCTTCCGTTGCTGATACCAGATCAAATACTGAAAAAATACTCATACGAGTTTTTTTTTGAAGACAGTGCCGTAGCAAGAATTACTGAGGTTCGGCACAAAATTTTACTAATTTTAGAAACTAAAACGATGTTTCTTTATCAAATTCAAATTTAATGTATTGAAACAAATATGGCACCGTTATTATATTTTGAAAACTGGGGACCACATATTACTAATTTTATAAACCAGAACCAATTTTACTAGTTGTAAAGACCGTAAGAGATACACTTTATCTATTTTTAAATTTTAAATAAATAAAAAGGACAATATCTCTATTCTAATTTGAAATCTATAAGCTGCATTTTACTAATTTTTTTGAATTGGAAGCGAGATCTTACTCGTTTTGAAGCGGGGCCGATATTTGTTATAAATTTCTAAATTAATACCAACAATTCTTACTTAATAGAGAAATTTGGGAGCCATAGGCGCAATTTTTCAAATTTTAGAAGAGAGAGTTAAAATTTGATGAATTTTTTAGAGCCGGTGACAAAATTAATTGTGTCTTAGCCCCGGCACTGTTTGAAGAGTGTCATATGGATACAACCTAGATAAGAAAATGCAAGTATGAATAAACCCATCTTTAGACTTGTCTGGTTTGACCGGATGATGATGCATCCAACCCGTATATGGTAGTTGAAACCTTCAGACCGTTTGTTTCCTACTGTTGGTTGAAGAAACTCGACTTTTCACACAATGCCAAGAAAACTCAATAGGTGCCAGATCTGGGTAAAAGTGTGGCTATTTCTTCGTTTAGTGCGCGGGTTTTTCTCACATCAAATTACAGAGATTGTACCACATTCCTTTTGATACTAATGACCTGCTAGTCGTTTGCAACTCTAAAATTAGATAGCACTCACAGACTGTAATAACTTGTTATAATACTGATTAAAATTTTCTGTTTGTTTTGCTATAATTACAGTTAGATCTGAATTAGAAATTTTTCAACGATTTCCACTTAAGGTAACCTGCACCCAACAACTGAAATACTTTACACGCAGTTATAGAAATACGTGATATTTTCAATATTTTTTTATTGCTTTGGTATTAAATATTGATATAGTGCACTTACAGAATTTTTTTTATATGTAATTACATAATTTATTGCACTTGTCGACCTATGAGACAATTTTCTCTGGGTGTATACTCCACCCATCATGGTATTATCATATAGTGACATTAATTGCTTGTGCTTGTACCATCGTCGAGCTTTAATCGTTTAATTACACGCCAATTACAAGTAATGTTTTCTTCGATGGTTCTTTTAGTCTTGTGGTAATATTCGAAATTACTTGCTGTCTGGCTACTTTACTAGTCTCGGACTAATATGAAGACCCTTGCATACCCAGACTGGATCGTAAAAATAGCTTCCATTCTCGTGAGAGAGATGGGTACAAAAAAAAAACAGTACAAGATGGGTGCATACCAAATTACAGAGATTTATCTAATTTTTTTCTCATTTTCTTGTTTGGTATTTTAATAAAGAAAATGTTACTAGAGTTTTAGTTCAGTTATTTTAGATGTTGTGTTGTAAGTAATAATAATTATAATGTTTTAACACATATATGGTAATAAAAACATTATGCAAATGTCAAAGAACTTGGATATTTCAATTAAGGTTTCATGTAAGTAAAGATTATTGGTAAAAATGCGTTGTTTACGATATTTATTCTTTTAATTGAAGACAAAGTACAACAAATAAATATTAAAACAAATTAAAAAAAAACAATAAACTCTTAAAATTACATAAAAGTATAAAACAAGACAATACGTCGAATTAGGAATTTTCTGAAGCTCGCAGCTTTTAGAACTACAAAATATTTTATTTATCTCTAACGGTTCTTGAGATAATATCATTTTATTTTAAGATTTAGACTTTTTGATAATTTTAGCTAATTTGAACAGTATCGATGTTATAATGTTGTAAGACGATATAAAGACGATGCTGCTTCATTTCTTGCCGTTCGTTCTGCAAGAGAAGCTCAAAGGTTGTCTTTAAGAAGGAGGGCAATACAAACTGGGATAAGTAAATCTTATTTACATACAATCTTTGAGGAGGACAAAATTTTACCATTTAAACCGCAATTTAGGCAAACTTTAGAAAATGGTGATGAAGATGAACGTCTGGATTTTTATGTGGAATTTCAATATTTTCTAGCAATAAATTGAAATTATCTCGAGAACCGTTTGAGTTAAATAAAAACTAGTTTGTGTTTTAGGGGTTTTAAAAATAAGAAATTTTGTCCTTTTTTAAAGTCGATCCGGAGACATACTGTATTAGTACCCACCCGAATTTTTTTTGTATTTAAATTTGGTTGTTTCTGCTATTGTTGACCTCAAGTATGGATGTGTGAGTCAGAGTTGGAGCGCCAGCCAGAAAGTCTGGGTCTTGGTTGAGCCGGCGGCTGTCGGACCGAGTACTAGTTCCATCCTTATAAGGACTCCACGTCGAACTCTTTTAATTCCTTGACCGGCGAATGTTTACCGTAATCCTTATCAGTACCTCACGTACATTGCAAATTTATCAAAGGAAAATTAATAATGTTGTTAAGGTTGGCGAAACTGGCCCTGCTGGCTCTGTATTACTGTAATCATCGTTTCAGAGTTTAAATGAAAATTTCACTTAATATGCAAATCTTCTGGCACTTTCGCTGCATGACGACGAACAGATTATGTATTTATACAAAAGAAGAGGAAAGTGAAAAATAACTGTAATCAGATGAATTGGGGCTGTAATCTCAGATTCTTACGTTTTTGAATTTTTCAGGATTACATTTACAGTTGTGGTATCATTTTTACTTTCTTTTCTCTCTAAAATTTTGTTACTTCTTTCTAACTTGGGTTTCTTAGCAATTGTATCTTCTATGATCTTTTATGTTGTTTTTTTTTGCTTTTTTTATTGCATTTTAGCTAGTTCTATATTCTTTATATTTATATTTTTTGTTGTTTTTTATCTTTTTCTTTTATCTACTGTTACTTTTAATTTATTTTTTTTACTTTTTCTTTCTTTCTCTGTGTGTGTTTTCTGTTTTTTTCTGTTTCCCACTGTTTTTCCGTTTACCAGTTTTTCTATTTTTTTAGACTTGTGTTTTATTGTTTGTTGTTTCTGTTGATCCACAATTTATAATCACGTATCTTCTACATTTTTGTTTTTTTAAGCTTTTTTTTTTCTTTCCACTTTGATTTGCTTCTTTTTTGCTTTTTCTATGAGCTTTTTCTATTTTCTGTTCTGGGCTCTTTCCACTTAATTTCTTTTTTTCTTCTTCTGATTATTGTGTTCTGTTCTTTGGTTTTTCTTCTACATTTTTTGCATTATTCTTATTTCTTCTATTTAAGAGTTATGAATGAGATTAGATAAAACAAGTTGTGGTATTTCCGTTAAAATTACTATTTCAGTCTGCTATTCCAAGAAAAATTGTTGAAACAGAAGACGAAACTAGTAGCAGATGAAACCAACAATACAAAATACAAATAAAAAATAGAAAGCTAAAAAAAGTTGAAAGAGATAAAATGGAAAATATAGAGATTAGAAATATGTTTCAAAATAAAAAGAATCAAAGAAAAGAGTTAATATACGAAACTGAAAATCAAAAATCAGAAAGTAGTAACAATAAAAAAACAGGACATAAAAATAGAAAAAAGAATCTATGAAAAGTTATTTATAAAATATTTGTTTTTGTTATTTTCGCCTTTTTATATTGCTACAATTGTAGAGGTACTTAACCCATCGATTAGTCAACTCACGTTAAAAAAAATATTAAAGAAGAAAGAGATGAAAGTAAGAAAAAAGGAAAAACATTGAAAATAGATGTATTAAAAATAGAATCAAAGAAGGAAAATAATAACAAACATGAAAATAAAAAATCTATAAAAATAAGACATGAATACTTAATAGAAGAAAATCAATAAAAATTTAAATATTAAATATTTTTTCTACATTTTTTTATCTTTTTATATTGGGGCATTTGTAGGTACTTAACCCATCGATTAATTTTCAATATTCGATCGGTTTCCCGCCGCGTTCCCAACAAGCTTATTAAAAGCAGTCGGTAGGTATCTAATTATCTCCACTATATCGTCCCGATTTGATGGACGTTGATTGCAAACCACGTCTTTAAAAAACCGAATGATTTCTCTCTTTAAATATAACAAAAGAAGAAATTTTTCTCAGTAAATTCTCAAAGCTTGAAGCGAAAAACATTCAGGTAAAAATAAATATGTGGGTTTCCGTTTGAAGTAGGCGGGAGTTATATACTGAAGGACCGAAATGAACTTGCCCTGTCTTCAAATAATTATGAGATACCTAAGATACTTCGTGGTCTAGACAGGTAAGGTTGTGAAAGCACAAACTCCTACGGTTTCTTTGTGAAAAATTTATTTACATCATAGGCGTGCGAGGGGGACACAGCAGGGAGTGCAGAGAAGTAATATTTTGCATAGGATTATGGAGGAATTAATGACAGGAAACAGTTACAAAAGAAAATTTTATAAACTGTTATTGTAATTAAGTCTTTGGATGGGTCAGATCTGATCTTTAAATTTTTAAAGACTACCAACCGACAAGATCAAAATACCCCCAGCTGTTTTTTAAAGTGACGTTGATATTAACGTAATAAAGTTGTCAGAACTGGTAGAGCTTTCATCTATTGTTGCATTTCTGAAATTCCTGAAATCAGACGGATGCAAAATTTTTAACAAATACTGAAATAAATTAATAAAATTTGCTGTTTTAGGACAAAGAATGTTTTAAACAAAATTTCTTACGGTATTTTGTAGCAATTAACCTCTTCCTTTGGTCTATATATAGTAGTAATAGCTGACATCCGATCTTGCATAACTCAATTTTGAGCATCTCTCGATTTCTCTAATCTAAAAATGGTTAAATAACCTCATCACTGATAATAATACGATTAGATCAATTTCATGGTCTAATTTAAGTACTATGTAAAATGGAGATTAATGTCATTTTCTCTTACTCAACTGCTACTAGTTAAATCGTTTTTTTAAACAACAAAACATTAATTTTTAATTAACTTATATAATCAAGATAATTGCCTGCATTTATGATTTCTGCAGGTGTTGATAAATATTCTGATAAAACAACAAGTTTAACAACCTTTCTATTGGTTTTATGAAAATTAGAACGATTTTCTTTCAATGAGAGTGTTATGAATGAAAATTGATATAAAGTATTAATTAATAAATCAATTTAACGAGACTGGGTACAATCAATTTCGTATAAATCTAGTTACGCAATTTCTACCCACGATTCTTGTCGTTGAACATATGCTACTTTCTTTGAAGAGATAAATTGTTGGATTAGAGGACACGCAATGCGTGGGGTATAAACACTATTAATTTATTTATTCTATAAAAAAAATTACATAAAATTAAAAGATATAAACAGCAGTGGTTTTACTCTAAAACGATACGCAAACGGTCAAAAATGAGAAAAAATATTTAAAAAAATTTATAGAGAATTATATTTTGTACAATAAGACGATATTTTTATCTCTTATAACAGTTTAAGCTCTAGAAACGCTCGTATATATTTTTTTTAAATATTGTAGGGTAGCTGTATATTTAATTTTTTATTTAGTTTCTTCTTAGAAAGAGATGAAAGAGAGAAAGATGGAAAAGATTGGGACTACCAGTATGTAACAAAATTAAATAAACAAAACTAAAAATCAGAGAGCTGTAACTATAAAAAGCAAAACACACAAAATAAGAAAAAAGAAAAAAAATTGCGGAAACGCACTGAGTGATAACATTTGCTAAAATACATCCAATAATAAAAAATCGAGAACTTGGTGTTCTTAGCAAATTATTGTTGCTAAGAACACGAAATTTTGATATTCTTATTCAAATTTTTTATTGGTGAAATTTTACAGGAAATACCCACCGAAAATAAATCTCTTGAAAAGCCCACCCATCTCGCCCTGCAACTCCAGTTCTTGTCAATTTTAATTAAATTCACCGTAAGATTCTCATTTTTTCGTCGACCCTCCTGTAATGATTTCTTTTGTCCTGTTTGACCGCCATCGTACTGCAAAATAATGAAACTCTTTGACTGAAATTTTTCAGGATTTTTATGACAATGCAGAAAATGGTGTAAAAGTAATAAATCGTGATTAATTCTTTGTGAGTAGGATAATCATACAGAACCAAGTGAATTGTTTGAAATAATTGAATAACCTACATACATAATTATTATTTACTAGAATATAATACAAGTGTTGGAAACTTGGAATTGATAATCTGAAATTAATAACAAGGGAGTTTTGACGTTTTGAAAAAAATATTTTTCAAACGATAATTATTTATGTGTTTGTAAGAGAAATGTAGAAAATGTAATTTGTAGTGATCTGGCGATAACACAAGTAATGTATTCAAGTCGTGATATTTCACTCAAGAGTATAACATTTTTCTTAAAAATTAGAAAGCTGCTCATAATTTATAAATAAACAACAAAAAGTAGTTTGCAAAAATTGATATACAACATCTTTCAAAGATAAATTAGTTTCTAGCAGGAAAAGCTTTTTATCGTGTAGGTTTTACGTCTTCTCTATCATCAAAGTCTTTTCAAAAATTAGTATTTACACGATTATCCTTAAGACAAAATTAGTATTATTTCTTTCTAGGTTACAAATAAACTACTAATTTTTAAATTATAAACACGAAAGATCGTGATTTTTACAGTTATTCTGCAGGTTTCGCGTTTACTCTCCGCTTAAAGTCTCCCTAAAAACCCGCTTTATTTTTTAAACCAGAATTAGTTACTACTCCTTAGTTTATCAGTCAATCACAATCAGTAGTCTCTCAATTGCGCACTCAGGAGGGCAGTTTTTTCTGAAATGATCCTTCAGGTTTGCCGTTTGCTCTCCCATTAAAATCTTCCTGAAAACTTGCTTAAGTCAATCACAACCAAAAGTTTTCCAATTCTACACTCAGAAAGAGTGTTTTTCCTGAAATTATCCTCTAGGTTCCACGATTACTTTTTGATGGAAGTATCCTTACAAACATGCTTTGCTTTTTATGCTAGGATAAGTTACTACTTCCTGGTTTATAGGCCAATCACAATTTGTAGTCTCTAAATTCTACACTCAGCAGGCCAGTTTTTCCTGAATTTATCCTTCAGGTTTGGCGTTTGTTCTACCGTTAAAATTTTCCTAAAAACTGGCCCTTCTGCTTTGCTTAAAACTCTCAATTACAAACTCAGAACACTCAGTTGTTTTTCCTTAATTTATTTTTTGGATTTTGCGTTTACTTTCTAATAAAAGTCTTCTTAAAAACTTGCTTTACTCCCGATGCCAGAATTAGTTACTACTTCTTAGTTTATAACTTAGAAGGGTAGTTTTTCGTGAAATTATCCCTCATCTTTTGCGTGTACTTTCCAGTAAAAATCTCTTTAAAGTCCCGTTTTACTCTTTATTCCAGAATTAGTTACCACTTTCTAGTTTATAAGTCAAAAGGGCAGTTTTTTCTAAAATTATCCTTCCCTTACTACTTCCTAATTTCTAAGTCAGAAGGACAGATTTTCCTAGAATTATCCTTGACGTTGTGCGTTTACTCTTTGATGGAAGTCTTCTTAAAAAGTCGCTTTGTTTGTAATGCCAGAATTAGTTATATCTTCTAGTTTACAAGTCAAGAGGACAGTTTTTCCTAAAATTATCCCTCATGTTTCGCGTTTACTCTCTAGTGGAAGTCTTTTTAAAGAACCTGATTTACCCTTTACGTTTGAATTATTTACTACTTTCTAGTTTATGAGTTAACACAATCAGTAATCTCCCAATTATACACTCAGAAGGGCAGTTTTTCCTGAAATTATCCTTCAGGTTTGGCGTTTGCTCTCTCGTTAAAATCTTCCTGAAAACCTGCCCTCCCACTGTCATATCAATTCGTAAAATTAAAACGCACGTATTTCAGTATTTTTTTTTTAAATTTCAATCAAAAGATCAGTCACGAAGTGCCTTGTTTAAAATGTAACACCAAGATCGTGTGAAAATTAGAAGTGTTGAGGCACTTTCACAAAAGGTTGTGTTAATTAGGTTGGATAGCAAAGGTCGGCAATTGTCTTTTTCGATGAGATGGAATTAAACGAATCACGCTTTGACGAATAATTAATTGAACTTTCAGGAAAACAGTAGAGATTTTTACTAGGAGGGTTTAAGTATCTACAAGAGGATAATTGTTGGTAATTTGCCTGAAAGAATAGAATTTTTTTTTTCTACTTAACGGTACTTGTGTTTGCGTAAAGCAGGTGCAGTAATTAATAAATTTCTGTAATAAAAAGCTTCTCTTATCGGTAATTTTAATCTGAAATTATTAAAACTAATCGGAAATGTATAGAGGAAGTGTGTCATTATGTGGTAGGTTGTGCATTCTCAGGAAATTGCATTGCATATATATTCAATTTTAGTACTTATTAAAGGAAGCTCTTATGAATAAATAACCTGACCTGACCTGAAAAAAAAATTCTTGATTGATTATCAACTGTTGATGTATTTATTACTTGATTTTCAAGGATTTTGTAAAAACTTAAGTAAACGAATCTGTCAATCACTGAACTTGTGAAAGCAAAGTATGAAAAGACATAATAGCCTCAACGACCCATATCTAACAAATGAATAGAACATGATTAAGCAACCTGTAAGAGACTGAAATTTTTTTTCAGAAAACTCTTTTTTAACTTTCTCCTGATTTATTTATTCTAATTTGTTAATTAATTTCAAGTAGTTAACCACCCGCCTACACTGCACGTTTTTCAATTATTATTAATTTACAATTTGTAATAATTCATTTCGTCACTTTCTCACTGCAATAAATCAGTTTAAAGGGGCTAGAAGCTATTCGTGACATCTTACAATTAATAATTTTAGAAGAAGAAAAAAATAAAGGGAATAAGACAACATCAGTATGGCATTCCTTCGTCTGCAAATTGACAGTAAACTTAATTGGTTGGAACAGATAAATGCATTAACTGAGGCTATTTATGTGATTAGAAAATTTTTCAAAAATATATACTCATCATGAAGGTGCCCTAAAGCGAGTTTTATTCGCTAACAAAGGAATAGCGTTATTGTAAGACCCACACAAATGGTAATTTTTTTTGTAGAAAGGATAATGTCTTGTGACCACCAATGAGGAAGAAAACTGACAAAAAAATTCTTTTTCTTCGTTGTTTTGATTTTAGATTTATAATTATTATTACTGTATGTTCGTACATTTGAAAAAAAAATTGAGTTCTTTTTCCTCAAAAAGATCAAGGAATGTTTTAATTTAAGAAGGTAAGAAGAAGAATAATCTAGAAGATCTAGTACTGGAGTCAAAGCAATAGAGAAATCTAGGAGTTGAAAATTGAATCGAAGAATCCTAGATTGTTAATAAGACAAAATTTATTAGAAATAGAAAACAATATAAAGAAAAAGAATTTAGAAGAAAAAAAAAACAATCATAAACAAGAAACACAAATCTACTATTACTTTTGTATTTTATTTTCGTTCTTTTTTTTACTTTTATACTATGTACTTTATTTTAATGTCTTCTATTTCTATTATTTTTTATCGACTTTATCTATTAAAAACCTAGAATTGCAGTTAAAACAATAGAAAAACCTAGAAGTTGATGGTTGAATGTAAGAAACTTAGATTTTATCCAAGGTAAAATTTAATAAATAGAAGAAAAGCACAGTACCATATTTAAAAAATAATTTAGAAAAAGATAGTGACATCATAAACAGGAAACACAAATCTACTATTACTTTTTCTTATATTTAAGTAGGTTTTGTTTTATTATTTCTTTATTTCTACTTATTACTTCTTATTATTTTCTTTTTCTTTGTATCATACGCAAAACTGACGTATGAGATACACCAAACCTTTCACCAATTCTTCTGTAGCTCCATCCTTCCTCCAACAAAACCACAGCTTGGGCGCATTCTTCTCGAGTCAAATTCCTCATAATGTTTTTATTATTGTTTCAAATGATAAAAACTATCCACAGAACGGCAAATTCAAATAACAATATAACGAAATTACAAATTAACACAATTTAAAAATGAAAATTATTTTAAAATTTCTGCTTAAAAAACTATTAAACTCAAATTCCTGACATTAATGTCAAAACTTTTATTACAATGGGTAACTAGATTATAGCTTGATTAAACCTTCTCAACCAAAGTTGTCAAATGTACATAGTTTTAATTTTTTGACTTTATTTTCAAGTGGTGCGTTAATTTCTTTGAGCAGTGTATAAAAACGTTTTTGTGTTTTAAAATTGCCCGAAATGACTAAGTTCTATTTTTACTCACTTTTATTTCCTGTTCTAGAGTATCATCTCAAGTCTCGAAACTTTTTATTCACATAAAAAATACAGTAATTACAGCAGTTGTCATCAGTATGAGAATGACAGGAAATTATGTTAACGAATTCAAATCCTGGGAAAAACTAATTTGCTTTAATTGATATAAATTAACAAAACTGTATTAAAATCAGTACTTCAAGAAGCAACCTACGTCCCCTTTTTGCTTCTGGTTAATATGGCCATTAACGATTCGTCAGACCATTGAATCGAGTGATGTGATATTTATTCAATGGTGCAACATATGTGTAAATAACCGAGTGTTAGAGTTATCGTGGGCAGATGACTTCCCTTTCGCGTTCATTTGCATCAGAACCCGTTCTATACACCTACGAACTTACGACTTTGTGAATGAAATTTAACTGGGCGTTAAATAATCTTATTATCAAGTGGGCTATGCAATTTGTAATAACCTAGTCCTGGAGGAAACAAGACTGGCGACATATCCCCTGGATAACAAGAAAATTTTCAAAGTAATACGGTTTTAATGTGGTTTTTATGACACTAACTGTCATAAGTATTATGACTATTGACTAGGTTTGTGATGGATTAAGAATGTCTCTTGTAATTGTGATTCTAAATTCGAGTATCTAAAGATCAGGGTTGGCTTTGATTAAGGGAAGAAACGAAAAGAATTTCGTTTATACTATTATAAAAACCACATTAGAAACGTATTACTTTACAGATTTAGTAAAATCTGCTAAATTTAGTCCAATCGTAGGATTTCAGACTTTTCTATGGTGATTTTAAACCTACACTCCTCTATTACGTGATGTGGTGACATATCGAAAGCTATTTTATAACTTTTTTCTTCAATGTTTTCAAGACTTATTGAAGAGTTTTTGTAAATGGCAGGCAAGTTCTTGCTGGTTTTGTGTAGGAAGTATGCAAATTTTTATTTACTAGACTTCCATATTTGTTGAAGAATGAGTGACCTATTTTTTGACTCACCATCACTTAATCAAACAAGTCTAAATATGAAAAATTTGTTAGTTTATTGCTGATTTTAATAATATTTAGAACATTGATAACAAGAAGTTATCTTTAAATTATTTATTGCGTTTTCTTATCATAGATTAATTTAATTAGAACACATAATAAGTAATTTATGGGATTTTGGAGAGATTTTTGAAGATTGAGGACAAAAAATGTAGAAACAGCGAATGGGGTTAGAAGAAACAAAAAGAAAGAATTTAATTTAATTTCTAGAATTAAAAAGAAAAAGATTTGTCTTAGAAAAATTATATAACCAAAACAGGACAATCAGAAGGTCAGTAAACCATACAGGATAAAGGATTAATAACAGTGAAATAATGACAGAAATTAATACGGTCAAAAAAGAGAGGACAGAAAAAAAATGGGAACAAAATGTGTTTGAAGAGCCTAAAGACGAAAATGGCGCATTCAGAAAAATAATTGAACGTGTTGGAGGAAAGTAAAAATTAACAGAAAAGTAGAAGAAGCAAAGCAATAGCAGTAACAAAGGCAATAACTAAGAAAAAGAGAATAAAAATAGAAGCAAGACTAAAGTACTGGTATATAAAAAATGTAGAAGCAAAAGAGAGAAGCAACAGCAAGTAGAAGAATAGTACAAAAAAGAGTGAGGAATTACGAAAGCGAGAAAATAAAATCAGTAAAAGATACAGAAACCAGAAGAATTAGCAGAGGTTGAAATACAAAAAGAAAATAAGTCGGATCTAGAAAAAGATAGTACAAAAAAAAACTAAGAAATTAGGAAAACAGCAAACGAAAGAATTTAATAAAACAGAAGAAAAGAGGGGTACTAGAAACTAGATGTTTAAAAAGCAAAGATCGGTAGTTATAGAAGAAAAAGGATAAATATAAGCAGTATAAATAGAAGACAAAGTGGAGAAAAAGCACCGGAGAAAACAGGAAATGCAAAATAAGGTAAAACTGTATTAAAAACGTAGAAGTAAAACATGGAAGCAATAGAAAATAAAAAAATCTTATGAAATAGAGAAAACAAGAACAGCAAAAACAGAAAGTGCTAGTAAATTTAAAAAAATAAAGCATAAGACAGTACAAACATTAGAACACTAAAATTACAAATACCAAAAGATAAAATGCGTTGGTAGAGGAAGAAAAAAAACTAGAAATATTAACAAAGCAGAAGATGTAATGACAGATGAAAAAGCTTAAAGAGAAATAAACTTTAAGAACAAAATAAAAGAAGTTGTATTAAAAATGTAGAATCAAAAAAGAGACAATAATAGAATAGAAGTAGAGTAAAATGAAAAATTTAAAAGAATAAACCAATTACTCTCAAGAGAGAATATACAAAAATAAAAAATATGATGAAATACATCAGAAATAAGAAATTTGATTGAAGTTTTTTTTCTCAAATAAAAAAAATAGAAATAGGAATCACAAGAAACAGCAGAAAAAAAAGAAAAAACATAAATAGCCACCAAAAAGTCAAAGTAAAGAAAAAAATTTATCAAAAGTGTAAAATCCAAGGAGAGAACTAACATAAGAGGCAGTGGGAGAATAACAAAAAATAAAAATAGAAAACAAAAGTACTAGTGGATATAATGCACAGGAAAGAAAACAGGGAAAATAAAGCAAAACTGTTAAAAAATTAAAAAATAGAAGCAATAGGAAATAGATAAACACAGAAATAAGAAAAAAACAGTAGAAGAGTTGGGAACCACAAGGGAAGAGCAGAAGACAAGAAAATAAATAAGGAAAAAAACAGAAGTGTACAAAAAAAATATTAGGTAGTAAAAAAAAATCAGCAAAAAATAGAACCGTTAAAACAGAAGACAAGAAACACAACGAAAAAAGGAAAAATTTTAATATTCGTGGTGTTACAAGGAAGGCAGAAAACAGAACAAAAATTACAAGTGGAAAAATAGTAGAAAAATAAAGGAAAAAGCAGGGAAACAGGAGTACTAGAAAATAGAATACTAAAAAAAGCGAAAGTTGAAACAGATAAAAAGGTTAGTAGAAAAAGTTTATTGTTAGATGAAAATAGTAACAACAGAAGATAGTTAACGTAAAACATTCTCAAAAGAAAAAGAAAGAAGAAAACGAATACTACGTTGTTTAACAAAGGAATAAAAAATAAAAATAGTATAAGGTGATAGAAGGTGCATAAAAAATATAAATAAAAAAAATTGAGAAAAGAATAAAGAAAAAACGATTGAAACAGCCGTAAAAGTATGTTAACAGAAGATATACAACAAAAAAAGGGAAATAACAAAACAGAGAAATAAAAAAAACTGAGTATTGGAAATGTAAATTTCTAAGAGAGAAGGAAGACAGTGTAAAAAAATGTAAAAATTAAATAGAAACAAAATAATAATTACACTAGAAATAATAGATAGATAAACCGCAAGGAACAGTAGAGAATAAGAAAGAAATTTAAAACAACTATTAAAAATGTAGAATCATGGGAGAGAAGTAATAAATACCAGAAGAAACAGATCAAAAAGCAGAGAGTTGCAATAAGAAAGAGAGAAGCAACAGAGGACAGACAAGAGAGGAAGACTAAAAGTAGAGAAAATAAAAAAATGAAAAAATATTTTAATTCAAAGTTAGAGCGACAATATATTTTTTTAAAATTTATTTCGTTATCTTGTTGTCTCTAAGTCGGCCACTTCTCGTCCACATCCCATTCATTACTCACTAATTGCCCAAGATTACTGATTCATGCATACCCAAATGCACCATCGACCATATACCAGCCCAATATCTGGGTCAGCACGAATTTCCAAACCGTATAAAAACCCACCCAAAATTACCATTTCACCAACAAAAGGCAAAAGCTGAGTGAGTCACCTCAAACCCTCTGATGGTAGTAAAACCCATCGAAAATCCGACAAATACCTCTATCGATCGCTATTTTCTCTCTAATCTCCAGACAAACTCATGAACTCTCTCGCTATGTTATTATGACGAAGCCTCGCAATGACTTTGCCTCGCTTGGTTCAGAGAACGCTCGTCGCTCGCCATCGCCAGTTTTCATTCAGTTATGGTTCGGATAGGTTGTTCGTGGCGGTTTAGTAACGCCGAAAAACGTGGGAATGCGGTTTTGTGAAGCTTTTGTGCTTTATGTGAAACAATAAGTGAGAAGTTTCGGAAGCTTTAGGAATAATTTAAATAGGATTACGAGTTTTATAATGACAGGTAACTAAAAATAAATTTTTGAAATTGAATTAACTACAAGTTCTCCTATTAGACCAATTTGTTAACAACTGTTATCGTTGGTTAAAAGTAGGGGAACAGTTTCATAACTCGTTCATTCATGATAACATCTAACAAAAATGTGTTTGTTGAAAGTATTTTCGAGGTCTCAACTTCAAAAATTAGTCAAAATTTTGTTTATTATCTTGCTTGAGGGCAACTTTCTCTAAATTATCGACTAAACTATATTATTATATTGTTTTAAGATTTTACAGTTATTAGAGCTTTACTATCTCGTCTTGCAAAAGAGACGTGAAGCTGTTAGTCCCGGCCACTAGTAGTTGTTTGGTCATGTCAAAATATTTAAATACGACCTAAAAACTCTGATATTTTGGTATTACATTACCTAAATAAATTTATTTATTTTATCTAATCTCAAATCTTGGAACTGTTATCTCATAATTCGTTTTGATTCCTTGAACACATTTTTGTGATGACACTTTTTGAATTGTTGAAAAAGGCACAATACCTTCATTGTCGCAACAGTAATAATACCTTATTTCCTCCTCGGGTCTGCGTGTCTACTTAAAAAATTCTTCTATTCCCACAAGTGTTCAAGTAGACCCAGATCCGGCCAATCCGGCGCCACTTTCCGTCATATTAATTACCGGAATCTTCCGCAGAAAGTCTCGAGTGCATGTGTAGTTCAGTGCCCTTGGTATGAAACTTGATCCAAGAGGACTATTAGCCACACCATGACGAGTCAAGTGCATAAGACTAGACCTTCAAGTGGTCACAGTTATAGTGTTTTAGGTGAGAGAGATAAGTCAAAAATTTCGCTTTCACTTCACGCTTATTGGGAACAAATTTCGGGTTTACGGTCTATTTCTTCTATCTATGGACCAATTTCTTCTTTTCCTTTCTCTTAAAAAAAAATTTGCTTTGTTTTTCAATTTTCTGTTTTAATTACATTTTGTAATTAAGTGGTGCTGAATAACGCAGTGTCATTTTGAAAATAGTCAAGATTGCAAAACACAACTAGAAAAATAAATTTAACCTTATCAAAGCGTTGAAAATATTTTAATTAAATTATTGACCTTGTCAGTGTTGGCACAGGTCAAGTATAAACTAAATTTCTTAGAATTAATGAATGAATTTATATTTTTAGTGCTCTAAATGCGTCATTTATTTACTTCCTTATATAAATAATAAAATAGGACAAGATTTTATACGTTTGTTGCAATTTCTTGTAATATAAAACCTTGGATTTCTTGAGCACACATTCAGACCTACTTCTTTTCCGATGATTTAGATTCTTTTCAACTAGATTTCAGTATTTACACGATTCGCTTCACTGCTTGAAACTGATTTAGATTTTGAAAATCGACATAAATTTTGAAACGTGAATATCAAGATGGCTGCCGATTTCAAAATCGAAATTTAAAATTATCGGTTTTTCTCTCTGAAAATAACATTTAGCAACATCGATTTCCAAAATGTAAAAAATTTCAGGATTATTATGCAAACGAGGACTGTTCCTTACTTTTGTCGTCTTTTAAACAACAGAAAAGTTTGAAATTTTTACTCAAAACAAAGGCTGTTAACATCTACAACAGAAACAAAATAACTCTTGATGTCTGAAACAAAAAAGCCTAGATGAGTAAAAATATTTGAAATACCGGTATTTTTTATCTATAGATCTAGATGAGACAGAATAAGGCTCTAATAATTATGTATTTTTTGTAAATTTGATACATTTACTTTTTCTAAATTTGATAGATAGATACAGATGTAATAGAACATGGAGATGTCAGTTTTTTATATTTTTATTTACAAAATAACAAAATACAATTACATTTTTTTATAGATCTAGTTTCGTTGCTCTACAAGTAGAAGTTTTTTTAAAACTTACGTACAACCAGAGACAAGAAATTTTGCTCTATGAAACAAAAAAGTTTGCATCAGTAATAATATTTAGGGTATTTGTAAGGTATTTCTTTTATTCATAGATCTAGATGAGAAAGAACAAGACTCATATAATTTATTTATTGTATATTTGTTGATGAGACAGGAGTTGACAATGCTAGTTTTTTATAACATAACTTGTAAAAAGTAATTAATTTTTAAAATCTACATCTATCTTTCAAGATGGATGATTTTTTTTTTAAATGTTTGGATCTATACCTAAAACCCCAAAAATATGTTTAAATTTACTAAAATCTTGGCTAATCACTAGGTACAGTTGAAAACTGTATTTTTGACACTTTTTCTTATTTCTACAGATCTAGATTGTTGCATTTTTATCTTTTAGATTAAAAAAAACAAGACACAAAATAAAGATCTACAGCTATACAATCTTATAATCAATAACTCAAAATATTTTTGACAAATCTTGCTTGCAATTTTGTAGATCAAGCTTTGGTAGTAGATCGCTTTACAAGATAACTTCTAGAAAAGAACTTTTATTAATATGTAGTAGATCTAGATGATGAAATAGAAAATGAGAATCTAGAATTATCAAGATTTTAAATATTTTTAAGCCATTTTTATCTCGATCTAAGAACAAAATAAAGTGTAAAAGCTCTAGATCTACAAGAAGCTTGATTTGAACCTTGAACTTTGATTTAGAGATCTAGATTGTTTCTGTTTGTTTTATATAATATTTAATTGTTTCACGTACATTTAGCTACGTAGATTTTGATTTGCAAAAAATAAAGATCTACATCTATCTTCTAATCTTGAGTTATAAAAATAGTTTTTGATATTTTGTAATATAGATGCTATTATAGCTTAGATAGAACATTGCTTTACCAAACAAGATTTAAATAATTTCTTTTTTGTATATTTGATAGATGCAAATGGCGATTTTTTATTACCATCTAATTTATAACAAAACGTCTAAATTCTAGATTTATTTCTTGATGGATTTTGATTTACTAAATAATAAATACATCTAGATCTATCAAAATGATATTCTTTACTAATTACTGATTACAAGGACTTTATGAAGCTTTATATCATTTTTATAGATCTAGATTGTCATCTCGTTTTCTAGATTTATCAAATCAAAAACGAAGATCTTGATTTGTGAAATAAAAAAGTTTACATGAGTGACATTATTTAATAAATAGGTATTTTTTATTTGTAGATTTAGATGAGACAGAAAAATTTGGACACGTTTGGCTTGTATGGAATAAAATTGTTTAATGTTGTTAATAATAAATTGTTTAACAAAGTAGAAAATTGTATTCAATAATTTTGACATATTTTTATATCTATGTTACAGATAACATGATAAAAAAATTAAAAATTTTACATTTGTTTGCGAGGTAAATTTTTCAGTGTTGCCAGTTTTCCAAAAATTGTTTGTGACTATAGTTTTGATGAAAAAAAATTGGATTTTATAATCTGTCATTTAAGACAATGCAAAAAAAACTATTTAATAATCTTCTTGGAGTAGATGAAGCCGGTTATTGGTGTATTAATTTTATTTTTTTGTAATTTTAGTGGTTGTTCTTAATCTAGTTATTTAGTTCTAATTAAAAACTTAATTTATCTAATTTATTTTTTTTAACACATTACTTTCTACTTACGCTTTGAAATCGTGTTTAATTCTATATTTCATACAATTTCTTGGTAATAAATGACTTTAAAAATAAATTTCTGATAAGAATAGCGTCTATAAATCGGCGCCGGCAAATTGTATTGTTACTATTTCAACAATATCCGATAACAAAAACTTGTTGTTAATCTTATCAGTGAGTTTCTCGGGTTATCTGTAATAACAGAGTAGACCTAACACACACTCAGTTATAAAAAAAAAACCTACAAAAGATAAATCGCGAATAAATGGCTATTGATGCAGAAAAATTTCTTTACAAGTTGTAGTTGCACAAAAGAGTAATTTACGACCCGAAATTGTGTATTGAAGATCAAGCTCACATTAATTACATGCTTAACAAATTCAAAAGGACTCAGTTTTATGATTTATTGGAATTTTTTGGAAGCTATTTTAGGACCCCAACACTAAATGTAAATAGAGAAAAAAATTGACAAACAACTGACTTTGATTTATCACACGTAATTAAATTAAAATTGTAACTATTAATTATGTAAATCGCGTCAATTTATTACTCTATATTGTTCAAGTCACTTCAATCAATCTCTGTGCACTTTCTTTTAAGGACAATGACACTCATTTCCATATTTTGATAATTTTTAATGTAGCCGAAAGCGGTTTAAAACTGGCACAACCATGTCAAATTTTTAATTTCGGATGGAGAAATAACTTTAAAAGGCCACCAACAAGGGGTTAAAGACGGAAGTCGCTTGTAAAAATTTGTTTATTTGGAAATTGGACAAAAAGAGAGGAATTTTGAAGGAAAATAAAGATTGGGTGTTGACTTGGGATGAGAGGCATATGTGTTTACAAAGGCGGAAAAAAAATAGTTTTAGGAATAACAACAGGTGGTCTGTGATATCAGGCTTTTAAAATGGAATTTTTATCGCTTCTAAATAATAAAAATTAGTTTTGACCAAGGAGGTTAGATAGGACGGAGAGAGTACAACTTGAAAAAAATGGACTTGCCGCCTTCACTGCGCAAAGGTATAAACTGGTACTAAAAGCAGACGCATCACGAGGTTGAAGTCAGTAGCGTCACACAATGTAGTGTAAAAAGTTTAAACAAAGGACAAAAACACAACAAAGCGACAATAACAATAATAAAAAATATTAACAATCAATTCACACAGACCAAAAAAAAATGATTAAAAATAACAAAACAACGTTTGTTTGTAAATAACCAAAGAAAAACTAGCATCCTGCGTCAGCTACGCCACTGTGCGAGACCAGACACAGCCAAACAGGATCTGTCGATTCTGCGCTTCATTTGAGACCTGTCATAAACTGGTACAAAGCTGGTACCAAACTGTTTACACGGGAAGTATAGGGCGTACTCTCTCCTTTCTATCTAACCTCCTTGGTTTTGACGTATTGACATATGTGTAGTTCTAAATAGCACAAAACTATTAGCTTTAGCTGTTATTTTTGAATTTCTTTCAGTTGCAATTTTTAATTTTTTATTTTTTCAGAATCTTTCTAAGTTCTTTTTATTCTAGACTTTTCCACTTTTCTAATTGTTTTTTTATACTTTTTCAGAATGATTTTGTTCTTTTAGAATTTTTCTGAAAGCTCTTTCAGAATTGTTTTGAATTCTGGAATTGTTCTTAGCTCCTCTCTCTCATTCAATCGTCATTTCTCAAGCTTTTTAAGAAACTTTAATTTTCTGGAATTTCTCTTAATTTGTTTTCTATTAATTGTTAGTTTTTGAGTTTGTCTTTTTATGTTTTTCTAGATTTTTTTTACTTATTTTTCAGTCGTCGTTTCATTGTTCTTTTAGAAATTTTTTGATCTTCTTTTTCTTTCAATTCCCAAAATGTTTTTTTACTCTTCTTTTTCTATCAATTGTTGTTTTACAAATTTTGTTTCTTTCAAACACTTTTTTTAACCTTAATTAAGAGTTCTTTTTCGTTCTTCCAAAATATTTCTTTGCTTTTGCCAAAATTATCTATAACATATTAAGTAAGTAAGTAAAGTTATTATTGTTTTTCTACAATTTTTTTCGCTCTTGTTCTACATTTCTTAGAATCTTTTTCTATTTTTTTAGAATATTTCTATTCTTTTTCTACCACAGGTTTTAGCTTTTTCTAAAAAAAATTTGTTTTGTTTTTTTTTTGTTTTTTTTTTTAGAATCTCTCTTTATTTTTGAAAGAAAAATCTGTTATAAAACGCCGTAACAAAAAATCTTGAAGGCAATACGTTGCAAAATCGATGTCTTTTAAGCTCTTGACGCTCCTAAAATTTACGTCGCGTGCTTAAAAGACTCTCTTTGTGCAACTTATTGCATTAATAGCTATTTAATAATTTCTTCCGCTCAAAGCCTTCGCAATTGTCGTGCGATAGGTAATTTACAGTGCTTGGACTCATCTGAAATCGAGTTACCGCACTCTATTGTAAATAACTATTTCAATCCGGTTCTTGCCTAGCGCTCTCAGTTATAAATTTCTCCAATATTACGGTATTTTCTTTCCGGAAAACACATGTTGTTTTATAATCACCAACAAGGTGTTAACAAGCTTTCCCACCACTCAACCCAAACAAAAAAAAATCAATTAGACACCCTTTTTATCGTCCTGAAATAGCAAGATTTCAGATAAGATTTTCAACAGCCAATAAAACGTTTTATTTTTAGCTCGCTCGTTTAAGTGCTTCTTAAATAAAGCCTCCTGTAATAAATCCATCAACGGTACCAATAAAACCCGAATTGATCGATTATTGAATATTATCAAATATTTCCTTTCAAGACCAAATAAGGTATATCCAATTTCTATTTGTCTGTCGAAAGACCCATCTTTAAAACATTAAAAGTCAGTAGTTGTATTAATGAGTCAATAGACGAGGTAACTGTCTTGCCGGCTTAACAGGTGTGAACGTGGGTAGACCGTGGGAGATCTGAGTGGGCACCAGGAGTGGTTACTTGGTACCTGGAGATGCCCTCAAGGTCATAACACCCTCCCATAACAACAAAAACCGTTGCGAAAAAATTTCAAAAATCGCATGACAAGACCGGAAACTCCTGCAAAATTAATTTTCAACATTTCCCAATTGTAATGACACGCAAAGTAAAAACATCTGGTGCAACTGCTTTTCAAAGCGTGACAAAATGCGTTATTTTTTTGACGTTTACCACAAGGATCAACTTTCGGTCCTCTTCTATTTTCACGGTATTAAAAATCTAGTGTAAATATTGCTAAAACGTGCCGTCCTGTTCAAATAGCGTTTATTTGTTGAAAAAATTCAAATGACAAGGTGAAACCTTGGTCAATATTTGTGCGACCATATGCTGGTAATGAATGAACAAAAGCTGGACTAATAATCATCAAGAGCTGGTCGACCGGTCTTGTATGTCGCGTCAAAGATAATATTCTGTAATTATTGAACGGCTAGAAAAAGAGAGAAGGTGTATGTACATCCGGCGACAAAAACTTTTTTTTTTTCTCTCTCTCAAAATGCAATTAATTATCATGTTCAAGACTATACATCTAGGGGATTTTTACGAAATGAAACAAGCAGTTGGTAATAAATACGACAAATAAGTCAGAGTTCAGTCATGAATGAACAACGTTGGTTTATGAATTAAAGTCTGAGTAGGCGATGTGAAAATTTCAATTTTATTACTGTTGACTTTAGTACTTAAAAATGAAGAGAGAATGGGATGGAAGGATACTGAATGGGTCTGAAACGTGTGTCTGCATTTATTTCACAAATTAAAAACATTGAAAAAACGTTTTCAAAGATAAAAAGATCATTAAAAATTTGTTGTGTACAGCTTTAAGTACAAAGTACAAACTCGCAGATTATCATGACAACAAACTTTTGATTAACTAATCTATTTTGATTTTTTTCTTGTACATTTTTCAGTTATTTTCGCACTAAAATCCTCTAATTTCTACATAAATTTGTGCAAGACCTGTCAGGAACGAAATTACAATTTTATCTTGACAAATAGATGAATAAATTTATCAAAGACATTCAAAACAACTGCTTGGCAATTCTAGATTTTTTTCTGCATTCAAATATATTTATCTAAGTGTTTTATTATTTTTTCTGAAGCGTTTTTTGAACAGATTTATATAAATTTAAAACAAAACTCGAGCTGACTCGATCCAAAAATTTGTTAAAGGTCACAGAATAAAGTAGAATGAATAAAAAAGTTCGGAAAGAGCGAAAGAAAAACCTGGAAAAAAGAACAATAGAATGGTCACCAAGAGCAAAAAATATTCTAGAAGAACAGAAGATTATTTTAGAAATAGATCGAAGACGTTAGTTGAAAGAAATAAGAGAGAAAGGTTTTAGAAGAGCTAAAATATATTCTAGAAGAACATAAAATGACGCTAAAAAGCTTAAAAACAGAATTTGAGAAACGACGATTGATGGAAAAAGAAGAGCAAAAGAAGATTTTTGGAGTTGATAGAAGTCGCCCCCAAAAAAATATTAAAAAACATTGCCTCAAAGAACAATAAAACGACGAGTGAATGAAAATAAGGAAAATTACGTCTAATGGAACAAAGAAGGATAAACTGAAAAAGTGACGCTTTGGAGAGAAGAAAGAACTAAGAGATATTCCAGAAAATCAAAAAACTTTTCAGAAAAGATTGAAAAATGGTAACTGAAAGAGATGGAAGACCTAAGGAAAATTCTAGAACTAATAAAGATTCGAAAAGAGCTTCAATAAAAATTCTAGAGGTGCTTGAACCAAGAGCAAAGAAAGTTTCTGAAAGACGTAAAGTGAAAAAAAACGATAATCGAATAGCAAAAAAAGATTCTGAAAAACCATACACATGATACTAAAAAAAACCAACAGATTTAGAAGAAAAAGAATTTGAAAAACGGGTATTAGTAAAAAAAAGAAGAACAAAAAGAGTTCTAAAAGAACAAGAAAGATTCTGAAAAAAAAAAAGGAAATGAAAGATGTAGGGTCTGAAAATAATGTTCTAGAATATCAAAGAAGAATTCTAAAAAGACTAAAGATGATACTAAAAACGTTTAAAACAGCGGGTTTAGCACAAAACAAACAAAACAGGCTTCTGGAAGAGCAAAAGATGATTATGAAAAACATGAAGAACTTGAAAAACGACGTTTAAAAAAAAGTGTAAAAAAGATTTTTAGAAGTTGAACAATGTCCGCTGAATAAAAATTAACAGAATGTTCAGTAAGAGCAAAGAAAGATTCTAAAAAAACAAAAAATAATTTAAGAAAAAAAAACGAAGACGTAACGTAAAAGAAAACAATTTAAAATAAAAAGAACTAAGAAGGATTCTGGAAGAATATAAATGACTCCAAGAGCTTCTTAAAAAGCGGTGTCCAAAAAACAAAATTTGAGAATCCATGAAAAAAGTTGAAGGAAGTAGGATGAAAAAAAAAGCATAGAAAGTTTTGGGTAAAACATGAAGTATTTGAGAAATAATTTGAGAGATTTTTTAAGAGAAGTTGAAAATTTTGTCTGGAAGAGTGTTCTGGAGTAGCAACAAAAAAGAAAAATTTATAATTATGTATTACTTACTCTAACAGTAAGGGAGAATTTACTTTATGTTGGCAACACTACATTTTGACAGTACGAATTTTAGTAACTACCAACTGTCAATGGTCAAAGACAATCATCTTTTAAGTTTTGGTCTCTTTATAATGTATTGCTTTTATTGTATATTTTAAAGTATAAAAATGAGATGTATTAACTCTTTTCCTATCTTCAAAAAGGTAGAAAAAGTCGAATTTGTACCAAAGGTCTCGGCATTAAAAGCAGAAAAAAATTAAGAGAAAAAGCAATCTTAGTTGGGACATCCTGTATATTAGTCGGCAATTTTCAAAATAACAAAAATGTTTTATTTTGTACCTACTTCTGATAAGTAGTATTTATACCTGTTTAATGCATCCCTATTAAAATAAAATGTACAAAATCTTTAAATTTAAAATAACTCTTAAACGAATAATTTACCAGTAGATAAATCTGTCATTTTACAGTATCTGTATTGTAAACAATTTAGTAATAATTTTTTGCTTTGTTTCAGGTATGTTAAACAAATTTTTTTGGTGTAGATTTGGTAAGTCATTTATTTCATTGATCGTAGATCAGTTGAAAAGTCGTTGTCGTGACTTGTATGTTGGGAAGAAATTTGTATTCATCACTTTCAACAAGAAATTTCAATTACAATAAACTGTATAAGCGAAAGAGAAGCCGTCACGTAGAGAAGTCTATTGGAAAATAATGCTTCATTAGAGAACTTCTCGTTAAAAGACAAATTAACTTCTGTTGAAATTTTTTGATTTTCTAGGAAAGACAAAATAGTGCTTCTAGAATGATCAATTAGCTACTTAATAAGCATCCGCTTCTAATAATTAAAAAATTGATTTATTGACGATATTTGACCCAAATCAAGAGATATACAGATACCTTCTATTTCCCACATGTTTACATATCACGTGTGTTTATTTTCTGGAGCTTGTGGAAAAATTTATGTGAACTAGAACCGCCCTGGGAAAGGTCGGCCAAGCTTCAATCAAAATTGCTCAATAAATCTGCAAAAAGATAAAATTAATTGTTTGGCTTGTAATAAATATTGGAGGTTTTGTTACGGTCTGATGCTTTAAAATGAACGACAATTAATGAATTTTCTGCAATTAAAATCGGACAAAAGATCCGTTTTTAATTTTTTATTCAAGGATTTATAATTCAGTGACAATATTTGGTCGCCAAATCTATCCTCTACCAGATGTTATACAAACTGTATAGTTAAAAATGTTTATTTTTTTTTCTCTATTTTTTGTTGCACGTAGTTTTTTCTTTTATTTTAAGTTGTTCTTTTCTGTTTTTGTTGTTTACTCAATGATGTGTTCGTGAGTTATTCAATTGACAACATAAATTTTAGGAGACGAATTGAGGCGACATTAGGAGCCGAGTTTCCTAATATTATTTATTGTTAATAATAAATAAACTGAAAAAAAATGACGCAGACAGTCCTAATTCGTCAAGTAAATAAACGAAGAAATTTTCGAGTATTTATTTGAAAAGTGAAGTACACTCATCTTTAATTATTATTAGTAAGTGTTTAAAAATTTGCAAATGTAATTGTTGTTTTTTTAACAAAAAAAGTTGAGTCAGAGTCAAGTAGAATTATAAACATTTCTTTTAGTTTATGTTTTATATGACTCAGCTCTCATCTCGTGTAATAAAAAACAAAATAATAACTTCAAAGAATTCTCGTTTCGCCCTTTTATCTATGGCAAAGTCATTATAGAGTTTGTCTAGAAATGTTTGAATTTTACGGTACAACTTTGGATCTTTAGATATCGCTAGCAAGATCGTTTCTTATTAAACTAGTTTGTAAGTCAAAACTATAAAATTCAAGCATTTCTATGCAAACTATATAATGATTTTCTCATAGACATAGGGGCGAAACGAGAATTAGTTTTTTAGTATTTAGTCCAATTAATTTTTTTTATAGTATACTCGAACTAAAATCAATTTGTTATCTTTTGAGTCAAATTAGAAATCCACCAACGCTCTTTGTGGATTCTCTCTGAGAAGTATAAAATCGTGTCGAAAATCGAAACACCCACGTGACCCCCAATCCTCTCATTAATCGTTTTACGGAAGTATATGTTTTCGTCAAGCCAACAAACAATGGCAAAACGTGATGCCAATAAACTATTAACTTCTAACATTTAATAGTAGGTACAGCAGTCGGCTTGGCGCTGCTGTGGCCCCAAGCCCCAGGAGGTGAGGCAGCTGATGAACGAGCGAGCTTTGGTCAAGTGAACGGAAAATCGAGGTCAAGTAGAATTTTATTTATACAAAAGGATTTTTTATTGTAATTTTTAAATAAATTTTATGCGAGGTACACTAGACTTAAAGAGAAATTTATTTGTGAATTTGACACTACGTCATGAGCTGTGTGATTTTTTTCCTATTAACATCTTCTGTTATTTTAAAATGACCGACAATTCTGGGTTTGTGTCTTGTCAGAGTTTCATCAGTGATGTTTGAACCTGAAAAATGGAGGAAATTGAGAGGTTCTTGAAGATTTTTGTGTTTTCAATGAAAAAAGCACATTTTTTTCTTTTAAGATTATTTTGCATTTTTTGTTTTTATAAATTAGGTCAGTTTTTACTTCTAATAACCGTCTCCTCCGTGTTCTTTTATTTTTTTACTCTTTTTTTATCATTTAATTGTTACAAAAAACAAAAAGTCAAAGAAATACAAAAATATATTAGGAAACATAGAAAGCTAAAAATACGAGTATGAAGAATTTAAAGTAAAAAATATTAAAGGAAATACCGATAAATTTTTTCGAGGTTTTTGATCAATAATGCATGATAAAACAAAAAAAAACAGAAAAATATAACAGAGAACAATAAATCTAAAAAATAACAAATACAAAAAATTAAAGAAGCAAAATAGCTAAAACAGAAATTTAGAACAAACAACTTCTGGCTTGTTCAACCTTGGAAAAATTTAAATTTCTGAAAAAAAAAACTTTTTTGGTTTATTTGTTTCTTACTTGGTGTGTTATAAAATCAAAAAACAAAAAAAGAGATAAAAAGTAATAAAGTCAATAATAATATAAATTGGAGATAAATAAAAGAAACAAAATAGAACAGAAACTTAGAACAAACCTTTATAGGCTTTATATATATTTTTTTTTACATTTTAACAAGAATTTTTCTGATTTATTTTTTTAATTTTGTGTCAATTAATTAGAAATAAATTTTCTCGCAAAATATTCCTGATATTTTAATAAGAACTTGAATTATTTTATGTCATTTTTTCTCGTTTTTTACTTAAAGCACTATACAAAAAATTACGAAAGGCAATAAACTCCAATAAATAAATAATACAAACAGAGAAAATAAAAGAAAGATACAACATAAATTTAGAACAAACAGAGCTTTATAAAAATTTAAAAAAATAGAAATTTCTCACTATATTCCTTTCTTAAATTTTGATAAGAACCTGAGTTATTTTTTGACATTGTTTTGTTTTTTACTTAAGGCGCTATAAAGAATCTAATATAAAATGTCAAAAAACCGAAAAATAACATTACAATAATGAGATTGTAGAAAAATCAAAAAAACAAAATACAATATAAATTTGGAACAAACACAGCTTTCTAAGAAAAAACAAAATAAAATTTAAAAACATTTTAAGAAAGAAATTTTCGATTTATTTCTTCCAATTTTGTCTCAACTAATTAGTAGATTTCTCGCAAAATATTCCTGACATTTTGATAAGCACTTGAGTTATTTTACGACTAAAACCTCATATTTTATCACTTAATTTGGCCAGTGTTTGTTTTAAGTCAAATTATTTTCGCAAAAAAAATTTATAACATATAAAACCTTTAAATTTATGACATTTTGACTAAAGTGGTGGTTTTATATTTCGGTAATAAACATTTAATAGCAGTGAAATCGTATGTTGGCGGTTGAATTTTAGGTTTATTGAAAATTAGAGCTGTCAGACAAGTGTGATAACTGTTTTAATAAAAATTTTGAGTGGGTTTTGCCTGTTTTTTAGGACACAATAAATAAAGCAAAAATTTCTCTTTTAAACAAAATTTATCAACAGTAGCTTAATTTTTTATCTGAAAGCTTTGATCTGGAATTAGTCTAACGGATTTTTTAAATTAATTTCTAGCACCTCCCATTACGAAAATACCGGAAGACTATCAGTAAAACTTGTCGATTACAAAACTCATTTGAATTTTGGACCATAAATGGCGCATCTAAACATTCAAAACGGTTTTTTTTACATATGAGAAGAGCTGCGGTTGGTTAATCTTTGCCACAAATTGTAAATTTGTGGTGAATAATAACCACAAACATTTTTTTCTTGTAACAAAGCACAATATTACATAATTTTGAACCGCAACATTTTTTTATAGATTTTATTTATTAAAATAAATATTTGTTTTAGTTTGTTTACAATTTATAAATGATAATAAAGATAGGAAGTGTAAGGCAAAAATATTTTTTATGGAAATTTAATGACCCCAATCTAAAGGTCGTAATATTTTAATTTTACGACTTGTCACAATTTAGTTTTATTAGAATTTTAGATTTTACTTAAATTTTCTCATCTTAATAAGCAAATAATCACTTAAATAAATCTTGTCATAATCTGCAATAAAATTAATCATTTTTGTCTCATTTTTCTCTCAAGTTATCTCTATGTTACTTCAACTTGTTAATAGCTCAAGACTTGGTGATTGTCCCGTTTATGACTTACATACCGACAAAAAAAATAACGTTATTAAATCACTGCTTGTGATCATTTCGTGCAATTAAGCCTTTCAGAAATGCGTACCGGTTAAGGTTATGACCTCATAAATTCTTGTTTTAATACATATTCTTCTTGATTTATTAATGTATTTTTCTGATAAATGCTGGTAAAGAGATGTTTTGTCAAATGAAGCAAAAGCAACGGGGAGTGAAGCCTTTCACTTCAAAAGAGATGAAAAATTTTAATCTTTAAGCCTGAGACTTGCTTGTTCGCAGAGTAGTTGTTCATTTTTGTATGCAATTTTGTAGGAAGTGCGAGATTCCTTTCCAGTCAATTAAAGAAATTTCTGAAGCAGAACACAATTTACATAATTCGGCAATTGTAGAAGACTATGCAGTTTTGTATTTTCACTTTTGAATAAATTGAAAAATTGAATAAATAAAATAAAAACACAGCAAAAAAGACGAGGTATAAAGTAACAGACAAAACAGAAACCAAGAAACGAAATGCGGTGGAAATGATATAATGAGTGGGAAATAAAAGAACAAAAAAAAAACTAATATAAAAGTAATAAAACAGCTGAACTATAATAATCAGTTTAGAATTCTGAATGTAAATGGGAAATAATTTAAGCCAGAGATCTTAGCAGAAAATAGAAACAAAAAATAGAAAATGTAAAACATTAGAGCCAATGATCACTTAAAATTTCTTTTTGTGTGTAAAAAATCTCGACAAAAATATGAAAAACTTGTCAATGGCTCGTTCTTCTTATCCAATTCAAAAATTCCATTAAAATTGCTTTCGAAAAAGAATAATAAGTCAAGTGTTCCGTTAAGATAAAAACTAGCAAAACCTCCTCTTGCTCAGTCTCGAAATCGTCCTAATACAATAATCTGAAAATAATTACGAACACTAAGAGTCTTATAACAGCGCTTCGAAATTACCTTTTAACAATTACGTTCCCTTAATTTACGACCTGTATGTTATATAGTACGATTATAAAAACGCAAGTCATAATAAAGCGTGTTCGTTAATGTATGATGGGCCTCTGATAATCTCCCTACTGAAGAGCCCAAATCAGTTTTATTGTTAAGGAAAAAAAAAGGAACCAATTGGCAATAACGACTTTCACTGCCCTACTAAATTCAAATTTTTGACTTGAATAACCACAAAAAATGTAATTGCAAGATGACTTGCAGCCACCTGACTAAATTCAATTTAAATCAGGTTGTGACCTTTAGTTTTAAGGCCTGATATGTCAAAGTGATCAATAAATTATAATTATTGTTCCCTTTAGACTCTAAATAAATCATTGAGTAATTGTAATAATTATTATCCTTTCTAAAGAAAATGTTACAGGATGCTATAAATTTCACTTCAGTTATTAACGATATTATAAATCGTTTACTTGACCAAATTAAAATTTTCTACTAACCATAATATCTCTACAGGTTAAAGGTTAAACATTTCAAATTTTACCCTGAAACACACCTGTATTAAATAAAATAGATATTTTATTGATTTTCTAAATGAATTTTGTTCTAATTAACTTTAACTAATTGGTATTGAAAGTGTCACAATATTTACATATGAGAGGGCAAAAATACAAAACTGCATAGTTTCTACAATTGCCAAATTATGTAAATTGTTATGTTCTGCTTCAGAAATTTCTTTAATTAACTGGAAAGGAATTTCGCACTTACAGTACAAAAATTGAAGAATTTGAGTGTAGAATTGTCTATTAAATTTTTTCTAAGCATTAGCTCTACAAATAAAAGCATTTTTATTGTTATTAACTAACAAGAATAGACAACGACAAAGATTTAGGCTTTGAACGAACAACGCTAATAAATAGCACACTTGACAGTTATTAAAAGTTTAGGTTATGTTATTTCCAATCGAAAATTAGCTTCTTATTAAAAGGTCATTCCATTTTCTTGACCTACCTCGGCCCCTCTCAAGTTCATATTTAACGATAAAGCAAATAAATCGTCAACAACCGCTTGGTGTAAACCTTCTTCATCACCTTACCATAATTACAAGATGAATGGATAATTTCATACGAGAAAGCGTATCTGATCCGTTCATATTCTCTCTGTCGCAATCATTTCCTCACATATACATTAATTTTTTTTTCTTTTCTTCTACCTGTATAAGAATCTCACTCTAGAGACGAAAACTGATCGCAATTCAAGCATATCAAAGCCACGACTTACCGCAATCAAGAAATTTATTGAAAATTTTGTTGACATAAATTCAGCATTACAAAAGCACTTAAAGTAATATATAACCGTTTTTAGCTGTTTAAATACCGCTCGTCTTGATGTAATTAATCGCGAGGTTTTTCAATGCGGAAAGTCAGATAAAGGTACTTCGTTATAATAATGCGCTTTTGATGTTTCTTGAACCAATAACCTTTTATTTCTTATATTTTTCTGACAAAAATGACATTCTTTCGAAAAGGTAACATATCCTTGTTTATCTTTGAATCTTAATTAAAACATTTTTTTTGTGTGTGAATTTTGCATAATTCACTACCGGCTTTAGATAGATCTTGACTTGTGCGGTAAGTAACCGATGTAATTATACTAATCTTGAACCCAAGTTGTAATTAACTTGGTATTGTGTTAATTGTATATGAAGGAACGCTTCTGGATGCAATTGCAACATAAGAACGGTTCTTCCTATTCAGAAGCGTTAGCTAAGATGGTAATTAAGCTCGTGCTTCTGGTCTTTGATTGGCGTCGAAATCCGTTAACAAATGCACTAGGCAGAAAAATGGTGGTGTCTCACAATAACCAACTCTCTTTTTGTCAAAGAGGAATTAACTCAGTACAATAGCAACAAAAACTGGATGCTAATTGAGTCTCTTCTCTATTTTGTTGTCATTTTGTTTTATTGTCTTTCTTTTCTTTATTTCTCGATATGATTTTTAATTTTTTGTTTTCTTTTAACACATTTTAAGCTATATATAGATGTCAAAATCATATGGTCTAAAGATTGGTAGCTGAAAAATCTTGTTACGGAGCCATTTTTGTATTTGTTATTAACAAATTCAATATCTTTATTAAGAATTTATCTGCAAAATTAATATTTGAGAAAATATTTGACGAAATTGTTTAAAATCTAGATTTTTTAAGATCGCTAATTACGATTTCCATGGGAAAAATGGAAGATTTAAAATGGCAAATCAAATATGGCTGATTATCAAGATAAATGATAATAATAGCTGTCGACATGATTACTAATTACAATTTTCTAATTAATGAATTTTACAAAAATTGAAAATGACAAAACTAATATATTTTATTCCGTCTTTTACTTTTTTTTTGTTTTACTGTTAACTTGGTTTCTCACATTTTTTACTTTTCTTTATTTTTTAGTTTTACTATATCTAGTCTTATTATTTATTTAATATTTGTAGTGTTTTTACTTTTCGAATTTATAATATTTTTTACTATTTTTAGTAGTGTCTTTTTGGTGTATCTGTTTCTTTTTCTGTTTTTACTTCAATTAATTTGCTTACTGTATACTGTGTTTTGTGAGTTTTAGTTTTGTGTTTAATTTTTATCAGTCATTTTACATGTCATAGTGTTTATGTTGCTTTTTGCCTTCTACTTTTCTTAGTATTCTTTTATCTTCTTTGTTTTTTTTTGTTTTTTTAAACTTCCTCCTTAATTCTTCTTAATGTGTTTTACCTTTCTATTATATATTCTGTTGCTTCTTATTTATTTTATTTATCTTATCTTTATTTCTTTCTGTAACTTTATTCTTATTTCTTCAATTTTTTGTCGCTTTTATTTTCTGAATCTATTCATTTATATGCCTAGTATTTTTATATTTTTTTTGTCGGTTTTTTATGATCTGATGCATTTCTTTTATTATTATTAACTCATTTGTGGTCTCTTACTTTATTTTGTTTTCCACGTATGTTGAATTCTCTATTCATTTATGTATTATCTTTTTCTTTTTGTTTCTGTTTTTTTATACATTGTTTTATGATTTTTTGTTTTTGTTTTATTTTGTTTCGTGCTCGTAGCTTGCTAAGAGCAGGAGGAAACAGAACAATTATTATCAGCGATTCAACTGTTTACTATTTGAAGAAGAATTAAGGAAAGTTCTAAAAGAAGTAAAATAACGTCGGATAGGAAAAGATGAAAATTAAAAAGAGAAGATTCTATGAGAATGAAAGAGGACAAGAAAATTCTAGTAGATTCTGAAACATAAAAGATTAAAAGAAGGTTTTTGAAGAGAAAAAAAAAAGATTTTGGGTTAACAGAAGAACATTTCTAGTAGACCTTAAATAATGTCGTTTATAAAAAAAAGGAAAATTTAAGAACAACAATGGGTGAAAAAGGAGCAAAAGCAAAAATGTTGAAAGAGGACGTCCGAAAAAAAGGGAAAGAGAAGCTAGAAGAACAATGTGCTATCCTGGAAGAAGAAGTTGAAAGACATAGTGTAGTAGAGAACGAAGGACAATGGGAGTTTTGGTAGAGCAAAGAAAGATTTTAAAATAACAGAAGAGCTTGAACAACCGCGTGGAGCATGGGAAAGAATTTGAGGAACGACGATTGGTAAAAACAGAAAAAGGATATTCTGGATGTGTTTAGTTGAAAACGTCGCGTAAAAGAAAATCAAGAACAAGTGAAGTTTAAAAACAACGAGTTGAAATGAAACAAAAGCAAAAAAAGATTGTAAAAGAATTGAAGAAGTTTATAGAAGAGTCAAAAAAATTGCGACTGAAGGAGATAAAAGATCTAAAGAATAGGGAAGAATTGGGAAACAACTTTGAAAAACGACGATTGGTAGAGAACAACGAAACGAGACGAACATAGATGATTCTGAAAGTACAAAAGATAATTTCAGAAGAAGTTAAAGGATGTTTGGAAAGAAAAAAAAAAACAAATGAAGGTTTTGGAAGAACGAAGGAAGATTCTGGAAGAACGGAAGTAGAATCTAGAAGAGCTTGAATAACAACGTTTGGAAGAGAATTAAGAAAAATTCAATAAGAACAAAAAATGATTTTAAAATTTGAAATTGATGATTGGGATCGAAAAAAAAAACTAGGAAACGTCTAGACGAAAAAGAAAAACATTGATAAATTTTAGGAGAATAAATGATGAAGAATTTATAAGAATGTCTTTGACAAATTCGACAGTTTGCAAAGCTTTTCAAGCAAACTTTCACAAGATCTTTTTGAGATTTATTGCTCAAAGAGAGGCTAGATAGATTATTGGTTTGCAATGCGTAGGGTTTGTGAATAGTCACAGTTTGACCATCGCCTTTTTAAATGCAAGTGAGTCCTTTGCAATTTATTGGACTAGCAAAGCACAGAGATTATCACGGCCGAGTCAACGGCGATTATTCAAGGCGATAAAAGTATGCTATTTAGAGTTATTTCGGTAAATTAATTTGTTAAATATTAAATAAATTATTTGTTCAAGAATACAAATTTTTAATTCGCAAAAATTAACGTTTTTTTGTCTATTTTTTATTATGTTTTACGGTTTCAATTCTTTTTTTCTATTATCTCAAATACACATAAGAGCTAAAACTGTACTTATATTTACTATTTTTATTACTTTTATACTCCAACAGGTGTGACTAACGGCTCTCTTTTATTACTCCATCTTTATTATTATTTTTTTTCTGACTGATTGAATTTTATTACAGATCTGGCAGCCATCAGAAGGCTACTGGATACTGAGAACACTGCAGGGACCTGTCCCAGTTGCGATATGCCATTCGATAAGGGAAAGAAACGGCGACTTATCGATAACTGTGGACATGAACGATGTTATTCCTGTATGTTTACCAACGAGGCTTGTCCTTTGTGCACATTGGACGGTCCGGTCATCCATGGTAAGAATAAAAAATCTTCTTAAAGTATAGTCAAACAAACCTAATTGTGAATTTTGACTTAAATTGTAAATCTAACAACAATACCAAAGTATTTAAGCTCTCTATGGATACCTTAGCTGTGCCAAACAAGCAATAAATATAAATGAAGAAGAATTTAAAAATCTGATTTCCGAAAATGTTTCCGAAACCGCTTTACCACATGAAAGATTATCTTCGAGTTTTAATTATTTGAGAAAAATCATGCTTCTATTGAATTTAAGCAGTGATTTCACTATTTGGTTTGGCTCACTATACGACCCCGATTTGAATCACCTGTATATATGTGTGTGAGATGGCATAAATAGCAAAAGGTAAGACGTCAATCAGAAATTATTATCGCAAGATGAGATCGACAGCTCATATTACTGATCTCTAAGAGCGGTAAAGCAAGCGCGAATCAATTACATAAACGATTAAATTGGTAGCAAATGTCGGATCGAGAATGAATTTTTAGTGATAAGTGTCACTAAATAAAGTGAGAGAAAGGTATTTGAGTGCACTCAAATGTAATGACAATCTTTTGGTATGGGAAGTTATGGAGCTGTCAGGGATTTTGACAAGATTATGAGTCAGTAAAAATGCATTAAGATCAATGTAAAAGTGAGAAAGAGAATTATTACAAGAGTTGTTTTATGTTTTTAAATTTTGATTCTGAAACCAAAAAATGGATCTTTAATTCCCATTTATTTCAAAGAAAGTCTTCAAAAATAATTATAACTCACGTGACTAACAAAAGTGCAAAAATAATCGTTTAGTAGTAGTTGTAATAAGCAAATTGGACGCTCTATATTTATTTACTTTTATTTTCTTTTTTTTTTATTATTAATTACTGTTCTTTCCACCTTTCGTGTTTTATTTTCATTAGCCCTAACTTCTATAAGTGGTTGTACTATACAGTAATACCAAAAAAACTTTTTTTTTATAAATAATTGCCTCTTCTTAAAAAAATTTTTCTTTAATGAGTTAGTAATTAAAATTGTTGTAAAACAGGCCATGTTAAAATATGAATACCATGAAAATATAAATATACACGTATTAATACAAGGTAGCTTCAGGTAAGGCAAGAATTTCAGACCCCCTATCGTGGATCTTGTATTTATGTAGTGAACCGTCTGAAGTTTATGTAGAATTAAAAGGTTAAAGAATAAAAAAGTGTAAAAATTCGATTTTAGAATGTATAAAGTCAATTCACACAAAAATAAATTATGGACCACCTTGTTGAATGGAAATATATGAAGCTTTACCTGTTTTTTTTAATTATCACAGACTATTTATTAAAAAAAATCTCGAAGCTAGACATGAAAAGGAGAAGTATGTTGTAGACTAAAGACATTGCTACGTACTAATAATAGGCGGTAAAAATGAATTATGGATCATCTTGTTGAATAAAAAAAATAGAAGACTTCCGTGTCGTAGAAAGGATTATTGGGCCCAGTGCAAAAATGTGATTTTTTGCTCTTTAAAAGTAATATTATACTAATTTTAAGAGCTGATGGCATTATTTAAACAGTTTTTATCAATTTTTAAATCAACAACAACAAAAACGGCATTTTTTTTCTTTTAAAGACATTGATAATGACATTTTGTGAAATTTTACCAATTCTAGAAGTCACAATTAATATTTACTAGTTTAAGAAATCGGTGGCGATATTTTACTCTTATTTGAAGCCGGAGGCGACGTTTTATTAATTTTGGAAACTGGAGCTGATACGTTTAAATAAATTTTGGAGCCAAAAGTAATATTTATGATCAATTTTTGAATTAATATTGTTATATTTTGGTAATTAAAAAAACAAAATTTTACTAATTATATAAGTCAGAGCTGATGTTTTTTATTTTATTTTTAAATTAAATAAGATAAAGATAACATTATTTTCTAATCTTGGAAAAAGAAAATGACATTTTACTAATTATGAAACGTCAAGATAAAATTTTGCTAATTTTAGAAGTCGGAGGCTATATTTTATATCAAATTTTAAATAAATAAAGACCATGAAGACTATCAATTTTGTCTTTATTTCATTTTGATTATACTGAAGCTACAACTAACATTTACTGGTTTTGTAAACTGCCAGCGTTGCTTTAGCCTTTTTTTTGAATTGAAAGCAATATTTTTTATTTACTAGTTGTAGAAACCGAGAACAATGTTATTTTCTCATTGGTTGTGATAACAACACACACAAGAATGATATTTTTTTAAATCTTGAGCGCTAGAATTTTACTAATTTTTAGAACCGAATGCAACATATTTGTTCAATTTTGAATTAACAACGACAAAGGCTACATTTTGTAAATATTAATGTTTCAAATTAATTATTTAATTAAGATAGAGACGTTATTATTTTCTAATATTAGAAGACAAAAGTGGCATCATACTAATTTTGAAAGCTAAAGATGCAGTTTTGCTAATTTTAAAAGTTGGTGGCTATATTTTATATTAAAGTTTAAATAAATAAAAACAAAGTCGACTAAAGATATTGTCTTTATTCTATTTTAACAGCTGTGAGTTTTATTTTGCTAACATTATAAGCTAGAACTAACATTTACTAGTTTTGAAAACCTCTGGCGTTGCTTTAGCCTTTTTTTGAATTGAAAGCAATATTTTTTATAACGATGTAGACAAAGTTGAGATTATTTTTAATTTTGGGAGTCGGAGGCGATATTTTACTAATTTTTGAAACTGGAGGTGATATTTAAGCAATTTTGGAAGCCGAAAACAATATTTTTGATTAATTTTTGAATCAGTAATAATAAAATTTACATTTTTTTGGGTTTAGAAGACGAAGATGACAAAATTTTATAAGCCATAGGTAATATTTTTTATAACAATTTTAAATTAATAACGACAAAGGCGACATTGTTTTTTAGTTTTGGAGGAAAAAGTTGAAATTTTAATAAATAAAAACAACGACGTGTAACGAAGTCGTCTTTATTTTTATTTTTTGAAAGCTGGAAGCTTCATTTTACTAATATTGGAAGCTAGAACATTATTTACTACTGTAGAAACTAGGAAACAATATCATTTTCTTATTGATTTTGATAAAAACAAAGACAAGAGGATAATTTTTTTGTCAAATTTTGGGAGCTATAGGAAACTTTTTACTAATTTTTCTGTTCTATTTTTGAGTTGATAAGGACAAGGATGAGAATTTTTTTCTATTTTTTAGATTTTAAGACGATTATCGAAGTCTGAAGCAATATTTTGGTAACTTTAGATGTTTCAAATAACATTTTGCTAGGTCTCGAAGTACAAGTTAATATTTTACTAATTTTGAACAGCAAAGGCAAAATTCTCCTAATTTCGGAAAGTGAAGGAGCAATTTTTTTATCAAATTTTAAATAAGTAACGACAACATCGGGTTTTATTTACTAAATTTGGAAGTTTAAACCAACATTTAATAGTTTTAGGAAGCGATGCTGATGTTTCTTATTAATATTTATAACATTAAAAGCGGTAAATGATAAAATTTATTGATTTTTACTAATTTTTGAAGCAGGAGGCGAGATTTTACTAAATTTAGAAACTAGTGGTAATAAATTAATAATTAAGCAATTTTGGGTGCCTAAAATGTGACATTCTGATCAAGGAAACATTTTTTTTAATTTTGGAAACCTGTGACAACTTTAGCAGGGGGGAGGAGGGACGTTTTAATAATTTTTTGGCTACCAAAGGTATTTTTTTTAAACAATGTTAAAATGAATCAAGACAAAGACGACATTACTATTCTAGTAGAGAGAATTTTTAAGCGAAATTTTACTAGTTTTAGGAGCCGGAGGAGATATCTAACAACAATTTTGAATTTTATAAACGCCGTTTTTGTACCAAATTTTCATGTAGACATCGCTTCTTCTTTCAACAATTACTGTTTTCTGTTTAATTAATTATAATTAAATTAAATGTCAAGTTGTATGACACTGCTGGCATTTGGTCTAACATCTGATAACTTTTAATAAGTGTCAAGAATAAAATTTTTATGTCTTTTTTCTAACAAACAGGAATGTCAGAAACACGTTATTAAAGTAATTTTTTTTAACCCCCCTTGTGTTAAAACGACTTTCATAAATTAATGACTTAATTAAAAAAATGAAATTTTTGGAAAAAATGTTTTGAAATAGCAGCATTACCAAGCACCTGCATTATGAAAACTAATTTCGAAACGAGTCCTTATTAATCCAAGATTACATTCAATTATCTCAACTCTATCAATTATTTTAACTCATTGATAGACATTGATTTGTAGAGTAGAAAGTCGAAAAATGACGTAATAATTAAATTCGATCTATTTGTTTCAATTCTAATTTAAAAAACAAATTAATTATAAACCAGCTACTGGTAAAAAAAATAAATTCCTGAAATAATTCAAGGCAAGGCTGCCAACTTAAAAGAAAATGTCAAAACCTAGTTTGTGCGGCTTGATTTTATTAACAAAGCGAATTGCTAATTACAGATTTTTCCTGCAATTTTCAGATATTACCACATCATAAATAAATCAACTTAGTGAAATCGATCTTTTTTTTGCTTCTTAATGATAGGTTTTACATGAAAGGAATGCTCCCTAATGACAGACAATTCATAAAAAATTTGTCTACATTGTTGTTGAAAGTTTCAACTCCACCCTCTCACTCTGATACCATCTCACACACAATAGGAAAAGGTCTTGGATGTCCTCGAGCAAAGGGCGTGTTAATGCCAGATTTCACCAGTAACGAGATGCAAAAATACCTGTCAAATTTTCATTATGAATTCAATTAGGTTGCTTAGAAAGTGGTTCTTTTTACAGATTCTTCTCATACACAAATGGGGTGTTTGGGTTTGAGAGGGTCGGAAATTACCTTGTATGGAGAGTCACCGATTGAGAAAGATAGAATACATCCGAGGAATAAGGTCAAGACTAATGGGCATTTTACCACTTTTATGCAGGTAGGATTAGAATTTCAACAAATAAAAGAACTGATTTTGATTTATGCGGTTTGATTTTAAACAAGAGTCAAAGTTTTTTTGTTGTTTTAACTGTTTTTTTGTTACTACATTTTTGCTTCGTTCACTTCCAGTTACTTATGATTTATGTACTTTATTTAAACAATTTTTTACTAGTCAGCACGTGCGTTATTGAGGGAAAAACCATAAAAGTCACATGCAAACTGACAGATTTTGTCACCATCTCAACAATTTGAGTTTTTATTTTAGTAATTTTTAATGTCGCTCTCATATTTTTTTTGCATTGTTTATAAATTTTTTTCTGATAATTTTGTCTTCTATTTTTCATTTTCTTCATCCTGTCTGTTAATACTAGCTAAAAATATTTTTAATTTTTTGTTTTGTTTTACTACTTCTACTGTTTGTTTTGTTGTTATTTTTGTAGCAGCAATTTGCTACCTGTTTTTTGTTAAATTTGTTGATTACTATTTTTTGTTCTTACTACACTGTTTCTACTCTTTTGACTTTTTATTGCTTTCTGTTTGTATTGTCATCTATTATTACTCTTTTTTAATTACTGTTCTATCTACTGTTTTTTTGTTGTTTTCTCTTATTCTTTTTTACTTATTTCTGAATTTTTTTCTATCTACTACTTTGTTTCTACCAATTTTCTTCTATTTCTTAGATTTTGTTCTTATGTATTTACTAGTTTTTTCTAATATTTTTCGATTGCTTTACCAAATTTGTATTTGCTTAGTCTTTTTTTTGTATTTGTTTCTTTCTATTGTTTTTTGATTTTTCTAGCTTCTCGTTTTTTTATTTTTATGTTTTGCTGCTGCAGTTTTTTATTATTTCTATTACCTATATTTGACTCTCTTCATCTATAAGATTTCCACTTTTTTCTGATTCCTTGTTGATTTATGTTATTCTACTTTTCTACTTATGTACTTAACTTCTTTAGTTTTTCTACTATTATTTGCTACCTTTATTACATTCATTACTTTGGTATTTGTGGTACTTTTTTATTGTACTACAGAGCTTTTAACCATTTTGTTTTGTTGTCCTTTTAGTTTATGTTTCTACTTTATTTGGTTTTTTCTAGTTATCTTTTGTTACTGTAGTGTTTTACTACTTCTATTTCTATGAATTCCTGCTACTTCTTTTATTATTGTTCTTTTTTATTCTGTTTCCTTTATCTTTAACTGCGCAGTTTTTTATTATTTTATCATAGTATATCTACAAAAAGATTTCTATTCTTTATTTCTAATTTTTGGTTTTTTATTTCTTATTTAATATTTTTGCTTATGATTTGCTCGGTTCTTTGGTTGTTTTGTTCTACTACAGCTACTACTACCTTTTTACTTTTACATATTTTGAATCTATACTATGTTATGTTTTTACAGTATTTTACTACTTCTTTTCCTCTTTTTTTGTAGTGTTTGCTTTGGTTCAAACACATTTTTGTGTTTTTCTCTTTCTTATATTTTTACTTTTGTGCTACATTTTTTTATTATTTATGTTTCTTTCAAATTCTTATACGGTTTCTTCTACTTATTTATACAGCTTTTCACTATTTTATTTTAGTTATTTTAGTATTTAATTTGTTCTATATAAATTCTATAATTTCGAGCAGATCTGGAAGTGCTGAACCCCAATTTTTGAGTAGATTGCGTTCGTTCATAGACTTTAACCAATTAATTATAATTTGAAATTAATTCAATTTGAATGATTTTGATTGCCTTGATTAAAATGTTAGTAACCTATCCATATTTAATTAATTATCTCTACGTGTTTGTAATAATCAATTCAATTTAAAATCGCTTTAAACCATGTCCCGCCTTATTTAAAATTCCAAACAAAAGCATAAATTTCATTCACAAACGTGTATATAATAGAGAGGAAGTTTTCGCTCAAAGCCGTATCTCCTAATTCAGGACAAAAAAAATACGTGAAAGTAAATCCGAGAAGAGGGAATGAATTCTACTAGTATTTATATTTTTTTTTACTAATTTATTTGTAATACTGTTGTTTTTTGTATCTCTTATTCTTCTAATTTTCTATTACTTACAGTTTTATTCAGACATTCACGCATTTAATATAAAAAAAATCGACTGGATTTAACCGTCGCCTTTGGCTTCTAAATTTAAATCAAAAAGATCTTAAAACATTTTTTTTTAAATACTTGAGCCAGTTGAGCTGTTTTATCTTTTATCTCTTCTACTTTATGTTTCTGAATTGTTCTATTTATTTATTGCAATATTTTTCACTTTTTCTATTTTACTTTTATTTAAAAGCTACATTTTTCTAATTTTTTGTTTTTTAGTTCTGCTGTTTTTCTTTTTTTTTTGTGTCAACTATCATTTTTTACCACTTGATCTTTATTTCTACTCTTTTATCTATTTTTTCTGTTTCTTATATTTTAATTTTTTTGGCTTTATTGTTTTGATTATTAATCATTTCTTTGTATTGTTTATTTATCTTTTTTATTGTTTTTTGTTGCTATTACATTCTATTTTTTTTTTATTTTTATGATTCTTCTTACTCTTCTCTAGCCTTCATACTTTTAATTACTAATTTTATTTTTTTTTCTACTTCGTTTTTTTTTTGTACATTTGTTTTCGCTCAATGCCGTATCTCCTAATTCAGGTCAAAAAAAAATTGTGAAAGTAAATCCGAGATGAGCATACATACGTTTTAGCACCTAAAATATAAATAATTCATTAGCCGTTTCATTGCTAACACGAGCATTTAATGTCGTTGCATTTTTCTTTCGATTCGAATTGTAATTAAACGATTTATTTGTTTCGAATTTCTGTTGTTAACAAGAGATTTAATGGCATTTTGGATTGGTGCCAAAACAAAAACGTTTTTGTATTTATGCCGGGAGGAAAAGGATAAGACGAGTGTTATGCCGTTTAGAAGTAAGTTTCCTCATTCTTTGCCTTTCTATGACTCGGCCGACACGAATTCTATGGATAAGTGGAGGTAATTTCCACGACTTGACTGGCTTAAATGCGAGTATTATTGTGCTATCAAGTGGAATTACAGACTGGGATATAATGTACTTACGAGACGAGGGTTTAGTAAGTCGGTTTTTTCGATTTGAGTTGGGGTAATTAGTGGGACTGCTGATTATTACGTGTGCTATCACATGGAATTACAGACTGGGATGAAATAATGTACTTACTAAACTTGAGTCGAGTAAGTCAATTCTTTTTCAGTTGGGGGATAATTAGTGTGATTGCTGATTATTACGTTCACGTTAATAGATGGTTTCAAATAAGTCAAATAAAATTGAAAGTAATTAAATTTGAATATTAAGTTAAGTGCAATTAATGCCCTGTTTATGTCTTGTTAGACTCATGTAACATTATTCAAATTATATAATTTATATTGAAATTAGATGTCACTGAATCGAATGGGAGAAATTTATTACAGATTTATTTATGAGTCTAGTAGAAGAAAAAAAAATAAAGTAAGAATGTTTTGATTGATCGGGAAATAAACAATAGTTTGCCAACTACATTAAAAATAAATTTGTTCTTTCATATTTTTTACTTTTTTTTAATCTTTGTTTTGACTAAGTTATAATAATTATATAACTCTGTTTATTTTGTTACCTTTTGTTTTTGCATTTTTTTTTATTAGTATTCCACTATTTACATTGTATTTCCTCTCTCTAATCTCTCGTATCCTCCAGTTTTTGATTTTAATTCTTATTGATTTTTTTATTTTAAACTAGTGTCTTTTGTTTCTATTTTTTTGTGACAATGTATTGTTTCATTTATAAAACTTTTCTGTTTCTGTTTCTTTCAATTTCTAACCTTGTTTCTGTTGTTTTTATTTTAATTTTTATTACTATTTATGTCTTTTTCTTATATTTTAATCATGTTATTTTTTACTTCTTTTCTTTTCTTTTACCTTCTTCTTTCAATTTTCTCTTTAAGCTGCTACTTTCTTTTGCTGTTTTATGGTGTTGCTGTTGCAATTGTAATTTTGTTATACGTTTTTGTTACTTCAATTTTTTGAATTCGGTTCCTACTACCATGCTTTATTGTCTGCTCCATTTACTAACTGTTGATAGTTTTTTTTTCTTTTATTTTAATTTGTTTTCTTCTGTCTACTACTTTTTGTTTCTACTATTTTCTTCTTTTTGTGTTTTTTTTTGGTTCTATTTTTTGATTACTCACATTTTTTTGTATTACTTCTTCAATTTTTTTATTTACTAATTTTGTTTAGTGGTCTACATTTTGACTTTTTATGCTTTTGTTTTTTTTATCTCTTATATCAGTTTTGTATTTTTTAATTTCTGTTTAGATATTTTACGCACTTAATATAAAAAATCGTCTATAATTAACTGCCGTCTCCGGTTCCAATATTTTTTAAAAGCAACTAATTGTCGTCTTTGACTCCCAAATTTAAACTGAAAAAAATCTTGAAACATTTTTTTAACATTTGAGTCAGTTGAATCTTCATTTTTTTGTGTTATGCTTCTTTTACCTCTATTTTTTATTTCTTTTACTTTATGTTTCTGAGTTGTTTTTCTTATTTGTGCTACTATTTTTTACTTCCTTTTTTTTCTTCTTGCTTAATTTAATTAGTAATTTACTAGCTTCACATTTTTCTAATTTTTTGTTTTTTGGTTCTTCTGTTTTTCTCATTTTTTTTTGTCAACTGCTTTTTACTACTTCTGTATTCCGGTTCTTTCGTTGACTGTTTTTCTTCTTTTACTATGTTTTACTGCTTTTGCTCTCGTTTACTCTCTGTTGCTTTAGACCTCTATTTTTACTCGTTTTCTATTTTTTTTATTTCTTTTATATTTTATATTTCTTGGTGCTATTTTTTTTATTAGTGATTATTTCTTTCTATTGTATTTGCTTTTTATCTCTTTTTATCTCTTTTATTTACTTTTATTATTCTATTGCCAGTACAATATTTTTCTATTATAGTCTGTTTTTTATCTATTGTTTCCCCAATTTTTTATTTTAGCTATTAATTTTTCTATTTCTTTATACTTTTTTAACTATGTCTTTCTCGTAAAAATGTTTTCGTTTTTTGTGTTTTACTATATCATTTTTATTTTTTTAGATTGCTTCTTATTCTGTTTCTTATTGTTGCTTGGTTTACTCTCTTTTTACTCGTGCTTCTTTTAATATCTATTTCTACATTTTTTTGTTTTAATTTTTTAAATTTTACTTCTGTTGTTTTCTTTAAATTATTTTCTAATTTTTCTAATTTTATTTTTAGTTACAAGTCTCTTCTAGAAATTTCACTTTCTTCTGCTTTTGTTTCTTGTTTTAATTTTATTTTTTTTGTGTGTTTTACTATGTCACTTTTATGTTTAATGTAGTTTTGACTTTTTCTTTCATTTTCCTGTGTTATGATTTTTACACTTTCCTCTTTCTCTACTAGATTTTGTTTTTACTTTTGTCTTCTCTTTACAATATTTTTTGTTGTTTCAAGCCTCTATTTTTTTCTTGTTTTTTAATTCCTTAATCTAATTACTATCTTGTCTGTTCCGATTATCTTCTATTACTAGTAATTTCGGTTCTTCTGTTTGTTCGGTGTTTTATAGCTGCTTCTAACTACTGTTTTGTGGCTTACTATGTTTTAGTGCTTTTACTTTGTTTATATTCTGTTGCCATTTTTTCTGACATCTATTTTTATCTTTTTTTTTACTTATGTCTATTACCTTCTGTTTTTTCATTATCTGTAGCCCTTATTCTTTATATTTGTTTTTTATATCTTTGTTTCCTTGTTGTACATTAAGTTTGGTTTTTCTGTTTTTTTTTTTGCTTTTTATTATTGTTTTAAATTTCATTTCAAGTCTCTTCTTTTTTCTGGTTATAGTTTTTAAAGTAAAGTACTCTTAGTACTTTTTTTGTATATGTTAGTTTCATCTATTTTTAAGTTTAAATTTTTTCTTGTTTTAATTTTTTTACTTGTATTCTATAATTTTTCAGCTTTTTGTTTCAAAAAAACCATGTCTTATGTTCTAGATTTATAATCTTTCTGTTTGTTTTTTTTTATATTTTAATATTTTCTATCTGTTAGCATTTATTTGTACGTTCTGTTTATTATTTCGCCTCTATTCTTTAGTTCTTAATTCAAAAATATTAAATAAACTAATTTCAAGTTGAGACACTACCGGTATTATCTCAACTTGAACTTATCTCCTATTAATTAATTTCTTTTTAATATTTAAAAATTTCAACGGATATGCTAACAACGACAGAAAATTAAAAATTCCTCTATGAAAAAGCCCATCCTGTTAGAAGAAAAGCAATCTCCTTCTAATATTTTTCATCATAGATTTTATATATTCAGTTCACCATGTGCAAAAAGCTATTACTTTCTAATACATACACACAATGACAATACAATATTTAACTACACACCTAATTTTTCCTCCTATATACCTCAATTTATTCCCACGACAAATAATTGATCCTCCTCATCAATCACATCATCTATATTAATCATCTTTTTTTACAAAATGGCGCACCGTACACACCAATCTCTGTCACTGCATTTAAATCACGACTTTCTTTTTCCACCAGTCAGCAATTTACGATAATAGCCACTGGACTATTTATGACATCGCATATAATTAGCTACCCGCTGTGCTATGCTTATTATCCTAATAAAATACAAACTTTAACAGCTTACAAATCTAGCGGAAATGCCGCGAGTTTATTTAAAAAGGTTGGTAAGAGTGATATGAAAGAAAATGTAGCAGCGAAAAATTGATGTCGGAACTTGGTACAATGTAAATATGAAAAGAAAATTAATAAATAAATATTTTTTTTTTTTGAGTGCTTGTTTACAAGATTCCGAGTCATTTTCATTTCTAGTTTTTTCTTCTTTTTTTTTCGTGTTCAGTTTTTGTTTGTTATTGAGTCTAGTTAATTGTTATTTAGTCGCGATAGTTAATTACACTTGATAGCAGCAAAAGTTTTTAGCCGAAGTGGCAGAAAACTTGAAGGCGAATGGATCTATTCGATGAGACAAAGAACAAGACCACTGAAGAAATACTACTAAATGTTTTTATTTTATTATGTCATTCTTTGCAACTTTTTTAAATGAACACTTGTTATTTGTTGTTACAGGGCCGTCTGGATTTATCATCTTCTGGAGTTGAGCTCGGCCATCCGGAAAAACTCCCAAAAACGCGACCATCCAATCCACGAACGAGAGTCGATCAAGGCGTTATGACCCAGAGTTGTCCAACACCGCCTCAAACTCGACGAAAATTTTTTCTCAGTCCGAAAGGCTTGAGGAGTCCTTTTGGGCAAAGAACACGACAAGTTCCAGTCGATTCGGGATCTTCTGGTAAGTAGAATGATATGGAAAGGAGTGATGTCTCTGCTGGCAAAATGGACAATATTTGTTATAAATATTTAAAATAAAAATCGGGGTTTTTTGCAGATTACAGTAGAACTTCGAAAACTCGAATTTTAGGGCCAAATTTTTGTGGAAGTTCTACTGTATTAGAACATTGTTTATGTTCTAAATATATAAATTTTCTGATAAATCGAGTATTCTCAAATCTTCTAAAATATATTTGCGTTATTTTAAACATTCTAGAACATTTTATGGACTCTATTGTATGGAGTTCTAACAAAAATAGTATAATATTTTCTGATAAAATGAGGCTTCTCGAATCTTTTAAAACATTCTAGAAAATTCTAGATCATTCTACTCTACCGCACTACATTATTTATAGGCTTTAAACATTCTAGAACATTCTATCGAGAGAACTAACAAAACAATTTCACATTTTCTGAAAATTTGGGGCTTTTCGAATCTTCTAAAATATATTTACGTTAACTTAAACATTCTAGAAGATTCTAGATTATTTGGTTTACTGCACTATTAAAATTATTTTATTCTGACCATTCTAGAATATTTTTACGTAAGAAACTCTTTTTAGAATCTTCTACAACATATTTACGTTATTTTAAACATTCTAGAAGATTCTAGATTGTTTTGTTGTACCGTACTAACGAAATTACACTTTGTAAGTGTTATCCTGAATATTCTATAATATTCTGATGTAACAAACTATCAATTTCAGTACTATTTCTATATTCTACACTTCTTTACTCTGTTTTATTTAATGATTTTAAACATTCTAGAACATTCTATGGAGCGTTAATAAAATAAGTTGCTTTTTCTGATAAATTGAGACTTCTAGAATCTAGAATGTATCCGATATTTACGTTACTCTAAAAATTCTAGAATATTTTCCTGTTTTGCTCTATCAAATTATTAAATTTCTGTTATTTTGAACATTCTAGAACATTTTATGGATCATTCTATGGAGCTATAACAAAACAGTTGTTAATAAAATCAGGCTTATCGAATTTTTTGAAACAAATTTTTGTAATCTTAAACATTCTAGAAGATTCTAGATTCTTCTACTGTACCGATTCTAGAATATTTTGATGTGACAAGCTACCGATTTCAAAAAAATTACATTATTTCGCATCTAGGTTTTAAACATTCTAGAACATTCTATCGACGGAGCTATAACAAAATAATTCTACATTTTCTGATAATTTGGAGCTTCTGGAATTTTGTAAAATATATTTACATTAACTTAAACATTCTAGAAGATTCTAGATTATTTTGCTAACTGCTCTATCGAAATTACATTATTTTAAATATTCTAGAATATTTTCTTGTACTGCATGATTGAATTTATGTTCTTCTAAACATTCTAGAATATGTTTACGTAACAAACTGTCGATTCCTGAATAATTTATTTATTTTACATTCTGGTTTTAAACATTCTATCGAGCGACAACAGAACAGTATAACATTTTTTGATAAATTGGCGTTTTCAAATCTTCTGGAACATATTTACGTTATTTTAAACATTTGTTGTACCGCACTAACGAAATTACACTTTGTAAGTGTTATCCTGAATATTCTATAATATTCTGATGTAACAAACTATCAATTTCAGTACTATTTCTATATTCTACACTTCTTTACTCTGTTTTATTTAATGATTTTAAACATTCTAGAACATTCTATAGAACGTTAATAAAATAATTTGCATTTTCTGATAAATTGAGACTTCTAGAATCTAGAATGTATCCAATATTTACGTTACTCTAAAAATCTCTAGAATATTTTCCTGTTTCGCACTATCAAATTATCAAATTTATGTTATTTTGAACATTCTAGAATATTTTATGGATCATTCTATGGAGCTAGAATAAAATAGTTTTTGATAAAATCAGGTTTCTCGAATTTTTTGAAACAAATTTTCGTTATCTTAAACATTCTAGAAAATTCTAGATTATTCTTCTGTAACGCGCTACCAATATTAGGTTATCTTGAACATTCTAGAATATTTTGATGTGACAAGCTTTCGATCTCAAAACAATTTACATTTTTTCGCATCTAGGTTTTAAACATTCTAGAACATTCTATCGACGGATCTGCAACAATTTGCAACAACATTTTCTGATAATTTGGAGCTTCTGGAATTTCCTAAAATATATTTACATTAACTTAAACATTCTAGAAGATTCTAGATTATTTTGCTAACTGCTCTATCGAAATTACATTATTCTAGAATCTAGAATGTATCCAATATTTATATTATATCAGAATATTTTCTTGAACGGCATGCTTGAATTTATGTTCTTCTAAACATTCTAGAATATGTTTACGTAACAAACTGTCGATTCCTGAACAATTTATTTATTTTACATTCTGGTTTTAAACATTCTATTGAGCGACAACAGAACAGTATAACATTTTTTGATAAATTGGCGCTTTTCAAATTTTCTAGAACATATTTACGTTATTTTAAACAATCTAGAAGATTCTAGATTATTTTGTTGTACCGCATCATCGAGATTACGTTATCCTGAACGTTCTATAATATTCAAATATAATTCCCGAACTATTTCTATATTCTATATTTATTTACTCTGTTAATGATTTTAGACATTCTAGAACATTCTATCGAGCGTTAATAAAATAATTTGCATTTTCTGATAAATTGAGGCTTTTAGAATCTGAAATGTATCTAATATTTCGTTACTCTGAAATTTCTAGAATTATTTTTTATTTCGTGTTATTGAAATTACATAATCTTGAACATTCTAGAATATTTTTATTTAACATTTTTTATTATTTATGTAACTATTGATTTTAGAACAATCTAGATTTTTTTGATTTATTTTACGTAATGGTTTTAAACATTCTAGAACATTCGCTTAAACGCTATGGGGCTTTAAGAAAATATATTCGCATTTTCTGATAAAATGAGACTTCTAGAATCTAGAATGTATTCAATATTTATGTTACGCTAAAAATTCTAGAATATTTTCTTGTTTCGCACTATTAAAATTACGTATTGGACACTCTAGAATATTCTTATGTAACGAACTATAGATTATAGAACTATTTAGATGATTTTGCTTTATTTTACTTAAAAGTTTCAAACATTCTAGAACATTCTATACAGCGTTAATAAAATAATTTCGCATTTTTTGATAAATTGAGGCATCTAAAATATAATTAAATTTATGTTATTTTGAACATTCTAGAACATTTTGCGGACAATAACATTTAAATTATTGTTATACTATTAAATATAAACAATAAAAAATCAAAATGAACTGTCTAGACCAGCTCTATAACGTAAAAAATGGCGTAATAATGAATTTATAAATTTTATAAACAAAAACTTTAAAAAAGGCGATTTTTTTATTTTAAATGTTTATAACAAATTAATAAATGATAACTGTGAGTAGGTAGAGAATTCAGTCTGATTAGTGTAGCCTGCTTTGCCGGCAGAGAAGTCGCTTCTTAAAAAATGCTGTAGTTTAAAAAATAATTTTTTTTTGGAAAAGCAGCAATGACTTCATCGACATCATCTGAAGGCCGATATTGGCCCAGTATGGTCCTAAGCAAAATCCGGTCGTTGTGGTCGGCAGGAACTTCCGTTTCCAGTGCCGGACTGAATCAACTTGTTTCAGGCAGGGGCCGCATGTGAAAAATTTTTCGTTAGTTAGTTTCGCATGACCAAGCACACATTTTTATTTTTATTTTTTTGTAGCACTTGTGCTAATTAATTTTGCTTCCGTTTTCTTTTAATTAAAATGATTGGTGTTTTTTTTATGTATGTGTGTAGTTTAATTGTAGTTGAAGTGTTTTTAATGAAATGTAATTTCCAGATGATGAAGGAACTGTTAAACCAAATAAGAAGAATTCGGATAATGATATGTATATGAGACTTGGATTGCTGTTAGGAGATGGTGCGAGAAGAACTAAAAGGATACAACAAGTAGGTAGAAGTAATCATGAATCTTGTTCTTCACTTGCAAGTTATGATACTGCTGCTATATTATCAACAAATACAAGTCCTGTTTCGACATTAACTGGAAGTTCAGAAGATCAACATAGAATTAATCCGAGTTCGGATAGTGTTGGATCACTTATGTCAATGTCTATGTCTGGACAAAGTAATTGTAGCTCGAGTCCTGTCAGCAGGAGACACAGTGTTACAAGTAAGTTTTACTCAAATATCTTTTTTTTATACACTTTTACAAGTTTTTTTCTTCGTGGTTTTCTTATCTTTTGTCTTCGGTTTTAATTATTTTTAAGTACTTTTGTCCCTTTTTTATTATTCTCTTATCTTCCTGCTTCTTTTTTGTCTTAGAGAAAGAGATTTTCTCATCTATTTTTTAAACAAACTGTTACTTCTCTCTTTTGTTATGTTTTCTTTTTATTATGGTATGTATACCTTCTATTTCTATAGATTTTAATATCTACCATTTATTTTTATTGCTTTTTAGTTTTGTTTCTTTTTCATTTCTTTACTTCTTTTTGGTCTTCTGTTTTTCTTTACCTTCAAACATTTCTGGTTTTTTTTCTTTTGTTTATTTATCATTCCCCTATCTTGTCTACTTATGGTTTGTACAGTTCTTTTTTTATCTGTTGCTATAAATTCTTTTTATTACTATTTTTTTTGTTCTTATCCTTTGTTATTCTTTCTCTGGGTATAACTATCTATGGTTTCTTCTACTTAATTCTTCTGTTTTGTGAAACACGTTTTTTTTATAATTTTTGGTTATCTTTTTTTTTTTTTGTTTCTTTCTTTGTGGATTTCTTCTGATATTTCCCTTTTATTGTCTTCTGTTTTTTGTTAAGAGATTGAAGAACAATAGTGACAGAGCATGCGCAACATGACAGCTTTATGTCATTGCTGTTTTTTTCTAGCAGGTTTATCTGTAATTGTTTCTCCCAAATTCGTTGATTTTTTTCTATTTTTACTGCTTTTTCTTTGACTTTTAGATATAATTTTTCATATTTTTCTTGTTTTTTACCATTTTTATTTTTTATTTTGACAAACTTTTACTTCTCTCTTTCATTCTTTTATATTTTATTACTTATATTTTCTAAATTTACTCGTCTTTTTATTATGTTAAATTTATCTTCTGTTGCCATTGCTTTTGGCTTCTTCAATTTCTTGTTTTATGTCTTTTAATTTTGTTTCTTTAAGGTTTTCTCTTGGTTTCATTATTTGTTTTTGGTCTTCTGCTTTTATTTACCTTCCAGCATTTTAGTTTTTTATTCTTTTATCTTTTCTGCTTTTGGTTTCTACAGTTCTTTTTTATTGTCTTCTTGCCATAAATTTTTATTTATTACTAATTTTTTGTTTTTCTACTTTTCTTATTTCTTATCTGGTTGTAACTATCTATTGTTTCTTCTATTTCTAGTATTTTCAATTATTTTTTAACACATTTTATCTTATATATTTTATATTTTTGTTTTTATTTGAATTTACCAATTTTTTTTATAACTTTGGAATACTTTTTTTTATTTGTGAAGTTCTTCTGATTTTTCTACTTTTCTTGTCAATTTTTTTTTAGATGCAACACATTTTGATATTTGACAGAACTTGAACAACAACAATGGGAATAAGCATGTGCAACATCTTTTTCTACTATTTTTATTTTTTACCGCTTTTTTTATCCTTTTTTGTTCTGTAAATATAATTCCTCATACCTTTTTTTTGTTTTTCTATTATTTTTATTTTTTCTAGGTATATTTTTTTTAACAAACTTTTACTTATATTTTGTTTTACTTATTTCTAATTTCTATTTTTGTAGCTTTTGGTCTCTATAATTTTGTTTCTTTTCTTCCTTTTTACTGCTTTTGATTTTTACTATTCTTTTTTTTTGTCTCTTAAAAAGGTTTTTTGCTTTTTACTATCTATTGTTTCTTCAACTTTTTCTAACATATCTCTCTTAAACTCTTATTTTTTACCAGTTTTATGTTATCTTTACTTTCTAATTCTGTAGCTTTTGGTTGTTACCATTTATGTTTTCTGTTTTCTAAATAGGTTTCTTCTGTTCTTTTTGTTTCTCTTGTACTTTTTCTTGGTTTTTCTACAAACTTCTATCTTTTTTTGGTTTCTATTCTTTTTTCTTTTTTTTTTTGGCTTCCAAATATAACGTTTTATTACCATGTTTTTCTACTTTTTTTATTTCTTACTTCTTTTGTTTGGTTGTTTCTTCTACTCCTGATATTTCGTTTTAATTTCTTTGTTTATATTTTCGTTTTCTTTTTCTTCTTAGGTTCAACCATTTATGCTCTGCGTCTTTTAATTTTGTTTCTTTTCTTCTTTTTGTATTCTTCGTGGATTTATTCCGATCTTTCTACTTTTTTGCCAAAATTCCGTTGTCTTTTGTTTTATTTATAGAGATGTTGAAGAGACTAGAATGTCAAAATCTGCCAAAGAATCTTCTTTTTTCTTCTATTTCTACTTTTTTATTATCCAGATATAACTGTTCATATTTTTTTTCTCTTTCTTTTTTACCTCAGTTTTTTCAAATCATGTCCTTTCTACCTTCTATTTTCACCTTTTTTGTTTCCTACCATTTTACTTATTTAACCTTCTTGGAGTAGATGAAGCCGGTCATTATTCCATGTTTTTTTTCTCTCTCAAGCTTCCCAACCTGGCCAAGTCGAAGACCTCACCATGTTCAAAAACCGTCGGACTTGCATCCGTCGTTCAGCCCGTACCGGAACCATCAAAGGCCCAGTTGACCCAAAAATCCGTTTCGCCCAATATCGAACCCCTCAATTAACCCTCAAACCTCTATTCTTTGAAGTACCCCTCCAAGAACCCGACCCACTCTTCCTTGGCCGTCATTGGCTAATCAAAGAAATGGAAGACATCATAAGTAAGTATCTCCCTACTAATAAGATGAATTGACCGCATCCCCCATGTAAAATGGGCGGGGCTTCAAAAAGGTTGGAACCGGTTATATGCAACCAATTATACAATCTCATATAAACTGTATGTGTTAGAATGAGAAGCATGATAAAGACAGTGCTATAATTTCAACCTTTTTTGATTGGCGTTAATTCACCTTGCCCTCCACCACCAACATCACGTGACATAACCTCAAACCTTTCAGGTTCATCAAGCCCAGGTGTCCTTCTCACCGGTAATCCTGGGACAGGCAAAACCGCCCTTATTCTTCAGCTAGTCGAACACAGTTGTTTCGGTCGTCGTAAAGAGCCAGACCGACTTGACTTAACCTCTGAAAAACTTAAACCACTAGCTAATAGTGTTGTAGCTTATCATTTTTGTCAAGCTGATAACAACAATACGTGTCTTGTACCTGATTTTATTCATTCAATTGCGGCTCAATTATGTCAAGCACCACAATTGACAGGTTATAGAGACTATCTACTGTCAGAGCCTCACCTACAATCGTGTTTATCACTGAAAGAATGTATTATGAATCCAGATATTGCACTAACACGAGGGATATTAGAACCGCTTGCGAGTCTTAGAAGAGTTGGAAAATTAGAAAATCTCAATTGTGTTATCCTAGTTGATGCATTATGTGAAGCAGAGTACCATAGACCTGACCATGGTGATACCATCACAAGTTTTTTAATAAAACATATACAGAATTTTCCAAGTTGGTTAAAAGTTGTGGCTACAGTAAGAACACAGTTGGTAGAAGTGACAAAACAATTGCCATACACACGGATCAGTCTAGACAATACAACAAATGAAAATATTACTAAAGATATTCTAGGTTATGTTACGTTTAGATTACAAAACAGTCCAAGTATTCAAAGTAACATAACCACAACTTCTGGTAAACTCGAACAGCATAAGTTTTCGCAACATTTACTTAATTTAAGTTATGGTAGTTTTCTCTATGTTAAATTGATATTAGATTTGATTGAACGCGGCCATCTTGTTGCTAAATCAAGCAGTTATAAAGTCTTACCAGTCACTTTAGCACAAATTTATCTACTTCATTTCAATCTGAGATTTCCTACAGTACGTTCTTTTGAAAAAGTAACACATATTTTAAGTGTATGTCTTGCTGCTCTTTATCCACTCACACTTCTTGAAATTTACTACTCTGTTAATTCTCTTCTTGTTGATAGTTTTCTTCCGTGGAGTGAGTTTTTTCAACGTTTTAAACTACTCTCTGGTTTTCTTGTTAAGAGATTAGATAACACGTATATGTTTTTTCATCCGAGTTTTAGAGAATGGCTTATCAGACGTGATGATAACGAAAATACAAAATTTCTATGTGACCTACGTGCCGGTCATTCAGCTATAGCTTTTCGTTTGTCACGTGTTCAAGCACCTCTTGATCCAGAGAAAACACTTGAGTTAGGTCACCACGTCCTTAAAGCACACGTTTACCGCAATATGTCACTACCAAGTCTCACATCACGTGATTTACAAGCATTCTGGGTGTGTGAAAGTTCAGAAGATGTTTCAGCAGCTGTATGCAACCTCAGGAATATGTATAGTCCTAACGTGAAAGTCTCACGTTTGTTACTACTCTCAGGAGCGTCAGCTAATTACGTCACAGGTTTTCTTGGTAATGCACCGGTATTATGTGTGTATTCCAATGAAGGTATAGTACCAATGGTATCTCTTCTGCTTGAATTCGGTGCTGATGTTGAGCTGACTAATTCGCAAGGATCAACAGCATTATCACTTGCTGCTGCTCGTGGTCATTGTGATATTGTCCGCCATCTTGTGGCAGCTGGTGCAAGTCCAGGTCATGTTGATACTGCCGGTTTTTGTCCATTAGTACATGCAGCAAGGAATGGTTTTTTGAATGTTGTGGGTTATTTATTAGCTTGTGATTGGATAACCAAATCACGTGATGATGTTGAATTAACTGAAGCGGCTCAACAGGCACTTGTTGCAGCTGCAGGACAAGGTCATGTTGATATTGTTGAATATTTGTTGGATATGGCTGAAATTGATGTTGATGCTGTTGATAGTATTAATGGTGAGACAGCATTGACTGTTGCTGCAGCTAATGGATGTCATAGTGTTTGTACTGCTTTGATTGGTCGAGGGGCGGGTCTATCAGTATGTAATAAAAAAGAGATGGCACCACTGTTACTGGCTGTTAAAGAAGGTCATTGGGCTGTTGCTGAACGGTTGATACAAAATCATGCAGCTATTGAACAGAGTGATAACGTTGGACGATCACCTGTTATGCTTGCAGCTGCTGAAGGACATGTTGGCTTGATTGAATTATTATTAAATAAAGGAGCTGAAATTAATAAAGAAGATAGAGAAGGGTTAAGTCCTCTAGGTTGGGCTTGTCTCAGAGGGAAACTTAAAGCTGTTCAGTGTTTGATTGAAAGAGGAGCTAATATCAATCATACTGATAAAACTGGAAGAACTCCACTTGATTTAGCTGCATTTCAAGGAAATCCGACTGTTGTTCAGTTTTTGATTGATAGTGGTGCTCTGATTGAACATGTTGATATCAATGGAATGAGGCCATTAGATCGAGCTATTGGCTGTAGAAATATTCAAGTAGTACAGTGTTTTTTAAAGAAAGGGGCCAAATTGGGACCAGCAACGTGGGCCATGGCTTCAGGCAAGCCAGATATAATGTAAGTCTTTTTTTTGTTACCGGTTTTGGCAATTTTTTGACTGTTAAAGAAAGACGGCATAGAGTTGAAATAAGTGAAATAATGTAGTACTAAACTACAGAAAGCAAAAGTGACAAAAAAAATTTGATAACAACTGTTTTCAAGGATTTTATCCTCAAAAAATACATCTACAAAGATATAGCTTTTTAAAAAAAATGTTTTAAAGACCTGAAAAATATCTACAGTGGTTGTATAAGACGAATTGAAAATGATCTTGTAACAGAAAATCGAATTTGAGCTTTTGTTTACTTTATTTAAGACTTTTTGTGTCAATTTTAAGACAGTTATCGTTGGAAATTGATAACAGTTGACGTCTCATTAATTAAAAACACAGATTTAGACTCACTTGTCTTACAATTTTGTCACTGTTTTTGTTGTTTTACTAAACCAGCGATTTTTTTATTTTCCAAAAAATTTTTCTGTGGAAGAGAGAGACAGTATAGAGTTGAAATAAGTGAAATAATCTAGTACTAAGCTATAAAAGCAAAATTGAAAAAACTTTTTTGATTTCAACTGTTTTCAAAGATTTTATCTTCAAAAAATACGTCTACAAGGATATAGCTTTTTTAAAAAAATTGTAATAAAGACCTGAAACAGAACCACATTGGTTATGTTAGACGAGTTGAAAAAGATCCTGAAACAAAAAATCAAATTTTAGTTTTTATTTAGTTTATTTAAGACTTTTTGCTTCAATTTTAAGATAGTAGTCGCTTTAAATTGAAAGCAGTTGATGTCTTCTTAATTAAAGGCATAGATTTAGATTTACTTGTCTTACAGTTTTTTGAATGTTTTTGTTGTTTTACCAAACAAGGGATTTTACTATTTTCAAAAAAAAAAATTCTGTGGAAGAAAGAGGCAGTATAGAGTTGAAATAAGTGTAATAATCTAGTACTAAGCTACAGAAAGCAAAAGTGCAACAAAAACTTTGATTACAAGTGTCTGCAAAGATTTTATCTTCAAATAATACATCTATAAGGATATAGCTTTTAAAAAAAAATGCTTTAAAGACCTGAAAAATATCTACAGTGGTTGTATAAGACGAATTGAAAATGATCTTGTAACAGAAAATCTAATTTGAGCTTTTGTTTACTTTATTTAAGACTTTTTGTGTCAATTTTAAGACAGTTATCGTTGGAAATTGATAACAGTTGAGGTCTCCTTAATTAAAAACACAGATTTAGACTCACTTGTCTTACAATTTTGTCATTGTTTTTGTTGTTTTACTAAACAAGCGATCTTTTTATTTTCCAAAAAATTTTTCTGTGGAAGAGAGAGACAGTATTAAGTTGAAATATGTGAAATAATCTAGTACTAAGCTACAAAAAGCAAAATTGAAAAATTTTTTTTGATTTACAACTGTTTTGAAAGATTTTATTTTCAAAAAATACGTCTACAAGGATATAGCTTTTTTAAAAAAATTGTAATAAAGATCTGAAAAGAAGCCACACTCATTATATGAGGCGAATTGAAATGATCTTATAACAGAGAATTGAATTTAAGCTCTTTTTTACTTTACTTAAGACCTTTTCTGTCAATTTTAAGACAGTAATCGCTGTAAATTGATAACAGTTGCTGTTTTCTTAATTAAAGGCACAGATTTAGACTTACTTGTCTCACAGTTTTGTGACTGTTTTTGTTGTTTTACTAGACAAGTGATGTTTCTCTTTTTAAAAAAAAATTTCTGCAAAACAGGGAGACAGTATAGATTTGAAATAAGTAAAATAATCTAGTACTAAGCTACAGAAAGCAAAATTGAAAAATATTTTTTGATTACAATTATTTGCAAAGATTTTATCTTCAAATAATACATCTACATGGATATAGCTTTTTTAAAAAAATTGTAATAAAGACCTGAAACAGAACCACATTGGTTATGTTAGATGAGTTGAAAAAGATCCTGAAACAAAAAATTAAATTTTAGTTTTTATTTAGTTTGTTTAAGACTTTTTGCTTCAATTTTAAGATAGTAGTCGCTTCAAATTGAAAGCAGTTGATGTCTTCTTAATTAAAGGCATAGATTTAGGTTTACTTGTCTTACAGTTTTTTGAATGATTTTGTTGTTTTACCAAACAAGGGATTTTACTATTATCTAAAAAAATTTCTGTGGAAGAGAGAGACAGTATAGAGTTGAAATAAGTGTAATAATCTAGTACTAAGCTACAGAAAGCAAAAGTGCAATAAAAACTTTGATTACAAGTGTCTTCAAAGATTTTATCTTCAAAAAATACGTCTACAAGGATATAGCTTTTTTAAAAAAATTGTAATAAAGATCTGAAAAGAAGCCACACTCATTATATGAGGCGAATTGAAATGATCTTATAACAGAGAAATGAATTTAAGTTCTTTTTTACTTTACTTAAGACCTTTTCTGTCAATTTTAAGACAGTAATCGCTGTAAATTGATAACAGTTGCTGTTTTCTTAATTAAAGGCACAGATTTAGACTCACGGGTCTCACAGTTTTGTGACTGTTTTTGTTGTTTTACTAGACAAGTGATGTTTCTCTTTTTTAAAAAAAAATTTCTGCAAAACAGGGAGACAGTATAGATTTGAAATAAGTAAAATAATCTAGTACTAAGCTACAGAAAGCAAAATTGAAAAATATTTTTTGATTAGAATTATTTGCAAAGATTTTATCTTCAAATAATACATCTACATGGATATAGCTTTTTTAAAAAAATTGTAATAAAGACCTGAAACAGAACTACATTGGTTATATTAGACGAGTTGAAAAAGATCCTGAAACAAAAAATTAAATTTTAGTTTTTATTTAGTTTATATAAGACTTTTTGCTTCAATTTTAAGAGAGTAGTCGTTTCAAATTGAAAGCAGTTGATGTCTTCTTAATTAAAGGCTTAGATTTAGATTTACTTGTCTTACAGTTTTTTGACTGTTTTTGTTGTTTTACCAAACAAGGGATTTTATTATTTTCTAAAAAAAATTTAATTTCTGTGGAAGAGAGAGAGACAGTATAGAGTTGAAGTAAGTGAAATAATTTAGTACTAAGCTACAGAAAGCAAAAGTGCAACAAAAACTTTGATTACAAATGTCTTTAAAGATTTTGAGCCGGTTTACAGAAAGCGTCATTAACTTTAATTGCGATTAAATAGTTAATTCGCGATTAAATGCCGATATTGACCAATCAAACACGAGAAAAGCCGATTTAATCGCGAATTAAAAGTTAATCGCAATTAAATATTTAATTCACCTTCTGTAAACCGACCCTTTATCTTCAAATAATACATCTACAAGGATATAGCTTTAAAAAAAAATGTTTTAAAGACCTGAAAAATATCTACAGTGGTTGTATAAGACGAATTGAAAAAGATCTTGTAACAGAAAATCGAATTTGAGCTTTTGTTTACTTTACTTAAGACCTTTTCTGTCAATTTTAAGACAGTAATCGCTGTAAATTGATAACAGTTGCTGTTTTCTTAATTAAAGGCACAGATTTAGACTCACTTGTCTCACAGTTTTTTGACTGTTTTTGTTGTTTTACTAGACAAGTGATGTTTCTCTTTTTTAAAAAAATTTTTCTGCAAAACAGAGAGACAGTATAGATTTGAAATAAGTAAAATTATCTAGTACTAAGCTACAAAAAGCAAAATTGAATTTTTTTTTGATTAGAAATATTTGCAAAGATTTTATCTTCAAATAATACATCTACATGGATATAGCTTTTTTAAAAAAATTGTTTTAAAGACCTGAAAAATATCTACAGTGGTTGTATAAGACGAATTGAAAAAGATCTTGTAACAGAAAATTGAATTTGAGCTTTTGTTTACTGTATTTAAGACTTTTTGTGTCAATTTTAAGACAGTAGTTGCTGGAAATTGATAACAGTTGATGTTTTTTTAATTAGAGGCATAGATTTAGATTCACTTCACAGTCACAGTTTTTTGGCTGTTTTGGTTGTTTTGACTAAACAAGGGAACTTTCTATTTTCTAAAAAAAATTCTGTGAAAGTGAGAGACAGTATAGAGTTCAAATAAGTGAAATAATATAGTACTAAGCTACAGAAAGCAAAAGCGCAACAAAAATTTTGATTACAAGTGTCTTCAAAGATATTCTGTTTAAAAAATTCATCTACAAGGGTATAGCTTTTTTTAAAAAATTGTAATTAAGACCTGAAACGGACCAACATTGGTTATTTATGACGTGTTAAATAGGATCTTTTAACAGAGAGTTTAATTTAAGCTCCCAGAGCCGACTTTGACTTGAATTGCTGCCCTTTTGGGCTACAAAACGACGCTTTTTTGGATTATATTATGTCGGTAGGATTTGAAGAAAGCAAAAACGCCAAAACCGGTAATTCCAAAATAGAATATCAAACCTCAAAAATTCTTTTTCATTTTGTTTCTATCTAAATATTATTTTTTAGGCTTATTCTCCTGAATAAACTTCTTGAAGATGGTAATACGTTATATCGCAAGGGTAGACTAAGGGAGGCGGCCCATCGCTACCAATATGCCCTCAAAAAATTCCCTAATGATGACCAACCTGACCACAATAAAGCCTTCAGGCAACTACATATGAATTTCCTCTTAAATTATTCCAGATGTAAACGGAAACTTAACGTAAGTCTTTTATTTAAAAAAAAGGACTTACTCAAATATTTTTTTTTCTTGAATAGGAAACAGAGGAGGCCTTAGAATTGGCCAACGAAGTCCTAACAATGAACCCCGAATCGTTTGAAGCCTACTATTCGCGTGCGAAAGCCAAACTCGACTTAAGACTCTACGAAAGTGCCTTATGCGATATGCGTGAAGCCTTACGTCTTGCGCCTGCGCAGAACGTCGACGTCCGTAAAGTCCTAGCGCATTTGCGTGACGAAATCACCAATAAAATGGCGACACCTAGCAGAATATCCAATCATAGAGATTTAGCAATGTCGGTTGATACTCTCCACGAATAGGAAAATTTTTAACAAATTGTGCCTTTATTTGGAAGACTGATTTTTCGAAATTTTGTGAATATTTTTTTAGGTTATTTGCTTTGTATATATCTTTTTTTAAATTAATTTATTTTAACTGTTATTACGATTTTTTGGGTTCATCTTATCATTCCCATGGATAGAATATCCTGATTGTTGTTTTGTTTATTTAGTTTTGTATTTTTTTTTTTTTCAGTTATAGTGGTGGTAGAACTGCTATCATAGTCAATGCTTGTTATGAATTAAGACAAGTTATTTTACTGCCTACTTAAGACAATACTGCACGAGAATTTCAGATTTGTAAAGTTCCTTGTAAGAGAAAAAAAAAGTATTTATTGTATGAAATACGTGTGAAATTTATTTGCCAAGCATGTTATTTATTTAATGCAGTATTCTATTATTTATTCTTCTATGTAAACAGTTCAACTGTTTTCGTGTGAACAAGAATATAAACAAATTTAAAACACACTAAAGGTGCTAATTATATTAGAAAAAACTGTATTTTATCTCTTGAAAAACAAAATATTTGCAATAAAGAAATAACTTCTTTTTTCAGTTTTTTTACCTTCTTGTTTCTTTTCCTTTTTATTCCAACTGTTTCCACATTTTTACTTTATAATTTTTTCTTACTTATACCTTTTCTTTCTTTTTTACTGTTTTTCTCTTGATTTTCTTTTTAAGTTTCATTGTTTTTTAATGATTTCTACTTTTTTTCTGTTTTTGTTTCTAGTTTTTTCTTTATATTTTATATATCCTTTGTTTCTTCTACATTTTTCTACTTTACCAGCATATAATTTTTTTGTAATTTTTTTTGCATATTTTACCGCTGTTGTTTCAATATCTATTTTTTTTCTATATTTTTTATTTTAGTTATTTCACTTCGACTTTTTTCTCTTGTATCTTTTTTTTTTAGCTTTTTGTTTCATTTGTATTATGTCTTTTTTATTTCGTCTACGATTTTATTTTGAACAGCTTTTTGTATATTATATTGTATCATTTCTTCTTCCTTCCGTTCTTATTGCCCTTTAGTCATTTGTTGATAACACTTCTTATTCTAATACTTGTGTGGTACATTTTGTCTTTTTTATCTTTATTTTTATTACTCTTATATTATTACCTTCTTTTCTGATAATTTTTGTATATGTTATTTATAGCTGTTTTTTTTCTATTTGTTTTCTGATTCTTCTATATTTTGTTTCGTTGGCAACCTTCTAATTTATTTTTTCTGTTTATTTTTTGTTTTAACTTTCCTGTTTCTTATATTTCTTATTTACTGTTTTTTTTTTATATACTGTTCACTCTATTTTTTATTCTTTTTATTTTCATTATTTCGTCTTTTGTATATTGTTTTCAATTAATTATTGTCTTCATTTGTTTCAATTACCCTTCGTGTTTACTATTTTCTGATTCATTTTTTAATGTCTTTTATTTATTTTGCTTTTACTGTAATTTCTACTTTATGTATTTTTTGTGTCTCATTTTTGCTGTTTTTTTTACATCTATTTTTCTTCTACTTTATTTTTTAATGTCTTCTTTTTGCGTCTCTTTTATTTCTTTCGCTTTTCCATTACGTTGCATTTTATTGTTTCCTATTCGTTTTTGTTTTTCATGTTTTTTACACTACTTTTTGTCTTTTGTTTTTTTTATCTTTTATTATTTTCTTTTCAGTGTTCTCGGTCTTACAATAATTTTCCAGTCATAATAGTAATTAAAAAACTAAAAAGAAATTATATAAAACTCTAGGGTTAGTATAAAACGAAGAAAGCAAAAGAAGAAACTGGCAAAGAATAGAAGATGAGGAAAAATAGAAGATATAAAGTAGAAACCTGAGATAGTCAAGATAGGAAACACAAAAAGTAACAACAGAAGGAAAATAAAGAGTTGAGAAAGATAGAAAACTAAAGGGAAGAAGAAAAGACGAAGACTATGAGGAATAAAGAACAGAAGTCTAATCTAAAAGAAAAATAGATAAAAGAAATAAAAAGCGGTCGAAACAGATAACAAATAATTAAAAGCAATAAAAGAAGATAATAAAAAACTGAAATAAGCGAAGAAAGTAAAAGAATAAATTCACAAAAAATAGAAGATGTAATAAAGACAGATCTAAAAATAAGGAACGTTAAAAAAATTCAATTGTAACGCAGTTTAAATAGAAAATACGAAAGAAAAAATAGAAGAAGACAGAAACTAGAGAGAAGAATAAAAGGAAAGACAGAGAAGAGAGAGAATAAGGACCAAAAGTCAAATTTAAAAGAATTTTACGTTTATTGTAGTAGAAATACATAAAAGAAATAGAAAGTACTCAAAACAGATAAGAGATAATTTCTAAAATAGAAGTGAAAGGAAAAAGAACGTTCGGGGTTAGTAAAAAACGAGAAAATAAAAAGAAGAAACTGTCAGAAGGAAAAATCGAAGATATGAAAACAGACAGGAATCCTCATAAGTACGGAACACCAAAAAAAGAAAGAAAGAAAAGAAAAAGTAAATTTTAACACCGTCTAAATACAATAAAAAATAGAAACAGAAAGAAAAAAATAGAGAAGAGGAAGACAGAAAACTAAAAAATAAAACAGAAGAGAGACAATAGAAAAAATAAGAACTAGAAGCCAAGTCTAAAAGGATATAACGATGCTTAAAAAAATTGAAAAGAAATTGTAGTAGACTTTAGGGTAAGTAAAAAACGAAGAAAGTAGAAGAAAAACTGTTAAAAATAGAAGATGTAAGATAAAGTCTAGATAAAAAATAGAAACAAAAAGCAAAACTAAAGAGAAGAAGACAGAAAACTAAAGATAAGAATAAAAGTAAAGGCAGACAATAGAAAAATAAGGAACAGAAGACAAATTTAAAAGAATTTGACGTTGATTGCAGTGTAAGTAGATAAAAGAAATAAAAACATGTCAAAACAGATAACAGATGATTAAAAAAACGAAAAAGAATTGGTATTAGACTTTAGGGTAAGTAAAATACGAAAAAAGTAGAAGAAAAATGACAAAATAGAAGATGTGAGATAAAGACTAGATAGAAAATATAAAAAAAAATAAAAACAGAAAGCAAGGATAGAAAATAATAAGACAGAAAGCTAAAGGTAAGATTATAAGAAGAAACCGAGACAATTGAAAAAATAATGGACAGAAGTCAAATTTGAAAGAATTTGACGCTTATTGTAGCTAAAATATATAAAAGAAATAAAAATAGAAAACTAAAAAACTGGTATGGGTTAATAAAAAACGAAGTAAGTAGAAGAAAAACTGTCAAAAATCGAATATATGAGATAAAGTCTACATAGAAAATATAGAAAAAGTAGAAACAAAAAGCAAAGGTATAGAAATAGAAGACAAAAAATTAAAGAATAAAAGAAAAGACAGACAGTAGAAAAAATAAGGGACAGAAGCCAAATTTAAAAGGATTATGACGTTGATTGCAGATGTCAAAACAGATGCTTAAAAAAATTGAAATTGTAATAGACTTTAGAGTAAATAAAAAACGAAGAAAGTAGAAGAAAAACTGTTAAAAATAGAAGATGTAAGATAAAGTTTAGATAAAAAAATATAAAAAAAGCAGAAACAAGAACAAAACTAAAAAGAAGAAGACAGAAAACTAAAGGTAAGAATAAAAGTAAAGACAGACAATAAAAAAATAAGGGACAGAAGCCAAATCTAAAAGGATATGACGTTGATTGCAGTGTAAATAGATAAAAAAAAGATGTCAAAACAGATGCTTAAAAAAACTGAAATTGTAATAGACTTTAGGGTAAGTAAAAAACGAAGAAAGTAGGAGAAAAACTATTAAAAATAGAAGATGTAAGATAAAGTCTAGATAAAAAATATAAAAAAAGCAGAAACAAGAAGCAAAACTAAAGAGAAGAAGACAGAAAACTAAAGGTAAGAATAAAAGTAAAGACAGACAATAAAAAAATAAGGGACAGAAGCCAAATCTAAAAGGATATGACGTTGATTGCAGTGTAAATAGATAAAAAAAAGATGTCAAAACAGATGCTTAAAAAAACTGAAATTGTAATAGACTTTAGGGTAAGTAAAAAACGAAGAAAGTAGGAGAAAAACTATTAAAAATAGAAGATGTAAGATAAAGTCTAGATAAAAAATATAAAAAAAGCAGAAACAAGAAGCAAAACTGAAGAGAAGAAGACAGAAAACTAAAGATAAGAATAGAAGTAAAGACAGACAATAGAAAAATAAGGAACAGAAGACAAAATTAAAAGAATTTGACGTTGATTGCAGTGTAAATAGATAAAATAAATAAAAACATGTCAAAACAGATAACAGATGATTAAAGAAAAAATGACAAAAATAGAAGATGTGAGATAAAGACTAGATAGAAAATATAAAAAAAAATAAAAACAGAAAGCAAGGATAGAAAATAATAAGACAGAAAACTAATGCTAAGAATATAAGAAGAAACAGACAATAAAAAAAATAATGGATAGAAGCCACATTTGAAAGAATTTGAGGCTTATTGTAGCTAAAATATATAAAAGAAATAAAAATAGAAAACTAAAAAACTGGTAATTAGGGTTAATAAAAAACGAAGAAAGTAGAAGAAAAACAGTCAAAAATCGAATATATGAGATAAAGTCTACATAGAAAAAGTAGAAACAAAAAGCAAAAATATAGAAAAAAAAAACAGAAAATTAAGGAATACAAGAACAGACAGACAGTAGAAAAAATAAGGAACAGAAGTCAAATTTGGAAGAATTTGACGCTTATTGTAGCGGAAATAGACAAAAGAAATAAAAAGTTGTCAAAACAGATAGCAATGATATAAATAAAAATGAAAAAAAACACAAATATTTGCCATGTTTTTCGTCTTATTTGAAAGAGAAATTTGGTGTTTGCTTAAATGCAGTCCGTTAATTGCTTTATAAATACTCTGAAGAAGAGATATTAACACTTGAAAATATGAAAGTGAGTTTAGAATTTGCAAAAATTTGAAAATTGGCTAAACGTGAAGATTGTTAATGATTAAATAATGAGGCGAAGACGGGAAATTGTGATTTACTTTCAAAATATTTCACAAAAAAAATTACATCAAAGGGAAAACGCAAAAAACTTTCTTTTATGTCGGAAAAACATGGAAAGGAGAAAAAGTGCATTAAAAAAATAGTGAACTATTCTGTATTTTGGCCGTATAATTGTGGGAAAGTTATCTATTTTCTATTAAAAAATTAGCCAACCCGAAATTTAAAATTCTAATAACCCCGTTATAGATTTTCGCTCTCCAAACATTCCCTACATAATTTAGCTTGTATTATCCGGTTTTACCCCAACAAAAACGCTGAATTGGACAATATCAAAGCAGATAACCCTAGGCTAAAGCTCCAACTTAAATAAAAACTTAACTAATATGTTAAACTCGCACAAAACTTTAATCAGTAAAATTACACAAGAGCTGTCTTTTCTGATTTAACACATCTTCAATCTCGTGAAAAAAATATTTGATATTGGATTAAACTCAACTCTAATAGGATTATTAAGCTCGATGGCTTGCAGATTTAATGCCTGTCTAGCCATTCTGGCGTTTAATTTAATAATTATTAGGTTTCAAAAGCGGAAATGGACGGTGTGTGTGGGTTAAGATGGACGAAAAAAACGATTCTAACGGGACGAGAAGCGTGATTATAGGATTTCGCTGTGAAACAGTAATACCAACTAAATAAATCACCACTATGACCAACCACTCAAACTGGGATAACTGTGTTTTACTTGAAAGCAAGATTTTTAATTAAGAGCACTCTACGAAAATCCTTTTAAAAGAGAAAAAATTTTTGCGAAACGAAATTTAATTATCTACAACAGCTCGAAAACTTACTTAAAAATCTTTTCGGCGAGACTTTGAAAGAAGAAATAATCGGGAAAATGAGGAAACCTCTCATTTGGAGGCTTTTAATTAGAAAGAAAAAATTAGATTTTTTTGTATTCGCTTTGACTGGATTTCTATTTTATAGACTTATATTTTCTGCTTCTTCTAAACTGGTTTTTCTTTTTCTTTCGTATTCTTCACCTTTTGTTATTATCGATTTCTGTAACTGTAATCTGTAACCATCTAAAATATATTTTATTCTTCTAGCTTATATCTTATTTTTGTTTTCTCTACATTTTTTTGTTGTTCTTATTATGTATTTACTTCTACATTTTTTTTCTTTTCAATTAACGTTTTTTTTATTTTTTCTTTTGTTTTCTTTTTTCCTTTTTTTGTATCATATTATTGCTTCTTAACGTATTTTGTTCTTTTTAATTTTTTATTTCCTGTTATTTTTTGCTGTTTCTTCTACTTTTTTTTCACTATTTTGTATTTAATTTTTAGTAATAATTACGTTTTTTTTATTATTTTGTCTTTTGTCCTTTATTTGTTTCTTCTACCTTACTTTTTCATTTTTTTTAAACGTACTGTTTCTCTCTTTTGTATTTTTTATGTTATGCTTCTATTTTTTCTAATTTTTAGAACCATCTAAAATTTCTTCCTCTTTTTGTTTCTTCCCGATTTAATCTCATTTTTTCTCTTGTTTTGATTTGTCTTTTTTATTTCTTTTTTCATAAGTTCTTTTTGTTGCTTCTGTTCTTTTTTTTGTTACTTCTGCATTTTTGTTTGCTTTGCCTAAATCATATTTTTTTTTAGATTTTTTTTACTCTTCATCTCAATTAGACTCACATTTTTTTTGTTTCTACGGTTTTCTTTTTTTTTGTTTTTCTGGATTTTATTATCTTTCTTTCTACTGTTTTATTATTCTCCTGCCTACAATCTTCTCTACTTTTTCTACATTTATTTTCTCTCGTTGGTGGTTTTCTTAAATTTTTAGCAATTGCATATAGTTCCTTCTATTTTCTATAACTCCTTTTTATTACTTCTTTTCTCCTGTATTTTTGTCTTTTCTGTCTATATTTAACTGATTTTTATCTTTTCTATTTTTTTGCAACTTGTTTGTTTTCTTTACCTTCTACTGTCATTGAGATTTTCGACAAATATTTTTTAAATTCTTTATTTTTATATATATTTTTTAATTCTATCTCACTTCTCTTACTTTCTATCTTTTTCTATTATTTTGTCTTGTTTTGAGTATTAATCTTTTAAATTTGTTTTTTGTATTTATCTTCTGCTACTCCTTTCTCTTATTTTTTTAAATTTACTTGTTTCTACCCTACTTCTTTCATCAATTTTATTTCTAATTATTTTGTCTAAAACAGGAGAAGAAAGGAAGATAGAAGCAACAAGAGATTTTAGAAAATAGAAGATAATTTAGCAGAAACACAGAAGCTACAAGAAAAAATGGTAAAAATACAAAAAAAACAGTAGAAGAGAATGTACTTGAACACAAGAAACATCAGACTAGGGAAAAATGAAGAAAGAAAAGTACTAGAGAAGACGAAAAAAAAAACAGGAGAAAGAATGAGATGGAAACGAGAAAAGACGAAACAAGTTGAGGAACTACAACAGAATTTAGATACTCTACGGGCAAAAGTCGATCACTTGATTACCCCACTAGCTCACTCGATGAAAGATAGCGTAACTAGAACAAGTTGAGTAGTTGTTTTCACCTAAAACAGGACAAGACAGATGATAGAAGCAACAAGAAATTTTAATAAACAAGAAAATGTAGAAGATAGTTTTTATTTAAAACAGAAGACGAAATGAGGATCGGAGGAAGAAGAGATTTTAGAAAACAGAAGATAATCTACAAGAAACATAGAAGATTGTAAGAAGCTACAAAAAACAGTTGAAATAAGAGAGAAGAATCGGTAAAATCGAGGAAATCTAGTTGAAACACAAGAAACAGGAGAATGGCGAAAGATGAAGAAAACAAAAGTGTTAGAGAAGATACAAAAGCAATGAAATCTAATAGAGAAGAAATGGAAAAAGAGGAAGAAGATAACGAAGAGAACGAATGAGAGAGAAACAAGAAAAGACGAAAAGTTGAAGAACTTTGAAGCAGATTACCTAAAACAGCAGAAGAAAAGAACATAGAAGCAAGAAGAAAATAAAAAAAGTTTCAAACAGCCTGTTTTAAAGAAAAAAGAAAACCAAAAAATGGAAAATGAAACTCTAAAATTGAAGCATTGTAGCTGAACTTAAAGAAACACCAGAATAGCGAAAATGAATAAAATATAAAAATGTCAGAAATGACCAAAAAGCAATGAAACCTAACACAAAAGAGATGAAAAAAGAAGAAGAAAAAAAAATAAAGAGGATAATAAGAAAATACTGAGATAGAGACCGAAAATTGAAGAACTACATTGAAATACATCAGCTACACGCTGAAAGGCAGCATGACACGAACTAGCATTTTTTCCGCGGAGTAGTTGTTTTTATTTGTTATTATTAGACTTTGTTTTCAATTTTTCTTATCTTTCGTTGTTTGTTTACCACAATTAAGAGAATTGTTCTAACAATGGGTTTTAGAAGAAAAGAAATAGAAGAAATATGAGAAGAATAAGAAGAAAAAAGCGGCTATTAAGGTACTTATTTCCGAAAGAAATCTAGTTTTTTAAATTCTGCTTGATCAGTGTAGTAACTGTAAATTCCCAAACTCCCTAAAACCCTGTTTTGTCGCCGAAATAACCGCTAAAAAATTGTTATTGCATATAAACAAACAAGAAATACCAGAATAGCAAAAAAAAACGAAGAAAACAAGTATCAAAATTGTTAAAAAACTAACGAAACATAAGAAAAATGAAGTGGAAAAAAAGAAGAAGATGCTCGTTTTCTGTTATTTTTGTTTTCAATTTCTTTATCTTTTGTTGTTTGTTTTTCTGAAACTTTCAATTTTTTACTTATCCGACATTAAAATATAAAAAAATTAAAATGAAGAAAATAAAAAGTATCAGAAATGTTAAAAATCAAAAAAACATAAGAAAGAACAGGAGAAAGAAGTGGAAGTAGATGATTTTTTTTTTGTTATATCTGTTTTCAATTTCTTTATCTTTTGTTGTTTGTTTTAAAGTCTTCAATTTTTTACTTATCAGACACCAAAATAAAAAAAATTGTAAAAAGGTTTCTAAGAAAAAAGAGTTAGAAAGAAGAAAAAACGGTGATTAAGGTTCTTAATTCGTAAAAAATTCAATTTTTTTTAATTGTGCTTGATTACTGTAATAACTGTAAATTCCCAACCCCCCCAAAACCTCCCTAAAAACCCCGTTTTGTCTCCGAAATAACCGCTAAAAACTGGTCATTGCATATAAACAAACATTTACCTGTACCGTTAGCAAAGTCTGAGCAAGCAGCGCCTGTCGGTGCGACAAAGCCAATCTTCCATTTACCAACACTCCTGACAAAGACCCAGCTATCGATGGTGGGAGTTGTTAATACCTGTAGAGTTCAGAGGAGTTACTCTACCAACTGGCAACGTCAGGTACGCAACGCAAGCACCGCGATCGCGAGTTCGAATTGAGAATAGTGGCAAAGTGCGTGCGAAAAGTGCGTGGATGTGCGTGAAAATTGTGAGTTTTCCCGAAGATTTCGTGAAGTTCCTTCGAGGAAATGCAGACGACTTGACTGGGAGGACAATCTGAGGGATTTTTGCAGCATGTTTAAAGCGAGGTTAGTCTTTTAAATTTTAGCTGATTTAGCGAGAGAATGTGGGGAATTTCAGGTGGTATTTTGTCTTTGGGAGTTTCATGCGATCGCTGAAATCTAAATAACAATTTTTTCGTGACATTTTTTTGTGCAAAAAAACAGATTCGAAGCGAGTTTTTATCTTTTTTTTCTCACCTGCAGCATGCATAGCCACCTCTGTTTTAAGTAAATAATTTTTTTATAAGAAATTTCTAGTTTTTCTCATTTTTTTTTGTATTTATTCTTATTTCTACTTTTTCTCGGAGCTTCTTACAACCTTCTCTATTTCTTCCACATTTTTTTCATATTTTATGTAAACTTTGGCTATTTTTTTGTATATTTCTTCATTTTCTACTTTCTTCTAAATATTATAAGTTTTTTTTTCGACTCTTTTCTAATTTCTTTTATTTTGTACCTTTTTCTTCTCTAAATTTATATTTAAATGTTATCGTAAGGTAATTACTTTCTGCTTTTTTCTAAACGGTCTAGATCCTTCTTTTCTATTTTTTTCTCTTCCGCTTTACTCGTCTTTCATTTTCCCTTTTTTTTTGTTTAAAGCAAGGTTAGTCTTTAAATTTTAGCAGATTTAGCGAGAGAATGTGGGGAATTTCAGGTGGTATTTCGTCTTTGGGAGTTTCAGGCGATCGCTGAAATCTAAATAACAATTTTTTGTGACGTTTTTTGTGCAAAAAAAAAGATTCGGAGCGAGTTCTTATCTTTTATTTTTTCTCACCTGCAGTATGCATAGCCACTTCTGTTTAAAGTAAACAATTTTTTTGTTAGAAAATTCTAGTTTTCTATTTTAATTTTTTTTTTTATATTTATTCTTATTTCTACTGTCTTTCTACTGAGCTACTTACCACCTATTTTATCTCTTCCACATTTTTTTGTATCTTATATCAACTTTTGCTGTTTTTTTTTGTCTTGTTTTTTGTATATTTGTATCTTCCTGTCTATATTTCACCACTTTTATTTTTTTATATATGTTTTTTCTTTTTAGTTTATACTTTCTTTTAATTTTTTTAATTTTTTACTTGTTACTTTCTCACCTGCATCATACACTTACCTTTATTTTAAGTAAATTTTTTGATTTTTCTGTTTACACTGTTTCTCACAGCTACTTACAATCACTTTTGATTTTTCTACATTTTTTTCTATTTTTATATTTTTTATTGCTTTTATACTGTTTTTCTTTCTGTATTTTTTTCTTCCCAATTATCTGTATAATAGACATATTTTCTGTCTCTTTCAAATTGGTATTTCTTTTTTCTTTCGTATTCTTCAACCATTTGTTATTCACGATTTTATTATTTCAATTATTTTTTTTTGTAATCATTTATAATCTATTTTGTTCTTCTAGTTTAAATCTGATTCTTGCTTTTTTTTATTCTACACTGTTTCATTTATGCATCTTTGTCTTTTCTACATTTTCTTATTCTACATTCTTTTGTTGCTTTTATTTTCTTTATTTTGTTATTCCTATGTTTATCTGTGATTGTTTGACTTGGTTTTGCTGTTTTTTTATTACATTTTTTTTCTGTAATAATATATTATTCGCATTTCATTTTTAGCAATAATTAAATCTCTTCTATTTTCTCTTTTTTTATTGTCTTCGCTTCTTTTTCTGTTTTTTCCGTAATTTTGTCTTTTCCGCTTATATCTTACCAATTACGATTTTTTTCTGTACAGATTAAATGTTTTTATTCTTTTTATCTCTTTTTTAGTTTCTACAACTCTTCTTTTTAAGGTTTTTCTGGTTGCTTCTATTTTTTCTTCTCCTGTATCTATTTTTTTTAGTTCTCTTGAATCTCCTAATTTTAAAGTTTTGGTAGAATTTTGGCTCTTTGCGGTTTAAATTTGGTTTCATTATTCATAACAATAAACGTGTTATTTTCATTATGAAAATATTGCCAGAATAGCTTATTGAAAGGTTTCGAAAATTGTTGTATTTTTTATTTTACTGAAAGACAGATTAACAAGATTTTCATAATATTTTTATACATTTTTAATATGTCATTTCGGTATACTTGGCCTAAGTACGTCATACCACCTTAGCAAATAAAATTGCATTTTAAAAAAACTAATCAATTTTTGGTTTTTGCTGTTTACTAATTCTCTGTGTTTTCTTACTTTTGTCTTTTATGTTTTTCTTTTAGATTTCCTTTTCCTACTTCTTTTATTTACTAAATTTGTTTTTTTTTTTCTATTGCTATTTGTACTTGTTGCTGTTTTTAGTGTGTATATCTTCTATTATCTTATTTTTACAAAGTTAACCTTTACTCTATTTTTTGTTTTTTTTTTGTTGTTTTTTTTCTGCTTTTACTATTTTTTAAATAATGTGTTAAGACTGTTTTCTAGATTTTTCTTCTGCTTGTTTTAACTACATTATTTGTTTTATTATTATTCATATTTTGACAGTTTTTACAATTTATTTGTTCTGTTTTTACTGTTTTTCCGTAATGTTAATGTTTACAACTTTTTTTGTAATACTTTGTAATGTCTCTCTTGATTCTTTTTGTTTTGTTTTTTTTTATTTAATTTTTCTCTGGCTATATTTCAATGCTTTCCAAAATTAATTTTTTTTCTTCTAATTTTTATCTTCTTCTTTATTGAACTACATTGCTATATTTTCGTGCATCTTATTTTTTGTTTTTTTCTATTTGTACTGTTTTTCGTAATTACCTATAATCTCCAGTTTCTTCTATTTTTGTAGTGTCATTGCTTGTTTCTTCTGTGTAATAGATTCTAGAATTTATCTTCTGTTTTCGTTTTTCGTGTTTTCTTGACTTTTCTATTTTTTTTTTCATCATTTTTTTCTTCTGTTTTTCTTCTTTTGCTATATACATACTTTTGAATAAATTTTTTTATTGCATTTTTTTTGGTCTCTGTTTTTTTACTGTGTTTTTGTATACTCTCTTATTTTGAATGTTTTTCGTAGCTACTATAATTTTTGGTTTCTTCTATGTAATTATTTCCGGTGCCTTTAGATTATTTTCTACATTTTTTGTCTCTTTTGCTTATACTTTTATGTTCTTCTTCCGTTTCTTCTGCGTTTCTGACTATATTTCACTGCTTTTAAATCTTTGATGTTTCTCATTTTCTGCTATTTTATTTCGGCTTTTTAATTTTTCTTTATTTCTTTCTGTTCCGTTGTACTTATTTACGTCCTTTGCCTTCTTTTTATTGCCAATTTTCAGAATTCTTTTTTCTTTTGTGTAACAGTTTCTAAAGTCTGCTTTTTACCAGAGAGAAACCAGTAAGTATTGGTAATTTAAAATACTCAGTTAATTTTCGAAATCAACCAATCACAAATGAGTATTTCAAATTTCCAACACTGCTTACTCTGATAAAAAACAGACTATAGTCGGTTTTTGATTGTTTTTTACATTATTACACTTTTGTTTTTTTGTATGTTTTTTTTTCTGCTGCCAGCAAGGAAAATGTGAGGCTAGCTGTTTTTTAGCTGCTTTAGAACCAGTTCAGAACTGAACTAAGCATGCGCAGTAGAGATTTTGGAGAGCTAAAGCGCTACTGCGCAATTCTGAGCTGTTTTTGGATATAATACGTAAAAATAACATGTAATACTTAATATAATACTTCGAAATTATTAAATTTGACGACAACAGCTTAAAAACTCCGTTTCAGTCGATAAATTCCGAGCTTTAAGCTTATTTGATAATTTCGTTAAATTCAGCTTAAAATCTCTAAAGTTTTCCCGACAGAAATGAAAACTTTCGTCTGATTTATCTCGTAATTTTCCCGATTAATAACTTATTTGCATGCTTATTATAATACGTTACTAATTTGAGTGAAATGAAACTTAATTGCGGTGGTAAACCGAGCTTAAAGCTCGCATCTGAACCAATTAAAATTTTTCGTAAAATTCTCTGACCTGGTATAATATAACAGCGAGCTTTTAAATGTCTCTATTACACTCGCCAAAGAAATAAAAATATTTTTCTTTTAATGGAAAAAGATAAGAAAAGTCGGAGTTGAGAGAATTTTAAATTTTCTCTGAAAATAAAAAAGCAAGAATTTAATTGTAATTTGGTGAGTCGGTTATCTCAAACCGCAAGACAGTTGAACAGTTAAAAAAATTTGTACAAACAGATCGAAGCAATCGATTTGATACGTCTTCGGTTCTGTTAAAATTTTGACCAAAAATTTCTCTAAATTTCTCTCTGAAAAGAAACATTTTTCAAATTAGATAATAATTGTGTCATTTCATTTGAAAACTAAGTCAAGTTCTCGAATAACCTTTAATCAGTCATCTATAAACAATTAAAATGTAATTTTTATGTTCTGCTTGATCAAATGACATTTTATTATTGAGCAAAATATGCAAAACAAGAAATAATTATGACTGCATAAACAACTTGTTTATAAAACAAAATGTTTTGTTTTATTTAAACCTACTTCCAGGCACACATTTTTATCAAGTTTTTCATTACTTTAACTGTCATTTTATTTTTTATATACATCTTTCAGTTGTTTGAAATTTGAAAACGCTTTATACTGCAACATAAGAAGCACTATTTAATTATTTTTAAGCATCTTTAAGGCCTAAACTATTAGAGAGAAAAATATCACAATTTTTAAGTAAAGAAAGCTAACGTTTTAAAGTTGAAATATATAGTTTTTTAATGTGTTGTAGTAACAGTTTTGTTATCTCTTTTTAATAAAAATATTAACAATTTAATCTTTTATCCGTCAGAATTTTTTAATTTTGTTTTGTAACTTTTTTAACTGAAAATTTTTATTTTCTTTGTTATACTACTGAATCCGGATTTGTACGTATTTAAAAAAATTGTTTTAGCAACTACATTATTTAATTGTTTTTTGGTTTAATTCACACACTAGAATTTCATGCTAAATAAATAAATAATTTCTCATTTAAAACCGTTTTCTATTATCTTTATTTTGCATTGTTCTATCAACAACAATTGCTCTACTTGATCTAATTTTTACAAAATGTTGACTTCATTTTATCTAAACAAACCTTGACGTTATTACGAATAATTTTTATCAAGTTTTAACATTCATTTTGCAATGAAATTTAATTTACTGCTAATTACTGAAATGACTGAAACACTCGTCTGAAATTATTCCTTCAGGAAAAATAATTGTAATTGTCAATCATTGTTTAGTCAATAAAATATCGAGTCAAATGGAGAGATAATAAATTCAGATAATACAAGGGTTGTTAATAACAATGTCAATAGTAAAGCTAAATCAAATGCCCAAACAATGAACCATAGATTTGAGAGAAAATCAATTATTGATTCCGAATAATTAGGGCTAAAATAGTTTCGCATTTTTTTTTACTGCATTATCTCTTGCAGAATAAACGACAAGAACTGAAGCAGCATCGTCTTTGACTTCTTAATGTTTAAAACCAAGCTCTTTTTAAAGAATTTAGTCACCAAGTTTTTTGCAGCGGAATTTGGAACGGAAATTTTCGGGTATTTTTGGTTGAATTTTCTGATAGCAACTCGGTAGGACTCTTCCTCAGTTTTCTAACATTAAGTTAGATAATTTCTTTGTTGTAAAGTCAAGATAATAGCATAAATACTGTTTAAATTAGCGAAGATTTAATCTTAGAAAATTAGAAAAGATTGTTAAGAGGTTTTTTTAATAAAAAGTTTATAGTTTATTTCAGCAAATTTGGTATTTATTGTCGAGCATTTTTTAGTACGTGTTTTAGTATTTTTTAAATTACAAAATACACTCGACCGCAAAATTGACCGGACATTAAGTTTTTTGGAAAAATTTCAGTGACGAAAATTTGAATCAAAATAATTTTAATTGAAAATGTGCATTGATGAACATTGAAATTGAAATCAAGATAATTTTGATTAATAATGTTCAAAAATAAATATTTATTTACAAATTAAACCAAAATTTGATTTCAAGTAACAAAACAAAGCAAAACAAAATTAAGAAAATTGCAAAAAAATGGTTTCAGTAGCGAGTATTTCCTCATCGCGCTTGAATTACAGCTCTCATTCGTCGAGGTATACTTGCAATCAAGTCTGCGATCTCATCTTGGGCTATTAGCTCTCACTGATTCAGCAATGCCTGTTCCAGTTCAACTGTTGTATGAAACTCGCCGTAGTTCTGCATAATTCTTTTCCCCAGGTTGTCCTATATGCTCAATAGGGTTTAGGTCAGGGCTCATGGGTGGCCACCTTAGCTCCTGAACATTAACGTCGTAATCTGGGCTGTGTGAGGGCGCGCATTGTCGTGCATTAAGAGAAACTCTTCCCCTACAAATGGCGCAAAAGGAACCACATGCTCTTGTAAACACTCCCTAATGTACCAGTCAGCGTTAATGCTACCTCTCCGCACCGTTACAAGAGCTGTGTAAGTCTCCAAAGAAATCCCTCCCCATACCTTTACAACTCCACCACCAAATGTTACTCTAGGCGCAAAGCAACACTGGGCATACAGTTCCCCCGGGCGTCTAAATACTCGTTGACGACGATCAGGTGAATACCTAGTGAAACGCGACTCATCAATAAAGAGAACGGACCCCCATTCGTCCATATTCCAATCAACATGATTTCGCGCAAATTCCAATCGCTGTTTGCAATGCTCTGCGTTCAACTTAGGGCCAGTAGCAGGTGGATGTGATGTCAAATTGTTTTCCTTCAACCTTCTTAAAACAGTATCAGGAGAAATCATGGTCCCATGTATATCCGCCAGTCTTCTGGCCGAAGCTGTAGCAGGAAGAGTTCGTTCTCGCAGCATTTGTAATTGAAGAAATCGGTCTTCCACTTCATTTGTTACTCGTTTTCTGCCTTGTCCAGATCTTTTGGAATAGGAACCAGTCGCCCTGAACCTTTGTATCGCATCAGATATCGTGCGTTTAGGAAAACCAAGCAAATAAATCGTATGCTTTGTCCATCATTATGTAAAGCAACAGCCTGGGCAGCGTCTTTATATTACAATATGAATCGCTTCTACAACAAATCTCTTCCCCAAAAAGCCAAATTAAACCAGAACCAGTTATCGACACAAATTTGACAGACGTGTAAAACAAACAAAACCTTGCTGATTGGAAGCCGCCTAAGAAAATAGGTACAAAAAGTAATCTGCTGGGGGTTAACCCAAAAAACTTAAATATCCTTTCTTTTAGTTGTTTTTTATGTGTAGCCATATAAAATCAATATACAGAGCGTTTTCGCAAATTTACGGAACAAAAATCAAGTGGCCGGTTAATTTTGCGGTTGAGTGTATCTCTAAGATTCTTTTGTACAAATTTAAAGATTTTATACTTTTTAAGTGAGTTCAGTATATTTTTGCTTTAGTTTTCAGTTTCGTTTTTATTGATCGTTATCGTTTTATTGAAAATTTTTAGTTCGTTTAGATGTGTTTTAGTACATTTTATCTTTATATCGTAATTAATTTCAGTAACTGTTTTAGTAAACGTCTTTAAACGGTTTCAAGAATGTAAATAATTTCGAGTATTATTAGTATTTTTAAAGATATCTTAGAATATTTCTGTAAATGTTTTAGTAAAAATCTTAGTCTGTTGTAATCCGATTTGAAACAGTTTAATAATACTATTATTTAGTGTTCAGAACCTCAACAAATTTCAGTATTTTTCAGTAACTGCTACAATATTTTTTAGTATGTTATACAGATTTATGAAAGAAGATTTTATAATTTTTAAGTACGTTTCAACACATTTTAGTTTTAGTTTTCACAGTTCAGAATTTTTCAGTAATTTCAGATATGTTTCAGTAAATATTTCAATAACTTTTGGCTAATTTAAAAGATATATTAATTGTTAGCAAAACTGAGATACTTTAGTTTTATTCTTAAACATTGTTAATTATTTTTTTTAAGTATTTCAGTAAATTTAATATGTTTTTGTGCGATTGGTTGTTTTTATCAGTTTACTGTGGCTGTTTCTACGACGGTAGGTTGCTGTTACTGGCTGCTACGTGTAACAAAACGGTAAGTAATTCACTTACCGTTCAGTGAACGGTAAGCAATTACATCTAAAAAAAAAACAATTTTGCGATTTATTTATTAAAATTAAATGTACAATTATTATAATTAATAGTAGTAATACCACTCGCATTTGAGTTTCTAGTGTTAATAGACAAACTTTCCGACGTAGAAGTCCCAGGTTGTTGTAATAGTCCACCAACATCGCTGTGTAAAATTTTATGAGCAAATTCAATTTTGTTTTGGAGGGAATCTTCCACGTAACTCTCGGCCACCGTTGATGAACGCCACCCACCATGTCTTTTTAGTCCCAACACATCAACTCCGTTATTCGCCAAAAGTGTAGCCGATGTGCGTCGAAACAAGTGTCCAGTAAAACCTTCAGGGGCTTGCAACTTTAAATACTTTGCAATTTTTGACGGCCAGTTTCCAATTGTGCCTTTTCCTGTGACTTGCCTAGTGCATTTGCCATTTCGATAGTTCAGATATAAATGATCTGACGTTGGGTTGCTTGGTCGAATTCCTATGTATTTTCGAAGTATTTCCAAATAATGAACTGCTTCATTTTCTTTATTAATAACTGTGAACGTTCGCTGAATATTCGTTTTTGTATTTTGAATATTTACTATAAACATTTCTTCATGTTCTTCTATGTCACTCATTTTAATATTGTACAATTCCTCTCGTCTACAAGCGCCCGATACTCCCAATATCATTGTTACCTGCAAATATATTGTTTCCTTAGAATTCAGATGTACCACCTCATCATCTACAACATATCTTTTGAATTAAACATTGTTCGTCTGGTGCTTCATTCAAGAATTTTTCCATGTCTTCTTTGGTAAAAATTTTAGCCTTCTTAGGCCGATATCCAATATTTTTTCTCTTAAAATAAGCAATTAATGTAGCAAACTTAGAAATATCGATAGCATCATGGAGAAAAATTGTACTCTTCAGCATAGAATACTCCGCCCATAAACTGCCTGGGGCCTTCAAGTGTCCACTTCTCACCACAAAATACGCTAACAAGCTCTTTACATTTACAAAAATCTTCTTTGCTTCACGCCATTCCTTAAACAACTTGTATGTCTGTTCATATCGGGCTTTAGATTTTTCTGGAATTATTGCCGAACATCCTTCTTGCCAAGCGTCTTCTAAATCATCCGGTAGATCATCACTATCGCTCATATTTGCTTCGAAAACGGAACCACAAAACAGAACTATGTAGGAATGATTGTATCAAAAAGACAATTTTACTTGTTTGGAACAAAACCATAGCAACCATGGAACAGCCACCCAAAGTTTTCAGTTTCAATCTTCCCAATTATCACAAATGTATTGACATAAATTATTATTATTATTATTCTAGAAACTCCAATCGCGCAAAAAACGTTATAAGCATGTCGAACGTTAAGGATTACCGTTCTCAGACAATAATTGAAGTCGTCGCTTCGCTCCTCCTCCAAACAATTGTCTTCGAACGGTAAGCATTCCTTACCGTTCTCCATACTTAATATACTATTTTACGTTTATTAAGTAGATTAAAAATATAATAGATTAGTTATATTTTTTTTAAATTCCCAGTTTTGGCTTTCTTCATTTCGGAAAAATCCGAAGAAGCTTATACGTGGTATACCGTTTCAATGCAACAAACTAAAATCTATTTAATCGCATAATTATAATCTCGTATTGCATTACATATTTTTTTTATTAGATGCAAGAAATTCCCTAGCGGTCTATTTAACATAACTACACATTAAAATTGTAGACAAACATGCGATTATTTTAATTGCCACTCAAGGGAATTTATCGAAACATAAACGTCCTTCAAGTCAGTCATAAAAGGTAATGAGGTGTACTTTTTGAAATTTCTAATTAATTTACCTGAATTTGATCGATACGAAAATACAAAACAAAGCTTTATGAATCTCTACTCTTGTTTATAATACATAAACGGCAAACATTCACGCCCAATTTAATTATTAACTGAGCTTTGTATGCGAAACTCTTGTGTAACAGTAAACATGAATTTTTTTAATTTTTTTTTTATAATTCATGTCATGAGTTATTTGTCGTGCATAACATAATTCACTTTCTTTCTTCAAGTCGATCACTTTCTGAATTTTTATTTAAATTAAATGTTTGGAATTGTTTTTAAATAATGTTTTAATTAGACTAACCTGTCTCTGAAAAATTCATAATCCGGTTATTTGAAAGGTCAGCCTTGCCATACCCAAATCAGAGTATTTTTTTTTAGATAACAATGGAAGCTGAATTTCAGTCTAATACACCCACTGATTGAGTCAAGGTTTTTGCGGTTTCAAACCTAAGTTAATTGCTCTTTTAGATCACTTTCTATTATTCAAAAAGCATCACTGAATTAATTTCGTGGTTGTTAAATAGGTACGTGAAATATTTATAAATGAGGCTTCAAATAAAGGATTTCCATTTTGAGAAAAATATTTAAAAGGACTCAAACTGGCTTTCACGTTTAAGCTTGACAGTCTGTGCTGACTCTCGTTCTTCTTCTCTCGTCTATAATTTAGAAGAAGAAGATTCTAGAAACTGACAAGTTTAAACCCGAAAACCGATTGAAAGAGAAATGCGATATTTTCAAAATGGCGTCGTCACGATAAAAAAACTTTAAAGTGAGATAGAAAACGTCAGAAACTGAATGTATAAAAGAATAACCTAATGCTACTAAAAGAATAATTTATGAAAGGAGAAGAATAATAATAAGAAAAAAAAAAAGGAGCAGCAGTAGACAGAAAAAATTGAAGAGATGAATCAAAAACAAAAAAGACGTAATGAAAATGAATGATAAAAATAAAAGTTTTTTTTTAATGATGAATAATATAAAAAATAAATTTAAAAAAAGTATAAGTAAGAAACAAAACGGGAGGTTTTTGATGTGGAAAAGAAAAACATAATATAAATAAAACAATAATCAATAAGACAGGATAAGAAGAATAGGTAAAATAACTGCAAGGGTAAGCAGCAGTAGAGTGGAAAAATAAAAGAAACTAAATATATTTAAACGAAAATGAAGAAATATAAAAAGATCATAGAATAAATCGTGAATAAAATTAAAAAAATAGATAAAAAAAGATGTAAAGCGAGAAACTGAATGTAGAAAACACCAATACAATCTAAATAAAAAAAAATTATAAAACAGGAGAAGAAGTATAAAAAAATCATCAAGAAGAAGCTGCCGTAGACAGAAAATGTAGAAGAGACTAAACAGCATTGAAAAAAACTAATCGAAAATAAAGAAAAATAAAAAGATTGTAGAATAAATGATGAATAAAACACAAAAATGATAAAAATATATGTAAAGTAAGAAACAAAACGCAAGCAACTGAAAAGAGAAACATAATATAAACAAAAATAATCAATGAAAGAGGAGAAAAAGAAGAAAAAGTTTAGATAGAGAAATAAAAATGGCGGCTCCACATGGCGTCAGCTACAAAACGTGATAAAATTTTGAAAAAAGTGGGAAATCTGCAGTATTTTTTGGCTACAAAAGAAATAAATTATTGTTGATTAATTTTGCTTTGTGTCTCAGTGAGCCTCTTTATGCTTGTCTCAGTCTAAGTTCTCTAATTTTGCTTCGAATTTAACGAAAAGAGTCACAAAATTTAAATAGAAAGAAAAAAAATGGCGGCCCCACATTGCGTCAGCTACAAATCGTAATAAGATTTTGAAAAGAGTGAGAAATCTGCAGTATTTTTTGACTTTATAGAGGAATAAATTATTAAATTGTACTTTGTAAAAAGGTGAAAAATAATAAGAAAAAAAAAACAAAAACAAAAAGGAGCAGCAGTAGACAGAAAAAATTGAAGAGATGAATCAAAATAAAAAAGACTTAATGAAAATAAAAATAAAAGTTTTTTTTTAATGATGAATAATATGAAAAATAAATAAAAAAAGTATAAATAAGAAACAAAACGGATGGTTTTTGATGTGGAAAAGAAAAACATAATATAAATAAAACAATAATCAATAACACAGGACAAGAAGAGTAGTAAAGTAACGGCAAGGAGAAGCAGCAGTAGACGGGAAAAATAAAAGAAACTAAATATATTTAAACGAAAATGACGAAATATAAAAAGATCATAGAATAAATCGTGAATAAAATTTAAAAAATAGATAAAAGAAGATGTAAAGCGATGTAACAATCTAAATAAAAAAATATTTATAAAACAGGAGAAGAAGTATAAAAAAATCTTCAAGAAGAAGCTGCCGTAGACAGAAAATGTAGAAGAGACTAAACAGCATTGAAAAAAACTAATCGAAAATAAATAAAAATAAAAAGATTGTAGAATAAATGATGAATAAAACAAAAAAATGTAAAGTAAGAATCAAAACGCAAGCAACTGAATCTGGAAAAGAGAAACATAATATAAACAAAAAATAATCAATGAAAGAGGAGAAAAAGAATAGGTAAAACAACGACATGAAAAATCAGCAGTAAACGGGAACAATAGAATAGACTAAACACATTTGAAAGAAGATTAAACGAGAATGAAGAGAAATAAAGAAAACGTAGAATAAATGATGAATAACATCGAAGATATGTAAGTAAATAAAGTTGTAAAATAAGAAGAAAATGTGCGAAACTGAATGTAGAAAAAGTATTATATAGATAATACAAAAAAAAAACTGAAAGTATTCTGTGAAACAGAAGAAGAATAAGAAAAACAGCAGCAGTTGACGGAAAAAATAGAAGAGACTAAACATATTTAAAAAGTGATTAAACACAAATGAAGGAAAATCATAGTGGCAGAATAAATAATGTAGGTATAAAATATAAAATTAAAAAGAAAAAGATGTAACAAGAGATACAAAACGTTAGAAACTGTATGTAAGAAAGAAAAACTTAATAAAATTTGAAGAATAATTTATGAAACAGGAAAAGAAGAATAAGATAAAAACAGCAACAAGAAGGAGCAGCAGTAGACAGAAAAAATAGAAGATATTAATAAAAAAAGACTTAAGGAAAATGAATGATAAAAAATTCAAGTACCTAGAATAAATGATGAATAAAATAGAAAATTAATAAAAAAAGATGTGAAGTAAGAAATAAAACGGAAGAAACTGTGGAAAAGAAAAACAATATAAATAAAGTAGGACAAGAAGAGTAGGTAAAACAACGGCAAGAAGAAGCAGCATTAAAAAACTAAACATATTTAAACGAAAATGAAGAAATATAAAAAGAGTATATAATGATGAATAAAATAAAAAGAAAATGTAAAGTGAGAAACTGAATGTATAAAACAAATATTATCTGTATAAAAAAATTATAAGACAGGAGAAGAAGAATGAATAAAAAAACAACATTAAGAAGGAGCAGCAGTAGCCAGAAATAGTAGAAGAGACCAAACATAATTGAAAAAAACTAAAGGAAAATGAAGAAAAATTAAAAAATTGTAAAATAAATGATGAATAAAACAAAAAAACGATAAAAAATCTGTAAAGTAAGAAACAAAACGCGAGAAACTGAATGTGGAAAAGAGAAACATAATATAAATAAAAAAAATAGTCAATACTACAGGAGGCGAAGAATAATTAAACAGCAGGAGTAAACAGAGAAAACAGAAAAGACTAGACGCAACTAAAAGAAGACTAAACGAAAATGAAGAAAAATAAAAAAGATAAAAAATTAAGAAACAATGCAGAAAAGAAAAACAAAATTGCAAAGCAGTAAGATTTGTAAATTTGAAATAGTCATTTGTAGTTGGTTAATTTTCGAAATCAACAAATTACAGAAGGTTATTTTAAGTTTCCAACGTATACTGGTTTTTCTCTGGGAAAAAAACACACAATAGTTATGAGAAAAAACAACAAAAATTAAGATAATAAAAATACAGAGATGTGGAAAAATCAGAAACAAAAAACACTGAAAACCTAGCGTTTCTTTTAACAAAAAAATTTCTGAAATGTGGTCGTAAATATGTCTACTAAATCCTGTAAAAAACGCACAAAAAGCATTATGTCGTTATTTAATATTTTTCAAATTATTACCAACATAATAGAAATATTTTTACCTGAAGAAACCTGAAACTAGGTTAATTATAAAGTTCACTCAACCCTTCTCAGATACCAAAGACAAGGTTTATTAACAATAGATTATTAAAAAAATATTGAACAACCTGCAATTTTAAGAGACGTCTATTTTGATTTGTTGGATTGCATACGAATTGTCTAAAAATAAATATGGCACACATTCAATTTCCTCAGTTGTGTCTAAATCCCGACCAAAACAACATCTCTCAACTGTTAAGAGTGCAAAAAATGTCCAATTGCCTCATCCAGGCCCTTATTATCTTAATTTTGGGCCTGTTTAAGCCCACAACAAGTGCCACATTCGAAAATGTATCAGTGATTTTGATTTGGAGAAGTGGAATGCAAGACCAGAAAATCATAACAATAAAAAGAGACAACGAATTGAGAAACTACATCGGCCAATATGGAGAAGTGATAATCACAAATCAGAATATTCCGGTTCTGGAACAAAACTCAGTTAGTAATATACCAAAACTGACTCACCTTCATTTGACTAACAACAAAATTCGGAAAATCAAAATCGGTGCTTTGAAATTTCTTCCTGAACTAACAGATTTAAATTTGAGTGGAAATCTACTTGAAGAACTCGAAAATGACATTTTTGAAAATCTGGGATTTAAGACACTTTACCTTGAGAATAACAGGATTAAAAAAATCGGAAACACAGTTTTTAATTTTCTAAAAATGGAGTATTTGTTTATTGATGATAACAGAATTTCTGAGTGGAGCAGTGATTGGTTTAGAGGAACTCCTCTCCAGTCTATTTCACTCCGAAACAACCACATCCAGACTTTTCCAAAACTCGCTTTCGAGTTTTTATGGCACTTTAATAAAGATATTATTTTGGAAAATTTAATTTTGAGTGGAAATCAATTGAAGCAGATTGATTTTGATGCATTTCTTGGGGTTAAAGTAATTCTGTCACTCGATCTTCAAAATAATTCGTTGACGTATCTCGAGCCTGGAATTTTTGATTCTGTGGAAATGATCGATAGGATACAGTTGAGTGATAACAGATTGACCCAACTCTATTTCGAGAATTTCCGAAAAACGAAAATTTCGAATCTTGATGTTTATAATAATTTTTTGGAGTGTGTCCCAATTGAGATTTTTAATGTGACAGGATTAGAAAATTTAAATATTGAAAAAAATCCGATTAGGTGTGAGTGTTTTCACGAGTGGGAAAACTGGAAAATTGAGAATAGAAAACCGAGAATTACCGGACTGGAAAATCTGGAAAATGAGTGTAGAGCTTCATCGAGTGCTTACAGTTTTAATTTTTTTGTCTTGACTTATTTTATTGTTATTCTTGTTTTAGTTTAATTTAGTAAATAATTGCCTGAAGGGCCAACATAATACTACATTGTTTTATTTAGATTTGGGCCCTTCTAAGTCTTCTTGGGCTTGTCTCACTCTGATTTCTCTAATTTTGCTTCGAATGCAACGTAAAGGGCCACAAAATTTAGAATTAGACAAAAAAATGGCGGTGCCACATAGGGTCAGCTACAAAACGTGATAGAATTTTGAAAAAAGTGAGAAATTGCAGTATTTTTTGACTTCAAAAGAAATAAATTACTAAATTGCACTTAGATTTAGTAAAATTTACTAAAATTCTTCACTGAAATTTGGTACATTTACTGTCTTTCACTACATTTTGAAGAAAAAGAATAATTTTCAGTATTTTTTGGTTAAAAAAGAGATAAATTATTGTTATTTGTCTTAGCTTTGGGCTTCAGTGAGCCTCTTTAGGCTTGTTTCATTCTAAGTTCTCTAATTTTGCTTTGAATTCAATAAAAAGAGCCTCAAATTTAGGTAGAAACCAAAAATGGCGGCACCACATGGCGTCAGCTACAAAACAAGATAAAATTTTAAAAAAAGTGAGAAATTTGCAGTATTTTTGGTTAAAAAAGAAATAAATTATTGTTGTTTTATTTAGTTTTGGGCCTCAGTGAGCCTCTTTAGGCTTCTCTTACTTTAAAATCTTTAATTTTGTTTTGAATTTAACGAAAAGAGTCACAAAATTTAAATAGAAAGAAACAAAATGGCGGCCCCACATGGCGTCAGCTACAAATCGTAATAAAATTTTGAAAAGAGTGAGAAATCTGCAGTATTTTTTGACTTTATGGAGAAATAAATTAATTAATTGGAATTAGATTTTGTAAAAATTACTAAGATTTACTGAAATTTGATACATTTAGCGAAAAATTTACTGTCTTTTACTACATTTTAAAGAAAAAGAACAATTTGCAGTATTTTTGGGTAAAAAGGAAATAAATTATTGTTGTTTTATTTAGTTTTGGGCCTCAGTAAGTCTCTTTAGGCTTGTCTTACTTTAAAATCTTTAATTTTGCTTCGAATTTATCGAAAAGTGCTACAAAATTTAGTTAGAGAAATAAAAATGGCGGTTCCGCATGGCGTCAGCTACAAAACAAGATAAAATTTTGAAAAAAGTGACAAATCTGCAGTATTTTTTGGCTACAAAAGAACTAAATTATTGTTGTTTTATTCAGTTTTGAGCCTCAGTGAGCCTCTTTAGGCTTCTCTTACTTTAAAATCTCTAATTTTGCTTCGAATTTAACGAAAAGTGTTACAAAATTTAGATAGAGAAATAAAAATGGCGGCTCCACATGGCGTCAGCTACAAAACGTGATAAAATTTTGAAAAAAGTGATAAATCTACAGTATTATTTGACTACAAAAGAAATAAATTACTAAATTATATTTAGATTTTGTAAAAATCACTAAAATTTACTGAAATTTGGTACATTTACTAAAAAATTGACTGGATTTGACTACATTTTAAAGAAAAAGATTAATTTTTAGTATTTTTTGGCTACAAAAGAAGTAAATTATTGTTGTTTAATTTAGCTTTGTGTCTCAGTGAGTCTCTTTATGCTTGTTTCACTCTAATTTTGCTTAATTTAATAAATAGAATAGAATAGAAAGAAACAAAATGGCGGCCCCACATGGCGTCAGCTACAAATTGCAATAAAATTTTGAAAAGAATGAGAAATCTGCAGTATTTTTTGACTTTATAGAGAAATAAATTATTAAATTGAACTTAGATTTTGTAAAAATTACTAAAATTTACTGAAATGTAATACATTTAGTGAAAATTACTGTCTTTTACTACATTTTAAACAAGGAGAATAATTTGCAGTATTTTTTTGTCTACAAAAGAAATAAATTATTGTTGTTTTATTTAGCTTTGGGTCTTTTTAGGCTTGTCTCACTCTAATTTTGCTTCGAATTTAACGAAAAGAGTCACAAAATTTAAATAGAAAGAAAAAAATGGCGGCCCCACATGGCGTCAACTACAAAACGAGATAAAATTTTGAAAAAAGTGAGAAATCTGCAGTATTTTTTGACTTTATAAAGAAATAAATTATTAAATTGTACTTAGATTTTGTAAAAATCACTAAAATTTACTGAAATTTGGTACATTTACTCAAACATTTACTGTCTTTTACTACATTTTGAATAAAAAGAGAAATCTGCAGTATGTTTTTGGCTACAAAAGTAATAAATTATTGTTTAATTAATTTATTGTTTGATATCAATTATTTTATTGTTATTTAATTTATTTAGCTTTGGGCCTCAGTGAACCTCTTTAAGCTTGTCTCACTCAAGTTTCTCTAATTTTGCTTTGAATTTAACGAAAAAAGTCACAAGATTTAATATAGAGACTAAAAATGGCGGCGCCACTTGGCGTCAGCTACAAAACGAGATAAAATTTTGAAAAATGTAAGAAATCTGCAGTATTTTTTGATTACAAAAGAAATAAATTACTAAATTATATTTAGATTTTGTAAAAATCACTAAAATTTACTGAAATTTGGTACATTTACTAAAAAATTTACTGGATTTGACTATATTTTAAAGAAAAAGATTGATTTTCAGTATTTTTTGGCTACAAAAGAAATAAATTATTGTTGTTTTATTTAGTTTTGGGCCTCAGTGAGTCTCTTTAGGCTTCTCTTACTTTAAAATCTCTAATTTTGCTTCGAATTTAACGAAAAGTGCTACAAAATTTAGATAGAGAAATAGAAATGGCGGTTCCACATGGCGTCAGCTACAAAACGTGATAAAATTTTGAAAAAAGTGAGAAATCTGCAGTTTTTTTTGGCTACAATAGAAATAAATTATTGTTGATTAATTTAGCTTTGTGTCTTAGTGAGCCTCTTTATGCTTGTCTCAGTCTAAGTTCTCTAATTTTGCTTCGAATTTAACGAAAAGAGTCACAAAATTTAAATAGAAAGAAAAAAAATGGCGGCCCCACATGGCGTCAGCTACAAATCGTAATAAAATTTTGAAGAGAGTGGGAAATCTGCAGTATTTTTTGACTTTATGGAGAAATAAATTAATTAATTGTACTTAGATTTTGTAAAAATTACTAAAATTTACTGAAATTTGGTAAATTTAGTGATAAATTTGCTGTCTTTTACTACATTTTGAAGAAAAAGAAAAATTTGCAGTATTTTTGGTTAAAAAAGAAATAAATTATTGTTGTTTTATTTAGTTTTGGGCCTCAGTGAGCCTCTTTAGGCTTGTCTTACTTTAAAATCTCTAATTTTGCTTCGAACTTAACGAAAAGTGCTACAAAATTTAGTTAGAGAAATAAAAATGGCGGCTCCACATGGCGTCAGCTACAAAACAAGATAAAATTTTGAAAAAAGTGATAAATGTGCAGTATTTTTTGGCTACAAAAGATATAAATTATTGTTGATTAATTTAGCTTTGTGTCTCAGTGAGCTTCTTTATGCTTGTTTCACTCTAATTTTGCTTTGAATTTAACGAAAAGAGTCACAAAATTTAAATAGAAAGGAAAAAAAATGGCGGTCCCTTTACTGAAATTTGGTAAATTTAGTGAAAAATTTACTGTATTTTACTACATTTTGAAGAAAAAGAAAAATTCGCAGTATTTTTGGTTAAAAAAGAAATAAATTATTGTTGATTAATCTAGCTTTGTATCTCAGTGAGCCTCTTAATGCTTGTTTCACTCTAAGTTCTCTAATTTTGCTTCGAATTCAACGAAAAAAGTCCCAAAATTTATATAGAGACAAAAAATGGCGGTCTCACATGGCGTCAGCCACAAAACGCCATAAAATTGATCTAGAGACATAAAAATTGTGTAATTTTGCTTTATCCGTCTTTACTGAACTGTAAAATTAGGAATTAGTTCAAATTCCGTGTTTGTTTCTTTTGTATTATTTAATTTTGTTATAAATCTTGTTTTGATCACGCAATTAAATAGAATAAGACATGTGTTTGATTTTCCTTTTAATTATTCATACAATTACTGCAAAAATATTTACGAGTATGCCCTAATTCAGTTCGAGAAAGTTATCTTTAAAAAATTGTGATAAAAAACCATGAATAATACGATTTTATTTACATAAATATGCAATAAAATTTCGCTTGCAACGTATTTAAATTTGGATTAGTGCAGTAGTGAAAGTTTTTAAAGACAATTGTTGTCTTTTATTTATTATTACAAAATGATCTGGATTTTATTTCAGGGAATTAATTGCATCACTGGCTAGTAAATTTCTTGTTGGTTTAAATTAGAAGGAGACACCTACAAGTTTATCATTAACCTAAATGATGTCATAATCAAAATCACCTGTAATTAGAGATAATAAACTACAATTGTTTTATTAGGTAGAAAGCTGCCAAATTTTATACGGCTATAAACCGACAAATTCTAGTAAATCTCTTCACAATTTGAAGATGATGTCTCTAGATTTGTTTTTGACTAGTTTTTGACGAAATTCCCACTTAGATTTACTAAAATTTGTTTGATATACTGAAAAATTTGCTTTGTTTGACCACTTTTTGAAGAAAGTGAAAAATCTGTAGTATTTTTTGGCTTCAGAAGAAACAAATATTCAATTGTAGTTAGATTTATTAACAATTACTGAAATTTACAGAGTTACTAAGAAAACAACAGAAAAATGAAGTTTGGGAGGTTGAACTAAAATGAAAGAACAAATAATAAAGTTGTTTTAAAAAACAAAGTGTTTATTCAGTATAAAAAATACAAAAGTTTTGAAAATCTGGACGAAATTGTTACTAAAATTATTAGAACAATAAACAAAGAAATTTATTTAAACCTGAAAAACCTATAACAGAAAAATTAATGAAACTTAACACAAGAATTAGTAAAACCTGAAACAGAAAAATTAGTAAAACCTGAAACAGAAAAATTTGTAAAACCTGAAACAGAAAAATTAGTAAAACCTGAAACAGAAAAATCAGTAAAACCTGAAACAGAAAAATTTGTAAAACCTGAAACAGAAAAATTAGTAAAACCTGAAACAGAAAAATTTGTAAAACCTGAAACAGAAAAATCTGAAACAGAAAAATTAGTAAAACCTGAAACAGAAAAATCAGTAAAACCTGAAACAGAAAAATTTGTAAAACCTGAAACAGAAAAATCTGAAACAGAAAAATTAGTAAAACCTGAAACAGAAAAATTTGTAAAACCTGAAACAGAAAAATCTGAAACAGAAAAATTAGTAAAACCTGAAACAGAAAAATCAGTAAAACCTGAAACAGAAAAATTTGTAAAACCTGAAACAGAAAAATTAGTAAAACCTGAAACAGAAAAATTAGTAAAACCTGAAACAGAAAAATTAGTAAAACCTGAAACAGAAAAATTAGTAAAACCTGAAACAGAAATATTAGTAAAATCTGAAACAGAAAAATTAGTAAAACCTGAAACAGAAAAATTAGTAAAACCTGAAACAGCACAGAACAAATTAAAGAAAAAAGATTTACAGTGATAAATGCGACTGAAAATTTTTGGTTCAAAAATTTTGAAATTAAAACAGAGATCACCAATTTTCGGATATTATAAAAATCAGTTTTGTACCAACCAAGTCCTAGTTAAGGACCTACCTTTTAGGCATCTTTTTCTGCCACAACTGATGGGTGGCGAATCCCCTCCTTTTGCTTCTTTCGAACCTACCTTTAATCCAGATTTCCAGCGATGTCCTTGGAACCTACCCCCCAAAACCCCAATAAAACAAAAGGAATTACTTTTAAAAATTTTATTTATCTTTTTAAAGGAAGGGAAAAGGAGGATAAATAAAATACGAGTAAATTTATTTAATTATAACCGAAAATAAGTGATCTCTGTTTTTTTTAATCGTTATAAAAACTTTGCAAAATGTTGTTTATCTGCGTAAAGTGATTTTGAAAAAAAATCAGATATAAATTGAGTTTAATTGAATAAAATAAATGTAAAAAGTAATAAAAAAAAAGACTCACTTTTATAGCATCAAGCGTCGTCGATGTGCCCTCAAATGTCGATACAATTTGAAATAACAGCACCTGAAACTGAAAACTTGAATTAATAAAAATTCAAAAAAAGAATATTTGAAATGGAACAAAATTACCTATTAAAAGTCTGAAAACAAGAATATAACACAATTCATAAATAGAGATAAACAATTTTTTAACAAATAATATTACAATAATTATAAATAGATTTTTGGCATCTTCTTCTGCCACAACTGGTGGGTGGCGAATCCCCTCCTTCTGCTTCTTTCGAACCTACCTTTAATCCGGATTTCCAGCGATGTCCTTGGACCCCCCAAACCCCAATAAAACGAAAGGAATTACATTTATAACGTTTATTTATTTTTTAAGGGGGGCTAGGAGGGACGATAAGTAAAACACAAGTTTATTAATAACTAAAATAAAAGTAAAATTGTTTATCTCTGTGGTATTTTTATGATTTAAATATTAGAATGAAATTGAAAACATGAATACGTGAAAATAATTTAAACAAAATCGGTTTATTCATTCGATTTAATAAATAATAATAATAATAATAATAAAAGTACTTATCTTTACTACAGTGGCTGCTCCTGCTGCGTTCTCTCCTCAAGTTAGTTTATCTTTACAATGGCTGCTACTGCTCCTGGATCCTCTCTTCAAGTTGGTCAAACACTGACTGAAACAAAACAAGCAATAGAAAAGATTTGGAAAATAAAAAAACACAAAACGTGTAGCAAGTTATATCACTCTAACATCAGACATTTTTCTGTTTTTAATAAATGAATCATCATATTTTGTAGATTATAAAATTTGATTTAAATTTAAAAAGAAAACAGTTTGGGTTTAAAAAATTACTAAAATAAACGTTAATACACATTTTGTTATAAAAAAATGCACCGAAACGTAATAATTTATTTTTTTTCCAATAATTTATAGAGATCTTTAGGACATAAATACGAAAGATTAAAGAGATAAACAATTTTTATAATAAAATAGCATTACAATAATTATAAATAGATTTTTGGCTTCTTCTTCTGCCACAACTGGTGGGTGGCGAATCCCTTCCTTCTGCTTCTTTCGAACCTACCTTTAATCCGGATTTCCAGCGACGTCCTTGGACCCCCCAACCCCAATAAAACGAAAGGGAATCACTTTTATAACGTTTATTTATTTTTTAAAGGGGCTAGGAAAAACGTTAAATAAAAGACGAGTTTATTAATAAATAAAATGAAGGTAAAATTGTTTATCTCTGTATTGTTTTAGTGATTTTTGAGTATTAACGTGAAACTGAAAACGTGAATACGTAAGAAAAAATTTAGAAAAACCGGTGTACTTATTCTAGTTAATAAAAAAGAAGAATTAAAGAAATAAAAGTACTTATCTTTAAAATCGCTGCTACTGCTGCGTCCTCTTTTCAAGTTGGTTTATCTCCACAATGGCTGCTACTGCTCTTGCATTCTTTCCTCAAGTTAGTCGAACACTAGCTGCAACAAAGAGAAATTGATAAATTTGGAAAATTAAAAGACACAAAAAAGGTCCTAAGTTATATTACAGTAACATAAGACCCTTTTTGTTTTTAATAAATGAATCATCACATTATGTAGATTATAAAATTTGATTTAAATTTAAAAAGAAAACAGTTTGGGTTTAAAAATTACTAAAATAAACGTTAATACACATTTTGTTACAAAAAAATGCACCAAAACGTAATAATTAATTTTTTTCCAATAATTTATAGAGATCTTTAAATAGATTAAACGATAGATTAAAGAGATAAACAATTTTTTTAACAAACAGCATTACAATAATTATAAATAGATTTTTGGCTTCTTCTTCTGCCACAACTGGTGGGTGGCGAATCCCCTCCTTCTGCTTCTTTCGAACCTACCTTTAATCCGGATTTCCAGCGACGTCCTTGGACCCCCCAACCCCAATAAAACGAAAGGGAATTACGTTTATAACGTTTATTTATTTTTTAAAGGGGCTAGGAAAAACGTTAAATAAAAGACGAGTTTATTAATAAATAAAATGAAGGTAAAATTGTTTATCTCTGTTATTTTTGTAATTTTAAAAGTATTAACGTGAAACTAAAAACGCAAAAAAGTGCCTAAAATTCAGATAAAGCCGATGTACTTATTCTATTTAATAAAAATAATAATAATAATTTGAAAGTACTTATCTTTAGAGTGCCTGCAACTGTTGCGTCTTCTCTTTAAGTTTGCTACTGCTGCGTCCTTTACTCAAGTTGGTAGAACACTGACTGAAACAAAGAGAAAATGATAAATTTGGAAAATAAAAAAAAACTTAAAAAGTGTCGTAAGTTATATCACTATAACATCAGACTTTTGTTTTTATTAAATGAATCATCACATTATGTAAATTATTATTTTGAAAAATTAAATTTAGTTTAAATAAGATTTTTGTTTAAAAATAGGATAAATAATATTAATATATTACGATAAAATAAATTTTGTCGTAACCACAAATTATTTTTTAACGTGATAATTTAATTTTTACCGAGTTTAAGGCGTGACTAGAAAAAATTAATGAGATAAACAATTTTTTTAACAATATAGCATTGCAATTGGCTTCTTCTTCAACAATCCTCCTTCTGCTTCTTTCGAACCCACCTTTAATCCTGTTTTTGGTGCTTCTTCTTCTGCCTTATGTGGCGAGTCCCCTCTGCTTCTTTGGGACTTACCTTTATTCCAGATTTCCAGCGATGTCCTTGGACCCCACCCCACCCCAATAAAACGAAGGGAATTACTTTTAAAACGTTTATTTTTTTTAAGGGGGAATGGGAGATACAATAAATAAAAAACTGGTTTATTAATAGAAAAAATTAGCGAAAAATTGTTTATCTCAGTTATTTTTGCAAATTTTAAAATGTATTAATGTAAAACACGAAAAGATTTTTATGTGAAAATGTTTTAAACAAAACCGGGAATTTGTTTAAAAAAATAATTATAAATAAAATCACTTATCTTTATTGTAGGGGTTGCATCTTGTCTTGGTGGTGGTTCACAACTGTCTGAAACAAAGACAAAGCGATAAGTCTGGAAAAAAAAGGAAACACAGAGACAAAAAATGTCCTTCATTACATCACATCACACCGCCTTTGTCTTTAATAAATAAAATCGAGAAATTATTTCGGAAATAAATAATCAAATTATGAAAACTACTATTGCAAATAATAAACAAAAACAATTATTTAAACAATTTCTAGTTTTAAAATTTTTTAAAGTCAAAATCTAAGTAAACTCACTTTCAATGCACTCATTTCCTCACAAAACACTTCACTAGTTTTCTCGCCGAAAGCGCACTAAAATCACAATTTATTTAAACAAATTAACAGATTTTCACGTGTGAAATACGACCCGCCCGACCGATCAAAAGGTACTAACGAGAGGTGAGGTGAAGACGGCTCATATCAGCATTTTACGCAACGAGAGAAAAAAGGGAAAAAAACCTTTACAATATTAGTCATCGAATCTGAAAATAATTTGTTTCAAATGAAACTACCAACACCCCAAGGTCTTGGTACTTGATCTAATTAAAATCATCCCTAATTAATTATATATTTTTTATTTCAAGTGATACAATATTTGCGATTTTTCGGAATGAAAATCTTGTAAAAAATCTGAGAATACCCTACAATCTGAGTTTTACAATAAATAAATGAAATTCACATTGAAAATTATTAAAATATTCTTCAAAATGCTGAAAATAGACTGACTTTTAGTTTAGTAATTTTTTGAAATGTTTAGAAGGGCTTTAAGACGATCTGAAATATGCTGAAACATTTTTTACTAGAACTGACTGAAATGTTAATAATAAATTGCAAATCAGTTTGAAATATGCTGAAAAATAAAGTTTTCTTTGTTATTTTACACTGAAAAATTTTAAAATATACTTAAAAATGCTGAAAATAGACTGCCTATTAGTTTGGTAATTTTCCAAATGATTTAAGACGCTCTGAAAGATACTGAAACATTTTTTTTACTAGAATTGACTGAAATGTTAACAATAAATAGCAAATCAGTTTGAAATATGCTGAAAAATAAAGTGTTCTTTGTTATTTTAGACCGAAAATTGCTAAAATATGCTTCAAAATGATGAAAATAGGCTGCTTTCTAGTTTGGTAATTTTTTGAAGTGTCTGGAAAGGTTTTAAAATAGCAAATCGGTTTATAATATGCTGAAAAATAAATTGTATTCTGTTATTTCCCACTGAAAATCCGTAAAATATGCTTGCAAATGCTGAAAATAGACCGACTATTAGCTTTAGAATGCTCTGAAATATACTGAAACGTTTTTTACTAGAATGGATTGAAATGTTTACAATAAATAACAAATCAGTTTAAAATATACTGATAAACAAAGTGTTTTTTGTTATTCCAGACTAAAAATTGCTAAAATATGCTTGCAAATGCTGAAAATTTGTTAGTTTGCTAATATTTTGAAATGTTTGAAAAGGCTTTAAAATGCCCTGAATTTTTTTTTACTAAAACTGGCTGAAATGTTTATAATAAGTAACAAATCAATTTGAAATATGCGAAAATTAAAATGTTTTTTGTTACTTTATACTGAAAACTGTTAGATAACTTTTCAATTTTTTAAATACTTGTCGTCTTTTGGTTTTCCAAATTGTATTAAAATATGATGGTCCTTCGGTGGATATAGCGTTATCACTGTACTTCTCTGTATATTTCAGCAATTTTGTATTATAATTTCAGTCAATTTCGGCGTTTCTACAGTAATTTTCAGTATTTTTTATTTAGTTTCAGAACTTGTACAAGAAATACAACTAAGTGAAAACTTTTATTTAAAACGTCTTATTTCCCTCCCAATTCCAGTAAGTGAAACTTCCGAACAAAGTTTTTTAATAATAACACTGTTATCACAGTTATGTCAAAGTTCAATATTCAAGAACTGCGTTTTTCAGTTTAAATTAAAATCTGTTTTAAAATGACCAAGTTTTTAGCTTTTCTCTTATTTTATTTATTTCTCCAAGGTTTGTAAAAACAATTAATTGAAAAAAGTTTTAATAAATTAGTCTAGTTTGTCCTGAATTAATTTGCTACGATTGTAATCCTTCAAGTCCTGGAAAATGTATAAGTCCTCTACAAGATAATATAAAAATGACACATTGTAATGAATTAAAAAAAAACGAAAATATTCATTTACCAAGAACAAATCCTGAGTGTTTTACAATACAGTACCTCAAAAGTAAGTCAAAATTTTTGGTAAATTGCACTCAAAAAAATTTTTTTAGGTGATAATCGAGACAAAATTGGACTTTACCGCGGCTGCGTTTGGAAATCCTCTGAACCAACGTGTGATCATTTAAATAAAACTCTGAAAGGACACGTCGTGTGGTGTAAAACTTGTGATACAAGTCTCTGTAACGCGTGATTTTTGTTAAATAAATTATCTTCTGGCCTAGAAAAATTGCGAAATTTCTTATTTGGGTCCTTGAAACTAAGACAAATAGATAAGAAGTCAGGTCACACTACAATCAGTCTTTTGTTAACCATGGTCCCAACTAAACTCGTTTTCCTTCTCTTTTTCATAAATAGTGCCCAAAGTGCAACTTTTGAGAACATCACAGTTTTACTAACAACCGAATGGACAAAATTTTTGATTTTTGGCAAAAGTCCACTTCACAATGTTTATATCAAATCAGCAAATAGCCTTGAAGTCGTCAATTTGCAGCCTTTTGAACAACTCTGGATTCAGAACGAGAAAATCCCAAAATTGCGAAAAGGCTCACTCTCAAACCTGCCCAATATTGTCCAAATATCTGTCACTTCATCAGGAGTTACAAAACTCGAACCAGGAGTGTTTAGAAATGTCCCAAAACTTGAAGTAGTCAATTTCGAAAATAACCAAATTGAAGAAATCGAAAACGGGGTCTTTACTGGTCTTCAACTAAAAGCTGTTCATCTGAATAACAACCGAATTTCAAGACTTGCAAACGCTGCTTTTCAGAATATGACAATGATCTTGCTGAATTTAAACAATAATTTGGTTTCAAGATGGCAAAGTGAGGTTTTTTTAGGAACTCCAGTTAGTACACTCTCACTGGCAAATAACCAAATTGAGGAAATTCCAGCAAATGCATTTTCCTACGGTTTTGGTTTTAAGAAACTCAATGTACCGTTAGTCGCTTTTCAGGTGGTTTTATCTGGAAACAGGATCAGGAAAATCCACCCAGAAGCATTCAGATTTGTTAACGGTTTTGGGTATTTGAGTCTTGCTGATAATTTTTTGAAAGAAATTCCGAGGAGTTTGTTCCATTATGTTAAAAAAATCAACACTTTGGATTTAACAAATAATCAAATTTCGGATGTTAGAGGAGTCTTTGATGATATAAATATAAATCAGTTGATTTTAATTAATAACACTTTAAGTTGTTTTCCGGAGCAAGTTTTTGATATTTCAAGAATTGATTTTGTTTTTCTTGATGGAAATCCGGTTACCTGTGATTGTGTTTCAATGTGGAAAGATATACAGTTGAGGAATCAAATTTGGGTGTTGTTTAATATGAAACAATTAGAAGAAAATTGTGTTGGAAAATAAATTTTATATTTCTTTATTTTTTAATAAAAGTTTGTAGAATTGTCAGAATGTTTTGTTTCAATTAATTACATCTACAGTTTATTATGTAACTAGTGATGTAATAAATAAAACAACACTTGTTTTTTCGCATTTTAATCTCTATAAAGTTATAAATAACGTAATTGTATATTAAAGAACGCGTTTTATAACTCGGTTTTGTCTTAATTATGATAAAATTTTCTAAAACCTACTGAAACTACTAAAATATACTAAAAACCAGTATAAACGATACTGACACACACTAAAGTCCATTGAAAATTTAATTAAAGTCGCTCTAATATATTGAAAGGCACGAAAATATTGTGATTTACATAAATTTTACTAAAATTATTTTTAGAGTTTGGGAATAAAAAATTCTTAGAAGCTTTAAAAAAAATTGTAAATACTGAAATATTACAGAGGTAATTACTAAATCTGCTGAATTATTTTAAATTATATTAAATGCAGACAATAAAACCGCTGAGTTCTCTTGAATTATATTAGAATTTAGTAAAATACTTTCAAAACTAGTAAAATACTTTGATGAGCAATACTGAAACACACTAAAGTACATTAAAAACACAATTAGAGTCGCTGAAATATATCGAAAGCACTGAAATATCTAGATTTATTTAAATTTTATTAAAAGATTCTAAACATATTTTGGAATTAAAAAAATCACTTAAAAACCTTAAAAAATTTTGTTAATACTGAAATTTGCAAATTTTCTAAATGAAAATACTAAAACCACTGAGTTCTGTTGAATTACATAAAAAATATCTACATAAATATACTGAAAACCAGTAAAATACTTTAAAACATAATAAAGTACATTTAAAACTCGATTAAAGTGGCTCAGACATACTGAGGGATACTGAAATTATATAATTTAATTTCATAAATTATAATTTATTTCAATTTTACTAAAAAATTGTAAAGAATTTGAAAAATAACAAAAACACTGAAAAATCTTAAAAATTCTTTTAATTAGTGAAATTTTACAGGCGAAAATACTAAAATCCCTGAATTATTTTATATTATATTAAAATTTACTAAAACCTACTAAAACTACTAAAATAGGTATCCTGAAACACACTAAAGTACATTGAAAACGCAATTAGAGTCCCTAAAATATACTGAAAGGCACTGAAATATTAACAATAATTTAATAATAATATTCAAAATATTTCAAAATGATTTGTTATTTATTATAAACAGTCAGTTTTAGTAAAAAACGTTTCAGTATATTTCAGAGCATTATAAGTTTTTTCAAACATTTTAAAAAATTACCGAACTAATAGGCTGACTATTTTCAGCATTTTCAAGCATATTTTAGCAATTTTCAGTCTGAAATAACAAAAAACACTTTAGTTTTCAGCATATTTCAAACTGATTTGCTATTTATTATTAACATTTCAGTCGGTTCTAGTAAAAAATGTTTCAGATTATTTCAGATCATCTTAAAGCCTTTCGAAATATTTCAAAAAATTACTAAACTAAAAGTCAGTCCATTTTCAACATTTTCAAGCATATTTTAATAATTTTCAGTGTGAATTTCATTCATTTATTGTAAAACTCAGATTGTAGAGTATTCTTAGATTTTTTACAATTAATTATTAACAATAATAGAATAATAGAAATATAAATATTCTAAAAATATTTTGGAGTTAAAAACACACTCAAAAATTTTAAAAAATTCTGTTATTATTAAAATTTGCAAAGTTTTTAAATGAAAATACTAAAACCACTGAGTTCTTTTGAATTATATAAAAAATATCTACTAAAATATACTAAAAACCAGTAAAATACTCTAAAACACACTAAAGTACTTGAAAACTTGATTAGAGTCGCTTAGACATACTGAAAGACACTGAAACTTTATCATTTATTTAAATTTCACTAAAAAATTCTAAAGAATTTGAAAAGTTAAAAAACACTCAAAAACCTTAAAAATTCTTTTGATTAGTGAAATTTTACAGACGTAAATACTAAAATCCCTAAATTATTTTATATTATATTAAAATTTGCTAAAACATTTACTAAAATCTACTGAAACTGCTAAAATAGGTATCATGAAACACACTAAAGTAAATTGAAAACAAAATTAGAGTTGCTGATATATTATACTGAAAGGCACTGAAATATTTTGATTTAGTTAAATTTCACTAAAAAATTGTAGAGAATTTGGGAATTAAAAAAAACAGTCAAGAATCTTAAAAAAAGTTTGAATACTTGAATTTTGCATACGTAAATACTAAAACTGCTAAATTATTTGGAATTATATTAAAATTTACTAAATATCTACTAAAATCTACTGAGATTACTAAACTATGTACATATTTTGAAACACACTGAAGTAAATACATTGAAAACACAATTAGTGTCGCTGAAATATACTGAAAGGCACTGAAAAATTATAGAGAACTTGTGAATTAAAAAAAATACTTAAAAATCCTAAAATACTAAAACAGCTGAATTATTTACAATTAAAATTTACTAAAATATTTACTAAAATCGACTGAAATCACTAAGTAAAAAGTGCTGAAAATTTATTTTGAAACGCACTGAAGTATACCTAGTCTTTACATAATGGTGACGCTATAATCAGTTTTTACTGTTTTCTGATTTTACTTTGGACACTTTTTAGGAAAAGCAGAAGAAGGAAAACAAGTTATTTAGATGGGGTCAAGGCTAACAAAAAACTGATTGTAGTATGACCTTAGATTGACCTGTTATTTGTTTGTTTTCGTTTTAAGGACTCAATTTTTTTATAACAAATTTATTTGACAAAAATTACGAGTTACATAGTCTTGTATCACAAGTAGTACACCACGTGACGTGTCCTTTCAGAGTTTTATTTAAATGGTCACACGTTGGTTCAGATGATTTCCAATAGCAGCCGCGGTAAAGCCCACTTCTGTCTTTGTTTCCATCTAAAAAAAAATTTTGCTGAAATTTTTTAAAGATTTTGACTTACTTTTGAAGTACTGTATTGTAAAACATTCAGGACTTGTTGTTGGTAACGGAATATTTTTATTGTTTTCTTGTAATTCATTACAATACGTCATTTTTGCATTATCCTGTTGAGGATTGAGACATTTTCCAGCACTTGTGGGATCACAGTCGTAGCAAACCAATTCAGGACGAACTAGACTAATTTGTTAGAACATTTTTTAATAAAGATTGTTATTACAAACCTTGGAAGAATAAATAAAATAAAAGAAAAGCTAAAAACTTGGTCATTTTACAACAGATTTTAATTTAAACTGAAAAACGCAGTTCTTGAATATTGAACTTTGACACAACTGTGATAACAGTGTTATTTATTAAAAAACTTTCTTCGGAAGTTTCATTTACTGGAATTGGGAGAGAAATAAAAAAAAATACGTGAAGGTTATCAATTATTTATTTACTTCTTGTACAAGTTCTCAATCTGAATAATAAATACTGAAATTTATTAAAAATAAGAACTAAAATACACTGAAACGCAGTAAAAAGCGCTGAAAAGCAATACTAAAACACAATTGAAGTTGCTGAAATATACAGAAAAGCACTGAAATATGATTTATTTAAATGTTATTAAAAATTTATAGAGAAATTGGGAATCAAAAAATAGATACTGAGAAATCTTTAAAAACATGTGAATACTAAAACGTTTAATAAAATTTACTGAAACTACAAAGTGTACTGAAGATCTAAATACTAAATTTGTATAATTCTTAAATGTAAATGCTAAAACTAAATTTTACTTAAAAACTTAAAATTTACTAAAACATTTACTAAAATCTATTCAAACTGCTAAAACGTACTGAAAACCATTAAAATACTTTAAAAATCAGTACCAAAACACGCTGAAATAGATTAAAAACACTATCGGAGTCGTTGAAATATACTGAAAACTACTGAAATATTCTGATTTATTTAAATTTTATTAAAAAAGTCTAGAGAATTTTGGAATTAAAAAACACTCAAAAACTTTATAAAATTTTGTGGATACTAAAATTTGTAAAAACTGCAGAATTATTTTAATTATATTATACTAAATTTAAATATTATACTAAAACGTACTGAAAACCATTCAAGTACTTTGAAAAGCAGTACTGAAACACACTGATGTCCTTTAAAAACACAATTAGAGTCTCTGAAATATACTGAAAAGTACTGAAGTATTCTGATTTAGTTAAAAGTTAGTTAAAAAATTCTAGCGAATTTAGTATTAAAAAAAACACTCTAAAACCTTTAAAAAAGTTGTTAATACTAAAATTTGTAAAATTCTTAGATGCAGATACTAAACCGCTGAGTTTTTTGGAATTGTATTAAAATCTAGTAAAACATTTACTAGAATACACTAAAAACCAGTAAAATTCTCTGAAAAGCATTACTGAAACACACTGAAATATACCAAAATAAAAAAACGCTCAAAAACCTTAATTTTTTTAGGTTATAATGAAATTTGTAAAATTATTAAAGGTAAATACTAAAGCTTCTATTATATAATTTTAGTAACTATATTATAACTAAGTAAAACCTGCTAAAACTACCAAAGTGTATTGAAAATCAGTAAAATACTCTGAAAATTAATACTGAAACACATTGAGCTACAGTAGTAATTGCAAAATTCATTAAAATATAGCAAATATCGGTTCAGTTATTTTAAGATACACTCAAATTTACGGAAACATTTACTAAACTTTACTGAAACGACTACGGGATATAAAAAAGCAATGAAGTACAGTAAAAACCGGTTACGTTAAATTATATTAAAATTTACTAAAACATTAACTAAAATTTACTGAAACTACTAAAACGTACTGAAAATTAGGAAAATACTTTGAAAACCAGTAGTAAAGCACACTGAAGTACTTCTAAAACACAATTAAGAGTCGCTGAAATATACTGAAAGGTACTGAAATATTGTGATTTATTTAAATTTTACTAAAATAATCTTGAGAATTTTGGAATTTTAAAAAAGGACATTTAAAAACCTTATAAAATTTTGTGATTACTCAAATTTGTAAAATTCTTAATTGCAGATACTAAAACCGCTGAGTTCTTTCGAATTATTTAAAGTTTAGTAAAACATCTACTAGAATACACTTAAAACTAGTAAAATTCTTTGAAAAGCAATACTAAAACACACTGAAATATACTACAATAAAAAAAAACTCAAAAACCCTAAATTTTTTAATTTATACTGAAATTTGTAAAATTTTCGAAGGTAAATACTAAAACCGCTGAATTATTTTAAATTATACTTATTACAATTTAGTAAAACCTACTGAAACTATCAAAAGGTACTGAGAACAGAAAAATACTTTAAAAATTAATACTGAAACACATTGAGACACAATGAAAGTCGGTGGATTTTACAAAATGGCGACGCTACAACCTGTTTTTTACTTAATTTTATTAAGTGGCTCACTTAAAATTATACTAAAATTTACTATAATTTACTGAAACTACAGTAAAATCGTGAAAAATGTTGTGGATGTTGAATTTATAATTACATTAAATTAAATTTGAAATTATATAAAAATTTGCTAAATTCTACTGTAATTACAATAATAAACTGAAAATCAGTAAAATTCTTTAAAAAGTAAAACTAGAATGCACTGAAATGCAGCAAAAATCGATTCGGTTATCTTAAATTACACTAAAATTGACTGAAATATTTACTAAAATTTACTGAAACTACAATAATATACTGAAAAAGTGTAAAATTCTTTAAACAGTAATACTGAAATGCATTGAAAAGCAACAAAAACTGGTTCGATCATTTTAATAACACTAAAATTTACTGAAATATTTACTAAAATCTACTGAAAAAGGCTGTAAAACACTTTGAAAAATAATACTGAAACACAGTGAAGTATAGTGAAGACCGGCTATTTTTTTTACTTGATGTTTACTGAATATTATTAAAGTTTACTAAGAAGTTGATAAATTCTGGAGTTAAACACGTATTAAAGTCGCTGAAATGTACTAAAAGCAGTTAAATATTATACATATATTTTTTTTAAATTTAATTTAAACAGTTCTTGAACTATTTTGGATTTAAAAGAAACACTGGAAAAATTTTGTGTAAATTGTTATTTGTTAAATTTAGTATAAATACTAAAACGACCAAATTATTTTAAGTTTGTACTGAAACATTTACTATTTTTTTTATAACGACCGAAATATACTGAAACACAATGAAGTACAGTGAGAACCGGTTGTTATAGATATTCTGATATTGGAATTTACTAAAAGATTTACTAAAATCTACTGAAATTACTCAAATATACCCTTTAAAAAGCAGTAAAATACTCTAAAAAAGCAATACTATTTTAATGATTTCTATTATTTTAATTTTTTATTCTATTTTTAAACGTTCATTATTAATATTTTCTCTCTTTTTTTGCAGGTACGTATCGTCTTATCAGTATGCGTTTACAATTACCTCGATACCTGACCTGACCTGACCTGCCCTGACCTGACCTGACAAGGATTCTTGCTGAAATTGGTGAAGTAACATTTTTAATTATTTTAGTAAACAAATTTGACTCTAAATTAATACAATAAAAAATATATATTTAACAAAAATTACACGTTACAAAGACTTGTATTACAAGTTTTACACCACGTGATATGTCCGTTTAGAGTTTGATTTAAATGTTCACACGATGGATTGTGGAATTTTGCAAAGCAGGCTCTGTAAATCCCACTTCTGACTTGATCTTCATCTACAATTTTTTTTTATTTCATTGTTAAATTATTCACAGAAAATTTGACTTACTTTTTATGTATTGCGCTGTGAAACAGTCTGGATTAAAATTTGGCAGAGTATTATTCTCATCTTCTAATCCACTACAATGTGTCAGTTTTACCTTATCTGGTAGAGGACTGATACAGTTTCCAGGACTTGTCGGATTACAATCGTAGCAAATTAATTCAGGACGAACTAGACTAATTTGTTAGAACATTCTTTGATTAAAATTGAAATTACAACAAACCTTGGAGGATGAAATAAAATAAGAGAAAAGTCGAAAACTTAGTCATTTTACAACAGATTTTAATTTAAACTGAAGCAACTGTGATGACACTGTTATTATACAAATTTAGTCAAGAATTGCAATTATTTAAATTGAGATAAAAATAAAATATACAGAAAGGTTATCACTTATTTGTTATTTACTTCTTATACAAGTGGACCAAAATACTAAGTACAAATACTGAAACAGTCTTAAAAATGCCGGAAAATACGCAAATGTACTAAAACACGTTGCATCACCTTTATTTTTTGTTTTTGTCGTTTTTTTCTTTTTTTTCTTTTTTACTAGAAACCTTATATAAATGTTGATATGTTATATAACATTTTTTACTGAAACATCTCTCTTAAAATATCCTGAAAAGTCAACTTAATGTAATAAAATCGTTTAAATTTTAAAAGAAAAGCTAATAATATTTTGTGATTAGTAAAAAATACTAAAACATGTAACTGAAAAACGTGAAATGTTGTGCAACTTACTGAAAAATACTAAAACTGTGAAGTTTTAAAATGTAAATATGGAAATTGTTGTGTTTTTTAAAATAACGTTAAAATTTACAAAAACGTTTACTCACATTTACTAGAAGATACTGAGATTTCCTGAAACATGTCCAAATATACTGAAACCTAATGAAGTATGTTGAAATCGATTAAATGTTTAATCAAATTGCTGCTAAACTAAGCGAAAGTTATTGAAATAATTACTGAAACACATCTAAAAATTTTGAACAATAATTATACTAATTATGTTGAAATATACTGAAATTGTTGTATTTCTGAAACGTAAATACTGAATCTCTGAACTACTCTGAATTATGTTACAATATCTATACTAAAACATTTACTAAAACCTATTGAAATATACTAAAAAAACTTTAAAAGTAACTAAGTTATTGCTGAAATATACTGAAAGACACTTCTATAAATCAATACTGAAACATATATTAACAAATATTCTGATAGTTACTGAAATTGTTCCAGTCCTAAAATAAATTGCCAAACTGTTCTGAATTGTATCACAGTACACTGAAACATCTACTAAAATTTACTGAAATATTCTGAAAGACACGTTACCATTAGAAATAGAAAAAAAAATAATTACTAAAATCTACTGAAATATTCTGGAAGACACTTAATATTTATAAAACCTTTCAAATTGTTTGCAGAGAACATGTAGGAGATAATTTGTGGTTTAAAAAAAAATACTGAAACTTATATAGGCACTGAAAATTATTTTCACAGTTACTGAAATATACTGAAATTGTTGCAATTTTAAAATATACTTACTAGAATTGTTCAACTGTTCTGAATTATATTGTAGTGTACTAAGACATTTACTTATTAAAATTTACTATTATATGTTTAAAAATACTAAAATATGTTCAAGGTTATTACTGAAATATACCTACTGAAATTATTGCAGTTTTGATATGTAAATACTAGAATCACTGAAGTATTGTGAATTTTATTACTGAAATATACTAAAATATGTTTAAAGGTAATTAAGTTATTGCTGAAATATACTGAAAGACACTTTTATAAATAAATACTGAAACATATAATAAAAAATATTCTGACAGTTACTGAAATTGTTCCAGTTCGAAAATAGGTCGCTAAACTGTTCTGAATTGTATCATAGCATACTGAAACATTTACTAGAAGATACTGAAATTTAAAAATACCAAATCTTACTGAAAGTTATTGCTGAAATATATTGAAAGACACGTTACAATAATTATAAAACCAAATTCTACAAGAAGTATTGGAGATACTAGAAGCTACCCAAATATACTAAAATATGTTTAATAATACTAAATTATACTAAAAGTTATTGCTGAAATGTACTAGAAGGCACTTAATATTTATAAAATCTTTCAAATTGTTTGTAGAAAACATGTAAGAGATAATTTGCGTTTTAGAAAAAATACTGAAACGTATACAGGCACTGAAAAATATTTTCACAGTTCCTGAAATATACTGAAACTGTTACAATTTTATAATGTAAATACTAGAATTGTTTAACTGTTCTGAATTTTATTGCAGTATACTATAAGACATTTACCCAAAATCTACTGAAATATTGCTGAAACTTACTGAAAGCTATTATAAATTGTATTCAGTGTAATAAGAGAATTACTAAAGGCTACTGAAATCTGAAATTTGCTAAAATACGGTTAAAAATGCTAAATTATACTGAAACTAAGTACTGAAATACTGAAAGGCACTTAATAATTGTTAAACTTCTCAAATGGTATTAGAAATTTTGGGGATCTATAAAAAAAACTGAAACATTGAAACATATTTTGCTAATTGCTGAAATATACTGAAATTGTTACTGTTCTTTTCTCTAAATACTAAAATTTATTTACGTTATAAAAACGAAATTACTGAAACAGACTAAAATCTGAAAAATACTAAATTTTATGAAGTTATAAAATGTTAACGCCAAAACTGTTACATTTTTCCAAATAAATTTACTAAAACACACTTCTAATACGTTACTAAATACTGAAACATTCAGAAAATATGTAATTGTTCTTATTACGTTCTTATTATTGATTAAATTGTCAAAAAACGCTTAATAGACACTAAAATGTATTGTAAAAGTAGTAAATTTACTAAAAAATGTTTAAAAATACTAAAATACTCTGAAAATGGAGAGAAATTTTATGAGTTTGTTAAAAATCCTTTGAAATATTTACTGAAACACACATGAAAAAATTTCGAAAAGCAGAATTTGGTCTTTCTCAAAAGGTCTAATAGACAAATAAAAAACGGCTGATCTATTATGAAATTGACGTCTGAAATTTACTGAAACAAGTACAAAAATTCTAAAAAATTCTGTTTTGTTTTAGTAAATTAAATTCCAAATTCAGCTTCAGTTTTTTAAAAATTAAACTGTTTGTTATATTTTTTACTGAAATGAAATACTAATACGAAGCTAAAAAACTATTTATTGCATCTATTTTTCGTACAGGTTTTACACCAAGTAATTTTTCCACCTTGTGTTGCATTTAAACTGTCACAACTTGTTTTTGCTGGATCACTAGATTGTAAAACACATCCTCTGTATATACCATATTTTTCATCAATTTCATCTAAAAATAAAAATTGTAAAAACTAGAAAAACACTTTTTTGGTGGGAGCGGCTAACACCTTTCAAATTGACCATCCTGTATCTCTACTAACCTGGCATATACTCAAATGTGAAACACTCGTAATTAGCATTTCGTTGATCAGCTTCATCACAAATTGTTGTTTTTATATCACTCTGTATTGGACTTATACATTTTTCCGAATCAAATGCATCACAATCGTAGCAAATTAATTCACTGAAAACATTTTTTTTAAAAGTGAAAATAAGAAACAAAAATAAGAGAACGTTTTTTGACTTATTCATTTTAAAACCTAAAACGAAATGTTGTATTGATTAATTCCTGACCTGATTTAAAGGTTATCACAATTAAAAACTGTTAGTATTATCAGTAACAAATTCTCATTCTGAGAAAATGCAAGAATTTATTTATTTGTTGCTAATTTTCGGCTTAGTTAGTGGCATTTTTGACAATATAACAGTGCTAGTTCAAGGACCTTCAAGTGAAGACCGAATTTTCATCGAATTTGCCAACTCTCTTTCACTTCTCGAAAACAAAACTTGGGAAATCATCACAATAAAAAATCAATTTCTTCCAAAACTTGATACAAATTCTGTATCAAATCTACCAAAAGTCAAGAATTTGACAATTACAAGGACCGGTTTAAGAGAAATTCGACGTGGAGCTTTCGAGAATTTACCAAATCTCAAAGTACTCAACCTGTCAAATAATGAAATCGAAGAAGTCAGAATTGGAATCTTCACGAAACTTCCAATGGAGGATTTATTTCTCAACAATAACAAAATTTCCAAAATCGGTTACAAAGCTTTTAGTTATTTGAGTCTAAAAAGGCTCTTTTTGCAAAATAATCAAATCTCTCGCTGGAGCAAGGACTGGTTTGCCGACAGTTGGATCCAAATCCTTGATTTGAGTCACAATTTCATTGCGGATTTGCCATCTCATGCCTTTGGTTTGATGTCAAAACCTGTGAATGCGAGTCTGAGTGTGTTTTTCACCAGTAATCAATTGAAAAAAATAAATAATGAGGTATTTTCTGGGTTTGAGAGTTTTGAAACTGTTGGTCTTGATAGTAACTCGATTGATCGGGTGAGTCCTGGTGTTTTTTCCGGTGTTAAACATGTCGGAGTTTTAGATTTAAACAATAACAGTTTGTTTGAATTGAATAGTGGCATTTTCAAGGATACGAGAATCGATATTGTTAGGTTGGAGGATAATAAATTGAGATGTCTCTCGACGGACACTTTTCGTATGGAAGAACTTGATATTGATGGTAATCCAATCACTTGTTTTTGTGTCAAGACGTGGCTGGATTGGAGGGACAAGCATAGCAATCCTTCGATTTATCATATCACTAATTTGGAACAGGATTGTATATAACAATTTCAAGAAGTATTGATAAGAAAAAAATATTTTTATTGAGATATACAAATGATTCTGGAATTTATAATTCACTGAAAGATAAAAAAAATATTTAAATGTAGTGAAATTTTATAATAAATGAGAATAAAAAAGTGTATTAGAATTTACTAAAACGCATCTGAAACATCTAAATTGTTCAAATTACGCTGAAATTATTGAAGTTTTTGAAGTCATTGTAAGACATTATTACTAGAATTTACTAGAACTATATCTGCAACAAATCTTAATATCAAAATTGCTGAAATATCCTGAAAAACAAATCTTCTACATTTATCATAAAATGCTGGAGGTTTTTCGAAATGTTTATTAGACAAAAAGGCGATCAATAGCGTCAAAACGAGTCTTCGGTTTAAGTATAACGGGCCGTAGCGTCCTCAACAGAGCTTTTACACTTTCTACCCTTACAAAAACAGTTTAAAGAACTACGAGTATATTCTACTGAAAAAAAAATTGAAAGAAAACCTATTTGTTTATAACAACACTAATAACCGATTTACGGTTTGAGTAAATCCTGTTATTCCTGAACGTAGTATAATAGCTCTGTGGGTATTCTTTATTCATATAAACCAACAATACCAACATACAAATTCTAACTGTACAACATGATACCGAAAAGAAAAAAAATCCCCGGAAAAAACAATCGTTGTGTACCGGTGCAGTAACAGTAATTAATGCATTTTTTTGCTCTACTTTTCCAAAACACTCTCTTAACAATGTAGCGCATCCAACCGGAAAAAAAATATTTAATTCACTTTCGTAAATTCTTCAAGTTCCGGCTTACATCACTGCCCTTTTGACCTGCCACGTCCTTCCGATTTAAATAAGTGAAAGTTTGATGATATAAAGATTTTTTCTATATTTAAAAGTGTAGGTAATGTATGCCGAAAGGTCAAGAGCAATTCGCATCAGGTCGGCAAAATTGCGCAAAGAATTCCAAAAATCTAAGCACCTTTCTATACCCGTATTAATCGAGACTAATACAATGGTAAAATAGAGGAAAAACATCATCGTGGGTACCCACATAACAGTTACTAGTGGGAAATTATAGTAATTAGATTTGTCGATAAATTACTGGTGCTGGAAGAAGAAATGAACCGATTTTATGACACAAATTGGTTTATTTATTCGATTTGGGCAAGTTTTTTGATTACAAGTGACCCAAATCAATCAAAAGACGTGATTTGCATGTAATCAAGAGTGCTGCGATTTCAAACAGCTGATCTGAAAGACGTACTGTCAACTTTTTTTGATTTTTTTTTATAAATTTTATAACACAACTGGATTTTCACGTCACGTTACCATAATTAGAAAACCGAATTCTACAAGAAATATTGGAGATACTATAAACTACTGAAATGTACTAAAGTATGTTTAATTATACTAAATTTCACTGAAATTTATTGCTGAAATATACTAGAAGGCACTTAATATTAATAAAAACTTCCAAATTGTTTATAGAAAACAGGTAGGAGATAATTTGTGGTTTAGAAAAAATACTGAAACGTATATAAGTATTGAAAAAATTTTTCACAGTTCCTGAAATATACTGAAACTGTTACAATTTTAAAAGAATTGTTTAACTGTTCTGAATTTTATTCCAGTATACTACAAGACATTTACCAAAATCTACTGAAATATTGCTGAAACTTACTGAAAGCTATTATAAATTGTATTACAGTGTAATAAGAGAATTACTAAAAGCTACTGAAATCTGAAATTTACTAAAACACGTTGCATTAACTTTATTTTTTGTTTGTGTCGTTTTTTCTTTTTCTTCTTCTTTGCTATAAACCATATATAAATGTTGATATGTTATATAACATTTTTTTACTGAAACATGTCTTTTAAAATAACTAAAACGTGTAACTGAAAAACCGGAAATGTTGTGCAACTTACTGAAAAATACTAAAACTGTTAAGTTTTAAAATGTAAATATGAAAATTGTTGTGTTTTTTAAAATAACGTTAAAATTTACTAAAACGTTTACTCACATTTACTAAAACATACTGAAATTTCTTGAAACATGTCCAAATATACTGAAACCTAATTAAGTATGTTGAAATCGATTAAATTTTTAATCAAAATGCTGCTAAACTAAGCGGCAATCATTGAAGTAATTACTGAAACACATCTAAAAATTCTGAAAAATTTTGGACAATAAATACTAATTATCTTGAAATATACTAAAATTATTGTAGTTCTGAAACGTAAATGTAAAATCTGAAACTCTGAAGTATCTATAATAAAATATTTTCTAAAATCTACAGAAATATACTAAAAGACGCCTAAAAGTAAATAAGGTATTGCTGAAATATACTGAAAAGCTTGTCTATAAATAAATACTGAAAAATAATTATATTAAAAAATATTCTGACAGTTACTGAAATTGTTCCAGTTCGAAAATAGATCGCTAAATTGTTCTTAATTGTATCACGGCTTACTGAAACATTTACTAAAATTTACTGAAATATACTACTACATATTTAAAAATACTAAATGTTACTGAAAGTTATTGCTGAAATATATTGAAAGTCACGTTACCATAATTAGAAAACCAAATTCTACAAGAAATATTGGAGATACCAAAAACTACTGAAATGTACTAAAGTATGTTTAATAATATTAAATTTCACTGAAATTTATTGCTGAAATATACTAGAAGGCACTTAATATTTATAAAATCTTTCAAATTGTTTGTAGAAAACAGGTCGGAGATAATTTGTGGTTTAGAGAAAATACTGAAACGTATATAAGCACTGAAAAATATTTTTACAGTTCCTGAAATATACTGAAACTGTTACAATTTTAAAATGTAAATACTAGAATTGTTTAACTGTTCTGAATTTTATTGCAGTATACTACAAGACATTTGCCAAAATCTACTGAAATATTGCTGAAACTTACTGAAAGCTATTATAAATTGTATTACAGTGTAATAAGAGAATTACTAAAAGCTACTGAAATCTGAAATTTACTAAAATACGGTTAAAAATGCTAAATTATACTGAAACTAATTACTGAAACTAATTATTTTTTTATAAATTTTATAACACAACTGGATTTTGTAACGTGTAACATATACTGAATTTTACTGAAACATGCAAATTGCTGAAAATACTGAAACGTACTAAAAAACTTAATCCACATCTAAAATTTTGGTACTTAAACTTCAAAAGTACTTGAATTTTACTAAACCATATCTAGAAATTCTGAAAATACTAAAATGTAATAAGAATTCTAATCTATGTGACTGAAATTGTTCTTAAAATTTTGAAAATTTGTTTACAATATAATTTAAATTATAACACAAGTGGATATTTCGATAGTTATGTAAAAAGTACTTGAAGTTTACTAAAACTTATCTAGAAATTCTGAAAATACTGAAATTTACTAAGTAATCTATTCTGTGTAGCTGAAATTGTTTTAAAAACTTTAAAAATTTGTTAACGATATCAAAATTATTTAAATTGTATATAATAGGAACGGATATTTTGATATTTATGTAAATTGTACTTCAAATTTACTGAAACTTATCTGAAAATGTTGAAAATACTGAAATCTACTTAGTAATCTAATAAGTAGTAATAATTTGTTTAGAACATAATTAGATATTTTGATAATTATGTAAAAAGCACTTTAAATTTACTGAAACTTATCCAGAAATACTAAAAATACTGAAATCTGCTAAGAAATATAATTTGTGACTAAAATTGATATTGCAATAATTACGTAAATTAAAAAATTTAAATTTACTGAAGCACGAGCTGAAACATATCCAGAATGCTAAAAATACTGAAATATACTAAGACATGTAATCTGTCACTAAAATACAAGTAAAAAAATTCTTGAAACATTTTCTAGGCTCACCAGAAACGACAATTTAGCGGGAAATTTAAATTCGTGTTCAGTTCTTAACAATTTCCTTTCGATTCCGGTGTCATCTCGTAATTCCGGGATCAAAGAATTTTGTATTCAGCACAACTTCCTCGTTTTGTTCGTGTGCACGAAAATGTATATAAGTTTTTTGATTTTAAATTCAGACACGTAACCTGTCTTGTTTACAAACAATCACTTAATTTTTTTTTGCAATTATAACTTATCTGAGGTTAATAAACTTCTTTTTTAATTAGGAGAAAAATATAGTAGTAAAGTTTTGGTTCTTGACAATAGAAACCCGAAAGTTAATCTAATTTAGCTTCAAGCTGCAACAGCTAATTGTATTTTGGTAATTAGTTGGGATAGTTTGGGAGCAAGAACGACTCAATCAGTTTAGTTATGGATAGTTTGAGGGGAAAAAATCCGGGATTTTGATGTTAATTGGATTCGAGAGGTTAGTGTTACGAGAAGCCCTGTTTGAAATGTTGTAAGGTTGCAGAGGGGGTGATTTTAATGTTTTTGTGGAATAAAATATCTCCCTAAGCTGTCTCTATCAACAACATAATTCCCTGAAGACTTGAAATTTATTTAAATTTATTCAGATAAGAAACACAATAAAGCGAACTTCTCGAGTGAAATATAATAACGACAATATTCGGAAACAGGTGAAAATGAAAATTGATGACACGACCTTGAAAATTATTTTATAATTGTATGTAATTACACGTGACCTTGTAATTTTCATGAAAGTTAAATTATTTGAAAGAAAGTCCAAGTTTTTTTGTTTTTGATTTGAGTTTTATATTTGTAAACTGATCCTGTTTGTGTAATATAGAACAAATTGCACAATGTTTGTTTGCAATTGCTTATGTTTGTTTTGTTATCAACAAACAATGGTACCAACAATAACAAACCAGATTTTTCGTTGTTAATCCATCGTAAATCGTTATATAATTACAAATTTTTCGGACGAATAACTCAGATATCGGGAATTTTTCAGGATGTACTTTTCAGAATTTCTGGACGGGTTTCAGTAAATTTCAGTTGTTTTACACATCTTTATAAAGAGAATTTAAACAGTAATTTTTGGTTTATTTTTCAGCATATTTTAATCTAATTTTTCAGGATATATGATTTAGATTGTTTTGTAAACTTTAAACAGAAAGTAATTTTACTAGTTTTAGTATTTTCAACAATCACTTATTGTATTTCAGGACGTTTTTATTTTTGATTTGGTTTTTTTAAGTAAATTACGTAAATGCTGTTTTAGTATTTTATGCTTTACAGTGATTTTACTAGAGTTATGTTGACACATTAGGTTTCTTTATCATTCAACATTTTAGGATGAATTTCAGTAAATTTCAGTTCGGTTTTAGACATCCTAATACTCATCTAGTATTTTTGTTAGTTTTTTTAGCATTTATCTGAAAATTTGGTGATTTTTAGTAATTGTTTCAGTATATTTTAAATTAAATGTATATTGAAATATTTACTTAAATTGTTTCAGCATTTTTACACAATCATTTTACTAAAATTATATTAACAGATTACGTTTCTTTATCTGTTTTAGTATTTTTAGCATTTCAGGATGAGTTTTAGCAAATTTCAGTCTTGTTTTACACATCTTAATACTCATCGAGTATATGTCAGTAGTTTTTTCAGCATTCCTCTGTATATTTTAGTAGCTTCTAGTAAAGTAAGTAAACGATGTTTTAGTCTTTTGCCAGAATCTTGCTAGAATTAGACTGACACATTTGGTTTTTTTTATCTGATTTAGTATTTTTAGAATTTCAGGTTGAGCATTTCAGTTCTGTTTTACACATCTTAATACAAATCTAATATTTTTCAGTAGTTTTTCAGCATTCCTCTGTATATTTTAGTAGTTTGTAGTAAAGTAAGTAAACGTGTTTTAGTATTTTAATGTTTTACAATAATTTTACTAGAATTATATTGACACAATAGGTTTCTTTATATTTTTTTAGTGTTTCCAGTATTTCAGGAGGAGTTTCAGTAAATTTCAGTTTTGTTTCACACTTTCTAAGACTCATCTAGTATTTTTCAGTAGATTTTTCAGCATTTCTTTCTATATTTTAGTAGTTTTTAGTAAAGTAAGTAAACAAGGTTTTAGTATTATAATCTTTTACAGTAATTTCGCCAGAATTAGATTGATAAATTAGGTTTCTTTATCTTTTTTAGCATTTTCAGCATTTCAGGATGAGTTTCAGTAAACTTCAGTTGTATTTCACACATGTTAATACTCATCTAGTGTTTTCAGTAGTTTTTTAGCATTTCTTTGTATATTTTAGTAGATTTTAGTAAAGTGAGTAAACGATGTTTTAGTATTTTAATGTTTCACAGTAATTTTGCCAGAATTAGATCAAAACGTTAGGTTTCTTTATCTTTTTTTAGTATTTCCAGTATTTCAGGAGGAGTTTCAGTAAATTTCAGTGTGTTTCACACTTTCTAAGACTCATCTAGTATTTTTCAGTAGATTTTTCAGCATTTCTTTCTATATTTTAGTAGTTTTTAGTAAAGTAAGTAAACGAGGTTTTAGTATTATAATCTTTTATAGTAATTTCGCCAGAATTAGATTGATAATTTAGGTTTCTTTATCTGTTTTAGTATTTTCAGCATTTCAAGATGAGTTTCAGTAAAATTCAGTTGTATTTCACACATGTTAATACCCATCTAGTGTTTTCAGTAGTTTTTCAGCATTTTTCTGTATATTTTAGTAGATTTTAGTAAAGTGAGTAAACGATGTTTTAGTATTTTAATGTTTCACAGTAATTTTGCCAGAATTAGATTAAAACGTTAGGTTTCTTTATCTTTTTTTAGTATTTCCAGCATTTCAAAAGGAGTTTCAGTAAATTTCAGTTTTGTTTCACATTTTTTATTATTATCTTCCAAAATTTGATTTGTTGTAATTACCACGAAATTGTTTTGTTTGTTATGTTATTAATAAAACAGTAGTACCACCACCACCACCACCATCAAACCCGAATTTTTTCGTTGTTGATGATCCGTCACAAATCGTTATATAATACCAAGTTTGTCGAACAAATAACCCGGATGTCGTTGAGTAAATAGACTTAACAATGAACATTCCTCAAATTCAATGCATAAACAACAGTTAGGTGCTGGCACAGTTCCAACCTAAAACCACAAAATAGTTTTCATGAAAATTCGGAAAAACGAATCAATTTTCTTGCAACTGACGGATTTTATTTGGTTTGAGATTAAATGCTAACTGGACCGAAGTAGCCAATAAAAATGAAAGAGAGGAATTGCTTTGTTTCGTTTAATTAATGCTCATTTCGGTGAGAATACACGAGAAAGGTTATTCACTGATGATCTCAAGATAGGAGATTGTGGAAAAATATTTGCATTGACTATTGTGAGTTAATTAAAATATTGTTTAATTTTCTATTTAATAGAGCCTTTGTTTATTAGTATAATTTATGTTTAACATAGAAAAAAAAATGAATTAAAATGCAGCAAAAAAAATTTCTACTACGTCTGATGGCTTGTTTTACAACAAAAACGGCTGTTGAAAAATTAAAACAAACTAAGTAATATCTTATTAAGAATTCTGAAATTGTTTAAATCCACCAAGAAACACTCGATGGATGTAAGCAATCAAGAGAGTACTGAAATTTCGTAAAACACATCTAAAAATACTAAAATATTTGGAAATTACTACTAAAAATATACTTAAAGACTTAAAAATTCTAAAAATAAATATAAAATTGCTGAAATATCCTGAAAATTTAGCTATCTATTAAAATTTATGAAAAATACTGAAATATACTATAAAAGAATTTTCTTTACTACTTCTATCGTCTTTAAAAATTATTTCACAAGGTTTTTTAGGCAAAAAGGGCTTAAACAGAAATGTTTAAGAAAAGATGAAAATATTCCCACTGAAAAGTGTCTAATTAAGAAACCTGAAATCGTTTAAATTCTCCAAAAAACAGGTACTAAATTAATCAAAATATAGTACTGCAGTTTCGTGAAACACATCTAATAATACTATAAAATATTTCTACATTACAACCAAATCGTTAAAATATACTGCAACACATATAAGAATACTAGAAAAAATTGCTGAATTATACTGAAAAATTTTAAAGAAGGCTGAAAGTACTAAAAAACTGGAATTTACAAGGAAATCGAAGAGTTGTATTGAAATTTATAAAAATATTAAAACATACAGAAAAGTCTATTTCACTTATTTTACAAAAGAAGTAGACGTTTCAGTAAAATGCCAAAGATTTTATAATTTTTGTTATATTTTTTACAGCTTTTTAGTATTTTTTTACTAGAATCTTAGTCACAAATTAAATATCTCGGTATATTTTAGTAATTTCAGCATCAATAGAAGAGTTTCAGGAAATTTCAGGACGTCTTTACTTTGTATATTATCCAGATGTGTATTTAAATAGTTTGAAAGCTATTTTTCAGTACACCTTAGTACATTTCAGGAGTTTACAAGCTTTTCAGTATTTTTTTACTAGAATCTTAGTCACAAATTAAATATCTCGGTATATTTCAGTACTTTCAGCATTTATAGAAGAGTTTCAGGAAATTTCAGGACGTCTTTACTTATTATAATATCTAGATGTGTATTTAAATAGTTTGTAAGCTATTTTTCAGTATATCTTAGTACATTTCAGGAGTTTACAAGCTTTTCACTATTTTTTTTGCTAAAATCTTAGTCACAAATTAGATATCTTAGATATTTCAGTACTTTCAGCATTAATAAAAGAGTTTCAGGAAATTTCACGAATTGTAATATCCAGATGTGTATTTAAATAATTTATAAGCTATTTTTCAGTATATCTTAGTACATTTTAAGAGTTTACAGGTTCTTCAGTATTGCTTACTAGAATCTTAATCACAAATTATATGTCTTAGTATATTTCAGTAATTTGAGCATTTATAGAAAGGTTTCAGAAAATTTCAGTAATTATAATATCTATTTTTAGACATCATAATATTTTTCAGGATATCTTGGAACATTACAAGAGTTTTCAGGAAATGTTTTAGTATCTTTCAATATAACGTTTTAGAAATTGATAAATTTTAGTATTTTTCAGTAAATGCCTAATTAGGAATCTGCCTTGTTTGAATTTTTAAAGAAACACTTAATTATACATCAAAATTGAAAGAAAATTGCAAAGAATTGTTGAGTTTACAAGAACTACTGAAAGGCATAACTTTTGTTTATTTTATAAGAGAAGTAGATGTTTCAGTAAAATGACAAAAATTTTATAATTTTTATTACGTTTCAGTATCTTCAGCATTTCTTGATAGGTTTCTAGTAAAATTCTAGTAAAAATAAAAAAGTATGTTTAAAAGATTTCATCTCGAATATGCATTTGAAAACAATAAACAAATACAAAAATCAATTTTATCCAGCTTTGCAAACACAGTAAAAATTGAAACGCAAATCTCCAATAAAAACCGAAAAAATCACAAAATAAATAAAAATTATTATTTCTGAAAACCACCAAAAGCTCCTCTTCACATTTCTATTGACTTTCGGGCGTCGTCAGGTGCGTTTTAAAGCATCCTCTCCAAGTTTAATGGAAGTGAGACCGACCTAAGATCAGGTGATGTATTGAGTTTGTGCACGACCCCAAACACTGCCCTCAGTTTATTTTTATTTAAAAAAAACCTCTGATTTATTGCAGATAAAAGCTTCAGTCAGAAAGCGCCCTATTGGTTTAACACAGGAAAAAAAAACGTTTTGCTAAGCTTTTACTAATCGCTGGAGGAAATCGGATTTTATAATTGAATGCATTTGGGGTGTAAATATAGGGGATCCGAATTGGATTTGTTCAGATTAACACTGTTAGAATATCAACGAAATAATTTTTTATTTCTCTCTATCTCGCTGAAAAACACTTGTACATCCTGTTCCGTTTTGTAGACAATACGTCGAGTCATTACGGAACGAGATTTACAATTCAGAACACGCACAACATGCAATAAACGACTGCTATATTCATGTCATACAGTAATCCGAATGAATAAAAAGTAATTCAAGGCCGAGACAAGGTTACGAGAGTGAAAATTGGAAATTTTTACAAATTTCAAGCCTTGAAATGTGAGAAATGGAACTGAAAGGGAGCCTTGAGGCACGCCCGCGCCCGGTTTATGATGGCTTCAGAAGTGAATCATTTTCTTTGTATAACTATTTTTCAGGAAATAATTGCAGCAATTTCAGTTAACAATTGTTTTCAATTAAATTTCAAAACTGTTTTCAGTTTCAGTACTTTTATTGTTATGCCTAATTTTTTATTTATACCAATCACATATTTTTTAGTATTCTTGGATGTCTCAGTACATTTCAGTAATTTGGTATGTAATGTCTGAAGGTTTCAGTCTTTTATTAGATATTTCAGAACAGTATTTCTCCAGAAATTTAGAAAATTTAGAACATTTCAGGATTATTAACTAAGTATTTACTAAAATATATGTTAAAATTTATCAAGTTCTAAAATGAAATATTAAAATATACTAAAACATTTCCTGAAAACTCCTGAAATGTACCAAGATATACTAAAAAATAGCTGACAAACTATTTAAATACACATCTGGATTTTATAATAAGTTAAGACGTCCTGAAATTTCCTGAAACTCTTCTATAGATGCTGAAAGTACTGAAATATACTGAGATATTTAATTTGTGACTAAGATTCTAGTAAAAAAATACTGAAAAGCTTGTAAACTCCTGAAATGTACTAAGATATACTGAAAAATAGCTTACAAACTATTTAAATACACATTTGAATTTTACAATTCGTAAAGAGGTCCTGAAATTTTTTGAAACTCTTCTACACATGCTGAAAGTACTGAAATATACTAAGATATCTAATTTGTGACTCAGATTTAGGGAAAAAAATACTGGAAAGCTTGTAAAAAATATAACAATAATTATGAAATCTTTGGCATTTTATGAAAAATTTACTGAAACGTTTACTCTCTTTATAAAATAAATAAAATAAACAAAAATTATGCTTTTTAGCAGGTTTTTTATGCTCACCAGATGTTGCAATTTAGCGGGAAATTTAAATTTATACCCAATTTTTTACAATTTCTTTTAGATTCTGACGTTTATTATTCATTCACTGTTTCTTAAAAAATTTAAATGACTCATATTCTTAATTACAGATTTACCAAAAAATACTAAAATTTATCAAATTCTAAAATGAAACATTAAAATATATTAACAATAAGACATTTCCTGAAAACTCCTAAGATATACTGAAAAATCTAAGACACATCTGGATCTTCTAATGAATTAAGCCTTACTGAAATTTTCTAAAACCCTTCTATAAATGCTGAAAGAACAGAAATATTTTAAGACTTTATTTTGTGACTAATATTCTCTTTAAAACGCTGCGCAAACGGCTAGAAATACAAAAAAGAGTTGTCGAGAATTAAATTTTGTGTAATACAATCCACATCTCTACTATTTTAGGGTATAGAGACGCTTAATTCTGGGAGAGAGATCTGTATGAATATATAATTTTGAAAACATCTCACCAAACATTGAATAAAATCAAAGAAAAGCAATAAATCAAAGAGAAATAAAATTGTAACAGGTGCGTCAGTGATGCGTTTTCCATCTTCTTTCAACTCGGATTATTTCAAGTCGAGTTGTTATTGAAAAGTTTTTCATAAATTTATGAAATATAAACCGTATTCAAAGCGTTAAAAATCTCTGAATAAATAAATCGTTTTGATTGATGAATCTCTTCTTTTCTCAAAATTAAATAAAAAAATTTTTACGTCTTTTTTTAAATAACAAACGCTCATTTTCACTTTTCCACTCTTTGTTTGAGTTAAGTATCATCCTAAAATAGAGTTTTCACGTTTTATTTACATTTTTATTTAGAGATTTACCCAAAAATAAAAACTCTGCTTCTCCCTAAAAGCAAATAACGGTCTTGGACTACCTTCCTTGGTATTTACTCAAAGGACAAACATTTACTTAGAATCCTGGAAATGTATGCGTAATTTCTGTTTCCTGATATCTCTGTTATTAAGTGAAATTACGATTTCACATATGATTAATTATAGCACGTGTTAAGAGATAATACAAAACAAAACATTTCAATTAACTGCAAGAAATTCGAAAATAAACAATTTTTTAAAAGTAAAAACCTCACAAGTAAATCACTGTCAGTGTTGCCAATAACGAGACTTCATTATTTAGACCACTAAACACTAATGGAAACATCAATAAGTAATTTTCAGGCATTTCGAATTTTTCAATCGATCAGAAACGAGAGAAAAATTAAATTACCAAGTTGTCTGTAAAAACTTTCTTAAAAATCTTGAACTGGAGAGCTTGATTAAATCTCTCTTTCTATAGTTAATTGAAATAAAACGAGAATTAGCGGATTAAAAATATGAGATAATGTTTTAATCTTTTTTTTAAAATATTAATTATGAGAGAATGTTTTCAAGCGGAATAGATAAAAAGAACAAAATAATCTCCACTTTGGATTAAAAAATGAAAAGATGCTTTTTCGTTTATCTGTCAGGAAAAATATTTTATTCACATTTATGTAAATCTTTAACTCGTGGAAACATCTCGTTGTTGTAGAACAGATATTGAATTTCTTGAGCGGAAATTATATTCAGAATAGATATTTAGATGATCACAATTTGGTGTTTTATTTTTAAAAAGGGAATTAAGGAATCAAAAACACACTTTTTGCGCGATTAGTTGTTTTTATCAGTTTACTGTGCCTGTTTCCACGACGGTAGGTTGCTGTTACTGGTTGCTACGTGTAACAAAACGGTAAGTAATTCACTTACTGTTCAGTGAACGGTAAGCAATTAAATCTAAAAAAAACAATTTTGCGATTTATTTATGAAAATTAAATGTACAATTATTATAATTAATAGTAGTAATACCACTCGCATTTGAGTTTCTAGTGTTAATAGACTAACTTTCCGACGTAGAAGTCCCAGGTTGTTGTAATAGTCCACCAACACCGCTGTGTAAAATTTTATGAGCAAATTCAATTTTGTTTTGGAGGGAATCTTCCACGTAACTCTCGGCCACCGTTGATGAACGCCACCCACCATGTCATTTTAGTCCCAACACATCAACTCTGTTATTCGCCAAAAGTGTAGCCGATGTGCGTCGAAACGAGTGTCCAGTAAAACCTTCAGGGGCTTGCAACTTTAAATACTTTGCAATTTTTGACGGTCAGCCTCCAATTGTGCCTTTTCCTGTGACTTGCCTAGTGCATTTGTCATTTCGATAGTTCAGAAATAAATGATCTGACGTTGGGTTGCTTGGTCGAATTCTTATGTATTTTCGAAGTATTTCCAAATAATGAACTGCTTCATTTTCTTTATTAATAACTGTGAACGTTCGCTGAATATTCTTTTTTGTATTTGGAATATTTACTATAAACATTTCTTCACGTTCTTCTATGTCACTCATTTTAATATTGTACAATTCCTCTCGTCTACAAGCGTCCGATACTCCCAATATCATTGCTACCTGCAAATGTATTGTTTCCTTAGAACTCAGATGTACCACCTCATCATCTACAACATACCTTTTGAATTAAAAATTGTTCGTCTGGTGCTTCATTCAAGAATATTTCCATGTCTTCTTTGGTAAAAATTTTAGCCTTCTTAGGCCGATATCCAATATTTTTTCTCTTAAGATAAGCAATTAATGTAGCAAACTTAGAAATATCGATAGCATCATGGAGAAAAATTGTACTCTTCAGCATAGAATACTCCGCCTATAAACTGCCTGGGGCCTTCAAGTGTCCACTTCTCACCACAAAATACGCTAACAAGCTCTTTTCATTTACAGAAATCTTCTTTGCTTCACGTCATTCCTTAAACAACTTGTATGTCTGTTTATATCGGGCATTAGATTTTACTGGAATTATTGCCGAACATCCTTCTTGCCAAGCGTCTTCTAAATCATCCGGTAGATCATCACTATCGCTCATATTTGCTTCGAAAACGGAACCACAAAACAGAACTATGTAGGAATGATTGTATCAAAAAGACAATTTTACTTGTTTGGAACAAAACCATAGCAACCATGGAAGAGCCACCCAAAGATTTCAGTTTTTTTTTTCACAAAGTTTAATATACTATTAGTATCGTTTTATTGAATGCATTTTGTTATATTTATACTGAAACTGAAAATGTAAATTTACTAGAATGAGATACTAGAATGCCATTAACACAAAAATAAAGCACGACGACGAAATAGATAAGCTTGATATGTTAATGAAATAGTACATTCTAAAAAAATACTAAATATGTATGTTCCAGAATCTATTAAACGGCTTTACTACAGAGCATTTTACAATAGGATGAAACCTAAATTAGTATACTTATGTTTCAGTATTTTTCAATATTTTAGTAATCTTTTTTTTATAAAGTTGCTTAATTTTTTGAGGTAATTGCACAATTTTTATTATTATTAGAGTAGAGCGTTTTAAGGTACTTTCCAGGTCATTATCTTATGTTATCTACATGACAAGAAATATTTATTTCAGTAAATATTTTACAGCATTTCTGTGTAGTTTAGTCAAAAGTGTTTTAGTATTTTTTAAAGATAGTAGAAATTTTTTTGCAAAGCAGTATTTTCCAGTGGATTGCTTAATATTCTCAAGACATTAGTACAATTTCAATCAATGCATCTTAGTGTTACATAAGCATATTCTAAGATATTTTCGAAGTTACTATCTTATGCTACCTACAACACAAAAAATGTTTATTTTACTAAACGTTTTACTAGATTTTTGTGTATTTTAGTCAAGAATGTTTAGTTATGAATAAAAGCAATATCTTTCACTAATTGGCTTGATTTTTTAAGTCATTTATACTATTTCTGGTAATTTTATAGTACGTAGTCAATGGTGTTTTAGTATGTTTCACTACACTGTTTCAGTATTTTTTAAGAATAGACAGTATTTTTTACAAAATCAGTCATTTTGAGGTTTTTATTTTAGTATTTTCAACAAGCTTTAGTATTAGGCATATTTAAGGTACCTATTTATTACAGTATATATATTTAAAACTTCTACTTCAGATTTACTTATTTCCTTTGGTTTATGTACATTTTTAAAGACGAATAATAATCAAACCGATCCATTTGTGGTAATTCTGTGTTTCAAAGCATGCCAATACCATCCTCTCATGTATTGGTAGTTCGAAAATAGAACAATAATTATTCAGGATCTAACAAAGGCAACCAAACCATATCAGCATTTAGCATTTGAATGTAAAATTCATGCGTTCACGAAATCAACACGCTATTCAGATGTAAATATATCAAATTTCAACCTGTTAACATATTCCCAACTGGGCTGACACATCAACCATTGTTTAAATAAATCATAACTCACAATAATCCTTGGAGAAATTTCGATAATGTGAGGCAGGTCAATACAAAAGAAATAAACATTATTACATAGCCAGGAAATCAATAATAATAACTTTCACTTCATTTCGAACGACCTTTATTGGTAAACCACACTTATTGGCGCCTAATTTAAATAAATTTTAATCCGATTAAAAACATTCTTATCCTTGATACGTGCTAAGGTTTATTTATTGCTTTCAAGTGAGGAAAAACGGTTTCTAACACCTACTTACAAAACATTTTAAATCTGTTTATAATTTTAATAATAATGATAAGAAGAAACGTTTTTATCAGATCAAATTTGCTTTTAAAATATTACAACAGATTGGAATTTACTTGTAACAGATGGAAGGTTGAGTTTGAATTGTTGTTAAGAATTTTTATTGGTGAATAAATTTTTAGTGAGTTTGGCATTGTGAAGCCGGTTTTATGTGGATTTAATAGTTCGAGGATTACTCTTTGATATAGTTGTATATAATTGCTTATTGAGGATTACTAAAATATTGGAAAATACTGAAACATTTAAACAATTTAACTATAGAAGAGTTGCTCTTGACCAGTCGCTCGCTTATTTAGAGCCAAGGTCAAATATACTAAAACAGATTTAAGCTTGTTTTTTGCCCGATTGGTTGTTTTTATCAGTTTACTGTGCCTGTTTCCACGACGGTAGGTTGCTGTTACTGGTTGCTACGTGTAACAAAACGGTAAGTAATTCACTTACCGTTCAGTGAACGGTAAGCAATTAAATCTGAAAAAAACAATTTTGCGATTTATTTATTAAAATTAAATGTACAATTATTATAATTAATAGTAGTAATACCACTCGCATTTGAGTTTCTAGTGTTAATAGACAAACTTTCCGACGTAGAAGTCCCAGGTTGTTGTAATAGTCCACCAACATAGCTGTGTAAAATTTTATGAGCAAATTCAATTTTAATTTAGAGGGAATCTTCCACGTAACTCTCGGCCACCGTTGATGAACGCCACCCACCATGTCTTTTTAGTCCCAACACATCAACTCCGTTATTCGCCAAAAGTGTAGCCGATGTGCGTCGAAACGAGTGTCCAGTAAAACCTTCAGGGGCTTGCGACTTTAAATACTTTGCAATTTTTGACGGCCAGCCTCCAATTGTGCCTTTTCCTGTGACTTGCCTAGTGCATTTGCCATTTCGATAGTTCAGAAATAAATGATCTGACGTTGGGTTGCTTGGTCGAATTCTTATGTATTTTCGAAGTATTTCTAAATAATAACTGCTTCATTTTCTTTATTAATAACTGTGAACGTTCGCTGAATATTCGTTTTTGTATTTGGAATATTTACTATAAACATTTCTTCATGTTCTTCTATGTCACTCATTTTAATATTGTACAATTCCTCTCGTCTACAAGCGCCCGATACTCCCAATATCATTGCTACCTGCAAATGTATTGTTTCCTTAGAACTCAGATGTACCACCTCATCATCTACAACATACCTTTTGAATTTAAAATTGTTCGTCTGGTGCTTCATTCAAGAATTTTTCCATGTCTTCTTTGGTAAAAATTTTAGCCTTCTTAGGCCGATATCCAATATTTTTTCTCTTAAGATAAGCAATAAATGTAGCAAACTTAGAAATATCGATAGTATCATGGAGAAAAATTGTACTCTTCAGCATAGAAAACTCCGCCCATAAACTGCCTGGGGCCTTCAAGTGTCCACTTCTCACCACAAAATACGCTAACAAGCTCTTTTCATTTACAGAAATCTTCTTTGCTTCACGCCATTCCTTAAACAACTTGTATGTCTGTTCATATCGGGCTTTAGATTTTTCTGGAATTATTGCCGAAAATCTTTCTTGCCAAGCGTCTTCTAAATCATCCGGTAGACCATCACTATCGCTCATATTTGCTTCGAAAACGGAACCACAAAACAGAACTATGTAGGAATGATTGTATCAAAAAGACAATTTTACTTGTTTGGAACAAAACCACAGCAACCATGGAAGAGCCACCCAAAGTTTTCAGTTTCAATCTTCCCAATTATCACAAATGTATTGATATAAATTATTATTATTATTCTAGAAACTCCAATCGCGCAAAAAACGTTATAAGCATGTCGAACGTTAAGGATTACCGTTCTCAGACAATAATTAGAGTCGTCGCTTCGCTCCTCCTCCAAACAATTGTCTTCGAAGGGTAAGCATTCCTTACCGTTCTCCATACTTAATATACTATATCTTAAAGCCGCGACTGCCTATTGTACAAAGTCTCACAGTAGGTTAAAATCTGTTTGATAGATTGTGGAATATATTTAGTATCTTTTAGGATCTAGTATATACTAAATTATTTGAAATTGTTTTAGCTCAGTATAATTTGATTTGTTTCAGTACGTTTTGAATGTTTTGAAGAATACCAAGCTTTACTATTTTGTCTTGTTTTGTAGAGATTCTAGTATCTCATTCTAGTAAATTTACATTCTTTTATATTTATTTTTATTTATTTTTTTTTGATTTTTTATATTTACAGTTTCAGTATTTTTTGCAGATATACTAGTATACCGCAAAAAGTTTTCTAAAACAAAAATGTTGTAATATTTTATTCTAGAATATCTAATTGTCAAATACAAAAAAAAAGTAGTTGAATTACTCGTTATAAACGCTAAATTGAACAACCTAGCGCTTGTTTATACAGAGTCAAGGTCAAATAAATACTAAAACACATTAAAATATATTTTTTTACCATAAAGGTGAGACTGCTTACTGTACGTACAGTGTCTTGCAGTATACTAAAATATACTAAATCTGTTTAGAATATATTTAATATCTTTTAGAATAAACTGTTTATATCGTTTAGAATAAATTATTTGAAAATATAGCTCAGTATATTTTGATTTGTTTTAGTACATTTTGATAATTTTTCAAAATACCAAATTTCTCTATTTCGTCGTGATTTATTTTTTGACAACAAACTAAATAAAATACTAAAACGTTTTACAACATACTGAAATATACTAAAACATTCTTGACTAAAATACACAGAACTGAAGTAAAACATTTACTAAAATAAACTTTTTTTGAGTTGTAAATAACACAAGAAAATAATCTTCATAGTGTCGAAAGTATCTTAGAATGTGCTTATGTAAGCTAAGGTACATTGAAGATACTAGCAATTGTATTAATTTTTGAGGAAACCTACTAGAAAAAATAGATTTTTTTGCTAAAATATTGACTCTTACTAGAAAATACTAAAACGTTCTACAACATACTGATAAAGACTGTTTTTTTTAAATACGTTATATAAATATAAAAATATGTAAATATAATGTAAAATACTAAAACGTTCTGCAACACACTGAATTATACTAAAACATCCTTGACTAAAAAATAAACAAAAATACAGTAAAACAGTTATGAAAATTAGATTTTTTTGTGTTGTAAGTAGCATAAGATAATGTACTCCAAAAGTATCTTAGAATGAGTTTGTGTGTATGCTTTATTTCAAAAATACTAAAACGTTCTACAATATTCGGAAAAATACTAAAACATTCGTAACTAAAATACACAAAAATGCAGTAATTCATTACGTTTTACAACGTTTTAGTATATTCTAAAAACATTTGCGTTTAAATGCTTTTGAGAGTCTCATTTTTATGTAAAAAAGTCGTATTTGTAATGTATATATTAATGTGTTTTAGTATACTTGATTACATTTCAGTATATTTAAGTATTTTCTATTTTCTACTGATCAGCAATGCAGCAATTTTAGTATATTTGAGGATAATCAAGAGTGTTTAGTACATCATGTGGTTCATTGTTTTATAACGTTCTAGTATATTCTAAAAATACTACATGTAATATCTTGTGTCTGAATGTGATTTTGTTAATTCTATCGTCTACAGTCTCATCTTTAAGGGAGAAAAAACCTGTTTTAGTCTATTTTTTGACTAAAACTAGCTTTAAAAAAATAGTTTAAAACGAAATAGACAAGCTTGTTATTCTGAAAAATTGTGACATTTTAGAACCTACTGAAACCTACTGAAACAAACCAAAATAACACTGAATTACAATGTTTTATATCAGTTTTTGGCTCTTTACTAACCCCCCTAAAGGTTATTAAAGCCTCTTGATCGCCCAGTCCTGACCCAGTCCTCCTGAGTAGGTGTTTGAAATTTGTTTCAATCCGTTATTCGCCTGAAAACTCGCATAATTACGTATCTGAGGTCGTGAAGAGGTCATTTCTCGTATTCTTTGAGTAAAAAAACTGCAATTATCTCAGTATGTGCAGTATTTAACCGAATCGTCGTGTCTAAGATGTCTCAAAAGGTGAAAGAACTAGAATTAAGGGAATCAAGCAAGCATTTCAGCCTCAAGTGCGGCTTTAATTGTGCGCTATTAATCAGAGTTTTGTGATCGTTATCGTAAATAATTTGCGTCTATTTACGAACGCAGATTTTTTTTCAAACACAATGCATAATCCTAAGGCACAGTATGGTGAGATTTATCGCAAGTTTGCAGCACAACTTGTTATTATTACTAAAATTGAGCTATTAAGATCGGTATTGTTACATTTTCTGATATTGTTCAATGCGGTTTAATAATAGCTGTTCAGATTGGTTTAGTTTAAATTGTAACGAATTTTTTACTGGTTAATTGCAAAATAAGATGCAATTAAGACGATTCTAGTCACGATTACTATTATTAAACCATCAAGATGACTACAACTACAGAAATCGTGAGAAATTTACTCTGTTTTAACCTCGATTTTTTATCAATGCACATTTTTTATTTTAAGTGACATTTTACAATTTCACTTTAAGAAAAATTTACTTTTACTTTTCTGTAATTTGATGAAAGGAATCAAACATTGATAACGTTTATTACAAATTCGATTTTTTTTTACTAAAACCGGGAAATAGGATGTTATGTAAAACTTTCTTTACGCTAACCGCAACTATTAAATCAATTATAGTATAGTCAAAAGAAAAAAAATTGTAACAGCGATGTTTAGGAAATGAGAGAATCTGATTAAGTAATTGCAATTTGAATTAAGTAATTTAAGAGCACTTAAACTCATTTAAATGTTGTTTCATCTATCTCCTGAAAAATACTAGAACGTAATAAAAACAAGGCAAGCTTAAAGAATTTAGTATAACTAATTTAAAAAAATAAGTAAATGGAAACAACAGATATTCTAAATAATAGGAAGTTCTACTGGAAATTACTAAAACATGCTAAAAAACACTGTATAATCACCTTAAATCTCTGAAACAGAAAAATATGTACCTCAACCGCAAAATTAACCGGACACTTGATTTTTGTCCCGTAAATTTGCGAAAACGCTCTCTACATTTATTTTATATGGCTACACATAAAAAACAACTAAACTAAAGGATAGTTTTTTTTTGGGTAAACCCCTATCATGCAGATTACTTTTTGTACCTATTTTCTTAGGCGGCTTTCAATCAGAAAGGTTTTGTTTGTTTTACACGTCTGTCAAATTTGTGTCGATAGCTGGTTCTGGTTTAATCTGGCTTTTTGGGGAAGAGATTTGTTGTAGAAGTGATTCATATTGTAATGAGTCCCGAAGAAGCTGCCTAGGCTGTTGTTTACATAATGATGGACACAGCATACGATTTATTTGCTTGGATTTCCTAAACGCACGGTATCTGATACGATACAAAGGTTCAGGGCAACTGGTTCCTATTCCAAAAGACCTGGACAAGCCAGAAAACGAGTAACAAATAAAGTGGAAGACCGATTTCTTCGATTACAAATGCTGCGAGAACGGACTCTTCCTGCCACAGCTTTGCCCAGGAGACTGGCGGATGTTCATGGGACCATGATTTCTCCTGATACTGTTTTAAGAACGTTGGAGGAAAACAATTTGACATCACATCCACCTGTTACTGGCCCTAAGTTGAACGCAGAGCATCGCAGACAGCGATTGGAATTTGCGCGAAATCATGGTGATTGGAATATGGACGAATGGGGCTCCGTTCTCTTTACGGATGAGTCGTGTTTCACTAGGTATTCACCTGATCGTCGTCAACGAGTATTTAGACGCCCGGGGGAACTGTATGCCCAGTGTTGCTTTGCGCCTAGAGTAGCATTTGGTGGTGGAGGTGTAATGGTATGGGGAAGGATTTCTTTGGAGACTTATACAGCTCTTGTAACGGTGCGGAGAGGTAGCATTAACGCTGACTGGTACATTAGGGAGTGTTTACAAGAGCATGTGCCCTTTGCGCCATTTTTAGGAGAAGAGTTTCTCTTAATGCGCGCCCTCACACAGCCCAGATTACGCGTCAGTACCTCCACGACATTAATGACCAGGTGCTAAGGTGGCCACCCATGAGCTCTGACCTAAACCCCATTGAGCACATATGGGATAACTTAGGGAAAAAGATTAGGCAGAACTATGGCGAGTTGCATACAACAGTTGAGCTGGAACAGGCGTTGCTGAATGAGTGGGAGCTAATAGCCTAAGAGAGATCGCAGACTTGATTGCAAGTATGCCTCGACGAATGAGAGCTGTAATTCAAGCGCGAGGAGGAAATACTCGCTACTGAAACCATTTTTTTGCAGTTTTCTTAATTTTGTTTTGCTTTGTTTTGTTACTTGAAATCAAATTTTTGTTTAATTTGTAAATAAATATTTATTTTTGAACATTATTAATCAAAATTATCAAAATTTTTCCAAAAAACTTAGTGTCCGGTTAATTTTGCAGTTGACTGTATTTTACTGAAACACTGTACTAACATATTAACAACAGCAGAGATATACTGAAACACATTGAAATCTCCTGAACAATACTATAACTCAAGATACAATCTAAAACGTCCTAAATCTTGGAAATGTGTACTAAAATTCTGACAAATGCAAGGATTTACTGAAACATACTAAAATCTTTTAAGAATATTAGAACATTTATTTCTGCTAGTTGACTAAAAAATACTAAAACATACTCTTTCAAACGCATTAAAACTGATTAAAATTCATTTACTATACTTTTGAATACTAGTAAAACGTCCTAAATCTCTGAAACACATAAAAAGCTCCTGAAAAATACTAGAACACATTCTAAAAATCTATAATGCATAACATATTACGAAAAATTTAAGTAGATAGAGTTTTACTAGGAAATTTTAAAAGACGCTGAGACAAGCACTGTAAAATGTCTTGCAGCATACTGTAATATACTAAAACGTTCTAAATTTTAAAAACACTATACTGTAACACAGTACTAAATTATTGAGAAAAGAAAGAATTTACTGAAACAATATCTTCTGAAAAATACTAGAACAAGTTGAATTGAAAAAATATTGCAAAAAAGTTTTACTAAAAAATATTAAAGGACGCTGAAATAAGCATTGTAAAATGTCCTGCAGCATACTAAAATAATATACTAAAACGTTCTAAATCTCAAAAACTCTATACTGAAAGATTGTACTAAAATGTTCAGAACAAAAACCTATTAAAATTTCCTGAAAACTACTAAAACAACTGAACTGAAAATACAAGTATATCGCAAATCATTGTAAATAATATTGAGTTTTACTAGAAAATACTAAAACATGCTGAAACAAGCACTGCAAAATGTCCTCCATAATGTAAAATGAAATGAAATTTTTCGATTCGTATTGAAACAGAATGAGATACATTTAGTATCTTTTACAATGTACTAAAACATGTGAAACTAGTGTACTGAAACTGCTACTAAATGTACCAAAACGTGGCTAAATATGGAAAAGGCTATATTGAAACACTATACTAAGGTGTTGAGAAAAGTTTGGTGATACTGAAACGTATTAAAAATCTCTTGAAAAATACTAGAACAACTAGTACTGGAAATGCAAGTAATTCGCAAAAGATTGGAAACAATATTAAGTTTTACTAGAAAATAATAAAACACACTGAAACAAGCACCGTAAAATATCCTACCGCATACTAAAATATCTTGAATCCTGAATATACTATACTGAAACACTGTACTAAAATAATAAAAAATGCAAAAATTTACTAAAACATACTTGAAACTACTGAAAACTACCAAAACAACTAAAAGTGAAAATACAAGTAAATCGCAGAACATTGCAAACAATATTGAGTTTTACTAGAAAGTACTAAAACATGCTGAAACAAGCACTGTAAAATGACCTCCTTAATGTAAAAGAAACTGAAAGTATTCGATGCATACTGAAACAGACTGAGATATATTTAGTATCTTTTAGAACGTACCAAAACGTTCTAGAACAAGTGAAACTAGTGTACTGAAACACTCTGTGTACTAAAAATATATCTATTAAAGTTTACTAGTAAAAGTTAAATATTAATTATTGTTTTAAATATACTGGAACGTCTTAAATCTCTGAAATACATTGAAATGGTGTATTATACTGAACCACTGTACTAAAATATAAGAAATAATACAGCAAATACTAAGATATACTGAAAGAATTCCTAAAAAAAATACTGGAACATTGTAAACATAATATTATAGTAAATTTTGAGTCAAACTAAAAAATACTAAAATATCTCTACATAAGTAAAAAAAGACAAATATTTTAAACAATATTGAGTTTTATTAAAAAATACTAAAACATACTGAGACAAGCCTTGTAAAATGTGTAAACCTAAGCTTTTAGATACGTACTGAAACAGATTGACACATATTTAGAATCTCTTAAATCGTATTGGAACGTTCTGGAACAAATTAAAGAAGTGTACTAAAACACTCGACTACAGTATAAATTATAAAAATACTGTAAATATTTACTGTGTTTTTTAATTTACTAAAACGTGTTAAATCTGAGAAACACATTGAAATAGCATATTGTACTGAAACATAAAAATCTTCTAAACAATACTAGAACGTCCTGAATCTCTAAAATACATTAAAATACTGAAACATATTAAAATCTTCTGAAATGTACTAAAGGTAGAACTGAAAATACAAGTAAATTACAAAATATTGCAAACAAGTTTTACTTGGAAATATAAAAGCACGCTGAAATAAGCACTGTAAAATGTGCTGCAGCATACTGAAATATTCTAAAACGTCCTAAATCTCAAAAACTTCTTACTGAAAGACTGTACCAAAATTTTTAGAAAAATAAAAACAATAAAATCACCTGAAAACTTCTAAAACAACTAAAACTAATAATCATTGCAAATAATATTGAGTTTTACTAGAAAATAGTAAAAAAAACTGAAAAATACTGAAACAGTGAGATACATTTAGTATCTTTTAGAACGTACTAAAACGTTCTAGAACAAGTGAAAGTAATGTACTGAAACATTCTGTCTACTGAAAATATATCTATTGAAGTTTACTAGTTAAAGTTAGAATCTTGATTATATTTTTAAATATACTAAAACGTCTTAAATCACTGAAACACATTAAAATAGTGTATTATACTGAAACACTGAAATACTATGATATATGGAAAGATTTCCTAAAAAAAATACTGGAACATTTTAAATATGATATTATAGTAAATTTTGAGTCAAAAAATACTAAAATATACTAAGACAAGTCTTGTAAAATGTATAAACCTAAGGTTTTAGATACGTACTGATGTTTCATGTATCTGTTGATTGACACATATTTAGTATCTTTTAAAACGTACTAGAACGTTCTAGAACAAATTGAAATACTGTATTGTAACACTTGACTACATTATAATTTATAAAAATATTGTAAATATTTACTGTATTTTTCAATTTACTAAAACGTCTTAAATCTGAGAAACACATTGGAATAGCCTATTGTACTGAAGAACTGACATACTAAAACGTAAAAATCCCCTAAACAATACTCGAACATAAATATAAGAAAATAAAGCAAGCCAAAAATATATAGTTATACTAAAAAATACTAAAACACTTATGTACATACATATATTAAAAATAGACAGTAAATAAAAGAAACAAATATTACTAAAAATTACTAAAACATGGTGAGAGAAGCACTGTAAAATATCCTGCAGTATACAAAAGCACACCAAAAATACCAAAACGTTTAAATCTCTGAAATACATTGAGTATTATACTGAAACACCGTACTGGAACGTTGACAAAAGCAAAGATATACTTAAAACATATACAAAGCTCCTAACAATATTAGAACACTTAGAAAAAATATAAGAAAATAAAGCAAGCTATAAAAATTCAGTTAGATTAAAAATTACTAAAACACACTGAAAGACAAATAAATAAAGAAAGCAAATATTCCAAACAATAATAAGTTTTACTAGAAATTACTAAAACATGCTGTTAAATGTGTTGTATGTCGTAATTTATAAAATTAAAAGATTGTCCTTTAAAACAAAGAAAATTTGTCAACCCAAAGTGTAATAGTTGTAGAAATAATAAAAAATGTAGTATTCTATTAGGTTGAAAGCATTCTGAAACGTCTCAAAAAGTTATCATCTCTGTGACATTTCAGATTTATTACAGCTTTTAGTGCAATGAGTTAGCTGAACTAAGTTAAAATATATTTTTTTACTGATTAGCCCACACATCCCGCCGAAAATTGATTTATCGTTTCGTTTCAGTTTTAGCATATCTAAACGGTTTTATTTTATGATTAATTTTTTTGTTAAGTAACCAGCTGTTGTATTTTTTTCCTATTAAAATATCTAATGAGACACTTGGTAATCTTTGGTAATCTATCTCCGATTTAGCACGGTGTGTTTCTTCTCCAATCTGAAAATTTATTGACAGCGATTTACATAATTAGAAATTAATTGATCATTAAATATTAATTACATAGTTATCAGTTCATTCCCATTGGATGTTTTTCTTTTGATCGTTGCTTTCGTTGGAAGATTTATTAAGTGACTTGCTGATTAGGTATGTCGAGGTGATTTATTTTCTGGATTTGCAAATATACCAACCAACTATCTCATCTGAAAGATGAGAGACTAAATATTGGACGAGATGGAAGTTTCATTATGTCGGAGTGGAAGATTGTGTAAATACAGGAGCTCTACATATAATTAAATCATTCTTATCTGATTAACGATGAGAAATATGTGACAGCAAAAGGTGGGAAAGACTCACACTATTCATCTTATAATCGGCAAGTAATTAGCTAAATTTTATTACAAACACGAACTCAGCAATACTAAAACAATCTCTAAAATACTAATATAACAACTGAAATGACACAATATTTTTGGCCGAAATCTCTGAAACAAGATACTAGAGAAACTAAATATTTTCAATTGTACGTTTTACTAGAAAATACTAAAACATACTAAAATCTGTAAAATGTTACTCTAGAATACACGGGATTATACTAAGACGTCTTGCATTTTTAAAATAAATTATAGGTATAATTTATACTGAAATTCTAGCAAAAGCAAAGCTTTACTGAAAAATACTGAAACATTTATTGTTCAAATTATAAAAACGGATTTTATCACAACGTAAAAATAACGTATTTTTGAGATCTAGGTCGTTTTAGTATGCTTTAGGCTTTTTACAGTGCTTGTCTCAGCATGTTTTAGTAATTTTTAGAAAACGTACCTACTATTGCTTAAAATATTTGCTTAAGTTACTGTCTATTTTTTTTGTTAGTTTTAGTATTTTTCAGTGTAACTAAATATTTTTGGCTTGCTTTATTTTCTTATATATATTTATAAATGTTCTAGTATTGTTTAGAGAATTTTTATATGTTTCAGTATCCTAGTTTTTTCTCTATGTCAGTGTTTCAGTACAATACGCTGTTTCAAAGTGGTACTCTGATTTAACACGTTTTAGTAAAGTGAAAAATACCAGTAAATATTTACAATATTTTCATAAATTATTCTCTAATCAAGTGTTTAAATACAATCCTTCAATTTGTTCTAAAACGTTTTAGTACGTTTTAAAAGATACTAAATATGTGTCAATCTATTTCAATATGTAACTAAATAAGAGCTTCGGTTTACTCATTTTACAAGGCTTATCTTAGTACGTTTTCGTATTTTCTAATAAAACTCGATATTGTTTGAAATATTTGCCTTTTTTTACTTATGAAGAGATATTTTAGTATTTGATAGTCTGACTCAAAATTTACCATAATATTATATTTAAAATGTTTCAGTATTTTTTTAGGAAATTTTTCCGTATATCATAGTATTTCAGTGTTTCAGTATAATACACTACTTTAATGTGTTTCAGTGATTTAAGACGTTTTAGTATATTTAAAAATATAATCAAGATTCTAACTTAACTAGTAAACTTCAATAGATATATTTTCAGTAGACAGAATGTTTCAGTACATTACTTTGACTTGTTCTAGAACGTTTTAGTACGTTCTATAAGACACTAAATGTATCTCACTCTGTTTTAGTATTTTTCAGTTTTTTTTTTTTAGTATTTTCTAGTAAAACTCAATATTATTTGCAATGATTATTAGTTTTGGTTGTTTTAGAAGTTTTCAGGAGATTTTAATGTTTTTGCTTTTCTAAACATTTTAGTACAGTCTTTTAGAATAGAGTTTTTGAGATTTAAGACGTTTTAGTACATTTCAGTATGCTGCAGCACATTTTACAGTGCTTATTTCAGCGTGCTTTAATATTTTCTAGTAAAACTTATTTGCGATATTTTGTAATTTACTTGTATTTTCAGTTCTACCTTTAGTACATTTCAGAAGATTTTAATATGTTTCAGTATTTTAATGTATTTTAGAGATTCAGGACGTTCTAGTATTGTTTAGGAGATTTTTATGTTTCAGTACAATATGCTATTTCAATGTGTTTCTCAGATTTAATACGTTTTAGTTAATTAAAAAACACAGTAAATATTTACAGTATTTTTATAATTTATACTGTAGTCGAGTGTTTTAGTACACTTCTTTAATTTGTTCCAGAACGTTCCAATACGATTTAAGAGATTCTAAATATGTGTCAATCTGTTTCAGTACGTATCTAAAAGCTTAGGTTTACACGTTTTACAAGGCTTGTCTCAGTATGTTTTAGTATTTTTTTAAAAAACTCAATATTGTTTAAAATATTTGTATTTTTTTACTTATGTAGAGATATTTTAGTATTTTTTAGTCTGACTCAAAATTTACTATAATATTATGTTTACAATGTTCCAGTATTTTTTTCTAGGAAATCTTTCAGTGTATCTTAGTATTTGCTGTATTATTTCTTATATTTTGATACAGAGTTTCAGTATAATACACCATTTCAATGTATTTCAGAGATTTAAGACGTTCTAGTATATTTAAAACAATAATTAATATTTAACTTTTACTAGTAAACATTAATAGATATATTTTTAGTACACAGAGTGTTTCAGTACACTAGTTTTACGTTTTAGTACGTTCTAAAAGATACTAAATGTATCTCACTCTGTTTCAGTATGAATCGAATACTTTCAGTTTCTTTTACATTAAGGAGGCTATTTTACAGTGCTTGTTTCAGCATGTTTTAGTATTTTCTAGTAAAACTCAATATTGTTTGCAATGTTCTGCGAGTTACTTGTATTTACACTTTTAGTTATTTTGGTAGTTTTCAGTAGTTTTAAATATGTTTTAGTAAATTTTTGCTTTTTTTATTATTTTAGTACAGTGTTTCAGTATAGTATATTCAGGATTCAAGATATTTTAGTATGCTGCAGTATATTTTACAGTGCTTGTTTCAGCGTGTTTTAGTATTTTGTAGTAAAACTTAATATTGTTTCCAATCTTTTGCGAATTACTTGCATTTCCAATACTAGTTGTTCTAGTATTTTTCAGGAGATTTTTAACACGTTCCAGTAACACCTAACTATTTTCAACACTTTAGTATAGTGTTTCATTATAGTATTTTTGATATTTAGCACGTTTTAGTACATTTAGAAGTAGTTTCAGTACACAGAGTGTTTCAGTACACTAGTTTCACTTGTTCTAGAACGTTTTAGTACGTTCTAAACGATACTAAATGTATCTCAGTCTGTTTCAGTATGAATTGAATACTTTTAGTTTCTTTTACATTATGGAGAACATTTTATAGTGCTTGTTTCAGCATGTTTTAGTATTTTCTAGTAAAACTCAATATTGTTTAAAATATTTGTATTTTTTTACTTATGTAGAGATATTTTAGTATTTTTTAGTCTGACTCAAAATTTACTATAATATTATGTTTACAATGTTCCAGTATTTTTTTCTAGGAAATCTTTCAGTGTATCTTAGTATTTGCTGTATTATTTCTTATATTTTGATACAGTGTTTCAGTATAATACACCATTTCAATGTATTTCAGAGATTTAAGACGTTCTAGTATATTTAAAACAATAATTAATATTTAACTTTTACTTGTAAACTTTAATAGATATATTTTTAGTACACAGAGTGTTTCAGTACACTAGTTTTACGTTTTAGTACGTTCTAAAAGATACTAAATGTATCTCACTCTGTTTCAGTATGAATCGAATACTTTCAGTTTCTCTTACATTAAGGAGGCTATTTTACAGTGCTTGTTTCAGCATGTTTTAGTATTTTCTAGTAAAACTCAATATTGTTTGCAATGTTCTGCGAGTTACTTGTATTTACACTTTTAGTTATTTTGGTAGTTTTCAGTAGTTTTAAATATGTTTTAGTAAATTTTTGCATTTTTTATTATTTTAGTACAGTGTTTCAGTATAGTATATTCAGGATTTAAGATATTTTAGTATGCGGCAGAATATTTTACGGTGCTTGTTTCAGTGTGTTTTATTATTTTCTAGTAAAACTCAATATTGTTTCCAATCTTTTGCGAATTACTTGCATTTCCAGTACTAGTTTTTCTAGTACTTTTCAGGAGATTTTTAATATGTTTCAGTATCACCAAACTTTTCTCAACACTTTAGTATAGTGTTTCATTATAGCCTTTTCCATATTTAGCACGTTTTGGTACATTTAGTAGCAGTTTCAGTACACTAGTTTCACATGTTTTAGTACATTGTAAAAGATACTAAATGTATCTCATTTTGTTTCAATACGAATCGAAAAATTTCATTTCATTTTACATTATGGAGGACATTTTGCAGGGCTTGTTTCAGCATGTTTTAGTATTTTCTAGTAAAACTCAATATTATTTACAATGATTTGCGATATACTTGTATTTTCAGTTCAGTTGTTTTAGTAGTTTTCAGGAGATTTTAATAGGTTTTTGTTCTGAACATTTTAGTACAATCTTTCAGTATAGAGTTCTTGAGATTTAGAACGTTTTAGTATATTTCAGTATGCTGCAATACATTTTACAGTGCTTATTTCAGCGTGCTTTTATATTTTCAAGTAAACTTGTTTGCAATATTTTCCGATTTACTTGTTTTATCAGTTTAAGTTGTTCTAGTATTTTTCAGGAGTTCTAGTATTTTTTTAATTTTCAAAGTTTAGTATGTTACACTAAATCCTTGTTTTTGTCAGCATTTTAGTACAGTGTTTTCAAGATTTAGGACGTTTTGTCTATTTTAAGCAAGAAGATTTTAAAATCTTTATTTGGGCGTGTTTTAGTATTTTCTAGTAAATCTCAATGCTGGTTATTCTAGAAATATTTGAGCTGTTTCAAAATGCTTTCAAAGTAGTAGAATTTCTATAACTATTTGAGTTTCGTTTGGCTTTCTTATACGTGTTATTCCGGGACTTTTGTCTTGCAGACAGTTTAAAAAAACAAAATATAAAATTACTGATTCTGTAGTTTTACAATTTTCACTCAAATAGTTCGTATTTTAAACATTTCAAGAATTTAATCAAACTTAAATTTCTGTTATTTTGTAATTAGTGTGTGCCGTAGGCAACAATTTTTTTTTCTGAAATAATTAATTTATTGTTTGATTGTTCCAGGTATGTCAACAATTCTCAGTCTCACATTCCCAGTAAGTTATAAAAATTAATATATTTAGTACACTTTCGTCTGTATAAAATGCAAATCAATACCAGAAAGTGAACGGCTCGGCTGTGTGATATCACTTTCGTAACTTTGTTAGGACAAAGACAATTTAACTTATTATTAGCTAATTCTATTTCCGTTTTGTTCTCTCATTTTTTTTTCTATTGGTTAAATCGAAAGTAGATATTTTTAAAAAACAATATTACGTAATACAGTTTGTTTAAATCGAGATGGAATCTTGTTTCCGTTCTTTGTTGGTATGTGGAACAGGTAGGAAATTCGCGATTTTGTTAAGAATCCGGTGGGCTTTTTTAAGTTTAGATTTCCTCATTTTGTAATTTTTTTTAATGGTTATGGCATGATTTGAACTTGAAAATAATTGGAAAATTATTTGTTTGTCTTCGAGGTAATATCAAGGTGATATTATGTGGGCGAGATACCATTTTTAGATTCTTAAATTATTCTTCATATAATTATAGTAATAAGGTTGCTACGCTACCATTATAGAAATACTAAACGGGCATAATTTAGTTGTTGATTTTTTAACTAATCCAGGAAATATAATACGACTAGAGAAAAAAAATCAAAAGATAATAATTAGTTGTTATGTAAACGATTTTTTTTGTTTGGGCACATATCTCTAAATTTATACAATTCCACGTTTCAAATATTCTAGAAATCAATATTTCTGTAATTTTAAGGCATATAAAAACCGCGAAGGGTAGAATGAATTTTACAAAAACTAGAAGCTACAGTTAATGTTTTATTTGTCAGAAACTGTAAAAATTAGAAGGCATTTTATAAAAAACCAAGAGGCGTAGAAGACATTTTATAAATATTTCAATCCATAGAAGAGGCATTTTATTTATCAAAATTAGGGACTGCATGAGAGGCATTTTATATATCCAATTGTTGTCTGCTGACATTTTATATTTATTGTTTTATAAAAACGAGAAGTTAACATGAACAGTTTGTATGTCACAAGCCGTAAAAATTAGAAGGCATTTTATAAAAACTAAAAGTTGTAGAAGGCATTTTATAAATATTAGAATCTACAATAGAGGCATTTTATTTATCAAAATTTGGGACTGCAGAAAACATGTTTTAAATTTGATAGCTATAGGAGGCATTTTATATATGTAACTGTTGTCTTTTGACATTTTAAATTTGTTTTATAAAAACAACAATCTACAGTGAACATTTTATATGCCAGAAGCTGTAAAAATTAAAAGGCATTTCACAGAAACCAAGAAGCGTAGAAGGCGTTTTATAAATATCGAGTACTATTTTTCTATTATCAAGAATCTCCACGTTTATAATCTGCTTTAATATAAATAATATATAAACAATTTTTTTTTCTGTTTAAATTTGCAAAAATTCCTAAATAAACTTGTTTTCTTGTGATATAACATTTCAATCTCCACAATCACAATACTAATCTCTGTAACATTATTACCAACGCCATTTCAACTTTCTCTTATCTCGATCTATATCAGCATAGATAACAATCAACTATTTGTTCGTATTAGAATTTTTTTTTTCGTTGTATTCTCAACTAAACACTGCTCTATATTCGAGTTTTATTCTCTCAGAGAGATATATAAAAGGCTGTCGTCATTTCAAGTCGCTCCGGAAATGAGGGGACAGCTGATTAAACGTGTTCAACCGCGTTGTTATGCAAGAGTATTAGCTTCCTGCTGTAGGTTGGTATGAAAGCCATTAAGGCAGGTATAAACTGGATGTTGTAAAATTGGTTAAATCAAAATTATTCTTAATTAAAAGGATAGCAAGATTTTGCATTGAAATGATTTATTTAAGAGAGATTATCCTTTTGAAGGATAATAGAGGTTTAAGAGATACGAATACGGCACAAAGGGATTCATTATCGAGATTTTATTTATATATACTTGACTAAAAAAATTATTTTTAGCTTTCTGAATAAGGCACTCGTTCTAGGAGCTTGTTGTCGCGCTATAAAATTAGATCTACATTCTTCTAAGATAACAATTTTTAAATTTTTCCGTCATTTTTTTTTTTTGTTTTTGTCTTAATAATATTGTGAGTGGCTTTTTCCCTTTTGAAGCAATCAATCATTGCAGATTATTTATTCGTTGTTTTACAATGACGTTGCATAATTTGATGTTTGTTGTCTTGAACTGCTACTAGCAAAATTTAATTAAAGATTGAATAGATAAGTGTCTAAATTCTCAAATCAATTGCGAATTTTTTTCGATTTCGGTGAGCCTATCTATAATTCGACTCTATAAAGGCACGAACAGAACACGTTGAGTTAAATTAGATTCGAACTACTCAACAAGTTCAACAGGCGGCTCACGTCGTGAAAAACTTCAGGGTTGTTGTAACATGACCAAACTTGTAACAAGCTGAATTGAGACGTTTGCAAACAGGGAATGTGAAAAATTTTGACGCTCTTTTATGGCGAAAAGGAATACGAAAATTTTTTTAAGAAACTAAAGACTGGTTTTCTGAAAGTATAAAGTACTGTTTTTTATTAACACAGATTTTAGGTTGCAAGAGATAGTGAGAAGAATAGAATGTTTAAAATTATTATATAAAATAAAAAATAGTCTAGATTGTTTTGAAATCTATAGTTTGTTGCAAAAAATATTCTAGAATGTTCAGAAACACGTAAATTCGACAGTGTAAAACAGAAGAATATTCTAGAATGTTAAGAACAATCCAATTATAATTAAACAGATTCTAGAAGCTTCAGTTTATTTAGAAAAAACAAAATTGTTTTGTTATTGTTTTATAGAATGTTCTAGAATGTTTGAAATCATTGTCAAATAAAAAATAGTCTAAATTGTTCTGAAATTTACAGTTTGTTGCAAAAAATATTCTAGAATGTTTAAAACAATCCAATTATAATTTAAAAGATTCCAAAAGCTTTAATTTATTTAAAAAATGTGAAATTGATTTATTATTGTTTTATAGAATCTTCTAGAATATTTGAAATTATTAACTGAAATAAAAACTAGTCTAGATTGTTTTGAAATCTATAGTTTCTTGCAAACAAATATTCTAGAATGTTTAGATGCACGTAAATTCGACAGTGTATAACAGAAAGATATTCTAGAATGTTTAGAACAATCCAATTAAAATTAAACAGATTCTAGAAGTTTTAATTTATTTAAAAAAAAAAACAAAATTGTTTTGTTATTGTTTTATAGAATGTTCTAGAATGTTTGAAATCATTAAGTCAAATAAAAAATAGTCTAAATTGTTCTAAAATTTACAGTTTGTTGCAAAAAATATTCTAGAATGTTTAGAACAATCTAATTATAATTTAAAAGCTTCTAGGAGCTTCAATTTATTTAAAAAATGCGAAATTGTTTTATTATTGTTTTATAGAATCTTCTAGAATTTTTGAAATTATTAACTGAAATAAAAAATAGTCTATTTTGTTTTGAAATCTACATCACATATTCTAGAATGTTCAGAAGCACTTAAATTCGACAGTGTAAAACAGAAAAATATTCTAGAATGTTTAAAACAATCCAATTATAATTTAAAAGATTCTAGAAGCTTCAATTTACGTAGAAAAAACAAAATTGTTTTGTTATTGTTTTATAGAATGTTCTGGAATGTTTGAAATCATTGTCAAATAAAAAATAGTCTAAATTGTTCTGAAATTTACAGTTTGTTGCAAAAAATATTCTAGAATGTTTAAAAGCACGTAAATTTGACATTGTAGAACAGAAGAGTATTCTAGAATGTTTAGAACAATCCAATTATAATTTAAAAGATTCTAGAAGCTTCAATTTATTTAAAATGCGAAATTGTTTTATTATTGTTTTATAGAATGTTCTAGAATATTTGAAAGTATTAACTGAAATAAAAAATAGTCTAGATTGTTTTGAAATCTATAGTTTGTTGCAAGAAAATATTCTAGAATGATTAGAAGCACGTAAATTCGGCAGTGTAAAACAGAAGAATATTCTAGAATGTTTAAAAGCACATAAATTTAACATTGTAGGACAGAAGAATATCCTAGAATGTTTAGAATAATTCAATTATAATTTAAAAGATTTGAGAATTTTTAATTTATTTAAAAAATGCAAAATTGTTTATTATTGTTTTACAGAATTTTCTAAAATGTTTTAAATTATTATATGAAATAAAAAATGATCTAGATTGTTCTGAAATTTATAGTTTGTTGAAAAAAATATTCTAGAATGTTCAGAAGCACTTAAATTCAACAGCGTAAAACAGAAAGATATTCTAGAATGTTTAGAACAATCCAATTATAATTAAACACATTCTAGAAGCTTCAATTTATTAAAAAAAAAATTGTTTTGTTATTTTTTTATGAAATGTTCTAGAATGTTTGAAATTATTAAGTCAAATAAAAAATAGTCTAGATTGTTTTGAAATCTATAGTTTGTTGCAAAAAATATTCTAGAATGTTTAGAAGCATGTAACTTCGACAGTATAAAACAAAAGAATATTCTAGAATGTTAAGAACAATTATAATTTAAAAGATTCTTGAGACATCAATTTATTTAAAAAAAAAGCTCAAAAATTGTTTTGTTATTGTTTTAAAGAATGTTCTAGAATGTTCGAAATCATTGTCAAATAAAATATAGTCTAAATTGTTCTGAAATTTACAGTTTGTTGCAAAAAATATTCTAGAATGTTTAGAACAATCCAATTATAATTTAAAAGATTCTAGAAGATTTAATTTATTTAGAAAGTGCGAAACTGTTTTGTTACAGAATTTTCATTATGTTCATTACAGAATTTTCTAGAATGTTTAAAATTATTATATGAAATAAAAAATGATCTAGATTGTTCTGAAATTTATAGTTTGTTGAAAAAAATATTCTAGAATGTTCAGAAACACGTAAATTGGACAGTGTAGAACAGAAAAATATTCTAGAATGTTTAGAACAATCCAATTATAATTAAAGAATTTTTAAAAGCCTTCTTATTTGAACACAATTTGTATAAAATACATCTTGTGGTTTCTAGTTTTTCTAAATAAGATTAGACCTATTGTAAATTCTTAATTCATAAAATGCCTTCAACACTTCTCAATTTGTACGAATTGTCTTCTAATTTTTACGGCTTCTGGCATATAAAATGTGTACTGTAGCTTCTCGCTTTTATAAAAAAAATTTAAAATGTCAACAGACATCAATTACATATATAAAATGGCTCTTACATGTAGTTCTACATATTGTTGAGCTCGTTGTTTATAGTTCTAATTTTATTATTTGTAACAACAAAACAAATAAATAACACAACTTTCATCTGTTTTAAACAAAAGAAAGCAAGAAATGCCATTTGCTGATTGTAATTTTTATAAAATGCCTTCCCCGATTTTTGGTTCTTATAAATGTTAGTTCTAAGTTTTATAAAACCCATTTTGGCTGTATTAAAATATTTCTAAACAATTATTTTATAAAATGTTGCCTGCGGCTTTTAGATTTTCTGAAACGAATATAAATTGTCTCTTGTTTGGTCTAAAATGCCTCTAAAATACAATTAATATAATATGGTTTTTGTAGTTTCTAGATTGTATCTATAAATAAGATTTTTTTGTCGCTTCCACGTTTTATATTCTTTATTATAATATGCCTTCTGCGTCTCTCGTTTTTTTATAACATACCTCCTGAAATTTCAAATTTTTATAAAATGTTTTATCACGTCTACTATTAAACTAATTATATAAATAAAATGATTTTTATTTTTAATTTTATAATGCCTTCTGCGCCTCTTAATATTTCATTTTTTTCAAAATGCGGTTATTTTTATATACAAAATCAGGTGTAGTACTAGATTTTTACTATTTTTTTTACAAAATTTATTTCTACGTCTTCAGTTATTTATAAAATGCCTCTTGCAGTATTAAATGTTATTATCCGAAGTTTGTATATAGTTTTTTGTCTTTTTTTATATAAAATATTGGCTACGGCTTTCAGTTTCAATATTCGATTACCTAAAGCAGAGAAGTTGTAGATAGTACATTCTACCACTCGTTTATTTATATAAAATTCGTATAAAAACTCTCAATAAACTAGAAACATTGTTTTTGCTCATTAAAAATATTATTTCTGTTCGTTTATTTAATCTCCTCCTCTTTAATAAGCACTTTCAAATTATAATGCACCTTCTGATTTATTAATATACCTCGCAACCATTGTTATTATAGATGGCTTTATTGCACGCACTTATTATCATCTAAGGTCAACTCGAACTTGCCTCGAAATACCACATTTTCTTTTCCTTCGAATGTGTTTTTTCTAATCTCTTTCGTCGCGTGAAACGAATCAAAAGCGTGTCCTTTTACCAGAAGCATCCCTCAAGGGATCACTCTCTCGTAAAACCCTTATATAAACATACACGAAGTTTTTTATATTATGCTTGAGTTAATTGTTTATGAAGTTTTGACGTTAAAATTCACGGTGAGGGTGCGTTAGCTGCACCTGGCGCTTGATGTAATTTATTTATTGAGGAAAGGAGAGGGTGCGTGAACGGCAAAAGGGTGGTAAATTTGACTGTATTTAAAAGAAGAAAAAAATTTTGATATAGTAGAAAATTTAATTAAGTTAAAACAGATAAAATACATTAAGAAACTACTTGAATAACCAGAGGCACTGCACTTAAAGGAAACGGAAAAGAGGAAAAGTAAGTTACTGTTAGATAACGGAAACTCTAAACCTAAATAAAGTTAATTTTATTTACTTCATTTTTGTTCAATTTTAATTAAATTTGAATAATTATAGTTGATTAGGTAATAAAAATGCCGAACTGCTTTTAACGAAATTTTAAATCAATAATACCCTACTACTACTAGTACTATTACTCATATTTTGTGCTGCAGGAGGCATTTTATAAAAAACTAAAGTCACAGAAAGAAATTTTGAAAAACATAATAATGAAAATCTAGTACCACAGCTGATTTAATAAAAAAACACTTTTTAGAATAATTTAGAAAACCACGTTTATATAGTATAATAAGGTCCGTATAAGGCATTTTATAAAACTTGAGACAAACAGATGACTTTTACTATTTGTTTCATAAATAGATCTTAAAATTCGCAAGAAATGTTTTATATAAAACAAAAGGGCAAGCGAAATTTTATAAAACAAATACGAGTTGCACGCATTAAGAGCTGTAGAAGGCATTTTATAAAAAATATGAAAACTGACTGAAAAATTATTGAGAAATTTAGTAATATTTTAGAAGCATCAGATGACATTTTAAAAATATTGGGAGCTTCTAGGAGATATTCTTAAAAAATGGGCAACGACATTTTATATTCGTTTTATAAAAAACTAGAAAACAGAGAATATTTTATATAAAACGAAAGATCTAAAGCAAGAGGCATTTTTAAAACTTAAAACAAACAGACGACTTTTAATATTTGTTTTATAAGTATTAAAATCCACAGGGAACGTTTTATATAAAACAAAAGGACAAGAGGCATTTTATACAAAGTAGAAGTCACAGACTTTATTTTTTAAACATTAAGAGCTGTAGATGGCATTTTATAAAAATAAGGACCAAACAAACAAAATTTATAGTTTTAATATTTTTTTATAAATACTAAAATTTACAAGAAACATTTTGTCTAAAAAGAATGGTGCATCAGGCATTTTCTGAAAATCTGGAGTCGTAAAAGTAAATCTTATTTAAAAAAAAAATCATAAAACCTGAAGGTTTTAAACAGCAATTTATTAAACAATCTATACATATTTTAGAAGCAACAAACCTTTTAAAAATATCGAGAGCTCTTAAGAGATATTTTAAAAAATGCACGACATTCTATAATCGTTTTACAAAAACTAGAAAACACGGGGAATATACAGGGGGCATTTTAAAAAGTGAGATCCGCAGACGAGATTTTATGACGGTTTGAAGCTGCAGGCATTATTTTATAATAATTGGGAAACCACAAGTGACATTTGATAAATATTACGAGCTGTAGGAGGCATTTTATATAAATGGAAATCGGCAGACAACATTTTATATTTGTTTTATAAGTATTAGAAACTCTAGGAGGCATTTTATAAACATAGAGTGCTCTAGAAGCAAATTTTTAACAAAGATATGTGAAAATCTAATGTCATATCAGATTACTAAAAGAAATTTAAATATTGGCAGGTGTAAAGGACATTTTATGGTTTTGGAGCCGCAGGCACTATTTTAAAATAATTGGGAAACCACAAATCACATTTGATAAATATTACGAGCTGTTGGAGGCATTTTATATAAATGGAAATCAGCAGATGACATTTTATATTTGTTTTATAAGTACCAGAAGCTGTAGGAGGCATTTTATAAACATAGCGTGCTGTAGAAGCAAATTTTTAACAAAGATATGTGAAAATCTAGTGTCATATCATATTACTAAAAGAAATTTAAACATGAGGAAGCGTAAGGGGCATTTTATAATATTTTGAAGCCACGGGCATTATTTTACAATAATTGGAAATAACAGATAATATTTAATAAAAAATGACAGCTGTAGGAGGCATTTTATAAAAATGACAACCGTTGTCTGATTTGTTTTATAAATATTGGACGTCAGAAAGGGCATTCTCTGTGTAAGACAAAGAAAACTGTAAGAGGCATTTTATAAAAGTCATTAGTCGTAATAAAATGTCGCATGCGGTCTAGTCTCAGTGAATAAATACAATAAATTTGGTTTCAATTATTTTGAAGCAATATTTTCAGACTGAAAAAATTTGTTTAAAAGTCTAGCAATATTTTGTTCATTTTGTTTATATTTGTCTGACAATATTTAGCTTCTCGGAATTTAATTTAGAATACATCTGATATCAAATAAACAGCTCCGAGCTTTAAAATTGCTCACCATATTTCTAGAAAAAAAAACGAAATTCTAACTGATTCAGCTTCATTAAACTAAATTAAATTCCTTCTAATTAAAATCTAACATTAAAAAATGGCGTTCGAGTGGTCATTACGTGAAATACGGGACATAAAATTAATTTAAATTAGAAATAACGTATTTCATGTTTTACTCGAGACAAGGATTTTCGATAAAATCCTTTTCTCGACTTTATAACAAATGGTGCATTGCGAAAATATCCTCTTTTTTTATTTTTCTCTAGTTTCACATGAAAAGCACATTTCAGACATAAATCGGATAAACATAAAAGTTTATTTTGTAAGTTTTCCCCCTTACCTAATGGATGCGAGTTGGGAAAATCCTGAGGGAATTCGGATTTGAAAATTTCAAGCGACAAGTGTCAGAACTAAACACTTTTAAGAGGATTACAAATTTTTATTTACTCGCGGAAATTGATGAAGCTCAAACCGAGAGAAAATTAACAAAAATATATACAAGATACAAGATATAATCAAATATAAATGATTGAATGTTGTGAACACTAAGTTGTAATCACTACGATTTTTATAAAATGCCTGAAATAATTGAGGCATTTTATACTTGTTCTATGAAACACTTAGAGCCCTAGGCATAAAACTAGAAGGTGTAGGAGGCATTTTACTAATAAGTAACAGAAAATTATTCATATTTTACAAAAGACACTTTATATAAATCAAGAGGCATTTTATTTAACAAAGATCTAAACAATGACAATTATATTTGTTTCAAAGAACTAAAAATTGCTTTTTATGTAAATTTAGGTAACTTTTTATGTAAAACCAACTAAAAATATGAAGTTTTAAAACTATTAAAACTATTAAAAAGCATTTTATTAATAAATAGTATATTAAGTATGGAGAACGGTAAGGAATGCTTACCGTTCGAAGACAATTGTTTGGAGGAGGAGCAAAGCGACGACTCCAATTATTGTCTGAGACCGGTAATCCTTAACGTTCGACATGCTTATAATGTTTTTTGCGAGATTGGAGTTTCTAGAATAATAATAATAATAATTTATATCAATACATTTGTGATAATCGGAAAGATTGAAACTGAAAATTTTGGGTGGCTGTTCCATGGTTGCTATGGTTTTGTTTCAAACGAGTAAAATTGTCTTTTTGATACAATCATTCCTACATAGTTCTGTTTTGTTTTTCCGTTTTCGAAGCAAATATGAGCGATAGTTATGATCTACCGGATGATTTAGAAGACGCTTGGCAAGAAGGATGTTCGGCAATAATTCCAGAAAAATCTAAAGCCCGATATGAACAGACATACAAGTTGTTTAAGGAATGGCGTGAAGCAAAGAAGATTTCTGTAAATGAAAGGAGTTTGTTAGCGTATTTTGTGGTGAGAAGTGGACACTTGAAGGCCCCAGGCAGTTTATGGGCGGAGTATTCTATGCTGAAGAGTACAATTTTTCTCCATGATGCTATCGATATTTCTAAGTTTGCTACATTAATTGCTTATTTTAAGAGAAAAAATATTGGATATCGGCCTAAGAAGGCTAAAATTTTTACCAAAGAAGACATGGAAAAATTCTTGAATGAAGCACCAGACGAACAATTTTTAATTCAAAAGGTATGTTGTAGATGATGAGGTGGTACATCTGAGTTCTAAGGAAACAATATATTTGCAGGTAGCAATGATATTGGGAGTATCGGGCGCTTGTAGACGAGAGGAATTGTACAATATTAAAATGAGTGACATAGAAGAACATGAAGAAATGTTTATAGTAAATATTCCAAATACAGAAACGAATATTCAGCGAACGTTCACAGTTATTAATAAAGAAAATGAAGCAGTTCATTATTTGGAAATACTTCGAAAATACATAAGAATTCGACCAAGCAACCCAACGTCAGATCATTTATTTCTGAACTATCGAAATAGCAAATGCACTAGGCAAGTCACAGGAAAAGGCACAATTGGAGGCTGGCCGTCAAAAATTGCAAAGTATTTAAAGTTGCAAGCCCCTGAAGGTTTTACTGGACACTCGTTTCGACGCACATCGGCTACACTTTTGGCGAATAACGGAGTTGATGTGTTGAGACTAAAAAGACATGGTGGGTGGCGTTCATCAACGGTGGCCGAGAGTTACGTGGAAGATTCCCTCCAAAACAAAATTGAATTTGCTCATAAAATTTTACACAGCGATGTTGGTAGACTATTACAACAACCTGGGACTTCTACGTCGGAAAGTTTGTCTATTAACACTAAAAACTCAAATGCGAGTGGTATTACTACTATTAATTATAATAATTGTACATTTAATTTTAATAAATAAATCGCAAAATTGTTTTTTTTTAGATTTAATTGCTTACCGTTCACTGAACGGTAAGTGAATTACTTACCGTTTTGTTACACGTAGCAGCCAGTAACAGCAACCAATCGCGCAAAAAAAAAATTAGAACCTATGCGACATTACATAAAACTTGTAATTGCAACTAACAGGCATTATAAATATGCAAATTTTGAGTCGAAGAGGGCATTTTATAAAAATTGCAAGAGGATTATTATAAAAACCGTGAGGCATAAAAAACATTTTGTAAAAATTATAATCTACAAGAAGTATTTTATGTAAAATATAGAAACCAACAAGGTAGAATTGAAAAGGGCATTTTATCAGAATTGAAATGCATAAGGGATGTTTTATGTATAAAAGTAGAAACTATTAAGAGACTTTTTTATAAAATACCTCCTACAGCTCTCAATATTTATTAAATGTCACCTGTGGTTCCCAATTCATTTAAAATAATATCTGTGGCTCCAAAATGGGTTATAAAACGTTCCTTACGCTTCCCCATTTTTTAATTTCTTCTAATAATCTGACATGACATTAGATTTTCACATACTTTTGTTCAAAATTAGTACTCTATGTTTATAAAATGCCTCTTACAGCTTCTGGTACTTATAAAACAAATATAAAATGTCGTTTGCTGAGTTCCATTCATATAAAATACCTCCTACAGCTCGTAATATTTATCAAATGTCACTTGTGGTTTCCCAATTATTATAAAATAATGCCTGCAGCTCCAAACCGTCATAAAATCTCGTCTGCGGTTTTCAATTTTTATAAAATGCCCCCTGCATATTCCCTGTGTTTTCTAGTTTTTATAAGACGAATATAGAATGTCGTGCATTTTTTAAAACACCTCTTAAGAGCTCTCAATATTTTTAAAACGTTTGTTGCTTCTAAAATATTTATAAATTGTTTAATAAATTGTTGTTTAAAACTTTCAGGTTTTATATTTTTTTTTAATAAGATTTACTACTTTAGCGACTCCAGATTTTTAGAAAATGCCTGATTCATCACTCTTTTTAGACGAAATGTTTCTTGTAAATTTTAGTCATTTATAAAACAAATAATAAAACTATAAAATGTCATCTGATGGTCCTTACTTTTATAAAATGCCGTCTACGGCTCTTAATATTTATAAAATGTAGTCTGTGACTTCTGTTTTTTATAAAATGCCTCTTATCCCTTTGTTATATTATACAAAACGTTTTCTGTGGATTTTAATACTTGTAAAACAAATATTAAAAGTCGTCTGTTTGTTTCAAGTTTTAAAAATGCCTCTTGCTTTAGATCTTTCGTTTTATATAAAATATTCTCTGTTTTCTAGTTTTTTATAAAACGAATATAAAATGTCGTTGCCCATTTTTTAAAAATACATCCTAGGAGCTCTCAATATTTTTAAAATATCGTCTGATGCTTCTAAAATATTACTAAATTTCTCAATAAATTGTTGTATGAACAACTCAGTTTTTATAATTTTTATAAAATGCCTTCTTAAATTGTTTGTAACAAGCACCGCTTTATTAGCAAAATATATATTTATATAATACATAAAACTGTATGCCATATGACATTTTTTTTAAATTGTTAGTCTCAGAAAGCAAGTGACAGAAGGCATTTTATTATTAGAGGCAATTAATTATGCTTTATCATACATCGAAAGCAATTTACAAAAAATGCCTGTACGTGGTCTAAATGACGTCATTTTATTTCTGTAATTTTTTACTTTTCTACAACTAACAGATCAATTACCTCAATTACCTTGTCTGAAAAAGCAAATTTAAGCCCTTTTGATAAAATCGATATCCTCCCTTATTTTACTGTTTGAATTATTTCAAAATAAAATAGAATTCCACTTCTAATTGGTCAATTAGTCTTTTACTATTCCCAAACGAGCTATTTCGTATCGATTAAAAGCAAAAAGTTAAATGAATTACTCCAAACTTTGAAACAACGAACCAGAACTCAATCTGAAACTGCATAGAACACTTTTTTCCCCCTTCCAACCGGAACTCACTTGTTTTACTGCAAATGCATTCAGAGAAGACATAATGGATGCACTCCAAAACATCTCTATTTCACGTTTTTTACTCTCTGACTAAACCGAAATTATATAAATATGAATTAGACGTGAATTTCTATTTCTGTGCTTTGAAGTGTTCCTCTGTGCATCGTTAAGAGGACCACTTGGGGCATTAATCATGCATTTCGGAGGTAAACAGGAATTGAAACCGAATTTTTTTTAAAAAACGAGGATTTATATATTTTTTCGTTTCAAGACCCGGGCTATTATAGTGAATAATGACCAGTTTTACTTCACATAGTTTGAATTATCGGCTCGTTGCACGTCATGTTGTGAGATATCGGCTCTTTGGAGATGATGTCGTTGCTCCCGATGGCTGAATCAAGAGATTTCGTACTTCAACTGAATTCGGGAGATAACAACGAATTAAGAATTTTTGTTTCAAGGTGAAAACTGATATAGTTGAAGTCTTTTCAAGTGCACTTCCTGTGTAGGGGATACATGAACACGTCTACCAACTGTTACGAATTAAAAATTCACCGAAGCGTGGTTTGTTTTCGCATATTTCTGGTGATAGATTATGTAGTTGAAATGAAAAGTTTTCAATTTTCGCAATGATTGATTTATCGTCTCCGATTCGGTAAATATTTAAAGGGGATTTAATGAAAAGTGGAAATTGCGACAGCTGGAGAAGGCATTATTATTAATTAGATCAGCACAAATGAAAGGGAATTTCAATGGAAATTCAGTTTTGCTAATTTATTAACCTACACTAGTTTATTAAATTATTGTTAATAACGCCAAATTTCGGACGGAAAATGATTTTCAGTTTTTCTAAATCGAGTAGAAATTATTTTCTATTGCTTCAAATAGGTATAAAATGCCTCTTGTGGCTTCTAACTTTTTATAAAATACCTTTTGTAAATTCGAATTTTTTCAAAATGCTTTCAATGCCTTTTGATTTTTATAATATGCCTCCTGCAGCTTACAATTTTTATAAAATACTCCTTTTGATATAAAATTTGTTTATTTCTTGATAGCTATCAATTATCAATTTGTAAAATGCCTTTTGTCGGTTTCTAGCTTTTACGTAAAATGCCTCTTGTACTTTCTAATTTTTACAATGTTGTTTTTATGCCTCACAGTTTTTATAATATTCTACTTTCAGCTTCTAATTTTTATAAACTGTCTCCTACAATATTTGGTTTTTATAAAATGCCTCTTTCGATTCAGAATTTGTAACTTTCTAGGTACCTTCAAGTTTCATTTTCAAATTTTTTATAATGTCACATAGGATATAATAAATTTTTATATATTTTTTTGATAATGAAATAAGGCTTATTGGATACAATTTATGAAAATACCTCTTGTGGTTTCTTACTTTTACATAAAATACCTCTCGTAGATTCTAATTTTTACAAAATAGTTGTTTATGCCTCACGGTTTTTATAATATGTCTCTTGCAGCTGTTAATTTTTGTAAAATGCCTTCTTCAATTACAAATTTATACATTTCTCGACACCTGATAGTTTCAGTTTCAAGTTTTGTATAATGCCACATAAGACAAAATTTATATATACTAAGCTAGCCACTTTTTATAAAATATTTATTACAAAAATTATAAAATTGTGTCTGTTAGAGACAACTTGTATAAAATGCCTCCTGTTGTTTCCAGTTTTTATAAATTATTGCTTAAACTTCCTAATATTTAACTGTTTTTATACAAGAGGATGTTTATAAATTCTACTGATATAAAATGCCTTTAGTAGATTCAATTTTTTATGTTAAAATGCCTCCTGTAGTTTCCAGTTTTTATAAATCTTTGCGTAAACTTCTCAATTTTTAATTGGTTTTATATAAGAAGGTGCTTATAAAATGTTATAAAATGCCTCTGTTGGCATCAAATTTTTTTTGTCTAAAATGCCTCTTGCAGTTTCCAATTTTTATAAACTGTGATCTACAGTAGTTTTCAGTTTTTATTTCGTTTAAACAAATATAAAACATCGTCTGCCGATTTCTATGTAATAAAATGCCTCTCGCAAAGTCCCACTTTTTAAAAAAAAAATAGTATTTTTTATAAAACGGCTTGCCTGTTATAATGCTTTTTTATGACTCCCAATTTTTATAAAATACTTTCTACAGTTTCCTGTTTATTTCTGTTTCTATAAAATGCCTCTTGCAGTTTCTAATTTTTATAAACTGTGATCTAGAATAATTCTCAATTTGTATTTTTTTGTAATAACAAATAGTTACATAAACCAAGTCCAGGGCCTCTCAAGTTTTAAAAAATGCCATTTTTTACCTCGAATCTGCTCCTAATTGTTATAAAACAAATAATATAAAAAAGTATAAAATGTTGCCTGAAGCTTCTAGTTTTTAATGCCTCAACCGATTTTCATTGTCTTCTTAATAAAATGCCCGTGACTCTCAACTACTGGTTTAAATTTCTAAATTGCTCTATGTGAATTTCATCTTAATAAAATGCCTTCTGTCACTAACGACTTTCAAAAGATGTTGATAATGCTTTTTGGGATTTTTGTTACATAGTTTTCTTCTGTCTGCTGTTCTCCATTAATTTGTATAAAATGCCTTCTGTGGGTCACAGTTTTTGAAAAATGCTTGCCACTTTTAGAACATGTCACCTGTGATTCCAAATTGTTATAAAAAAATTATAAAATGGTGTTTGTTTGAGACAATTTGTATAAAATGCCTCCTGTAATTTACAGATTTTATAAATTGTTGTTAAACTTCCCAATTTTCAATCAGTTTTATAAAAAGAGTGTGTATATAAATTTCAATGTTATAAAATGCCTCTGGTGGCTTCAACTTTTTATATTAAAATGCTTTAGTGTAGAATGCCTTCTGCAGTTTCCAGTTTTTATAAATTGTTACTTAAACTTCTCAATTTTCAATTGGTTTTGTATAAGAAAGTGCTTATAAATTGTTATAAAATGCCTCTGTTGACTTCAAATTTTTTTGTCTAAAATGCCTCTTGCAGTTTCCAATTATTATAAACTGTGATCTATAGTACTTCCCAGTTTTTATTTCGTTTAAACAAATATAAAATATCGTCTGCCAATTTCCATGTTATAAAATGCCTCTCGCAAAGCCTCACATTTTTATAAAATGCCTTTCGCTGACTTTCAATTTTTATAAAATGCCTTCTACAGTTTCCACTATGTAAAAACGTTACCTGTGGTTTCGAGTTTTCCAAAACAGAAGTGAAATGTCAAAGAGCAACAATTACATAAATAAAATGCCTGATTTGGCTCTCGATATTTATAAAATGTCGCGTACAGCACCCAAATCGAATAAAATGCCACCGATTTTCTTCATTGAAGTTTTTTAACGAATCAAAATAGTAGAATATTTAAAAAATGCTGTCATTTCACCTGCCATGCTTGCCAACTGCTACCTTACTTGTTGTTCTTGAACTAAGAAAAAAAAACTGTGTGAAATGAGTTTAAAATTACATTTCTTGTTATTGCAGTATTATCTTTCATAAAAATCTCTCGTATCTTTTTATAATCACTTGTTGCTATAACCTGACACCATTAAGTTTTAAAAAAACTTGCTTCTCTTTGTTCTAATATAGTTTTAAAGTTGTTGTTTTGTTTTTTTTACCTAAAATAAAAGTTCTTTCTGTTTGAATTTAATTCGACAAGTAGAAACGAGGAAAAGCACTTTACCTCTCCTGAACTGTACTAAAATTTCCGTTTGCTTTGATGTAACATATTAGACAAAATTGAATTAAAGGAAATTACAAACTAATGACAAAATTTATTTGTAACAAAACTAAAATCTTTTGTTGTTTGATATCAGAGTAATTTTTCAATGAAGTAAGGAACAAAAGACTGTATTGTCTCGTCCTGTTTCTTGAGGCAATGTAACAAGAAATGTAATTTTTGCAGGTAAATCACCCATTCTTTACCATCCTAGATCGGAAATTACACGTTTAATAAAATTACCTCGAGAAAGAAAATGACGCTAATTTAATTGCTCTGAAAATATCTCAATTCTGATAGATGAGGGAGTAATTTCAGGTATTTTCACACGTCGAGGTCAACTTTAATAGATTGAAGAAGCCAAAATGAGGCAATTGTAAGGCAGCTTTTTCCCCAAATTGCTCTCATCCATTAACGCAATTTATGATAGACGATTAAGATTAAGAGGTTGAGAATTTTTTTAGAGGATTTATATTAAAAGTCGGGGATTTTGTAGACCATTTAGAGGCTATATTTCGTTTTTAACGTTTATAAATGAGCCGTTTCGGATTATAAAGAGGGGAAAAATTTAATTTATGACGAAAATTGATGAAGAAATGAACAAAATTTACTTTGTTTACAAAATTCTTTTACAAATTTTTAATTTATGATAGAATAAGGTAACCAACCGGAAGTGGGTCACAACACGCCTTTAAAAACTTTAAAAAAATTTAAAATATCATGTTTGTGTAAATATTACTATACAAGTATTGAAAAGCAATCGAAATTTCTTTATTAAAAAATCGAGTGTTATACCTAAACATAAATATAGAAAGTCACAGGCATTTTATAAAAATTACACGCTGCTGAAGGCATTTTATAAAACCCGACAGGCGTAAGAGGCATTCTCTAAATATTGAAATCCACAAAAGACATTTTTTATAATAAAGAAGAATTGAAAACAGGCATTTTACGCAAATTATATTCAAGAGGTATTATTTCATTAATAAGAAATAAGTTTATTTTAAAAAATAAATTTTATAAAAATCGAGAGGCATAGAAAGCATTTTGTCAAAATTGGAATCTACATGAGACATTTTATTAACAAAAATGTATATATAAATTTAATGTCTTATGTGGCATTATATAAAACTTGAAACTGAAACTAGCAGGTCTCAAAAAATATATAAATTTGTAATTTAAAGAAGCATTTTATAAAACTAACTGAAAATTGGAAAGTTTAAGCAACAATTTATAAAATCTGTAAATTACAGGAGGCATTTTATACAAATTCTCTCTAACAGACACAATTTTATATTTTTTTTATAAACATTTGGAATCACATGTGACATTTTCTAAAAGTGGCTAGCATTTTATAAAAACTGTGAGCCACAGAAGGCATTTTATACAAATTAATGGAGAACAGCAGACAGCAGAAAACTATGTGACAAAAAAACCGAAAAAGCCTTATCAACATCTTATGAAAATTGTTAGTGACAGGAGGCATTTTATCAAAATGAAATTCACATAAAGCATGTTATAAATTTAAACCAGTAGGTGAGAGCGACCAGCATTTTATTAAAAAGACAATGAAAATCGGTTGTGGCATTAAAAACTAGAAGCTTCAGGCAACATTTTATACTTTTTTATATTATTTGTTTTATAACAATTAGGAGCAGATTCGAGGTAAAAAATGGCATTTTATAAAACTTGAGAGGCCCTGGAGTTGGTTTATATAACTATTTTATAAAAAAATAATACAAATTGAGAAATATTCTAGATCACAGTTTATAAAAATTAGAAACTGCAAGAGGCATTTTATAGAAACAGAAATAAGCAGGAAACTGTAGAAGGTATTTTATAAAAATTGGAAGTCATAAAAAAGCATTATAACAGGCAAGCCGTTTTATAAAAGAAACTATATTTTTTTTATCAAAAAGTGGGGCTTTGCGAAAGGCATTTTATTACGTAGAAACCGACAGGCGATATTTTATAGTTGTTTAAACGAAATAAAAACTGAGAACTACTGTAGATCACAGATTATAAAAATTGGAAACTGCAAGAGGCATTTTAGACAAAAAAAATTTGAAGCCAACAGAGGCATTTTATAAGCACTTTCTTATATAAAACCAATTAAAAATTGAGAAGAGTACGCAAGGATTTATAAAAACTGGAAATTACAGGAGGCATTTTAACATAAAAATTTGAATCTACCAGAGGCATTTTATATCAGTAGAATTTATAAACATCCTCTTGTATAAAATTAGTTAAATATTGGGAAGTTTAAGCAATAATTTATAAAAACTGAAAACTATGGAAGGCATTTTATACAAAAACATTTTAACATAAAAACTTAAAATCACCAGAGAAAGATTTGAATATTTAGGGACTTCTTAACGGTCAATTTTAATTTAAAATTTCTGATTTATATATCGGTGAACACGTGCGTTATTGAGGGAGAAAAGTCAAAAATTTGTAATGTTGCTTAAATTTTGAGATTTTTAGTCTTGAAAGTTGGCAAGATAATATTCGAATTTTGAAGTATTTAGGGACTTTCAAATTATCAGCCTTAAACTGAAACTGTTATTTTAATTGAATTTCCCTAAAAAAATCCCTAAAAATGCCATATTTTATACCAGAAATTCAGTGAAATAAAACTGCAAACAATAGCGAAAATATTCAACGAAATTCTCTTTCCCAATGCATAGTCAGACGAATATATCTAAAATTTATCGTTCAATTTATGTCAGAGGACCTGTGAGCTGAATTATCAAGGGTAATAAAACGAAACGTGCAATTTTCGACTAGATTTAAATATAGATTTCTTGAATGCAGTAAAGTAAAACTGTTAGGGATTTTAGTTTTTCTCTGAATCTGTCATTTGTTGTCAACTTTGAGTTTTCTAAATTCCCTAGATTAACGTGAATTAGTTACTTTTGTGGTTAGTTGAAAATCCCTAGCGAAAATCGATTTGAACTTTGTACGATTTATAATTCAGGGCCTTGCCTCGACGTCGTATCGACTACCCCTTTCACTTATATTTTCTCTTTGAATTTTTGAACAGTATGAATTCGTCTCGAATAGTACATTTCCTTTATTTCTCATGGTAATGCCGTGCTGCTTGACCGACAGAGCTCATCAATCTTGATCCCTCGAGCGATTTTTGCCGTTTATCGGTGATCGTCTTCGAGAGATAATAATGTAACTTGGAAATTGTTTAACGGGAATTTTTCGGGGCCTCGAACGAACAGAACAACTGGGTTAAGGCTGGGTTTTCAACATGAAATTTCAAGAGATTTTTGCAAAGATAGTTTAGCTATTATTTTTTCTAACTGTTAGGAAATTCAGTCTTTATAAAATGCCTTTCATAGATTCTAGTTTTTATAAAATATCGTCTGCTTCTTTTAGTTATTAAATTAAAGGTGATTACAATTTTTATAAAATGCCCTTAGCAGCTCTCAGTCTTCTTAATATGCCTCATATAGTTTTAAAAGTTACGGCAACATTTTATACAACAAAAGGCATTTTACAAAGATTTAAAAAAACTGGTAGGTGTAGGCGACTTTTAATATGAAAACTAGAAATCGTAGACGACATTTTATGAAAACTGAAAGTCACAAGTGAAATTTTATAAAAAGTTTATAGAAACTTAAAGCCAGAGGCGACATTTATAAACGATATAGAAATTATTAGAACTGCGGGCGACATTCTAGAATAACTAAGGGCCGCAGGCGACATTCTAGAACAATTGAAAGCCGCAGAAGACATTTTATAATTTAATTAAGACGACATTTATAAACGATATACAAATTATTAGAGCTACAGACGACATTCTAAAACAATTGAAAGCCGCAGGAGACATTCTAGGACACCTGAGAGCCACAGGCGACATTCTAGAACAATTTAGAGCCGCAGAAGACATTCTAGAACAAAAGAAAACCGCAGAAGACATTTTATAATAATATTATAGAAACTTAGAGCCACAGCCGACATTTATAAACGATATAGGAATTATTAGAGCTACAGGCGACATTCTAGAACAATTTAGAGCCGTAGGCGACATCTTATAAAAAGTTTATAGAAGCTTAGAGGCACAGACGACATTTATAAACGATATAGGAATTATTAAGAGCTGCAGGCGACATTCTAGAACAATTGAAAGCCGCAGAAGACATTCTAGAACAAAAGAAAACCGCAGAAGACATTTTATAATAATATTATAGAAACTTAGAGCCACAGCCGACATTTATAAACGATATAGGAATTATTAGAGCTACAGGTGACATTCTAGAACAATTTAGAGCCGTAGGCGACATCTTATAAAAAGTTTATAGAAGCTTAGAGGCACAGACGACATTTATAAACGATATACAAATTATTAGAGCTACAGGCGACATTCTAAAACAATTGAAAGCCGCAGGACACATTCTAGGACACCTGAGAGCCACAGGCGACATTCTAGAACAATTTAGAGCCGTAGGCGACATTTTATAAAAAGTTTATAGAAGCGTAGAGGCACAGACGACATTTATAAACGATATAGGAATTATTAAGAGCTGCAGGCGACATTCTAGAACAATTGAAAGCCGCAGAAGACATTCTAGAACAAAAGAAAACCGCAGAAGACATTTTATAATAATATTACAGAAACTTAGAGCCACAGCTGACATTTATAAACGATATAGGAATTATTAGAGCTACAGGCGACATTCTAGAACAATTTAGAGCCGTAGGCGACATTTTATAAGAAGTTTATAGAAGCTTAGAGGCACAGACGACATTTATAAACGATATAGAAATTATTAGAGCTGCAGGCGACATTCTAAAACAATGGAAAGCCGCAGAAGACATTCTAGGACACCTAAGAGCCACAGGCGACAGTCTAGAACAATTTAGAGCCGTAGGCGACATTTTATAAAAAGTTTATAGAAGCTTAGAGGCACAGACGACATTTATAAACGATGTAGAAATTATTAAAACTGCAGGCGACATTCTAGAATAACTGAGGGCCGCAGGCGACAATCTAGAATAACTGAAAGCCGTTGATGACATTCTAGAACAATTGAAAGCCACAGGTGACATTGTAAAATAACTGAGAGTTGCACATGACATTCTAGAACAACTGAGAGCCGCAGACACATTTTATAATAACTGAATGTCACAAACGACATTTTACAAAGAAAGGAAGCCGCAAATGACAGTTTATATAAAAAGCAGAAGACGTAGACTTGAGGTGGCATTTTATATACAAACTGAAAGCCGCAGACGACATTTTATAAAATTAGGAGGTAAAACCACATTTTTATATAAAAATGGCAACATTTCTAAAAAACTAATAGCCTAAGGTGGCTTTTTACAGTAACTAGATGTCACAAATGGCATTTTATGAATGCTACTTGTAGCTGCAAATGATATTTTATGCAAAAACTGGAAGCCACAGATGACATTTTATAAAATTAGAAGCTAAAATGACATTTTAATATAATAATTGCGACATTTAAAAAAAAACTAATAGCCTAAAATGACATTTTGTAACAACTAAATTACAAGTGGCATTTTATGAATGTTGCAGCCGCAAATGACATTTTATACAAAAACTGGAAGCCGCAGATGACATTTTATGAAATTAGGAGGTAAAACGACATTTTTAAATAAAAATTGCGACATTTTTAAATAACTAATAGCTTAAAGCGACATTTTACAATAACTAGATGTTACAAGAGGCATTTTATTAATGTTGCAGCCGGAAATGACATTTTATATAAAAATTGAAAGCCAAAGATGACATTTTATAATATTAGGAACTAAAACGACATCTTTAAATAAAAATTACGACATTTTTAAAAAACGAATGGCCTAAGATGACATTTTACGATAACCCGATGTCACAAGTGGTATTTTATGAATGTTGCAGCCACAAATGACATTTTATACAAAAATTGGAAGCCGCAGATGACAATATACAAAATTGGGAGCTAAAACGACATTTTTTTATCAAATTGCGACATTTTTTTTTTTAAATTAATAGCCTAAGGTGACATTTTACAATAAGTAGATGCCACATTTTATACAGAGCGTTCAAATAAAAACTGGACACCATTAGTGTTATTTTATAAATTCTGGAAGTCAAAGGCGAAATTTTATTAAAATGTGTGGTTAAAATTGGTAATTCAAAAGTTCCTAAATTGGATGTTATGTTGCCAACCTTTAAGCTCAAAAATCACTACATTTAGTACATTAAGTTCAGGGCGACCAACAAAAGGTTTTGTTTGTTAGTTTTTGTCTCAGCAAAATTGTTTAACAGTCGTCTTCGTCTTCTAATTTTCTCTAGATAAAATAAAATCCCTAAAAAATCAATGTTGCCAACCAAAAAAGTCTGATTTAACCCCAAAGAAATAAATGAAAATATTAAGTTAAGGACGAAATTAGAACCACAAAAATGACAGTTTTGGTTAAATAATACTACTTGAAAAGTCCCTAAATATTCCTAGTAGAGTTACCAATCCTTTAGATTAAAAATTACCATATTTAATAAAACTTCTTAACCTTTTTTTTGTAAAACAGTGAAAAAAATTCCCTAGATATTCATAATTTACTGTTTTATATATTTTTGTTAAATAATATACATAAAAATGTCAATAAAAGCAACGTAACTGTTGGCCTTGGCTGCTAAATTTCCCCAAATAAAAAAAATCCCCTAAAAAATGTGTTGCCAACCAAATCTCTTTTTTTTATTATTATGTAAGGAAAGTCTGATTCAGCCCCAAACAAAAAACTTAGTCACATCAAGGTGAATTACCACCTTAAGAGCCCCTTTATTTTTATAACCCTATAAACGAAATTCCCCTAGACAGTTAAGAGTGGGTTAAAACCAAAATATTTTTTTCACTTAAATCACTTTATTTATAATCAAAAAAACTTAACCTAACTTATTACAGAAAATAAATATTACAAAAAAAAAATATTTATGATTTTAAAGCTTCTTGTAATTTTTTCCTAGCTAATGCTACTCTATCCTCCTGTCTTTTAATATCCTCATCAGAGATATTCACCGCTTGAACCAGCGGCTGCTTGGGGTCCAAAAACACTCCTGGATTTTTCTCCAGCGCCGCTTTGGGCCCCGTCTGTCCCGTCACCGGCTGCGTCGAGACATGTAAAGCCGTCGCGACGCTCTGTATAATCGTTTCTTCGCTAACATTCGGTCCCACCGGTTTCAATCCTTTGGGCAACTCCATCGCCTCGAATTCCGTCCCATCCAAATCGCACGCCCGCAGCCCCTCGAGTCTCTTCTCCCAGATCAACTGCTTCGGCTTCTCCTGGTTGCCGTTTTTGTAGTCGGATTTCACCTTACTCTCCTGCGTTTTATACACAGTGACCGGTTGCTTGAAAATGGAGGCTGTCTGCCGAATGGGGGGCACAAGGGAGGCGTCATTACGGACGCCCCGACTGTAGTACATAACGTCGACTTTACCGACTGATAACCCCGTTTTTCGGAGCATATCTTCACGTTGCCATCGCTTGGGGAGTTGAGCACATTCGTATTTCGTTTTTTCGATTGTTATACTCATTTTTAAGGGGGCGCAATGACAGCGTACACAAAACACAGCTGACGCGTACTGCCAACACAACAAGACTAAAGTTACTAAGAGTCGGTAAAAGCGGAAACTGGAATCCCCACTCTTGCGCGCTCAATAAACGCAAATGGAGAGTGAAATTAGTATTTTTGTTATTTGAAAATGAATTTCTGCTGTTTTTTATGGTTATATTCACGTTCGGATTGTTAAAAATACAAAAAATTTATTTTGGTACTGACATTTGTGACATTTGACAGGTACAGATGCCAACCCAATAAAAATTAATTTGTTGTTACTATTGTTAGATTTTGAATTTCAATAATAATTATTAATAATTCATTATAATAAAATATTATTACAAATTTAACAACTGAAAGAAATAAATTGTTAGAAATTATCAATTATTAATTTTTTTACAGTAGCTAAATTTATAGTCATACCAATCAATTAAAGTTTTTGGGTAATTATTATAACAACAATTTTAATAAATTATTTATACAGTAATGAATGCTTAAACAATTATCTACAATATTCGAGTTATTTTACGATGCGTGAAATAATTGGATAATTTTAATTTCCGTGATTTTCATTTGATTCGCAAATTTAATTAATTTTAATGTTTGGATAGATTTAATTCATGTAAAATCAATTACAGAGTTAAAAATAACACATTTTATACATTGTTGTTTATTTTGCTGTCTGTTTTGTTTGTTACATTTTTTTTTTTATTATTTTAAATTTTAAATTCTAGCTCTACCAAATGTATAAAATGTGATTGTTGCCAACCTAATCTGTATTAAAAAATTTTTGACAATATTTTAGGTTAGAAAGGCAAAAACTGTTTTAAATTATTACAACATTTATATAATAAAGGATTTAATTTTGTATAATAAGGACTGAGAGCTGTAGAAGACAATTTATATAAAATCTGGAAGGTCAAAGTCACAGTTTATACATATAAGAAATATATAAAAACCTATTATAAGCAGCTGACAAATTTTTATATAAAAACAGTAAAGTAAACAAATGTAGTCTCATTTTATATAAAAGTTATTTTATAAAAACAGGAAGCCGCAAGTGACATTTTATACTTACAAAAATTGAAGTCAGAGACACTTTATAAATAAATTGAAAGCCGAAAGCAATTTTTATATAAAACTAGAAGTCGAAGACGACATTTTATATAAAATCTGGAAGCTCAAGGTCACATTTTATATAAGAAATTTATAAAAAACTTCACTAATTTTTATATAAAGACTGTAAGGCGTAAATAATGTTTTATATAAAAAAAATTGGAACTGTAAACCACATTTTATATATTTATATAGAAGTTATTTTATAAAAACAGGAAGTCGTGTGACATTTTACACTTATGAAAATTGAAGTCGCAGAAATTTTATATATGAATTGAAAGCCGGAAGCTATTTTTATATAAAACTGGAAGTTAGAGACAACAATTTATAAAAACTGAAAACCACAGGTGTCATTTTATATAAAATCTGGAAGCTCAAAATCACAGTTTATATAAGAATTTTATAATAACTAGAAGCCGCTGACAACTTTTTATATAAAGACTGTAAACCAAACAACGTTTTATATAAAAATGGGAATTGTAGACTATATTATATATAAGAATTATTTTATATATTTTATAAAAGCTGAAGTTATATAAAAACTGAAAGCCGAAAGCAGTTTTTTTTATAAAAAAACTTGAAATCATATGCAACAATTTACAAAAAAACTGAAAGCAAATAATTTATATAAAAACTAGAATCTGTAGAATCTAGAAGTCGCAAGTGACGTTTTAAACTTATAAAAACTGAAGTCATAGACAACATTTTGTATAAAAACTGAAAGGCAAAAGCAGAGTTTTTTATATAAAATTGGAAGTCATAGACAACAATTTATACAAACTGGAAGCTGTAAGTCACATTTTATATAAGAATTTTATAAAACATAGTAGCTGTTGACGACTTTTTATATAGAAACTAGAAACTGGAAACAATGTTTTATATAAAAAATGGGAACTGTAGGCTACATTTTATGTAAAAATTATTTTATATATTTTATAAAAACTGAAATCACATATCACTTTTTATACAAAGAGTGAAAGGCGGAAGCGATTTTTATATAAAACTAGAAGTCATAGACAACAATTTATAAGAACTGGATGCCAAAGGCGACATTTTATATAAAATCTAGAAACTGTAAGTTACATTTTATATAAGAAATTTATAAAAACTAGAAACCGCTGACGACTTTTTATATAAAGAGTGTAAACAACGTTTTATATTAAATAAATGGCCAGATTTTTTAAAAAAATTGTTTTATAAAAAGAAGCCCCGAGTAAGATTTTATACTTATAAAAATTGAAGTTACAGACACTTTATAAATAAATTGAAAGCCGGAAGCACTTTTTTATATAAAACTGGAAGTCATAGACATCATTTCATAAAAACTTGAAGCCGCGATAGACATTTTATATTTATAAAAACTGAATTCATAGACAGCAATTTATAAAAACTGGAAGTCATACATAAAATTTATAAATTTTATTTAAAACTTAGAAGCTGTAAGTCACATTTTATTTAAGAAATTTATAAAAACTAGAAGCCGCTGACAACTTTTTTATAAAAAAGGAGGAAACTGTAAACAACATTTTATATAAAAATATGGCAACTGTTGGCTACATTTTATATAAAAATTATTTATAAAAACCGAAAGCTGCGGGTGACATATTATAGATATAAAAACTATCACAGACATATTAATTTTCTAAATTTAGGGTATTTAGGGGAAACGACACGTTAAGTTGCAGGACTGGTGACTGATGATTAAAATGGCGTCCTTTTTTAAACAAAATGAATATTTTTATTATATTTTGGTTATTTAGTTGTTTTTTACGAGAAACTAGCACAAATTTATAAATTTTCTAGTTATTTTATTGCCAACCTAATAAGTACATGTTGATTACAATATCCATGTGGTTTTGTTGTTGTTAAGTTTATTACCAACCTAAGTTAATTTGCTTGAAAAAATTCCTAAAAAAATTCTTTTTTTCCAAAGAAATAACATTCTGAGGAGATTTTGCATTAGCAAATAGACCATAAAGCAAAACCCGTTATAAATCAGCTACAATATGTGGTAAACAGAAGCTGATTGGTTATTAAACCATCCAGATGGTCAATGATTCAATCTTGTATGAATAAAATAGTTATTTTCTCTCCGTTATTTCGTTTAAACCCTTTAACAATAAACCAAAACCGCACATAATTCTCTCAAAACGTAGTTTACGAGGATCTTAAAATGATAAAGTGTTTTCTCGCCCGAAAATACCCTTTACAAATCGTAAGAAAGAGAAGCATTCTCTCATCCTTCACCTTTTTCAAATATCAAGTACACTTTTACAAAATAAATCATTCTCGAGGCTTGTAACCAGTCTGAAGATTTTTTTCAAAATATACGAAACGTGGATTTTAATTCTTTCACTTTTAAACTTATTATCTTTTTGCATTTGGACTGTACTGTTTCATTAATTTTGTCTCGAGACATACTCAAGAAATCAAATAGCGAAACTAATCTATTATTATAGTGTTGTACAGCTTGGAGCGACAGTAATGACCACTTTGATTGATTGGTCAGTGAGCTGCAGGCTGCTTCTTCATTTAAAATAATTGCGGGGATTAAAACACGCCCCGTGGCTTTCTCATAACCAATAAAAAAATAAAGCGGCAAATTCAATTTGACAACATTGAATTTAAACTCGTACACAGGTGTCCCAACCAAAATTTGCACCCCGATTTCGTTGAAGTTTTGAAGAAATACTAAAACAGGTCAATTTTGGCTTAAAATTTTTGGAAATTTAAATAAACAAATTTTGTAATTCTCAAAAAAGAATCGTTTAAAATTTATATAAGATACTTGACTGCATAGACCATAAGGCAGCTTTAAAATGATGTGTCACTCGATCCCACTTCCTCTTTAAATTTTTTATAAATCTGACAAACTAATTTAGAATTTGAAATTACATATGTCTGGAGATAGTTAAAAAAAATAACCATGATCCTAAAATTTTGAATTATGTTTATTTAGAGATAGTTGGGTTCTTTAAGTTGGCAATACTGAATTTTGAAAAAAAATGTTTTTTTACTGATGTCTTATTATAATTCTCAGAAATAAATATTTTAAACGTTTTAAAAGTCTTTGAAATAACTTAGACATAGAATTTTGACGTTGGCAACACTGGTTTTTAATATCGGCAACCCGAAAAACATTAAATTAATCACTAGAAAATTATAAAATTCTCTAGAAATATTTTCTAGTGATATTATACTTGGTTTTATAAAGTCTGGAGATATTTAGGTTTTTGATGTTGGCAATACAGTTATTCTTGCCAAATGTCACAAAATTCCCTAAAATATATTTAATAAATAAACTTTAGGGATAAAAAATTATCTAATAACTTTCTCTCGTTTTAAAAGACGAAGAATAGTTTTTTTTGTATTGGCAACACTGATTAAACAACATTATTATGTCACTAAAAAACTAAACTAGAAGAAAATTACTAAAACACTGCTTTAAAAACTTGAAATTATCTTAAGATTGGTATCATTGAATTTAGAAAATATTCTGTCATAAATCTAACAGAAAAAAACTTAGAATTTTGAATTACGTGTATCTAGAGTTAGTTAGGCTCTTAAGCTGGCAACACTGAATTTAAAAAAATATCTTTTCTTTGATGTCTTATTACGACATAATTCTCAGAAATAAATATTTTAATACATTTCAAAAGTTTGAAATAACGTAGACATTGAATTTTGACGTTGGCAACACTGTTTTTTAATATCGGCAAGACAAAAAACATTAAATCAATTACTGGAAGATTACAAAATTCCCTAGAAACGTTTTCTAGTAATAAATATTTGGTTTTCTAGAGTCTGGTGGTATTTACGTTTTCAAAGTTGGTTGTACTGTTTCAACATAATTATTATATCACAATTTTTTTAAAAAAATACTAAAACACTACTTTCCATTTAATAATCCTTAAAGTTACTATCTAGAGATTGGTAACACTGAATTTTGTTCTGTCATAAGGCTGACAAAAATATAGAATTTTGAATTAGTTGTATCTAGAGAGAGTTAGGTTTAGTGTAGTTAGGTTTTAGAGGTTGGCAAAACCGGTAATGTCACAACATTCCCTTGGGATAATTACATTTTTACGACTGGCAACAGTGAACTAGAAATTATTGTTGCCAAATGTCACAAAATCCCCTAAAATGTATTTAATAACTGAATTTTAGCGATAAAAAATTATCTAATAACTTTCTCTGGTTTTTTAAATGGTTGAAAAGTAATTTTTCATGTTGGCAACACTGATTAATCAACATTATTATGTCACTAAAAAACTAAACTACAAAATAAAAATACTAAAACACTGCTTTAAAAGCCCAAAACTGTCTTGAGATTGGTATCATTGTGTTTAGAAAATATTCTGTCATAAATCTGACAAAAATAACCTAGAATTTTGAGTTATGTGGATTTAGAGAGTTAGATTCTTTGAGGTGGCAACACTAAATTTCCAAAAAAAATATTTTTTCACTAATGTCTTATCAAAATGTTTGTTTTTTCAGGAATAAATATTTTAAACGTTTGAAAAATGGTTGAAATAACTTAGATATAGAATCTTGACATTGGCAACACTGATTTTTAATATCGGCAACACGGAAAACACCGAGAAACATTAAATCAGTCACTAAAAAATTTCAAAATTCTCTAGAAACGTTTTTTTGTTGTTTTTCTAGAGTTTGGAGTAATTTAGGTTTTTGAGGTTGGCAATTCTGTATTTAGGTTGTCGGAGTTGGCAATACTGATTCAACATCATTATTACATCACGAAACTAAAAAAAATACTAAAACACTATTTTACAATCCTTAAAGTTACTATCTTGAGATTGGTATCACTGAATTTTGTTCTGTCATAAATCTGACAAAAATAACGTAGAATTTTGAATTACGTATATCTAGAGCTAGTTAGATTTTTTAAGCTGGCAATACTGAATTTCGGTCTTTCGTTGGCAACACTGGTTTTTAATATTGGGAAATCAAAAAGCACTAAATCAATAACTAAGAAATTACGAAATTCTCTAAAAACGTTTTCTAATATTACAAAACTTTTTTTTCTAGATTCTGGAGATAATTAGGTTTTTGAGTTTGGCAATACTGAATTTAAAAAATATTTTCTTATTCTCTAGTTAGAACAAAAATCCCTAGAATAGTCTCTTATAAAACAAGCTCAAAATGCCACTAAATGTGTCTTGAGACACTAATAAGAATAATATTATATTGTTTAAAATTGTTTTTCAGTGTTGCCAATCTCAAGAGAGTAACTAACCTGTGGGCTATTTTAGTGTTTCAATAAAATTATTATTTTTTTGAGAATCACAAAATTTTTTTAGGCTTATTTAAATTTCCAAAAATTTGATCACTCTTAAGCTTGGACGAAATCGTAATGCAAATTTTAGTTGGGACACTCTGTATTTGGCGGCAAATTTAAAATCTGTTGCCTTTCACTAGCTATAAATAGGGTAGCCATTACGTAAGATTAAGTGAACGCAAGGATAATTAGAAATTAATTATCTCGAGCTATCAGAGAGTTTTTTGATTAACGGTTTTCGTATTTTTTCTAAATTGAAAAATCGAAGAGGAGTGCCGATATCAGCCCTACAATCTCGTTTACAGGAATAAAATAGCAGACTCTCGACTTCTAGGCACCAACATGTGCGGCTACAATTCTTGTTTGTAATTTTTCTGTCTGTTTGGTTTATGTTCTTTCTCCGTTGTTGCTTTTATTCTTTGAATAAATCTACATCAGATGTTGGGAGTTTTTCGGGAGGTTTTATACCGAGAATTTTATAAATATTTGATTAGACGCCATTTTGATTTAGTGTTACCAACTGTAATAAAATTTATGATAATAAGCAATTTCAACGTTTTATTTTTTATTCCTTAAAGTTAGTAATTAGAGAAGAAGTTGAATTTATAACATAATACTACAATCAAGAACTCAACCGTGACGTCTTATTAACAGAAAGTCATAAATATAAAAAATATTAATCAATATAATCTATCTATGGATTAATAAATTAAAATAAAAGTCATAAAGACTTCAAACTTGCTTTTCTTTTAATAATTTATTTTAATAAAACTTGATGCGACCAAGATAGTTATTCTGACTAGTTGTAGAAGTAGTTTTTACTTGGAAGCTCTTTATTAGTTAATTATACTTAGGTTGGTAATACTATTTTTCTAACCTCAAAAAACTCAACTGATTTTAGGAAATTTTGTGTTCATTATTGCCAACCTTATAATAGATTTTGAGCTCTGTATTAATTTACGACTTGTTGGTTGTTATAAGTATTAAAAAGAAATCTTGAAATCCATAAACGGAATCTGATTGCAATATTTCACACTTGTTAAACTCGTTATAGTTGCAAGAAATTTTCAACTCCTACAATACGAAGAGAAAAATCTCAACACCCACAACACCTACTCACCTGATTTCGTAATTCTGTGGGAGAAAATCGAAAGTTTTTTAACCAAAAATAGCCGAGATTTACGTTTGTTTCAAAGAGGGATTTGTACTGTAATTTTGTAATTAAATGTAATGAGTAGGTAAGCGGTAATGACGGCCTTACCGTCCGATTCAGTTTCCTCTCTGCTATTTTCAAAGCAAACAAAAGCAAAAGTACAGATTCATGAAGACAACGAAGTGATTAATTGCTGAGATGATGACAGAGATGTTTCGGGAAAATTTGTTTTAGGGATTTTTAGAATAAGATGGCAATACTGTGTCTTAAAAATGTCATGTCACAAACTAACCACAACAAAATTTCCTAAATCAAACTCTATTATAACACAATTTCTAGGTAGTAACTATAATTTGGGTTGGTGACACTGTATTTTAAAACATCGTCTGCAATGTAGTTCTACCAACATTTAGTTATATCACTAAATTTTAAGCAAGGCAGGAAATATATTATATAAAAATCCAGTTTTTATATAAAACATTGCCGACTGCTTCGTTTTTGTATAAATTGTCTACGACTTCTTTTTAAATTCAGGAATTGCCAACTTCAAAAACCTAAATTACTCCAAACTCTAGAAAACCAAGTATATTATTACTAGAAAACGTTTCTAGAGAATTTTGTAATTTTTTAGTGACTGATTTAATAATGTTTCTCGGTGTTTTCCGTGTTGCCGATATTAAAATTCAGTGTTGCCAATGACAAGATTCTATATCTAAGTTATTTCAACCATTTTTCAAACGTTTAAAATATTTATTCCTGAAAAAACAAACATTTTGATAAGACATTAGCGGAAAAGAATTTTTTTTTGAAATTCAGTGTTGCCAGCTCAAAGAATCTAACTCTCTAAATCCACATAATTCAAAATTCTAGGTTATTTTTGTCAGATTTATAACAGAATATTTTCTAAACGCAATGATACCAATCTCAAGACAGTTTTGGGCTTCTAAAGCAGTGTTTTAGTATTTTTATTTTGTAGTTTAGTTTTTTAGTGTCATAATAATGTTGATTAATCAGTGTTGCCAACATGAAAAATTACTTTTCGACCATTAAAAAAACCAGAGAAAGTTATCAGATAATTTTTTATCGCTAAAATTCAGTTATTAAATACATTTTAGGGGATTTTGTGAGATTTGGCAACAATAATTTCTAGTTCACTGTTGCCAGTCGTAAAAATGTAATTATCCCAAGGGAATGTTGTGACATTACCTGTTTTGCCAACCTCAAAAACCTAACTACACTAAACCTAACTCTCTCTAGATACAACTAATTCAAAATTCTATATTTTTGTCAGCTTTATGACAGAACAAAATTCAGTGATACCAATCTCAAGATAGTAACTTTAAAGATTATAAAATGTAATTAAAGTAGTGTTTTAGTATTTTTTTTAAAAAAATGTGATATAATAATTATGTTGAAACAGTATAACCAACTTCGAAAACATAAATACCACCAGACTCTAGAAAACCAAATATTTATTACTAGAAAACGTTTCTAGGGAATTTTGTAATTTTGTAGTAATTGATTTAATGTTTTTCGTCTTGCCGATATTAAAAAACAGTGTTGCCAACGTCAAAATTCAATGTCTACGTTATTTCAGACTTTTGAAATGTATTAAAATATTTATTTCTGAGAATTATGTCCTAATAAGACATCAAAGAAAAGACATTTTTTTAAATTCAGTGTTGCCAGCTTAAAGAACCTAACTAACTCTAGATACACGTAATTCAAAATTTTAAGTTTTTTTCTGTTAGATTTATGACAGAATATTTTCTAAATTCAATGATACCAATCTTAAGACAATTTCAAGTTTTTAAAGCAGTGTTTTAGTAATTTTCTTGTAGTTTAGTTTTTTAGTGACATAATAATGTTGTTTAATCAGTGTTGCCAATATAAAAAACTATTCCTCGTCTTTTAAAACGAGAGAAAGTTATTAGATAATTTTTTATCGCTAAAATTCATTTATTAAAAATATTTTAGGGGATTTTTGTGACATTTGGCAAGAATAACTGAATTGCCAACATCAAAAACCTAAATATCTCTAGACTCTAGAAAACCAAGTACAATATCACTAGAAAACGTTTCTAGGGAATTTTATAATCTTCTAAGTAGTTAATTTAATGTTTTTCGGGTTGCCGATATTAAAAACTAGTGTTGCCAACGTCAAAATACTGTGTTTAAATTATTTCAAATGCTTTTGAAACGTTTCAAACGAAAGACATCACTGAAAAAAATTTTTTTGAAATTCAGTTTTGCCAACTTAAAGAACCCAATTATCTCTAGATACACGTAATAGGATCTAGGTTATTTTTGTCAGATTTATGACAGAATATTTTTTAAATTCAATGATACCAATCTTAAGACAGTTTTGGGCTTCTGAAGCAGTGTTTTAGTATATATTTTTTTGGTCTATTTTTTTAGTGACATAATAATGTTGTTTAATCAGTGTTGCCAATATAAAAAACTACTTTTCTTTTTAATGCGTTTCTCTGTCTCTGTTCAACACATTATGTATATGACATGGCAACGTATACAACAATGTGTTGAAAGGAGACAGACAAGCGCATTAACAAGAAAAATAAACTATAGATAAATTTCTATGGCTAAAATTCAGTTATTAGATATATTTTAGGGGATTTTCTGACATTTGGCAACAATAACCGAATTGCCAACTTAAAAAACCTGTTGCCAGTCTTAAAAATGTAATTATCCCAAGGGAATTTCATGCCACTTGATTACAACAATACCGGTATTGCCAACCTTAAAAACTTAACTACTCTAACCCGCTATTTCAAGAACTAGAAATTCTTGTTGTCATAACACAAATAAAGGTCGTGTCACATAAAATAAAATTAATTCTTTATTGTTTAAATTTTTTCACAAAATCTTACACAACTCTGTTAATTAATTAAAATAAACAAATTTTTCTCCACCAAAACATTGTTTCGCAATTTTCATCCTTTCTAAACCTCTTTGTACAATTGTTTTTTTAAACTTTAGTATCGTTTTGATGTGAAACGTTGTATTTCTTTCCAGATCCGGAAGTTTAGGCTCTGGAAGCGTCACAATTCCCGTTGAACAACCGGAACCGGAAGTAAATATGACCAACACAGATATTGACAATTTGGAAGACGCCCGGAAATTAGCAAGAGATCTTCGGCAAAAGACCAGAGCGCAAGCACAGCAAATTATCGCCTGGAGACGTGCCTATAAAATGCAGGTAATACAGATTCCTTGCTGCCATTTCGAAATTACAGGGTTTCTGTTTTTCAGGAGTCTTTAGTGGCGCGTTTACAGCGCGAAAAGGCACACCAATTGAAAATTCTGAGTGCTAAATTGCTTCTTTTTGAGTCGCGTTTAATAAGAAAACAAAAAGAAATCTCAGCTATGCTGACTCTTCGCGAAAATATAATTCATAGACAACAGAGAATGATAGAGACTCTCACAAATCGGCTTGTTGATAACGGCCTAGAAGTCCCTCAATCGGAACTTGCCGAACTTGAAACAACTCTACCCGATCTTGATTCTTTAAATGACTCTGACAGTGCTGTTGTTATGGAAGATATAGACTCTGACAGTAATTTAAATATTCCGAAATTTCGAACCGGAAATTCCGTTATGAGATCAATTTCAGACGCTATAGATCCAAGTCTGAAATATACTTCAATGCGGCGTAATAATGGGTTTTTGCGACGGCCTGAAATACTTGAAACTGTCTATAGTGTGGAAGAAGATGGAGATAATGAAAATCAAAATGAAAATTCTGAAGCTAATAAAAAACGTGATGCTTTTGCCGCTAGAGGGAAGTCAACGTATAATATAGAAGAAACAGAACAAGAAACAACAAAAGAAGAAGAATGTGAAGATGAAAAGAAGACAAATCAAGTCAAAACGTACAATAGGGTCATGTCAAATCACCGCTCTGTTACTAAACCTAAAGACGTAAAATATAAAAGAATAAATAAAGCGAAATCAAAAAGTTTAGAAGAGTTAAGAGGGAGACTGAAAAATTGGGTGGAGCAAGGGAGCAAACTAACCGGAATTACATTAGAACACAGTCAAAGTTGTGCTTAATACAGGACGAATTTTTTTTATGTTGTCGTTTTTCTCATTTGTTTTTTTGCATTTACAATACTGTTACTTTGTGTGACTTGAAGAAAAAAAAATGTGATATTTCTTTTTGTAAATAGGAATTTTAGTCAATTTGTATAAAATCTCTTACATATCATGTTCAAAATTGTGAGGGGAAAACATTCACTTGCCTAAATGTATAAAAAAATGCTTTTTAGATGTAGATTTTTTTGTAAATATTTTTTTATTACGATGTTGTTCCTTTAGAAATAAGCTTTAAGTAGAAATGTGTGAGACTAAAGTGTGTAAAAGCCGTGTGCTTTTATTTATTATTGTCAATTGCATACAAATTACTGTACTGTACTCGATTTCACTTATTAATGTATGATGTAAGACATGTAACGTTTGTGTAACAATAAAAGACAATCACAATTTGAAAAAAAAATGTTTTAGTATCCCTTCCCTAGCTGCATTGTTTCAGGAATCCATCTATACAAGGTTTTTAGGTAGGCAACCAATTATACTTCTTAGGATATAGCATGTTGCCTATCCCTACAATTTAAATAAAAAAGATCAAGAATCGTATTAAGGTAGGTAACATTTAATACACAGCAATGTATTGTTAGTTGCATAACTATAAAATTATAAATAATTTAGAAAATTTGATATAAACTTCCTCACACATTCTGTGATTCTGATAAAAACGTATTTTTTTTAAATATCGTATCAGGATCTCACAAATGCGAAGAGACGTATTTTTGCTCAGGATCTCCTCGCTGTGATCCTGATACAAAATCAGAAATTTCACATTTTCAACAAACTGTGAGAATTGAAATTTTCGATTTTGTACCAGGATCACAGAAAAGCGAGTAGATATTTATTCTTTGGCGCCAGATATCTCCTCGCGTTCCTGTGATCCTGATACAAATTCAGAAATTTTGAATTTTCAACAAATTAACAGAATTTCACCGAAATTTTCGATTTTGTACCAGGATCACAGAAATGCGAGGACATATATTTTTGCTCGGGATCTCCTCGCGTTTCTGTGATCCTGGTACAAAATTGAAAAATTACACATTTTTGGTTAATTCGTGAAATTTTCTGAATTTTTCAATTTCGTATCAGGATCACAGAAATGCGAGGAGATGTATTTTTGCTCGAGATCTCCTCGCGTTTCTGTGATCCTGTTATAAAATCAGAAATTCATATTTTCATCAAACTGAGAAATTGAAATTTTCGATTTTGTACCAGGATCACAGAAAAGCAAGGAGAAATTTATTCTTTGGCGCCAGATATCTCCCCGCGTTCCTGTGATCCTGATAGGAAATCAGAAAATTTCACATTTTCAACAAATTAATAGAATTTCACCGAAATTTTCGATTTTGTACCAAGATCACAGAAATGCGAGGAGATGTATTTTAGCTCGGGATCTCCTCGCGTTTCTGTGATCCTGGTACAAAATTAAAAAATTACACATTTTTGGTCAAGTCGTGAAATTTTCAGAATTTTTCAATTTCGTATCAGGATCACAGAAATGCGGGGAGATGTATTTTTGCTCGGGATCTCCTCGCGTTTCTGTGATCCTGTTATAAAATCAGAAATTTCACATTTTCATCAAACTGAGAAATTGAAATTTTTGATTTTGTACCAGGATCACAGAAAAGCGAGGAGAAATTTATTCTTTGGCGCCAGATATCTCCTCGCGTTCCTGTGATCCTGATACGAAATCAGAAAATTTTACATTTTCAACAAATTAACAGAATTTCACCGAAATTTTCGATTTTGTACCAGGATCACAGAAATGCGAGATGTATTTTTGCTCGAGATCTCCTCGCGTTTCTGTGATCCTGGTACAAAATTGAAAAATTACACATTTTTGTTGTTAAGTCGTGAAATTATCTGAATTTTTCAATTTCGTATCAGGATCACAGAAATGCGAGGAGATGTATTTTTGTTCGGGATCTCCTCGCGTTTCTGTGATCCTGGTACAAAATTGAAAAATTACACATTTTTGTTGTTAAGTCGTGAAATTATCTGAATTTTTCAATTTCGTATCAGGATCACAGAAATGCGAGGAGATGTATTTTTGTTCGGGATCTCCTCGCGTTTCTGTGATCCTGGTACAAAATTGAAAAATTACACATTTTTGTTGTTAAGTCGTGAAATTATCTGAATTTTTCAATTTCGTATCAGGATCACAGAAATGCGAGGAGATGTATTTTTGTTCGGGATCTCCTCGCGTTTCTGTGATCCTGGTACAAAATTGAAAAATTACACATTTTTGTTGTTAAGTTTGAAATTTTCTGAATCTTTCAATTTCGTATCAGGATCATAGAAATGCGAGGAGATATATTTTTGCTCGACTCAACAGTACTAGGTTAGACAACTTACCTTACATTAATGTGTATTGTTGGTTGCATGACCAATTATCAAGTGTAAATAAAAGCCATAGAAAAGAAGAAAGAGAGTTGGCTTTGTTAAATATTTCTTTATTAAATATTTTTAAAGGATTTGTATAAACAGCAATTATAACAAACGAAATCGGTTATTATTGGAAATACTTACAAATAGCAGTGACGAGAACGGCTGCGCAGTTGTTTATGCGCACTTTTTTAAACTGACAAGATATGCAACACAGTTTACTTCTGAGTATTGGTGGCTGCCTAACAACATTTTTTCTTTTTTACGCAGGCAACCAACTTTACATCAGAGATTTACGGGTTGTTGGGCATTCCTCTATTTCTTTCAATAAGAATGTTATGCACTTTTCCTTTTTTTTTTGAATAAAATGCAGATTTATTGAATGTTTTATTCAATGCAAAAATGTGTTATACCAATACACAGCAGATAAACCATTGTAACAAATCATAAACAGAGCACCTAACCAAATACTGTATTAGCTAATTTTAAATGTAGGAGGCTTTATTTACATTACATTTTTCATTACAATAGTAAACGGAAAAAAAATGGCTGTAAACGATTTGTAAAAGGTACAAATGGTCACTTTATCTTACAAACTATAAACAAAAAATAAAAAATAATAAATAACACATAAATACAATATACTGAAACTTAAATTGAAGATTCTCAAAACTTCCATAGAGAACAAATGACTAAAGTTTTAAAATTTCGAGCATTATTTATGTGCGCTAAACATGAAATGTATGAAAGATTAGAAAAAGTAGTCACAAAATTCCTGGAGGTTAAAGTAGAAATCAACTCTGTCCATAATCGCACTAAGCTTCTTCACCCGCTGCGACACTAACACTCAAGACAGCAGTCTTAAACATTTTTATTATTTTTATTTATTTTATTTTTTTGTGAGGATGTATCGGTTCACAGAACCAAACAGTCACTCTGTATCAGCCAGTGTGGGGCAGACGACCGCCCTCTATTTTTAAATACACATTTTACTACACCGGGAAAAGATATGCAACACAACATCAACAAAAAAAACTGAAAAAAAAAAACCGAAAAAAAAACTCAAAACGTCCCTCTTGTATTTTAATGCGCACACTTTCAAAAAAAAAAAATGAAAAAACTCATCTAGGCTGTTGTACCATTCACCAAAGCTTCCTTTGGCTTCGCATCATTTCGACGCGCTGGAGGCGGCCGAGTCGAGCGATTCTTTGAGTCGTTCCGCGGGGCCTTCACATCCGTCACGTGACTGTCGTTGGGAATCACATGGTCACCAGTACCACCACCACCACCAGCTGGACCCGTCTGGCCGTTATTCACTGAAACAACAAACACAAAACAACTTACAAAAAAATAAACAATTAAATGAATAAAAAACAAGAAAAGTACCTTAAAACAGATGTTGCCAGGTTAGAAAGCGATGCTTGTTAGTCTCACGTTGTCACGTGACAGCTAATTATGATAATGAGTGACTTAAAATTACCTGGATTTTCAAGTGGTTGTGTTGATGGGGTTAAACTACGTTGTCTTCCACGTCGTTTACGTCTCTTCTGAATTCTACCACCTGACCAAGATGTTGCTTCCACACTTGAAATTGACTCTAAGACAACCCGGGTCATCTTTACTAACTTTCATGCTACTCCCCGTGTTACACATGCGATTTTTTCGACTTTAAATCATAGAGTTTTACAAAATAGAGAGACAATGTAAGTTTAGTTATAAACTACATTACTAAAACTAGAGTATGACACCAGATCGACTTTAAAATAAGAAAAAATTTTACCCAAAATGGTACGTCACTGTCTCTCAAAAATTTACCACACGAGGCAAAGCCGATTTCTAGTCGAATAATCCCACATTGCATCTCTACATAAAAACCCCAACAATATTTAAAAACCTACCTCGATCAACACTGGATACCTCCTGACTTAAATCAAGTACAGTTTCTTCATCATCAGTAGTACGACGTCGATCATCCCCTCTTCGATTATCTCGTCGTCCGCCACGCCCTCTAGAACCACCACCCCCATAATGTCGTGGTGGTAAATCACTAACACGTTCATCTGCTGTATCAGGTGTTTGATGACGTGATCCTGTAAAATTTCTACTTAAACCTACACGCACTTTTCACTTAACCACACTATAATAAAGTAGATAAACTCTCACTATCACAAACTCACCAAAAAAAAAATAAAAAATCTACGCGAGAGAGAGGAAATAATTCAGAGATTAAAGCACAGACTCAAACACCCTTCAAGCGTTGCACATGCGCATGCAAATTAGTTAGTAAACAAATGAATAACACTCGACCAATACTGGAAGGGTACGAGTCCGTACTCTTTTAATAACAAAAATTCAAAAAAAAAGCAATAAAACACCAAATTTTAAATCAAGTTATATTTCTAAAAAAGTCTTCACAATTAATTAGATACGTGACACAATTTTTAGTGAGCCAGTCTTTTGCCATGGCAGTCACTAGCGTTAGCAAACTCACAGTGAGTAACCGGTGTTTTATTTTTCACTCACTTTTAGTTCTCTACACATGGCTATAAAAATCGTTTTTCGTACCCTTCCAGCAAGGTTTTTTTTTTAAGTCGAGATATTAGAAGCCTCATGGGGGTTTACTAACTTCTAGGTTAGTTCAAACAACAAACAAAACTCCCCAAAAACAAATATTTGTTTGTTATTTGACTACCAATCTAATTATTGACAATACGAATTCAGGAAGGTGCAGAAACAAATTTTTTGAAAAAAATGCACACGAAACTTGAGTCTTCTTCTTTCTTCTGCACCAACCGTCACAACAAAAGTCATATTTCAATAGCGATAATTGCTCGCTAGCAACAATTCCAATAGTATGATTACATTTACATTACTGTACTATAATACAGCGTAAACATTAAAGAAAAAGAAAAAAACTAAAAAGTAAATTCGGGGAAAAAAATTAATTCGTTTCAAGGAAAAGAAGCCAAAAAAAATATGTACACTGCCACTACACTCAACAGTAAATTTTGAAATTGATTATTAAGCAAAAATAAAAATCAAAAATGTGTTAATCAAGCAAAAATTTCTCATTTTTGAAATACTCTCAACCACTAATGAATATATTGACGTTATATAACACTCCTGTATGTTAGGCAACCAATAAAACATCAATACATTCACTTGTGGTCTAATCCTGCCGTTTGTTAATAGTCAAAATCGTTAAAATAGGTCGTCAGCCGGGTCAGTCTATAAGTCACCTGAACGTTTTTTGAAATTTTTTTCGGCTTTATGCACCACTCTTTCAACAAAAAAACAAAAAACCGGAGATAAAGCCGTATCCGTTTTTTTTTTGTGTATGATAATTATTATTATAATAATAATGGAGTAGTGTATTCCACAACCAACCCCCGATCACTTCCTCTCCCCCCTATCGCCCCCTCCGGCCGAGTCGATGGACAACCTACCCTTGTTGGGTCGTTCGCGATTATTTGTCGGCGGTCCACCTCCACGTGGAGGTCTACCATTGCTGCTAGCATGACCGCCGCCACCACCGCCACGTCCACCGCCTCTACCGTTTCCCATTGGTTGTTTATTGGTGGTGTTGTTGCGTTTATCCACGTTATTAACATAATCAGTGATCGTACTACTACCGGAATTGTAGCGGTCATTTTGACGTCCTCCTGGACCGCCTCGACCACCACGACCACGACCACGCATTGAACCACGACCTGAACGACCACCATCCATATCTGAATTATAACCACGATCATTTCGTCGACCCATTGATAGACTTTGCATTGAACCCAATGCTGTACCATGAATACTTCGTAATTGTTGGTCAATCTCAAGTTTTTCCTGTCGGAGCTGCTCTACTTCCTAAAATAAAAACAAACAAACAAAAAAGTATATACACAATGTCAAAGTCACATAATCTCAAAATATTTTTAATAATATACAAAGTAAAACAAAATTACATACAAAAAATAACCTGAAATTGCGCACAATAATTTATCAAACGAGACTAAGCCGAGTTTAGTAATTACTTTTCTCCGTCTTAAAGATTTCGTTTATTATTATTATTACTTATTGCTTTATTCTTAATAAAACTGATACTTTAATATCCCTTTTTTGTCCTAAATCACCCTATGAATGACTAGATCCATTGTTTACCTATAGTCACGTGATTCTGACACAAATAAAGTTTATGTTGACTTGTATATATGAGAGAGATGCACTATAGAAAAACATCACTCCATGTTGTAATCAGCATACAACTGTCATTAGTTTTTTGCCTCTTGTCACGTGACTGCACTTAAAATTTATGTCCCCTATTTAGTCAGTTATTTGTGGTCATGTAATGTGATTAATTCCGGTTATTTTAGTTCAGAATTCATAGTATACAATAGCATTTTAATAATTTATATGAATCACGTGACTTGTGGCAAGATCATTAATTTCTTAAAAAAAAAAACAGATTATTTCGTAAATTCTGTCATTTTACATGCTTTTTTAAACTTTAAAGAGAGATAAAAAGCAACAACCTAAACATCATCTTATAGGTGAATATCAAACGCCTTTTGTCACGTGATCGCATCACTCTCTTCTATCGTATGCTCTTTCAATCATAAATTATATTTGCCACATATCACGTGACATGCAACAAAATCATGTTTTCAATAATAAATTCAAAAAGTTTAGTAATTTAATAAAAAAAAAACATTTCTTGTGTAAAGTTTCAAATGTTTTTTGCCACATATCACGTGACTACTTCATTCATGTCTTATTAACCATATTTTTTATCTCCTTCCATTATAAAAGAAAGAAAAAAATTAACATGAAACGTACAAAAATTCTAGAACATGCTGTATATGTATATCATTTAAATAATTTTTAACACAAACTGTCACAAAAAAAATATTAAAGTTTGGTAATCACGTGATATAAGGTATTATGAGTCGCATTAAATATCTACATGTAGATTTCTAAACAATTTTTCTTGTCTACAGTCACATGATCAATAAAACTGACGTAATATGACACCAATCTGTAAAAAAAATGTCACGTGACTGTTTCCAACATGTACAAAAATTCTGGGACACGCTGTATATTGTTAAAATATTTTTGAGTCGCAGTGTGAAAAAAGTTTTACAAAAGTTAGATAGTCACGTGATAATGAGCTATTATGAGTCGTATAAAATATCTACATGTTAATTACTATAAACTATTTTTTTGCCTACAGTCACGTGATCAATTCCGATACTATTTAATATATAAAATATTAATTTTTTGCCTCTTGTCATGTGACTGTTTCCAACATTAAAATATTTCGACATGTACAAAAATTCTGGAACACGCTGTATATTGCTAAAATATTTTTAAGTCACAGTGTCAGATTTTTTTTTACTAAAGTTAGATAGTCACGTGGCTTGAGTTATGTGTTGTATAAAATACATATATACAATGTAGATTACCTAAATATTTTTTTTTTAGTATATAGTCACGTGATCAATTCAGATACTATTAAAAGGTTTTTTGTGTAGAAAATTTCATCAAACATCTGTCAAATCTCCATTTTAAGCCTGCTATAGCATTTCTAAAATTTAAAAAATTGGTATAAAAATTCTGGAACATGGTGTATATGTAAAAATATAAAATATTTTTAAATTATGCTTATTGCATTTGTAAAAAAAAAATTCTTATTATATCTTTTCTTTTAATAATTGCTGTAATAATAGGACATTGATAAGTCCCAAATGGGTAACGTAATCACGTGATAAGTGGCAAAAAATTTAGCAAAGATTTCGCTATAAAAATGAATCAAATTTTAAGGACAAAAATAATGTAGTTATGCTACATATCACGTGACACCTATTAAATCTGTTTTAGGCCGTATACAGCGTTCATAATTCGATAAATTGGTATAAAAACTTTGGGACACATTGTATATCAATTAAAATATTTTTAAATTGTCCTTATTACATTTGTAAAAAAAAGAAAATTCTTATTATAACTCTTCTTTTAATAATTGTATGTAACCATGTGACTGATGAGTCGCACTGTTGAAAAAAAAAGGTTGTTACGTAATCACGTGACAGGAGACAAAAATTCAGCAAAGAATAAAAACAATGTAATTTTGTCACATGTCACGTAACATCTGTCAAGTCTCTATTTTAGGCCTCCTACAGCTTTCATAATTTGACAAATTGTGAACAAACTTTGGGACACGCTGTATATCAACTAAAATATTTTTAAATTGTACTTAGTGTACTTGTAATAAAAGGAAATTCTTTTATATCTCTTCTTTTACTAATTATCTGTAATCACATGTCTTTGTTAAATATCACTGTAAAAAAAAAAGTGTAACGTAATCACCTGATAGGTGGCAAAAAATTCTGCAAAGATTTCAAAAACAAAACAATGTAGTTTTGCCACATCTGTCAAATCTGTTTTAGTCCTCCTACAGCTTTTATAATTTAATAAATTGGTATAAAAATTCTGGAACATGGTGTATATCAACTAAAATATTTTTAAATTATGCTTATTGCATTTGTAAAAAAAATTCTTATTATATCTTTTCTTTTAATAATTGCTGTAATAATAGGACATTGATAAGTCCCAAATGGGTAACGTAATCACGTGATAAGTGGCAAAAAATTCAGCAAAGATTTCGCTATAAAAATGAAACAAATTTTAAGGACAAAAATAATGTAGTTATGCTACATATCACGTGACACTTATTAAATCTCTGCTTTAGGCCGTATACAGCGTTCATAATTCGATAAATTGGTATAAAAACTTTGGGACACATTGTATATCAATTAAAATATTTTTAAATTGTCCTTATTACATTTGTAAAAAAAAGAGAAATTTATAACTCTTCTTTTAATAATTGTATGTAACCATGTGACTGATGAGTCGCACTGTTGAAAAAAAAAAAGGTTGTTACGTAATCATGTGATAGGAGGCAAAAATTCAGCAAACAATAAAATTTCAAGAATAAAAACAATGTAATTTTGTCACATGTCACGTAACATCTGTCAAATCTCTATTATAGGCCTCCTACAGCGTTCATAATTCGACAAATTAGTATAAAAACTTTGGGACACGCTGTATATCAACTAAAATATTTTTAAATTGTACTTAGTGTACTTGTAATAAAAAAAAAAAAGATTTCAAAAACAAAAACAATGTAGTTTTGCCATATCTGTCAAATCTGTTTTAGTCCTCCTACAGCTTTTATAATTTAATAAATTGGTATAAAAAACTTTGGAACTCACTGTATATCAATAAAATTTTGAAATGATGCTTGTTTACCCTGTATATTATTAAAAACAAGCATTTTTTCCCTCTCTCTCTCTTTACTTACTTTAAGATGTGCTAGATGATATTTAAGGAGGACTTTTGCATTAGATATGCTTTCTACAGTACCCACAAAAACAAATGGCACCTGACCCTCCTCTCTTGGAATAGTCGGTTGTGGTTCATTATCACCTTCAATTTTAACTCGTACCTATAAATAAACAAAAATAAAAAATTTCTATACTAAATTTCAAAACTTACAACACCACTTTTATCAACAATTTCTTGTATAATTCTGCCATTTTTACCAATAACTTTTCCTACTAACGCTCGTGGAACTTGAAGAGATTCTTCACTATATTCTAACATTGAACGGGCTTTCTTCACAGCCTCATCAGTCTGAAAAAAAAAGGTCAGTGTTCAGTCTACGGTCCAGTTCATTTCTCACCTCTCCATAAATTTTAAACGTGCAAGAATTTTCTTCAAGTTCTATGTTCGTAATACCATCAACTTTTCGCGCTTGTTGAATGTTGGCACCATGAGCCCCAATAGCTAAACCCATCAGATCTTCTCTAACATTAAATTCATCTGAAAATCTATAAACAAAAAAAATAATAAAATTTGCAATTATATTATACAAAAGTGATTTACAATAGCTATTAATGCAATAAGTTGCAAAAAGAGAGTCTTTTAAGCATGCAATGTGAATCTTGACGTCCAACATCAAGAGCTTAGAAGACATCGATTTTGCAACGTATTGTATTCAAGATTTTTTGTTACAGCGTTTTATAACAGATATTTCTTTCAAAAATAATAATCTCAATCGAACCTTTACATTGTATAGTAGGCAAACGGATGTAAATTTCGTTCTTTACTGTTTTTATAAAATTACAGACTGTCAACTTGGGTTCTGTGTTTAAGTTCTGTGATAAAGGAACACAAAAACGAGCGATTCTGAATTTGATTCCGACATTGAAAATAATACAGAAGCTGCACTAGCCAAACTAGAAAAATATAAGAAAATTTACAGAAACTTTAGTAGTTGGTGTGAGAAAAAAAATGTAACAAGTATTGAAGAAAAGGTATTTTTGACATATTTTTCGAAATTATCTTCCATGTATAAGCCATCTACTTTAAGGAGTACCTACTCAATGCTAAGAACCATGACATATCTTAACAAGAATGTAGATATTAGAAAATTTACAAACTTGATTGCATTTCTAAAAAGAAATGCCAGTGGGTACAGATCTAAAAAATCCAAAATATTCACCAAGCAAGAGATAGAACGTTTCATAAAAACAGCTGATGACAAAGACTATTTATTGGCAAAAGTTGTGCTAATTTCTGGGATTTTTAGCGCGTTACGCAGAGAAGAAATTACGTTTTTAAAGGTGGAAGATGTAGAAGATTGTACAAGTTTTATTAACGTGAAGATACCTAACACCAAGACAAAAATTTCACGAATGTTTACAATAACTGAAGCATTTGTAAATGGGATTAGTTTCTTTGAAATTTTCCGCAAATACGCACAGCTTCGACCTCCTTGTACTGAACATCAGAGATTCTTCTTAACATATAGAAATTCCAGGTGCTGTACGCTACCTGTTGGTATAAATACTACTAGAAATATGCTTAAAAAAATTGCAGAATGTCTCGATTTTGTAAACGCAAAAGAATATACCGGACACTGCTTTCGCCGTTGTTCAGCAACACTCTTAGCAGATTTAGAAGCAGATATTACATTACTCAAAAGACATGGAAGATGGCGATCGAGTTCTGTTGCGGAAAGTTACATAGAAAAATCTGTTAAAAGCAAAAACGCAATTTCGATAAAAATTATAAGAAAAGAAGAAACTGTATCAAAGAAAATAAGAATCTGTGATGAAAATAGCAAATCTGAAGTGGCGTCTACAAGTACCGTTTCCACTTGTATTAAAGTTCAGGAAAGAAATCTGAAATCTTTGAATGTTCAATTTAGTCACTTAAGTAATTATACTTTTCAGTTTATAATAAATAAATAAAATAAAAAATGTCACTTTTACGCACTAGTGCGTAAAAGTACGTCATTTATCAATCAAAAAGTCACTATTAAAAAACGCTGTAACAAAAAATCAATTTTATGCACTATATTACAACACAAAAACCCCTGGCTCGACATGCATATTTTTTAACCATCTAAAAAAAAAACCAAATAAACCACATGCTAACAAAAAAAAATTCTCCGGTAAATTGCTAAATTTTAGAGCCAAGAGAGAAAAAAATGTCACATTCTCTACAAACATGCTGTTTGTGTTTTCTCACCTTGAATTTGCCCGAATTGTCTCATAATTTGAGACACGCTGGTACATGGGCTTATATTTGCTGGAAAATAAGAAAAAGACAAAATCAAACACAACCCCTTTATTTTTTCTGGCTCAAAAACATGGCAATTCACCGGAGAAAAAATTCAATAAAATTAAAGAAGGGGTGTTTTCTTACCCGCCGATTGTCGCTAATTTCGTACTCTCCAATTGTCGAGCTGCTTCTTCTGTACGTTTCAATAAGAGCACTTTTTGCGATAAACTACGAAAATGCATATCTTGTACAAGACGCGCACAACGACGACTTGACTCATTTCGTGATATTACTATCAATACACCACGATCTGGAACGTACCTAATCAGACTAGCACCGATAGCATTTTGAAACTCTTTATGGGCATTTTCTATTTTTGCACTAGAAAATAAATAAATAAATATGATCAGACTTTTTACAAGGTCTTTTCAACTTACTACTCGCGGACGTCTTCGGGAACTTCAATTTCAAATTTGACAAACATTGTATTATCAATCGGTGGATTAGAGTTTTTTAAACGAAGACGATCATCGCTGACAATTTCTGTATATGTTGTGTCCCAACCGACGTATTCCAAAACGTAAAAATCGCCTTTCATCATCTGTTAAAACAAAAATTTACATAAGTTATATTTAGGCATTATTATTAAGCCGTCAGTCTTGGCCATCAATGATCGTTAGGTCATGACAAAAGTTATAAATACGACTTTAAGTGTTGAATTATCACGCTAAGATTGTTTATTTATTTAATCATTATTTCTATTTACTGAACCCTGAAGAAGGCGACAACAAGAACAAAACGTCGGTTATTCTAAAAAAAAAAAAAAAACATTTACATTTTCAACTTGAATTCAAAATTTCAAATTTGAGTCATGCAATTTGTCCTTTTTCTATAAATAAACTTTCAAGTAATAATGTATAAAATTAGATTATTTTTTACATTTTGTCAAATATATTTATAATCTGGAAGTGTTTTCAATGCCAGACAATTGAAAAAGAAGGTTTATCAGACTTAGGAAACAAAATATTACGTAAATGATAAATGTCAATGCGTAGAAATTGAATTTGATAAAACGATTTCTCTTGTTTTCCTTTATTTTTTATTGAAATATTACCAATTTGAGATTAATTATTTTGTAACTAAAGTCAGATAAAAACAAAAATTCGTTTGAATCAAGAAAAGATAAATTAAATGTTTATTTATTAGAACCAATCCCACTAGAAATGCTATAAAACTGCAAAAGAAATGTTTTGAATGTCATTGATAAATTTATCTGTCTACTAAGGAGTTATTAAAAAAAAAAAAAAACTGTTCAAAATACTCCAAGATTTGAACAAGCTACAATTTTTTGTTAAACTTTAGACCTTTGAACAGGTGTAACAACAAATAAATTTTTCTGTCAAATAATTCACTAATAATAAAGGAAAATTTAAAAAAAAAACCCTCCGATTATTTCCGTATAAACATTCCAACAAAAAACTTTTTGAAAGATGTAACCAACGATTAAAAACACCTAACATTAAAATCTAAAGAAAAAAGTAATTTTTTCTTTCAGGATTTTAGAAAAAAAAAAGTTATGCAACCAACAATTCATTATTCTGTTAATTTAGATCAGTTACGAAGTAATAAAATTGATAATTCACTCGTTTTTCAATAAAAATTTCTTACAAATTAAAAGAAAAAACAGTAACATAACTGATATTTATAATAAACCTAATTGTTATTATTTTTTTAAACTAACCAATAAAATTTAGAATTTTTTTTGAGTCACATGTTTTGATAGTTGTATAATTTTTTTGTTCTATATTGTTTTTAATTGTAGACGTTGATCCGAAAAGAAGTATGTAATCAGTTTTTGACGTCACGTGACAAAAAATGCAAAAAAACATAAATAAATAAAAAAATCTCCTCTAAGTTATTAGCTAAATTTCGGCAAAATAATAACTGAAGTTACAGTTAACGCCAATTATTTATGTTTTAATTTATTCGTCACTGTTAAAAGTCTAATTTTTTTTTGGTTCACAGTTTCGAGATTCTACTGTATTTATATTACCAAATTAGTAACCAAAATAAGAAAAAATAGTCAAAAATAAATGAATAATTTGCAAAATCAATAAATTCTTGAACAATAAAAAATTTAATATCACGTGACAAACTTATTTGGCAATTCAAGAATTGTATTAACTCTATTTTTTTTTAGTTTTTAAAACGTTGCTCTAAGGATTACATAAATAAAATGTTTTTTTTAAAGTAGATAACAAGAATTTAATAAAAAAAACTCGTAGCAAGGCATGACATTTTTACGTATGTCGTACATAACCTGATATAACAACAAAATTTTTATTATTTACATTATTCATGTATTGTTGGTTGCCTGCTATGTCATTTTACCCTTCACAAGTTATCTTAACCATAACCTAAGAATATCTTCTCTTCCCGCCAAAGCGAGCTTGGACCTGGTGTGTTTTTCTGTGGTTGCCTTCGTGGTGTTTTTGTTTTTTCAAACATTCTTTATTTTATTTAAAATGTATTTTTGTTTTAATTGTCGAAAAGTGAGGTTATGTGATTTTCCGTTTTGAGTTTTGACAAGTGCGTAATCAATAATCATACACATACAAAACAATTGTTTTTTAGTTTAAAAGCACTTTAGTTTTTGAACACACTATATAATCAACGACGCCAAAATTATAATAAAAACTAGTTCAGCGTTCTGTTTTAGCGACTCTAGCTGTTTTTGTGTTGTGGCAACTGTTAAATAGCAAAAATTCACATCTATTAATTATTAATCTGTTTAATGTGTACTGTTTTTTTATTAAAATACATACGAAGACACAATTAAGCCAAAATTGTTAAGTTTAGACAACAACCCAAAGCATTGCAAGACGATATAAAGACTAAAATTTCGCGCCAATTTCGCTGTGAGACTAAATAACAGTAACAACGTTGCCAAATTTATGACAAACTGTCAAAAAACTAAATTAAATAGTAAATATTTTTAGACACAAAAAAAAACAACTCAGAATAATTTTCTAAATGACAATTTGAGCTTTATTAATAATAAATTTTCTTCATTTCAAATGTTAAAAAGTCCTAAATAATCAAATAATTAGTAATTACAAAGGTTTGACCAATTAAAATAAAATTTCGGAGTCACGTGACAAAATTTCAAAATCTAATTGATTATTACATACAAATTTGAGAGATTTCAACGACTTTTTCTAACCTCTTATCCACATTTTTTTTCTAATCAATGCTAAATAATTACCAAAATAGAAGAAAAAAAAAATTAAACACAAATATCAAAAATTGACAAATTCCTAAAATCCCAATATCAAATCAAAACATTCCCTAGAACGAAAAACCCATCAATGGTTAGGATTGCTTTATTACAATAATTTACAGCTTTAGTCACATTCTCATTCTTTCGTAAATAGACAATATATACAAAGTAACCAATCAAAACAAAATTTTAACACCACGTGACATAATTCTCAAAACTCTATTGGCTAGATGAAAATATAACAATTCAACAAGATTTTTTATTATATTGCGTAAATCATAAAACAATCAAAATTTTCTCGTAATTAAACGTCATATTCTTAACCAATCACAACAAAATCTCGGCACCACGTGACACAATTCTTAAGTCACAATTGGTTATTTAAAAATTTGAGAATTTAAATGTTTTATGAGGTTTGTAAGCAAATTTTTAATTTTATTTAAAATTTATTACTTATTTATGACTGATTAAGAGCCCAAGTAATACATAACCTCAATCAATGGCATCTAAAAACAGCCCTTCGACCGAAAAATCCACCATAAATCGGTAATAACTGCTTTGTTATAATTATTTACGAATTTAATCACATTTCCATTCTTTCGTAAATTATACACAAATGTCAAAAAACCATAAAATCTTGACCAATTAAAACAAAATTTCAACATCACGTGACACAGTTTTTAGAACGCCATTGGTTTGTGAAAAATTTGACAATGTTCACGTAATTAATGTTAAATAAAAGGAAAAAAACTACATAATTTTATCTAATCCTTATTTAAGAACAAACAATAACAATTTAAACGTTTTATGACGTTTGTCAGCAAATTTTTAATTTTATTTAAGCGTTTATTACGGATTTGTAATGGATAAGAAACCAAATAATACATAACCTCAACCAATGGCATCCAAAACCAGCCCTTAATAGTATTACTTTCTTACAATAATTTATTACGTTAGTTACATTTTCATTCTCTTGCAAATACACATTATAGATAAACGTCAAAAAACCATAACATCTTGACCAGTCAAAACAAAATCTAGGCATCACGTGACATGTTTATCAAATGCTGATTGATTAGTTAAAAATTTGACCATTTAATGACGTTTATAAACCGAAAATCCACATTAATCGACAGTCATTTGTTACAATAATTTACCACTTTAGTCCTATTTTCATTCTTTCGTAAATAAACATTATACACAAACGTGAAAAAAATCTAAATTTTGACCAATCAAAACAAAAATGCGATATCACGTGACAGTTTTAAGAACGCCATTTGTTAGTGAAAAATTTTACAATTTAACGTGTGAATTATAATCAAAATGAAGTTTAAAATACTATAATTTTCACATAATTAACATAGTAATATAACATAAGTTGTCTAAAATTAACCAAAAAATTTTTATTTATGCAATTTTTGACAACTTTCTTATAATATTTGAGTGATACCAAAAATATTTTAAATAAAAGTTGTAATTAATAAAATTTACTTGATGAAATTTTCTCTAGAATAAAAATTGACTGAGTTATAATAAAATTACAAATTCTCGAATTCAAAACATTATCATTTTGTTAATTTGTCTAAAATTTTTAAATAATAACAATAAAAGTCTTAAATAAAAGTTGTAGCTAATGAGATTCTATACAAATTTACTCCTTTTAGAATTTTCTCTACAATAAAAATTGCCCGAGTTAAGACAGTTTATAAATTAAATTTTTTAAAAAATTGTAGTTTTTGGCAATTTACTCAGAATCTATAAGTAATAACAAAAAATGTCTTGAATAAAAGTTGTAGCTAGTACGATTGTGCATAAATTTGCTCCTTATTAAACTTTCTCTAAAATAAAAATTAACCGAGTCATATCGGTTAATAGTATGAAATTTAAAAAAAAATGTAATTTTTGACAATTTGTTAGGTATTTATCAGTGATAACAAAAAATGTCTCAAATAAAAGTTGGAGTTAATAAAATTCTATACAAATTTGCTTCTTATAAAATTTTCTTTAGAATAAAAATGAACCAAGTTATAGCCGTATATAACTCAAAATTTTTAAAAAATGGTAATTTTTATCAATTTTTCTTAGAATCAAAGAGTAATACCACAAAATGTCTTAAACAAAAGTTGTAGCTAATAAAATTGTCTACAAATTTACTACTTATAAAATTTTCTCTAGCAAAAAACATAATCAAATTATGGCGATTTATAATTTAAAAATTAAAAAAAAAATGTAATTTTTAACAATTTTCTCAAAGTCTACAAGTGATAACAAAAAATATCAAAAACTAGAGTTGTAGCTAATAAAATTGTCTACAAATTTGCTCATCATAAAATTTTCTCTAAAATAAAATTAGACCGAGTTACATTTTCATTCTCTTGCAAATACACATTATAGATAAACGTCAAAAAACCATAAAATCTTGACCAATCAAAACAAAATCTAGGCATCACGTGACATGTTTATCAAACGCTGATTGGTTAGTTAAAAATTTGACCATTTAATGACGTTTATAAACCGAAAATCCACATTAATCGACAGTCATTTGCTACAATAATTTACCACTTTAGCCCTATTTTCATTCATTCGTAAATAAACATTATACACAAACGTCAAAAAAAAAACCTAAATTTTGACCAATCAAAACAAAAATGCGATATCACGTGACAGTTTTAGGAACGTCATTTGTTAGTGAAAAATTTTACAATTTAACGTGCGAATTATAATCAAAATGAAGTTTAAAATAGGATAATTTTCACATAATTAATATTAAATAAATAAAATAGAAAAAATTCTAATCCTTATTAAGCACAAACGTCATATTCCTGACCAATCAAAACAAAATCTCGGCATCACGTGACATGTTTATCAAACGTTAATTGGTTAGTTAAAAATTTGTTAATTCGAACGTTTTTTATGACGTTTCGTGAATGAATCATAAGAAAAAATTTGTAAATGACTTGACAATTTAAATAAAAGATAACATTATCAAAATTTCCTTACCTTAATTCTTGATTTCCACCAACCATAAGCCTCCTGATGATTAGCTCTTGAATATACTTCAACCTCCATATTTTCAGTGAATTCAACTTTTGGATCAGCTTTTGGTGGTAAACGAACTTGTGAATAGGGAAATTTAGAATCCGGTTGCCACCTTTATTTAATAAAAAAAATAAACAAAATTTAAAGAAAGTAAATAAAAATTTCAAGACAAAACTTACTCATCCTCAAAATGTATAAGAACCGTATCTTCAAAAACATCAACGACGTATCCCTATAAAAGAAAACAAGAAGAAAATATAGATTTAATTCAATTTTAGAAAAAAGTAATAAGAAACAAAAACCACCACACCACTGAGTTATTTGTAATCTGATACTCAAGCTCAGACATAACCTTGTCTTAAAACGCATGAATCTTTCGACATTTCCACAGAAAAATATCATCAAATCATAGTTAAAACCTAGATAAAACAATAAATAAACAAATAATTTAAAAATATTTAATACATGTGGAAAATTCACGCCCTGTCAGATGGTCATGGCGTCAAAAGAACCGCGTTTCAGCTCCAAGATTTCGTGATTTTTCTCCGAAAGTATGAGGTGAAAAACGGTGTCAAAATGCAATACTAAAGCATTATTATATAGAGAATGAATATGGTAATGGAGATGGTACGATAAAAGCATACTTTGTGTGGTACAGACCTTATAAAGGGCCCCATTTTCGCCGCATACTTCCACTGCCAAGTCCTCCATGTTGGTTTTGTTCTTGGGTGAGGAAACAGCCTTGAGCCGAGAGGGAGTTGCACTGCTGCCACCCTACAAAAATCAACTATTTTCAAGTGACAGATACGAAACGACGCAATATGATTGGTCGACAAGGTTTAACGAACAGTGGCGGCGAAAAAAGGGGGCAAAGAAATTTAACAAAATTAAAAAACAATTATTTTTACAAAAACAAAACGTGAAAGCGCCAAAAAATCGAAAATATTCAAAAAAAGCTGCAATAAACATAAAACGTCTGAAATAATTATCAATTTGATATTATCAATTGAAATTATAATGAAATTATCAATTTCAAACTCAAACTGGTTTCGGAATTTTTGCCCTTCATCAATGTAGTGCATTTTTAAACTTGAATTTTAAAAAAAGAGTAAAAAAGCTTCGTTGACTACAGTATAAATAAATTAGAGTTGTATAATGGGCATTACATCACTAGTTACGTAATAAATTCCATAATTAACTCAAACAAGTGACAATCAGTGACATAATAGACATAATAGACCTTAATTCAACTATTCCTTTATGATAGTTTAGTCAAAAATGTACAAAAAATATACAAAATAATTTGTAGTGTCTTAATTTTTGTTCAAATGTCTAGCTACGACCTTTATTAGTTCAAAATACAAAAAAAAATCTATTACAATAAGAAAAACAATTTTCGAAGATTAAAAACAGTTTTTTGCAAAAAACTCGTTTATATTACGTTTTTTGTAAAAACTTGTTATAATCAATATTGTAGAGAACTAAATTCTCTACAACTTTTGTATCAAGATTTTTTTTATACAACTGATAGTTTTTTATTTATCACCAAATACATCAAAATAAGCATAAAAACTTCAAAAACTCACAATTAGTAACATTTTTTTACAAAAAAAATTAATATTAGAGAAATATTGTCTTTAAAATATGAAAAAACAAGTGACCTAAAATTGACCTTTTTTGATCAAAAAAATTTTTTTTTGCAGTTTTTGACAACTTTCTCAAAATATTTGAGTGATACCAAAAATATTTTAAATAAAAGTTGTAATTAATAAAATTTACTTGACGATATTATGTCTAGAATAAAAATTGACTGAGACAAAATTTCAAATTCTCGAATTCAAAACATGATTGACCGAGTTTTGATAATTTACATTTCAAAATTTACATTTTTCAATGAAAACAAAAAATGTCTCAATTAAAAGTTGTAGCTAATGAGATTCTATACAAATTTGCTTCTTATAGAATTTTCTCTAAAATAAAAATTGACCGAGTTATGACAGTTTATAAATCAAAATTTAAAAAAAAATGTAGTTTTTAGCAATTTACTCAGAATCTATAAGTGATAACAAAAAATGTTTTAAATAAAAGTTGTAGCTAGTACGATTGTGTATAAATTTGCTTCTTATTAAACTGTCTCTAAAATAAAAATTGACCGAGTTATAGCAAGTAATAGTTCAAAATTAAAAAAAAAATGTAATTTTTGACAATTTGCTAGGTATTTATCGGTGATAACAAAAAATGTCTTAAACAAAAGTTGTAGCTAATAAAATTGTCTACAAAATTTGCTTTAAATTAAGTTTTTTTAGAATAGAATTAGACCGAGTTATAGTGGTTTAACTTCAAAATTTTTAAAAAAAATTGTAATTTTTAGCAATTTCTTATAAAATATATCAGTGACAACAAAAAATGTTTTAAATAAAAGTTGTAGTAAAACTATATATAAATTTACTCTTTATAATTTTTTTAGGGTAAAAATTAACTAAGTTATGGCGGTTTACAAATCAAGATTTTTAAAAAATTATAATTTTTGACTATTTGCTCAAAATCTATAAATGATAACAAAAAATTTCTCAAATAAAAGTTGTAGCTTATTAGATTGTATACAAAATTGTACCTTACAAAAATGTTTCTAGAATAAAAACTGACTGAGTTATGGCGGTTTATAGTTCAAAATTTAATTTTTTTTTAAATTTTTGATAATTTGCTCAGTATTTATCAATAATAACAAAAAATGTCTCAAATTAAAGTTGAAGCTAACAAAATTGTACATAAATTTGTTCTTTATAAAATTATTTTAAAATAAAAATTTAGCGAGTTGTGGCGATTTAAATGTCAAAATTTTAAATTTTTTTATTTTTTGACAATTTGCTCAGAATCTATAAGTAACAACAAAAAATGTTACAAATAAAAGTTGTAGTTAATAAAATTGTATACAATTTTGCACACTCAGATTCTTAGCAAAATGTTAAAAATTAAAAAAAAAAAAAACAGTTTTTTAACATTTGACACGCAATTTTTGTGTCATAAAAAATTTAAATTAATAAAAACTATTAAAAATCTTGTCTGTTACATTTTTTATTAATACAATATTCAATTTAAAACCCAAAAAACACAAAATTTCGAATTATTAACCGCCACAATTTTGAAAATTTTGAGTGATAAAAAATATTTCAAATAAAAGTTGTAGCTAATAAAATTGTATACAAATTTCGTCCTTACACAATTTTCTCTAAAATAAAAATTGACCGAGTTATGACGCTTTATAATTCAAAATTTAAAAAAAAAATTTTTTTTCAATTTACTCAAAAACTATAAGTGAAAACAAAAAATGTTTTAAATAAAAGTTGTACCTAATAAAGTTATACACAAATTAGCTCCTTATCAAATTTTCTCTAAAATAAAAATTAACCGAGTTATGACAGTTTATAAGTCAAAATTTTAAAAAAATTCTAATTTTTTCAATTTGCTCAAAAACTATGAATGACAACAAAAATTGTCAAAAAAAATGTTTCTGTTACAACTTTATTAAGACAACAATTTCATTCAGTAAATAAATTTTGAATAAACTGCAAGAAATCACAAATTTACGAATTTTAAATTATAAACCGTCACAACTCGGTCAATTTTCATTTAAAAAAAAATGATATAAACTAAATTTGTACAACATTTTCTTGGCTACAACTTTTATTTAAAACATTTTTTGATATCACACTAAAATTCTTACCAAAATGTCAAAAATTAAAAAAAAATAGTTTTTTAACATTTGACACAGAATTTTTGTGTCACCAAAAATTTTTAATTATAAAAACTATTAAAAATCTTGTTTGTTACATTATTTATTAACACAAAATTCAAATTAAAACGCAAAAATTAGCAAAAAAACACAAAATTTTGAATTTTAAACCGCCATAACTCGGTTAATTTTTTGTTATTAAAAGAAACTTTTAGAAAAATTTAATAATCTCCGCTTTTTATTCAAATTCGAAATGGCCCCTTTTCTTAGAACCAGGGTACTTATTATGGGGTAAATTGCGGAATTTTGCCCCCTTTTAGCCGCACCCGTGCCGCCGCTGATTTCGCCCGCAGTGTGACCACTCATGGTCCCCGAAATTGACAGTTATCAAGGCGCTGTTCGTGTTCAAAACTAGCTTTGTTTGTACGCTTAGGGCGCCCAAAATTAGGCGGTGCCCCCTTGACAGTACCCCGAAATGTCATTTCGTTCATGATCATGTCTACCAGCAGCGATTCGGAGGAATTTTACGACGCTGAAGACCTGACACCAAGCCATGGTCCAAGGTATAACTCACCTCCAAAAAGACCCGCATTTCGCCCCCCAAAAGCGCCTTTCTTCACTCTTCAATTCACGAAAAAACAACCGACACACACGAAATTTTTGACAGTTCACGCTCATCACCTACTTGATTCAAACTTAAAACGTATTTTTTAGGAAAAATCGGAAAACTTCCAAGGAAAATCTCACACAGAGGGCTAGTTCTGAACCGAATGTGTCTTCAAGTCTGCCTCCAACTGAAGAACAACCCCAATCTTCCACAGAAATCGTTTTTGTAAGTGAAATCAAAAGTGACATAACCTCACAAAAACAGCTGGTTTGGTTGTAGCTAGAGCCACAGAAGAGAACTCCACTCGGGGGGCGCAGGAAATTTAAAGAACTACGTCAGAAACTCCAACACGACGATGAGGACTGCCAAACTGGCAATGTAACGCCCCCCAACAGCCAAACGTCATCAGTAGAAGGCGTTTTCGCAGCCTCAAACAAAACCTCACACCCTTTCAGGATAATCGAGCAGGATACGGTCAGTCTCCAAAGCATAAACTCCCTCGGGAGGCTCACACGTATCCTGGGAGGCATCTCTGAAGGTGAAGGGGCCCGCAAAGCACTCTCGGTTTCAGCCCTTTCCTCAAGTTCCCTTGACTCGGGCTCAACCCCCAGCTCTAAGGGAATCTCCCAGTACCCCAGTAACGCAACAATTTCAACCTTGACTTCCCAAAACGAGTACAAAGATAAACCCAGTCTTCCTCTTCAAGAACCTGATGTTATTGCAAGCACAAAAGCTTCGACGAGTCAAAACGATCAAAATGTAGCACCGATAGCTCCTCCAAGACGGAAAAAGAAAAATAAAGCAGCGCTAGCAATCAAAGTAGGTGAAGAGCCTCAAATTTTCAAATTTATAATAGCAGGTATTACAGAAATCTGCATCAAGTGCAACTTTTGAATCATCGGATTTAGCAAGTCCCGCGAGTACAATTGAGTCTCTAACACGAGAATTTGAACATGCTCTTGATCGATTTCCTTCAGTTAAATCAACAAAGTCAGAAAAAGACTCAGAGTCACAAAGTTCAACTTTAAAGTCAGGACACTCACTCGATATCAAGCAGGCCCTAAAAGGTCAATTTGTTGTCAAACCGCAAGATAATGACAGTTTAAAGGCACAAGATACGACAAAAGAACCGAAAAATGAGGTTTTGACAATTTCAGGAGATCAAGGGGCCAGTCCGAGAGGTTCTTCCACTCGGAGCAGTGTGGGACATTACAGCTTAGGGCCCCACAGGTATATACAGGGAGGGTCAGAAAGTAGTGTTACAATAGTTCTTCACTTGGGTGGCACAACAGGACACTCTTAAATTACAATTTTTTTGAGTGGGCTAACCTGTCAAGTACAACTTGACTTGTTTGAATCTGAAAAAATTTGTGTCCGCAGTTGCTCAAAATAATAAAAATTACAATTTAGGCTTAATAAAGCTTTGTTTGACCAAAAAACACTTCCAGGACCGTCTTTAGCCTTCCATTGTTACCTTCCAACATTTTTGAATGGGCCAAACTGTCAATTACAAGTTGGCTTTTTTGAATCTGAAAAAATTTGTGTCCCCAGTTGGTCAATATAATAAAAATTACAATTTAGGCTTCATAGAGCTTTGTTTGGCCAGATAATAACTTTCCAGGACTGTTTTTAGCCCAGTCAAAAAAAATTCGTATTCTCTGTTGGTAAAAATATTTTTTTTGGGTGGCACAGCTTTTTTTTTCCTAGAGGTACACACCAATCTCACAATCGTACCACAAAAGAACGTCGAAGATCAGCCGGTGATGAAAATATGCTGAAAGATGCAAGTCTTCGAGTTCGTACTCATACTGACTCCGGAAAACAACTATCTGATTTTGAAATTTTGGAACAAGTGACTGTCTTAAATCTAGATACTGGTGAACGTGTTCCATTGAGTGTTGCTGAAGATAAATTACCACAATGTATAAATCCTTTATCACTCCACATAATGAGATTAACATCAGAATATGTAAGTAGTTCAAGTATGGAAAAAGAAAAAGAATCAGATGAAGAAAGTGAAGATATAAAGAAGATTGAAATTCCGATTGTTGATGACAGTGAAGATGTGGGTCGTATGAAGAAGAAGACACAAATGTTAAAGAAATTTGTTGGTACAGCAATGAAGAAAACAATGCATAAAGCCAAAAGTATAGCACAAGAAGTCTCACATGCCAGACATAAAGAAGACACGATTGATATTGTTGATGTAGTAAATCCTGGTGAACAAACAATCAAACTTAAGGTGTGTTCCACACTATATTTTTCTCACCACTTTGAAATATCACTTTTCAGGCATCAAACTCCCATAAAGGTCCCTACGAATTCGAGAAGGTCGAGCATGTTCAAGAGTTGAAAGACGAGCACGAGGGACCAATCTGGTGTATGAAATTTTCCTGTTGTGGTCGTCTTCTAGCAACAGCTGGTCAAGACAAGGTTTTACGGATTTGGATTGTGCGTGATGCTTTTGCTTTCTTCCAAGACATGCGGACGAAATATAACGCTGAAAAGGTGTCTCCAACACCCTCACAGGAGTCTTTAGTGTCGCATCATTCGGGTGAAAATTCAAATTTAGCCGTTTTGGAAGCACTTAATTCGGAAGAAGGGGGCAAAATGATGTTTATGCCAAAACCGTTCTGTACTTATACAGGACATACGTCGGATTTATTAGATGTGTCTTGGTCGAAGAATTATTTTATTTTGTCGAGTTCGATGGATAAGACTGTGAGGTTGTGGCATATTTCAAGGAAGGAATGTCTATGTTGTTTTCAACATATTGATTTTGTGACAGCTATTGTTTTTCATCCGAGAGATGATAGGTGAGATTTGCGTTATCAACGAATATTTTGTTTTTCCAGAAGAAAATTTAGTTCCTCAGTTCGTACCAAAAAAATTTGGGATTCAATAAAGGAACCAAATTTTCTGTTTTGTAAAAATTTGTTTCCTCAGTTGGTATAAAAAAAATCTCCTGTAGGTATTTTCTGAGTGGTTCTTTGGACGGCAAACTCCGTCTATGGAACATTCCTGATAAGAAAGTAGCAGTCTGGAATGAAGTTGAAGGCAATCCTAAATTAATAACAGCAGCAAATTTTTGTCAAAATGGTAAATTTGCGGTTGTTGGTACTTACGATGGTCGTTGTATTTTCTACATAACAGACCAATTAAAATACCATACCCAAATTCATGTTAGATCTTCACGTGGACGTAATGCAACTGGACGTAAAATAAGTGGTATTGAACCAATGCCTGGTGAAGATAAAATTTTGGTAACGTCAAATGACAGTCGGATAAGACTTTATGACTTACGAGACTTAAATGTGTCTTGCAAATATAAAGGTTATGTAAATATGAGTAGTCAAATTAAAGCAAGTTTTAGTCATGATGGTAAATACATTGTTAGTGGTTCAGAAAACCGAGATATCTATATTTGGAAAACTAATCATGATTATGCAAAATTTTCTTCAGTTAGAAGAGACAGAAATGATTTTTGGGAAGCAATTAAAGCACATAATGCTGTTGTAACATGTGCTATTTTTGCACCAAATCCTGAAAGTATAATCAAAATGATTGAAGAGAGTTGTAAAACAGAAGAAACAGAAACTAATGATAAAGTAAGTTTTGCCATTTGTCACGTGACATATCTTTTACATTGTTTTCTTTGTAGCAAGTGGCTGATCCAGTTGTTGAACAACATACTAAAGGTTGTGGTGGTTATGTATTAATATCTGCTGATTTTAATGGTTGCATTAAAGTTTTTATAAATAAAATGAAGCCGAAACATAGCTCATTACCGGTGTCTGCAATGGTGTCTAACTCCAAAATTAAGAAAACATAGTTTTACTAAATTTGTGATTGTATTATATTTTTTAATTATCCCAAAAAAATTGTACATTAATATATTAATTACCAATAAAAATGTGTTTAATGTTGGTGTTTCATTGGATGTCGTCTTAAATTTGGTGATTGACGGTTGTTTAAGAGAGATGGTGGTATGTCGGAGGTGATTAGAGTTGAATTACAGTCATTTTGGGACATTTCAAACATGTAAGAGAGATCTATGTCATATCTTGGTAGTTTATCACGAAGATAAGAAATCACGTTAATGCCTAAAACTGGTTCTCGGCTCATTATAAAACTAGATAAGTATCTTGGGACTTTAGATTTTTCAGCGCAGTGAAGGAGTAAAGACCAGGAGGTGTAGTCAGAGTCAAGAACAAATGTGTTGTACACGCCTTCATCTAAAAAAAAATACTGAAATTAGTACAGTTGGTACTAAAATTGAATCAAAGTTGGCATTACGTTCGAAATGTCAAATTACTAAATCTAGTTACTTTTGTTGGACGTGAACAAACTGTACATGAAAAATTTGGACTTCTAAATTAAATAAAAATCTATTTAGGTGTAAATACTATTTTTAAAAAAAAATAATTAATTGTTAGTACATTAGTTAAACAGAAAATAAGTTTTAAGTAAATCTGATTTTGTTTGTTTTTAAGTTTATTGCCAACTTAACTTTATTCACATGAAAATATCCCTACAAAATTTGATTTTTTCATAAAATAAATATCTGACAGTCTTTAGCATTAACAAATTGTCACCTGCGGCTTTCAATTTTAATAATAATTCAAAATATAAAGTAAGACAAAAGATTTTAAATAATCACAGTCTGTTTTACCTCCGCACTCGTCGGTGCCACATTTGTAACTAACTCAAATTGTATAATAATATCCAAAATTAATTACTTATTTAACAAAAACTGATTACTTAATGATAACGAACAAAAGAATTTAACAGGAAATAATAATAAAAGTGAATCATTGATTTTGTAATAAAGTTTTGTAATGTCTGCTACTTTTTGTTTTTATTAAGTTTATTGCTAACCTAACTTCATTTGTATGAAAATATCCCTAACAAATTTGCTTTTCTTGTCGAAATAAATATTTTGCATTAACAAATAACAAAATTAAGTGAAAAAGGTCGTCTGAAGCTTTAAATTTGTCATAAAACATCGTCTGCGGCTCCAAATATTAATAAAATGAAATTTGGAGTTAAAATAATGCACTTTTACGTATTTTTTTTTGTTGTTAAGTTTATTGCCAACCTAATCTGTTTTTTTTTAAAGAAAAATAAATATTCTGGTGGTATTTTGCAATAGCAAATTAGAAATTAGCTACATTATATAATAAACAGAATTTTATACAAACTATAAGCCGCAGGTAACAATTTATATGAAAACTATAGGCCGTAGGCAATATTTTATATATATAACCACTGGATGCTAATATTTTATGTAAAAACAGAAATTTATAGACATTTTATAAAAGCTGGAAGCCGATTGCGGCATTTTATATAAAAATTGGAAGCCACAGAGTACATTTTCACCGAAAATTAGAAGCCGCAGGCAATATTTTACATAAAAAAATTGAAGGAAGCCATAGGGAATATCTTATATAAAAAATAGAAATCATAAGCAACATTTATAAAAATTAAACACTAGGCAATTTTTTATATAAAAACTGGAAGCCATAGGCAACATTTTATAAAAAGTGGAAGCCGAATGTATCATTTTATATAAAAATTCTAAATTGTATGCAACATTTTATATAAAAACCGAAAGCCGCAAAAAACCGTATAAAAACATTTTCTATAAAAATTGGAAAACGCAAGTAATGTTTTACATAAAAAATTGAAGGAAGCCATGAGCATCATATTATATAAAAAATGGAAAACATGGGCAACAATTTATATAAATTAAATGCGTAGATAACTTATTACATAAAAACTCGAAGCTGAATGCGTCATTTTATATAAAAACAGGAAACTGAATGTCACAATTTATATAAAAACTGGAAGCTGAATGCCTGAGTTTATATCAAACCTGGAAGCTAAATGCCCCAATTCATATAAAAACTGGAAGACAAATTACTCATTTTACATAAAAACGGGAAGCCGAATGCTTGATTTTATATAAAACCTGGAAGCTGAATGTCTCAATTTATATAAGAACTGGAAGCTGAATATCTCAATTTATATAAAAACTGGAAGCTGAATGCATGATTTTATATAAAACCTAGAAGCTAAATGACTCAATTCATATAAAAACTGGAAGCCGAATGCTTGATTATATATAAAACCTGGAAGCTGAATGTCTCAATTTATATAAAAACTGGAAGCTGAATGCCCGAGCTTATATCAAACCTGGAAGCTGAATGCATGATTTTATATAAAACCTAGAAGCTAAATGACTCAATTCATATAAAAACTGGAAGGCGAATGCTTGATTGTATATAAAACCTGGAAGCTAAATGCCTCAATTTATATAAAAAGTGAAAGCCGAATGCATGATTTTATATAAAACCTAGAAGCTGAATGTCTCAATTTATATAAAAACTGGAAGCTGAATGACTGAGTTTATATCAAACCTGGAAGCTGAATGCCTCAATTCATATAATAAGTGAAAGCCGAATGCTTGATTTTGTATAAAACATAGAAGCTAAATGCCTCAATTCATATAAAAACTGGAAGACAAATTCCTCATTTTACATAAAAACGGGAAGCCGAATGCTTGATTTTATATAAAACCTGGAAGCTGAATGTCTCAATTTATATAAGAACTGGAAGCTGAATGTCTCAATTTATATAAGAACTGGAAGCTGAATGCCTGAATTTATATAAAACCTGGAAGCTGAATGTCTCAATTTATATAAAAACTGGAAGCTGAATGCATGATTTTATATAAAACCTAGAAGCTAAATGACCCAATTCATATAAAAACTGGAAGCCGAATGCTTGATTGTATATAAAACCTGAAAGCTGAATGTCTCAATTTATATAAAAACTGGAAGCTGAATGCATGATTTTATATAAAAACTAGAAGCTGAATGTCTCAATTTATATAAAAACTGGAAGCTGAATGCCTGAGTTTATATCAAACCTGGAAGCTGAATGCCTCAATTCATATAATAAGTGAAAGCCGAATGCTTGATTTTATATAAAACATAGAAGCTAAATGCCCCAATTCATATAAAAACTGGAAGACAAATTCCTCATTTTACATAAAAACGGGAAGCCGAAAGCTTGATTTTATATAAAACCTGGAAGCTGAATGTCTCAATTTATATAAGAACTGGAAGCTGAATGCCTGAATTTATATAAAACCTGGAAGCTGAATGTCTCAATTTATATAAAAACTGGAAGCTGAATGCCTGAGTTTATATAAAACCTGGAAGCTAAATGCCTCATTTTATATAAAAACAGGAAGCTGAATGTCACAATTTATATAAAAACTGGAAGCTGAATGCCTGAATTTATATAAAACTTGGAAGCTGAATGCCTCAATTCATATAAAAACTGGAAGCCGAATGCCTCATTTTATATAAAAAGTGAAAGCCGAATGCTTGATTTTATATAAAACCTAGAAGCTAAATGCCTCAATTCATATAAAAACTGGAAGACAAATTCCTCATTTTACATAAAAACGGGAAGCCGAATGCTTGATTTTATATAAAACCTGGAAGCAGAATGTCTCAATTTATATAAGAACTGGAAGCTGAATGCCTGAATTTTATAAAACCTGGAAGCTGAATGTCTCAATTTATATAAAAACTGGAAGCCGAATTTCTGAATTTATATAAAACCTAGAAGCTGAATGCCTCCACTTATATAAAAACTGGAAGCCAAATTCCTCATTTTATATAAAAATTGGAAACCGTAGACAATATTTTATATAAATACTGAAAGCTTTAGGCAACATTTTATATAAAAACAGGAAAATCCAGGCAACATCTTATATCAAAACTGTAAAACACAGTCAAAATTTTATAAAAATTTAAAGCATAGATATGTGACGAAATACTCGTACATAAAAACTGGAAGTCTTGGGCATTTTATAAAAACTAGAAGCCGAACGCCTCATTTAAAATTATATCAAACCTTAAGTCGAAGGCAACATTTTATATAAAAAATTGAAAAAAGCCGTAGACAACATCTGAAGAACGAGGAAAGATTCTAGAAGAAGCTGACTTTGATAAATCTAAAACATGAGAAGCGCTAGAGTGAAGTTAACTTCATTTAGTGAGAAACCAATTTGATTCACAAGCGATTATTCAAGGCGAAAGAAGTGTGAGATATTTAGTTATCTGTCACATTACGATTCAACATTTTGTAATTGGTTTACAACACTTAACACATAAACACTTCAAAATATTTTTTTAAAATAATAATTGTAACAAAAAAATCAAAAAATATATGTAATACTATCTCTTTTAACATTTATGTATTGCAAAGTGGCCTTATACCAACCTAAAAAAAAATAAAACGACATATTTTTCTGCGCTATTACATAAATAAGCACTAGAGAAAAAACTGTGTCACAAGGTAAGTAAATATTCTTTTTGTTTTAATCAAATAAAACAAAGACTCTCATTCATGTCAAGCTTTGAGTGACGTTTTCAGTGGCTGTGTTCTTATAACGGTACTTTAAAATCATAGATTATCGATTTCTGTTGATCCAAATTTGAATTACAAATTAAAAACAGGCGAAAAAAAAAATTGTATTTGACCCGGGGATCCAAATATAGTTTTCCTATAACGAGTGTGCAAATAAAAAAAATTAATAAAGTGTCTATGTACGACAAAATTTTATTTGAACACTCGTTACACTCGAAGGGCCAAAAAAATACAAACATGTATCTTCTGAATGGGTCCAGTGAGAAGGAACGGCCGGATTTGGAACAACCCATGTGATATTCCCGATTAGCTGTTCATTTAATGGGTCATCAGTAAAACTATAGGTAAAATTCATGGTAACATCGACCATAAAAGGTGCCATGGTAAATTCTGCCCTCATGCAGCGATAAGAAATTGCTTCTTCTGAACTAGCATAGTATTGGATGACGTACCATCGACCCATCATCTGTAAACACAAATCAAACCCATGATGGGTATGTTGGTACCGTTTTTGTCGTTTAAATTGCAAACAGCGACGTTACAAGAATTCAAAAACAATAAAAATTAGATCGATGTCAAGCAATGATGGAATTTCTAACAGTTTTAAAGTTACCTGTTCTAAATCAAAATTTCTGATTGTTCTAACATTGGGACACTTTGTTTTGTCTTCGGGACGTTTCCGCTGACCGGAAATTGCTAAGAAAAGCAGGAAAAACACAACGAAACGAAACATTTTATACTAATGATATTGTGATTCTCTTCCGTTTCAACAGAGATAATACTTATCACAAGTGGGCGAATTTGTTTGGAATTTGACAAATTGGGTAACACAGTTCGAAATGGGAAGATTGGGTCAGAAGAATCGAGGAGTTGAATAAATAATTGACGATTATTAGTCATTGTTGGTTAATTGTTGAAATTTGAAACGATGGTTCCGGTTAATGCCTAAGCGATTTGCATTAGGTTAAAATTTGCATCTTTTGTTCGCTTAAATGGTTCTTGAGGCTAGGTCAAGGTAAGGCAGATGAAAAAAATAAAAATTCTTTTCATTTCAGAATATTTCATTTCCGGATTTAATTAATTGTCGCCAATTTATTCAAAAATATCCTAAATATTTGTCATATCTATTTTACAAATTTTCTTTTTTCTTCTTTGTATTCCTCTTTGTTTACTTCGGTTGCAATGTTTCAAATTATTGTTTGTTTTTAATTTTGTTAATTTTATGAATTTTTGTTTTGTATCATCTTCTTATAGTTTTCTTGTTTTATTAAACTTTAATTATATTTTTTATTGTTATAAACTCTTGTTTTGTTTTTATAATTTCTCAATTTTATAATTATCCTTATCTTATCATATATTGATTTTGTTATTTATTTTTGTTTATTGTATTTTGTTATACATATTTTTATGTTTGCATGTTTCGTTTCTTTCATTTTTTTATTTCTGTATATTTTTTTTTTCTTGCCTTTAGGTATTTTGCATTTGTTGTTTATATTTTGCTACTTTTATTTCTCTGCTGTGTTCATTAATTTCAATATTAATAAAAAATATCTTTGGTTTATAAAATTAGTAAAGTATTTTTTCTGGATACAAAAATTACTGAAACAGTGTTATCCATTTATTTTTTTATTTCTATTTATTTAAACATTAATTTCGTCAACTTCAAAATTAGTAAATTGTCGTCATCAGCTCCTAATAGCCCCAAAATTAAAAAGAAATTGTTTCTCTATTTATTAATTAAAAAATAAGTAAATAATATATTGTTTGACTTCTAAAAGTAGTAAAATTGCAGTTGCAGATACTTAAATTAGTAAAACATTGCCTCCGGCGTATACAATTATAAAAACAACGTCTCATTTGTTTTCTTTAATATCAATATCGATAAAAAAAATATCTTCGGTTTCCAAAATTAGTAAAGTATTGTTTCTGGCTATAGAAACTTCTAAAATAGTGTCGTCCATGTTTCTATTGATTTAAACATTAATTTCGTCAACTTTAAAACTAGTAACTTGTCGCCTCCGGCTCCTAATGGCCTCAACATTAAAAAAAAATGTTTTTCTATTTTTTTATTAAAAAATTGGAAAATAATATAATCTCTAGCTTATTAAATTAGTAAAATTGCAGTTGCAGATTCTTAAATTAGTAAAACATTGTCTCCGGCGTATACAATTATAAAAACAACGTCTCATTTGTTTTCTTTAATATCAATATCGATAAAAAAAATATCTTCGGTTTTCAAAATTAGTAAAGTAATGTTTCTGGCTATTGAAACTTCTAAAATAGTGTCGTCCATGTTTCTATTAATTTAAAAATTGATTTCGTCAACTTCAAAATTAGTAACTTGTCGCCTCCGGCTCCTAATGGCCTCAACATAAAAATGTTTTTCTATTTTTTTATTAAAAAATTGGATAATAATATAATCTCTAGCTTATAAAATTAGTAAAATTACAGTTGCAGATTCTTAAATGCAGATTCTTAAATTAGTAAAACATTGCCTCCGGCGTATACAATTATAAAAACAACGTCTCATTTGTTTTCTTTAATATCAATATCGATAAAAAATATATCTTCGGTTTCCAAAATTAGTAAAGTATTGTTTCTGGCCACAGAAACTTCTAAAATAGTTTCGTCCATGTTTCTATTGATTTAAAAATTGATTTCGCCAACTTCAAAACTAGTAACTTGTCGCCTCCGGCTCCTAAGGGCCTCAACATTAAAAAAAAAGTTTTTCTATTTTTTTATTAAAAAATTGGAAAATAATATAATCTCTAGCTTATTAAATTAGTAAAATTGCAGATGCAGATTCTTAAATTAGTAAAACATTGCCACCGGCGTATACAATTATAAAAACAACGTCTTATTTGTTTTCTTTAATTTCAATATCGATAAAAAAAATATCTTCGGTTTTCAAAATTAGTAAAGTATTCTTTCTGGCTATAGAAACTTCTAAAATAGTTTCGTCTATGTTTTTATTGATTTAAAAATTAATTTCGTCAACTTCAAAATTAGTAACTTGTCGCCTCCGGCTCCTAATGGCCTCAACATTAAAAAAAATTGTTTTTCTATTTTTTTATTCAAAAATTGGAAAATAATATAATCTCTAGCTTATAAAATTAGTAAAATTGCAGTTGCAGATTCTTAAATTAGTAAAACATTGCCTCCGGCTTATACAATTATAAAAACAACGTCTCATTTGTTTTCTTTAATTTCAATATTGATAAAAAAAATATCTTCGGTTTTCAAAATTAGTAAAGTATTGTTTCTGGCTATAGAAACTTCTAAAATAGTGTCGTCCATGTTTCTATTAATTTAAAAATTGATTTCGTCAACTTCAAAATTAGTAACTTGTCGCCTCCGGCTCCTAATGGCCTCAACATTAAAAAAAATGTTTTTCTATTTTTTTATAAAAAATTGGAAAATAATATAATCTCTAGCTTATAAAATTAGTAAAATTGCAGTTGCAGATTCTTAAATTAGTAAAACATTGCCTCCGGCGTATACAATTATAAAAACAACGTCTCATTTGTTTTCTTTAATATCAATATCGATAAAAAAAATATCTTCGGTTTTCCAAATTAGTAAAGTACTGTTTCTGGCTATAGAAACTTCTAAAATAGTGTTGTCCATGTTTCTATTAATTTAAAAATTGATTTCGTCAACTTCAAAATTAGTAACTTGTCGCCTCCGGCTCCTAATGGCCTCAACATTAAAAAAAATTGTTTTTTTATTTTTTTATTAAAAAATTGGAAAATAATATAATCTCTAGCTTATAAAATTAGTAAAATTGCAGTTGCAGATTCTTAAATTAGTAAATCATTGCCTCCGGCGTATACACTTATAAAAACAACGTCTCATTTGTTTTCTTTAATATCAATATCGATAAAAAAATATCTTTGGTTTTTAAAATTAGTAAAATATTGTCTCCGGCTACAAAAACTACTAAAACGGTGTCGTCCATGTTTCTATTAATTTAAAAATTTATTACATCAACTTCAAAATTAGTAAACAGTCGCCACCGGCTCTCAATAGTCCCTACATTTTTAAAAATATGTTGTCTTTGTTATCTAAAATTTGTAAATTGCGGTCTCTCACTTCCATAACTAGTAAATTACAGGCTTCAGCTTCACAAACTACAAAAACAATTACATCTAAATTAGTAAAATCACGGATGTAGATTTCAAAATTAGGCTTCCAATATCGAAGGCACTTTATTTTTCTTAACTAAAAATTAGTAATAAACATTTTTCTTTTTTTTATTAAACAGTCCAGCTTTCAAAATTAGTAAAATTATTTATTAAGACTTCTAAATTAGTTAATTGTCAAACTCAGGTTCCCAATATTGAATAAAATGCCATTTCTGAATTTACTAATTTGAAAATTAGTAAAAAATATTGTCTTTAGCTTTGAAAGTAGTTAAACATAGCCTTTAATCTCCAATACTACAATTTTCATGTCTAAAATTAGTAAAATAACGCCTCTGTCCTCCAGAATTGCACAAAAATTTCTTGTATTTTCTATTTCTGTTTTATTTGCTATTTTTTTAAATTTCTTTTTTTTTTAAATTATTCCGTTTTATCTTCTTTTCTTTTACATGTTTAATATTTTCTGTCTGTCTGTTTCTTCTGTAACTTTATCTAAAACTAGAACCTAAATTAGGCTAATTTCGTCGCGAATCTATCTCATCTTTGGGTATAAAAAGTGGGCCAAAAACCGATTTTTCCAATCGCCTTCGGCCCCAAAACCGTAATCATGTCGTTATGTCGTCCATAAAACCCACACTCTTGAAACATTAGGAAGGAAGTTCACGTAATTTCGTCTTCGTGCCGACATTACTATATTGGGTGTGTCAAAACCTTGGCCTTCTTTTAATTTCTTCAACGTGTTCGACTGACCACAATGATGCTACCTCGATTGTTTCTTCTCTGAAAATGTCAAAGTTGAAGACGCTTTTTTCCTCAAATTTCTTCAATTACATGATCTTCATTCTTGGCATGCCTAATTGGGTCAATATCGGCAATTACCCAAAATTCCGCATCGAATTGCCTCTTCAAATCCAATCATTTCCGCTGTTTCTTGCTCCACTTCCGCAACATTTTGAAGAAATCAATTTTTCATACACCATACGGTGCTGAAGAAAGCTGAGAATGGTATAATGGAATGGGTGGCCCTCTTAAGTACTCACACCTTTGTCTCTCTAACTGGTGTTAAGTGATTTAGTTTTTAGATTTTTATTACCGAATTTCATTGAAGATTTTTTCGTTCACACATTATTTACGCACAAGGGAGATAAATGAATGGAATTAAAACTGATTTACATATACATGAGAAGAGATCGAGAAATGTAACCTGAGATGGAAGATAATCTTCATAATTTAGTACGAAGAAGGACATAAATTTTAAGTAATTGGAAAAGAAGAGACGAAAAATATGAATTTTAAATACGGAAAATGACCTAAATTTAGAAAATAGAAATAATTTAGAAACACAAAATATAAGTAAAAAGACACAAACGTTAACAATAAATAGAGAAAATATAATTAATTACAAAAAAAGAACAATTTTTTTAAATATTTTTTGTAAAAATGACGTTTCTAGAACTGTTTGACATTTCATTTTGACAGGTAGGTCAACGAAATTATCGAAGACTTTTCAAACAAATATTTTGCAACACTCTAAAGTCTTTTTTTTAAATCAACACGCCATACAAAAGCAATATTTTTCGATTGAAGCAACTTTTTACTAATTTTGAAATCCGTACCTGTATTTTACAAATTTCAGTAGACAGAGTCGATGTTTTTTTACAAACTTTTATTTTAGGAACCGAAAGCTGTCATTTACTAATTTATTTTAAAATTAGGTGCAATTTTACTACTTTTAGAAGCCAGAGAGTATATCATTTACGAATTGTTAAATTAATAAATAGAGAAATAATTTTTGTTCACTTTTGAGGCTGTTAAGAGCCGGAGGCGACAAGTTACTAATTTTGAAGTTGACGAAATCAATTTTTAAATTAATAGAAACATGGACAACACTATTTTAGAAGTTTCTATAGCCAGAAACAATACTTTACTAATTTTGAAAACCGAAGATATTTTTTTTTATCGATATTGATATTAAAGAAAACAAATGAGACGTTGTTTTTATAATTGTATACACCGGAGGCAATGTTTTACTAATTTAAGAATCTGCAACTGCAATTTTACTAATTTTATAAGCTAGAGATTATATTATTTTCCAATTTTTTAATAAAAAAATAGAAAAACATTTTTTTTTAATGTTGAGGTCATTAGGAGCCGGAGGCGACAAGTTACTAATTTTGAAGTTGACGAAATCAATTTTTAAATTAATAGAAACATGGACAACACTATTTTAGAAGTTTCTATAGCCAGAAACAATACTTTACTAATTTTGAAAACCGAAGATATTTTTTTTTATCGATATTGATATTAAAGAAAACAAATGAGACGTTGTTTTTATAATTGTATACACCGGAGGCAATGTTTTACTAATTTAAGAATCTGCAACTGCAATTTTACTAATTTTATAAGCTAGAGATTATATTATTTTCCAATTTTTTAATAAAAAAATAGAAAAACATTTTTTTTTAATGTTGAGGTCATTAGGAGCCGGAGGCGACAAGTTACTAATTTTGAAGTTGACGAAATCAATTTTTAAATTAATAGAAACATGGACAACACTATTTTAGAAGTTTCTATAGCCAGAAACAATACTTTACTAATTTTGAAAACCGAAGATATTTTTTTTTATCGATATTGATATTAAAGAAAACAAATGAGACGTTGTTTTTATAATTGTATACACCGGAGGCAATGTTTTACTAATTTAAGAATCTGCAACTGCAATTTTACTAATTTTATAAGCTAGAGATTATATTATTTTCCAATTTTTTAATAAAAAAATAGAAAAACATTTTTTTTTAATGTTGAGGTCATTAGGAGCCGGAGGCGACAAGTTACTAATTTTGAAGTTGACGAAATCAATTTTTAAATTAATAGAAACATGGACAACACTATTTTAGAAGTTTCTATAGCCAGAAACAATACTTTACTAATTTTGAAAACCGAAGATATTTTTTTTTATCGATATTGATATTAAAGAAAACAAATGAGACGTTGTTTTTATAATTGTATACACCGGAGGCAATGTTTTACTAATTTAAGAATCTGCAACTGCAATTTTACTAATTTTATAAGCTAGAGATTATATTATTTTCCAATTTTTTAATAAAAAAATAGAAAAACATTTTTTTTTAATGTTGAGGTCATTAGGAGCCGGAGGCGACAAGTTACTAATTTTGAAGTTGACGAAATCAATTTTTAAATTAATAGAAACATGGACAACACTATTTTAGAAGTTTCTATAGCCAGAAACAATACTTTACTAATTTTGAAAACCGAAGATATTTTTTTATCGATATTGATATTAAAGAAAACAAATGAGACGTTGTTTTTATAATTGTATACACCGGAGGCAATGTTTTACTAATTTAAGAATCTGCAACTGCAATTTTACTAATTTTATAAGCTAGAGATTATATTATTTTCCAATTTTTTAATAAAAAAATAGAAAAACATTTTTTTTTAATGTTGAGGTCATTAGGAGCCGGAGGCGACAAGTTACTAATTTTGAAGTTGACGAAATCAATTTTTAAATTAATAGAAACATGGACAACACTATTTTAGAAGTTTCTATAGCCAGAAACAATACTTTACTAATTTTGAAAACCGAAGATATTTTTTTTTATCGATATTGATATTAAAGAAAACAAATGAGACGTTGTTTTTATAATTGTATACACCGGAGGCAATGTTTTACTAATTTAAGAATCTGCAACTGCAATTTTACTAATTTTATAAGCTAGAGATTATATTATTTTCCAATTTTTTAATAAAAAAATAGAAAAACATTTTTTTTTATGTTGAGGCCATTAGGAGCCGGAGGCGACAAGTTACTAGTTTTGAAGTTGACGAAATTAATTTTTAAATTAATAGAAACATGGACAACACTATTTTAGAAGTTTCTATAGCCAGAAACAATACTTTACTAATTTTGAAAACCGAAGATATTTTTTTATCGATATTGATATTAAAGAAAACAAATGAGACGTTGTTTTTATAATTGTATACACCGGAGGCAATGTTTTACTAATTTAAGAATCTGCAACTGCAATTTTACTAATTTTATAAGCTAGAGATTATATTATTTTCCAATTTTTTAATAAAAAAATAGAAAAACATTTTTTTTTAATGTTGAGGTCATTAGGAGCCGGAGGCGACAAGTTACTAATTTTGAAGTTGACGAAATCAATTTTTAAATTAATAGAAACATGGACAACACTATTTTAGAAGTTTCTATAGCCAGAAACAATACTTTACTAATTTTGAAAACCGAAGATATTTTTTTTTATCGATATTGATATTAAAGAAAACAAATGAGACGTTGTTTTTATAATTGTATACACCGGAGGCAATGTTTTACTAATTTAAGAATCTGCAACTGCAATTTTACTAATTTTATAAGCTAGAGATTATATTATTTTCCAATTTTTTAATAAAAAAATAGAAAAACATTTTTTTTTAATGTTGAGGTCATTAGTAGCCGGAGGCGACAAGTTACTAATTTTGAAGTTGACGAAATCAATTTTTAAATTAATAGAAACATGGACAACACTATTTTAGAAGTTTCTATAGCCAGAAACAATACTTTACTAATTTTGAAAACCGAAGATATTTTTTTTTATCGATATTGATATTAAAGAAAACAAATGAGACGTTGTTTTTATAATTGTATACACCGGAGGCAATGTTTTACTAATTTAAGAATCTGCAACTGCAATTTTACTAATTTTATAAGCTAGAGATTATATTATTTTCCAATTTTTTAATAAAAAAATAGAAAAACATTTTTTTTTAATGTTGAGGTCATTAGGAGCCGGAGGCGACAAGTTACTAATTTTGAAGTTGACGAAATCAATTTTTAAATTAATAGAAACATGGACAACACTATTTTAGAAGTTTCTATAGCCAGAAACAATACTTTACTAATTTTGAAAACCGAAGATATTTTTTTTTATCGATATTGATATTAAAGAAAACAAATGAGACGTTGTTTTTATAATTGTATACACCGGAGGCAATGTTTTACTAATTTAAGAATCTGCAACTGCAATTTTACTAATTTTATAAGCTAGAGATTATATTATTTTCCAATTTTTTAATAAAAAAATAGAAAAACATTTTTTTTTAATGTTGAGGTCATTAGGAGCCGGAGGCGACAAGTTACTAATTTTGAAGTTGACGAAATCAATTTTTAAATTAATAGAAACATGGACAACACTATTTTAGAAGTTTCTATAGCCAGAAACAATACTTTACTAATTTTGAAAACCGAAGATATTTTTTTTTATCGATATTGATATTAAAGAAAACAAATGAGACGTTGTTTTTATAATTGTATACACCGGAGGCAATGTTTTACTAATTTAAGAATCTGCAACTGCAATTTTACTAATTTTATAAGCTAGAGATTATATTATTTTCCAATTTTTTAATAAAAAAATAGAAAAACATTTTTTTTTATGTTGAGGCCATTAGGAGCCGGAGGCGACAAGTTACTAGTTTTGAAGTTGACGAAATTAATTTTTAAATTAATAGAAACATGGACAACACTATTTTAGAAGTTTCTATAGCCAGAAACAATACTTTACTAATTTTGAAAACCGAAGATATTTTTTTATCGATATTGATATTAAAGAAAACAAATGAAGACGTTGTTTTTATAATTGTATACACCGGAGGCAATGTTTTACTAATTTAAGAATCTGCAACTGCAATTTTACTAATTTTATAAGCTAGAGATTATATTATTTTCCAATTTTTTAATAAAAAAATAGAAAAACATTTTTTTTTAATGTTGAGGTCATTAGGAGCCGGAGGCGACAAGTTACTAATTTTGAAGTTGACGAAATCAATTTTTAAATTAATAGAAACATGGACAACACTATTTTAGAAGTTTCTATAGCCAGAAACAATACTTTACTAATTTTGAAAACCGAAGATATTTTTTTTTATCGATATTGATATTAAAGAAAACAAATGAGACGTTGTTTTTATAATTGTATACACCGGAGGCAATGTTTTACTAATTTAAGAATCTGCAACTGCAATTTTACTAATTTTATAAGCTAGAGATTATATTATTTTCCAATTTTTTAATAAAAAAATAGAAAAACATTTTTTTTTAATGTTGAGGTCATTAGGAGCCGGAGGCGACAAGTTACTAATTTTGAAGTTGACGAAATCAATTTTTAAATTAATAGAAACATGGACAACACTATTTTAGAAGTTTCTATAGCCAGAAACAATACTTTACTAATTTTGAAAACCGAAGATATTTTTTTATCGATATTGATATTAAAGAAAACAAATGAGACGTTGTTTTTATAATTGTATACACCGGAGGCAATGTTTTACTAATTTAAGAATCTGCAACTGCAATTTTACTAATTTTATAAGCTAGAGATTATATTATTTTCCAATTTTTTAATAAAAAAATAGAAAAACATTTTTTTTTAATGTTGAGGTCATTAGGAGCCGGAGGCGACAAGTTACTAATTTTGAAGTTGACGAAATCAATTTTTAAATTAATAGAAACATGGACAACACTATTTTAGAAGTTTCTATAGCCAGAAACAATACTTTACTAATTTTGAAAACCGAAGATATTTTTTTTTATCGATATTGATATTAAAGAAAACAAATGAGACGTTGTTTTTATAATTGTATACACCGGAGGCAATGTTTTACTAATTTAAGAATCTGCAACTGCAATTTTACTAATTTTATAAGCTAGAGATTATATTATTTTCCAATTTTTTAATAAAAAAATAGAAAAACATTTTTTTTTATGTTGAGGCCATTAGGAGCCGGAGGCGACAAGTTACTAGTTTTGAAGTTGACGAAATTAATTTTTAAATTAATAGAAACATGGACAACACTATTTTAGAAGTTTCTATAGCCAGAAACAATACTTTACTAATTTTGAAAACCGAAGATATTTTTTTATCGATATTGATATTAAAGAAAACAAATGAGACGTTGTTTTTATAATTGTATACACCGGAGGCAATGTTTTACTAATTTAAGAATCTGCAACTGCAATTTTACTAATTTTATAAGCTAGAGATTATATTATTTTCCAATTTTTTAATAAAAAAATAGAAAAACATTTTTTTTTAATGTTGAGGTCATTAGGAGCCGGAGGCGACAAGTTACTAATTTTGAAGTTGACGAAATCAATTTTTAAATTAATAGAAACATGGACAACACTATTTTAGAAGTTTCTATAGCCAGAAACAATACTTTACTAATTTTGAAAACCGAAGATATTTTTTTTTATCGATATTGATATTAAAGAAAACAAATGAGACGTTGTTTTTATAATTGTATACACCGGAGGCAATGTTTTACTAATTTAAGAATCTGCAACTGCAATTTTACTAATTTTATAAGCTAGAGATTATATTATTTTCCAATTTTTTAATAAAAAAATAGAAAAACATTTTTTTTTAATGTTGAGGTCATTAGGAGCCGGAGGCGACAAGTTACTAATTTTGAAGTTGACGAAATCAATTTTTAAATTAATAGAAACATGGACAACACTATTTTAGAAGTTTCTATAGCCAGAAACAATACTTTACTAATTTTGAAAACCGAAGATATTTTTTTTTATCGATATTGATATTAAAGAAAACAAATGAGACGTTGTTTTTATAATTGTATACACCGGAGGCAATGTTTTACTAATTTAAGAATCTGCAACTGCAATTTTACTAATTTTATAAGCTAGAGATTATATTATTTTCCAATTTTTTAATAAAAAAATAGAAAAACATTTTTTTTTAATGTTGAGGTCATTAGGAGCCGGAGGCGACAAGTTACTAATTTTGAAGTTGACGAAATCAATTTTTAAATTAATAGAAACATGGACAACACTATTTTAGAAGTTTCTATAGCCAGAAACAATACTTTACTAATTTTGAAAACCGAAGATATTTTTTTTTATCGATATTGATATTAAAGAAAACAAATGAGACGTTGTTTTTATAATTGTATACACCGGAGGCAATGTTTTACTAATTTAAGAATCTGCAACTGCAATTTTACTAATTTTATAAGCTAGAGATTATATTATTTTCCAATTTTTTAATAAAAAAATAGAAAAACATTTTTTTTTATGTTGAGGCCATTAGGAGCCGGAGGCGACAAGTTACTAGTTTTGAAGTTGACGAAATTAATTTTTAAATTAATAGAAACATGGACAACACTATTTTAGAAGTTTCTATAGCCAGAAACAATACTTTACTAATTTTGAAAACCGAAGATATTTTTTTATCGATATTGATATTAAAGAAAACAAATGAGACGTTGTTTTTATAATTGTATACACCGGAGGCAATGTTTTACTAATTTAAGAATCTGCAACTGCAATTTTACTAATTTTATAAGCTAGAGATTATATTATTTTCCAATTTTTTAATAAAAAAATAGAAAAACATTTTTTTTAATGTTGAGGTCATTAGGAGCCGGAGGCGACAAGTTACTAATTTTGAAGTTGACGAAATCAATTTTTAAATTAATAGAAACATGGACAACACTATTTTAGAAGTTTCTATAGCCAGAAACAATACTTTACTAATTTTGAAAACCGAAGATATTTTTTTTTATCGATATTGATATTAAAGAAAACAAATGAGACGTTGTTTTTATAATTGTATACACCGGAGGCAATGTTTTACTAATTTAAGAATCTGCAACTGCAATTTTACTAATTTTATAAGCTAGAGATTATATTATTTTCCAATTTTTTAATAAAAAAATAGAAAAACATTTTTTTTTATGTTGAGGCCATTAGGAGCCGGAGGCGACAAGTTACTAGTTTTGAAGTTGACGAAATTAATTTTTAAATTAATAGAAACATGGACAACACTATTTTAGAAGTTTCTATAGCCAGAAACAATACTTTACTAATTTTGAAAACCGAAGATATTTTTTTATCGATATTGATATTAAAGAAAACAAATGAGACGTTGTTTTTATAATTGTATACACCGGAGGCAATGTTTTACTAATTTAAGAATCTGCAACTGCAATTTTACTAATTTTATAAGCTAGAGATTATATTATTTTCCAATTTTTTAATAAAAAAATAGAAAAACATTTTTTTTTATGTTGAGGCCATTAGGAGCCGGAGGCGACAAGTTACTAATTTTGAAGTTGACGAAATCAATTTTTAAATTAATAGAAACATGGACAACACTATTTTAGAAGTTTCTATAGCCAGAAACAATACTTTACTAATTTTGAAAACCGAAGATATTTTTTTTTATCGATATTGATATTAAAGAAAACAAATGAGACGTTGTTTTTATAATTGTATACACCGGAGGCAATGTTTTACTAATTTAAGAATCTGCAACTGCAATTTTACTAATTTTATAAGCTAGAGATTATATTATTTTCCAATTTTTTAATAAAAAAATAGAAAAACATTTTTTTTTATGTTGAGGCCATTAGGAGCCGGAGGCGACAAGTTACTAGTTTTGAAGTTGACGAAATTAATTTTTAAATTAATAGAAACATGGACAACACTATTTTAGAAGTTTCTATAGCCAGAAACAATACTTTACTAATTTTGAAAACCGAAGATATTTTTTTATCGATATTGATATTAAAGAAAACAAATGAGACGTTGTTTTGATAATTGTATACGCCGGAGGCAATGTTTTACTAATTTAAGAATCTGCAACTGCAATTTTACTAATTTTGTAAGCTAGAGATTATATTATTTTCCAATTTTTTAATAAAAAAATAGAAAAACATTTGTTTTAATGTTGAGGCCATTAAGAGCCGGAGGCGACAAGTTACTAATTTTGAAGTTGACGAAATCAATTTTTAAATTAATAGAAACATGGACGCCACTATTTTAGAAGTTTCAATAGCCAGAAACAATACTAATTTTGAAAACCGAAGATATTTTTTTATCGATATTGATATTAAAGAAAACAAATGAGACGTTGTTTTGATAATTGTATACGCCGGAGGCAATGTTTTACTAATTTAAGAATCTGCAACTGCAATTTTACTAATTTTGTAAGCTAGAGATTATATTATTTTCCAATTTTTTAATAAAAAAATAGAAAAACATTTGTTTTAATGTTGAGGCCATTAAGAGCCGGAGGCGACAAGTTACTAATTTTGAAGTTGACGAAATCAATTTTTAAATTAATAGAAACATGGACGCCACTATTTTAGAAGTTTCAATAGCCAGAAACAATACTAATTTTGAAAACCGAAGATATTTTTTTATCGATATTGATATTAAAGAAAACAAATGAGACGTTGTTTTTATAATTGTATACGCCGGAGGCAATGTTTTACTAATTTAAAAATCTGCAACTGCAATTTTACTAATTTTGTAAGCTAGAGATTATATTGTTTTCCAATTTTTTAATAAAAAAATAGAAAAACATTTTTTTAAATGTTGAGGCCATTAGGAGCCGGAGGCGACATGATACTAGTTTTGAAGTTGACGAAATCAGTTTTTAAATCAATAGAAACATGGACGACACTGTTTTAGTTGATTTTGTAGCCAAAAACAATACTTTACTAATTTTAAAAACCAAACATATTTTTTTATCAATATTGAAGTTAAAGAAGAGAAACAAGACCTTGTTTTTATAATGTTATAAGTCGGAGGTGATGTTTTACTAATTTGAAAATCTGCAGCTGCAATTTTACTACTTTTAGAAGCCAGAAATTATATTATTTATCAATGTTTTAATTATTAAATAGAGAAATAATTTTTTTTAAATTAATAAAGACAAATTTTAAAAATCAAAAGTAGTATTTTACTAATTGTACAAGACGCAAAAATAATTACTAATTTTGCACACTTAGATATATATTTTTTATTTTAAGAGATATTTTCATATTTTTAGAAGGCATTAATAAAATAATTTACTAATTTTTATATCAATCAATACAACATTATTATCAATTTTAGTACTATTGAAAGCTCAAAGCAACAGTTTACTAATTTTAAAGCCTGAAAAAACTACTAAAAGTAAGATATTTTAGAAGCAGAAAGTTCTATTTTACTATCTTTCTAGAAGACGGTGATAATATTATTTACTAATTTTATATCAACAAATCAAAGTTTTTTTTTCAAAATTAGAACTATTTGAAGCCGGAGGCGACAGTTTACTAATGTTAAAAGTCTGTAGATGTTTTTTACTAATTGTGAAAGAGCAAGCTGATATTTCTAAGTGAATAATTTTGAAATAGAGAACTAGTACCTTTCCTGTTATTTACTAATTTTATAAACCAGAAAACTTTTAAATTAATAAATGAAACGCCATTTTTATCAAACATTAGAGGTCAGAGACGTTATTTTACTAATTTAGGACACCAAAAATGTTTTTACAAATTATTAAATTAATAAAAATAAATGCTGTTTCTAAACTGAAAGCCGGAAACAACATTTTACTAATTTTGAATTCCACAGCCGCACATTTAGATATACAATTTTGTTTCTGTAGTTTTAGAAGCTGTATTTTACTAATTTTTTAGAAGACTGAAATTATATTATATACTAATTTTATATTAATAAACAGAAAACAATATTTTTTTTTTAGTATTGAGACTAATTTAAGGCGGGGAGACACAGTTTAAACCATTTTTAAAGCCGGAAAAGACTAATTTTAGAAATCATTAGACAAATTTTGAAAGTCGGAGATAGCATTTTACTAATTTTAAAAGCAGCAAAGATAATTACTAATTTTGCAGACTTATGGAAATCTTTTTTTAGATATTTTAATGTTTTTAGAAGGCGTTAATAATATAATTTACTAATTTTTATATAAACATTATTATCAACATTAGAACAATTGAGAGCTGAAAGCGACAGTTTACTAATTTTAAAGCCTGAAAAAACTAATAATCTAATAAATCTTTATAGAAGACGGTGATAATATTATTTACTAATTTTTATATCAACAAATCAAAATTTTTTTTCAAAATTAGGACTATTTGGAGCCGGATGCGACAGTTTACTAATTTTAAAAATCTGTAGAGATAATTTTCAGAATAATTTTTGAAATCCTAGAAGCTAAAGATGTTTTTTACTAATTGTGAAAGAGCAATCTGAGATTTCTAAGTAAATAATTTTGAAAAAAAAAAATTCTGATCGTCGCTTAACATCTGTGGCAATCGATTTTTTTCATAAAATAATTAGTAGAGATCTAGCACCTTTTCCGCCAATTTGTTGCGAGTGAAACCCTCATCTAACTTTTAAAACAAAATTAGTTTAATTAATCGTGAACGAATCAATATTGCTTTTCAGAGCATACAACGACCCCATCTTTTGTTCTAGAAAAAAATTTCATTCTTATATAAAAATTTCATTGATTTGATATAGGCCCCAGAAGGGCGCCTCTTCGTCTGTTCGTCCATCAGGAAGTGAAAATAGTGGGTCAGTAAGGTTTTAAGCCATGGAATGCTGCCTGACCTTGACTCGTTGCTCTTCACCATCAGCTGGTGGGTCTCTCCGTTTAGATTTTTAATTGTTAATCTCCCGTCTAACGGACTGCAATTTTCGGCGATTTTTCTAATTGCTGGCCTCGTTGAGACGATTTGCATTGCGAGAAGCGGCGACGGTCGGTCGGCCATTGTTACTACTACTAAATGATGAAGATGAGAGAAAAGTGGGACGAGGAATGCGCGCTCTCAGCGCTAATATCCTCGTAAATTAGATGGTTTACCTAAAGTATATAATTGTCACGTCCTACACGCGCATAATCTATTAAAGCTGCATGTTATGAAATCGGTACATAAGTGAGGAGAAAGAGGATGAGCCAAGACGGGTTTTAGACTGTCTGAACGATTTTTACGTGGACTAGATAAGCTTATTGAGATTTATACAAATTAGAAGAATCGAGTGTTTCTACTAATAATATTTTAATCTTTATCTTTTTTGTGCTTCTTTTGTGTTTTTTCTATTTATTCTTATTTCTTCTTTCATTTTCTGTTTTATTTTTAACGAAACTATACTGTTTTGTTGACTTTTACTACTAGTTATTTCATCTAAACTTGTTTTTTTATTTTAAAAAAACTTTTTTTCTGTGTGTTTTCAATTTTTATTTCTCAGTTTGTTTGATTTTCTCGTAGAATCATTCTTAGTTTTTCAATTTGTTCCAATCGTTGTTTTTCAACTTTTCTAAAAACTTATTTTTCTGACAGCTTTTCACTTCTTCTAGACTTCGTTTTGTTTTGTTTTTTATTTTACTTCATTTGTCATTTTTCTCAACTTCATTTAGAATTTTTTTTGTTGTTTTAGAAACATTCTTGAATTTTTTTACTTCCAGTTAACAACTTCCACATTTTTTTAGCTCTGCTTTTTCTTCAAAAGCCATTTTTACGTTTCTTTTATCTCTAAAGTTCTTTCTTTCTCGTTTTTCTCTACTTCTTCTATTTTCTTATAGAATTTATTTTGTTTTTCCTTTTTTTCTATTAAAACTCGTTTCTTAAATTTCTCTAGAAGCTTTTTTTATTCTTCTAAAAATTTCTTTTGCTCTTCTTTTCTTCCAGCCAACGTCATTCAACATCTAAAATTTTCTTATCTTTCTTTCTCTACGAAACGCCGTTTTTTGGCTCATCTAAAATCTTTGTCTGTTATGTCTATTCTAGAGACTTTTCTTCTTCCTTTAATTTTAAAACTTTTTGAAAATCATTTTTGTTTCCTCTACATTTTTCTTCTGCTTTCTTTTTCAATCTGTTGTCCTTTTCTTAACATCTTTTGTCCTTTTCCGAATCTGTTCTTCCATTCTTCATGTCTGCTTCAAATTGCCTCGTATACTGTAATTTTCTCTACTTTCAATGTTCAAATCTTCTTTTCCAGATCTTCAAAAGCTTTGCTTCAAATTTCTTAAAAGCAGTTTTGTGTTCTTCTAATCGTTGTTTTCAAATCCTTTAGTAGCTTCTTAGATCTTTCTGTACTTAGTTTCTCTTCTAATTGCCATTTTCTTAGTTTTTCTAGAATTATTCTTAGTTTTTCTTTTTTTTTCAGCAGAAATCTTTCATTGCTCTTTTTTTAATAATCGTCGTTTCTCAAATTTTTCTTTTGAAATACATACCGTTTTTTAAGTTCTATTAGAATTTTTTGCTTCTCTAGAATCTTTCTCTGCTCTCCTCTTTCTCCTAAATATATATTTCTGTATGTAGTTTTGCTTCCAATCGCCATTTTCTTAGTTTTTCTAGAATCTTTATTAGTTCTTCTTTTTTCTTCAGCAGACGTCTTCCATTGCTCTATTTTACTAATCGTCGTTTCTCAAAATCTTTTTTTTTTAAATGCCGTTTTTCAAGTTTTACTCGAATCTTCTGCTCTTCTAGAACCTTTCCTTGCTCTTCTTTATCTCCCAAATATCGTGTTTCAAGTTCTTTCAAAATTTTTCTTAGCTCTTTATTTCCATCCGACGTTTTTTTCTCACTAATCCTTTTTTTAAAATTTTGTTTTTTCAAATGCCATTTTAAGTTTTTATAAAATTTTCTGCTCTTTTAGAATCTTCCTACATCTGTTCAAGTTCTTCTGGAATATGTTTTGTCTTCTATTAACTGTTTTTTTCTTTTCCTACTAATTTTTTTTTGTTCTTTCTACTTTTCAGAAGCCTTGTTTTTGTTTCTTTTTTAGTTTTTGGAATGTTCTTCTTGGAAACATTTTATCGATTTTAAAGTTTTTAAATACAGTTTTCTGTTCTTCTAATTGTTGTTTTCTAATCTTTCAGAAGCTTATTTTATTTTTCTATACGTAGAGTTTCGCTTACAATCGCCATTTTCTAAGTCCTTCTTTGGTTTTTCTTTTTTCCAGCAGACGTTTTTTGTTGCTGTTTTTTACTAATCATCGTTTTTCAAATTCTTTTTTTAACAGTTTTTTAAGTTTTGTTAAAATTTTCTGCTCTTCTAGAATCTTTTTCTTCTCTTTCTCCTGAATATTGTGATCCAAGTTCTTCTAGAATTTTTCTTAGCTCCTTTTACTTATCTTTGTTTTTTAAATTTTTATAGAATTTTCTGCTCTTAGACATCTTTTCTCAAATCCTTCCAGAATCTTTCTTTTCTGTTCCTTTATAACTGGCTTTTCTTTTTGTTACTATTTTTTTATTTTTACAGAATTTGTATTTGTTCTTTCAGAATCTCGTTGGTCAGAATAATGGCTATTACAGCACCCAAATGAGTGTTATAATAGGATTTTAAAGGCGCAAAATTATAAAAAACCAGTATTTCTATGTGAATTGAGATATTTTTAATGAGGGGGCATCAGAAAAATACTTTTACCAAAAATTTAAGACCTCTCTCCCTTTTTCTCTGTTGACTCATTTTTTTGGAACACATGCTAATTTATATATATTTTTTTAAAATTATATAGCTTATTTCACTTTAAGGACACTCCATAAAGTCAAAATAACCCCAAAAAATGCTTTATTAACCTTCAGAATCTCCTCCGACATCTATAATTTACTAAAAAAAGCCAATTTCCTTCTCTCAACTGAACGCACCTAAATATTTTTAGATTAGAAAAAGTAGCGTAACAGCAAAGTCTAGCCACAAAACTATGTCTAGCACTCGCCATTATCCCTTCCTCTCGTTCCATTCAAACACAATTTACACACATAATGAAATCCATTAATGATATTCATTACACACACTATTGTAGGACTCACAACACACTTATTCTTCTTAAATTATCAACAGTTTTTTTCTATTTGTACCATTAGAGCTATTTAAACAACCACAAAACTCAAAACCTGATTTATTTCATTCCTTTTTCGACAAGATTCTAATTGCTTTAATGGGTTTTGGGTGTAGTGGACTTCAAAGGGGCCATAGATCAAGACAAGGTTTTTTTATTTATTATTTTGATTTTTTGGAATTTTTTTCTTATTGTTTTAATGGAATTTTGGGCGTCTTAGCCTTCTGAGCGAGGGGGGACAGAGATAAGACAAATTTTTTGTATATATTTATTAATATTCTTATTATTATTTTACATATTTAAAAAATATTTTTTGTAATTGTTTCAATCAGATTTAGGTGTTTTAGTCACCTACCTGGGGGGCCAAACCTCAAAGATCAAACCTCAATTTTTTGTTTTTTATTATATCTTTTCAGTGTGCATTTTTTTCTTATTAAGACATGATTTCTTGTTTTTTAATTTTTTTTTGTGATATATTTTTCGTTTTGGGGCCCTTCCGCTTGTTGCACAGGTGCGGCGAAGATGTTTCGCATTATTTACCTACTTACGTCTGCAAAATAGGCGAGAAGACGGGGCGAGATGGAATAACTGTACAGAGCCGTGTCTGGGTCAGGAGGCGGTCTTCCGGCGGCTGGTGGGGCCCTTGTTCGGCGCTCCGCATGGTGTTTTGCGGTTATAGTGGTAGTCCTCGAGACAGGTGGATTCCATTCTTGGTTTGAAACGAGCTTGGTGTGGTTGTTGTGTGCGCGCCAACCCTTTAACTAGTTCAGTGATCCTTATAAACGGCTCTCCAAGAGCAGGATTACCACTTCCAGGGAGCTGCCGCCAGACTAACAGGTAGGAACTACCCCCTTAAGGTCCGGAAGGGTGACATTATCAACGCGAGTGGCTGTACATAGATTTTTACTGCCTGCAGACTAACAGATAGGAACTACCCCCGTATTTTAGTTATGAGAGGTGACATTATCTAAGCGCGTAGTTGTACAAGTAGAACCTACCCCTTATTACGGTCGTGAGGGATTTCATTATCTACACGCGTGGCTGTACATTAATTTTTATGGCGGCTGAGTGTCTGCCAGCTCTGGGCTACTAGGTCATGTCTAGGGTCAGAATTTTTTTTCTAGTTTGGTCTAAAATTAAGTAACGGCAAAGCTCTCATTATTTAAAAAAATTATCACGAATTAATTTAACCTGATAAACACAAATTACAGGCGGTTTTTAACCTTAATTTCTGGTATGACTTGGGTAATTGATATAACAACTGTGGTTTCATTCATATAGCAGGTGGCTGAAAAGGTCAGGAAGAGTTGGTGGCAACAGAAACCGTATAAATAGAGATTTCCGGTTTTTAAAGGTGGTAGCAATGTGTGCTTTTTAGGTGCAGCTTACAAACAATAAATAGTTTGTTTGGATTTAACTTAAAACTACAGAACTTAGGCTAAATTTGTAAAAAAAACATTTTGTTTTAAGGGGACTACAAATTTAATTAGAAAAACAAACAAATAGAAACAAGACACAAATACTCTAATATAAAACAAAAAGTCGGCTTTAGGTATGGCACTAGGTCATATCGAGGGTCACAAACAATTTTTTTTCTAATACGTTTGGTTTTTTTGTCTCAATTATTTTGTCTATTTTGTGATTTTTACTTTTTCATAATTTCACTTTTTTATTTTTCTTTTTTTTAAATTGTTTTTATTGATTAGGTATTCTTAAAAATAAGCTAAGTACATTTAGGAAGCCGGAAGTGTAATGTATTTACATAAAAAATAGAAATATTGACTAAAAATTCACAAACCAATACTCTGACATTTATATAAACTGTCATCAAGTTTGTAAACAGAATTTTCAAATTTAGTCAGCTTTGATCAACGGAAAAATATTGTAAGCAACTCGTTTATTAATAACCGAGTTCTATTAAAATGTCTCTTTTTATTACCAACAAGGTCAGTTATTTCAAATTTTATACCGCAGTTGGCTATAAAAATTTTAATTTCATTTTTCTAATTCTCAAATCTGAAGATGTAATTTTACTAATTTTAGAAGCCAAAATTGTCTGAAACAATATTTCTTATTAATTTTTAATTAAATAGAAATAAAGACAACAGTGTTTTTGTAATTTTAAAATTTGAAAACATAATTTTACTAATTGCAGAAGCCGGAAGCGTACTATTTTTGAAATTCAGGAGCCCGAAAGCAATATTGTTATCAAGTTTTAAATTAATAAAAATTAAAGTGGCTTTTGTATAAATACTAATTTTACTAATTTTAAAAGCTGGAATTATCTGAAACAGTATTTCTTATCATTTTCCTAATCAATAAAAATAAAAGTGAAAATGTTTTTAAAATTTTAGAAGGTAGATAAAACATTTTACTAATTCTTAAGTCCGGAAAAGTAATTTTACTAATTTCGAGAGCCAAAAGCCATATTTATTAATTGTCAAATCGGCATAAAAATAAAAGCAAAAATGTTTCTTAAATTTTAGAAACTGAAAGTGGCATTTTACGAATTTTAGAAGCTAAAGAAAACATTTTACTAATTTTCGAATTTAAATACAAAAAAAGACGAAAACAACATTTTTATCAAGTTTTAAGTTAAAAAAAACAGACATAGATGGTATGCTTCTCAATTGGCTAAGATCTGGTTTCAATAAGAATTTTTTTTTAAATTTCAATTTTTTTTTGAGTTTTTATTTTGACACAATCTTTTAGAAAAAGGGTTCTATCTGTTAAAGAATTTTACAAAAAATTAATTCTATTATTGGAAGTTTTTTTACAAATTGTAGTTTTTGAGATATTAATTAAATTTCGGAAAAATTTTTCAGAAACCGAAAATTTTGTAATTTTTGTAATTTTCTTTTTCTATTTTTTACAAAATTTAATTAAAACAGATAAGTCTTACGTAGAATTCTGCAAGGAATTAAAATCTGTAAAACACATTTTACTTGGATTTATAGTTTTTGAGATAATAAACAAAATCTGACACCAACAGAAAATATCTCAAAATTTCTAAATATTGCAGATTCTTTTTTTGTTTTTCAGACAGCATTTAAGCAAAGTAGGTCTTTGTGTAGAGTATCACAAAAAATTTAATTCTATTATCAGAAATTTTTTAAAATTATATTTTTGTAATTTTGTAAGCCAGATGCGACATTTTAGTAATTTTCAAAATCAGAGCCGATATTTATCAATTTTTAAACCATTCTAAACACAAAAACAAAAAAATTTTTCGAATTTTAGAAGCTGAAACTCACACTTTACTAATTTTGGAAGTCCTAGAAAAAATCTAAAGGTATCAAGTCCGATCTTTACAATATAAAATAGTTAATATTGTGATTGTATTAGAGTGTCGTATCCTTGCACGTTGGTTTCTGTTGCCTTCGCCAGATGTCTCTACTTATCTAATTTCTCCTCGTTCGTTCGGATTCCGGGTAAAAACGGACTAGGTAGGTGACACTGATCCACTCTTCCCGTTTTACGTAACCGTAACGTCCGATGATGGATGTGTTGTTTATGTCGGCCGCGATTCGAATCAATCCTAGACTAGCCGGACACAGAATGATTCAATATTACGACGTAGCAAAAATTAATTCAAAAAAAAAAACACCATTTTTTTATATATCTCAAAAACCGCTTAACCAATTATTATGAAATTTGGTATACAAACAAAGTTAACTGTGTTCTATTTATTGATAAAAGCGAAATTTTGATAGATTTTTCTAGTACATCCGGTGCACATTTTTGGTAATTAACAATTTTTTTTTATTACTAACCCCCAATTTTTTTTGCAAAAATAGATAAGCTAGTAGATTCTAAACAAGAAAAGAAAAAAAAAATTTTTTGCTAAAACGTACCGTTTTCGAGATATTTACGTTTTAAAAAAATATATATAAATAATTTCAAATTTTGGCGCCCTCTAGCTTCTAAACCATGCAACTTAGTATAGGGGTAATTTGCATTAAATCGCTTTATTTTTTCTCTACAAAACCAAAATTTTATAATAATTAATTTTTAGGTCACAATTTTTTTTTAGTGGTTAAAATTTTGAAAATTACCCTATAGCCTATATAATTTTTCCGACTCTTTTAACCTTTCACAGTCGGCCTAATTAATCCCGCAGTGGTTCTCACGCTGGACACTCACCGTGATTTGGTTAGTGTATGTGTACATATATACAGAGAGACAGAGAGAGAGAAAGAAGTTTTTGGGAGGTTTGACCTAATGAGACAGGATGCTTTTACTTAGGTTTTATTTGATGAGATTAGCGAAATATTAGTGTTGGTAATGGTTTACCGTTAAAATACTAAAGCTTTATTAAATATGACATATATTGCTTAATTAATTATTTTGTTTTGCGGAAATTGCTGAATTCGAAAGACGGAATTTATAGAACGGCAATAATCACGGTAATAATCGGTATTTTCAACGTTAATTGATTGATTTATAAATTGGTTAGTAGTTGACAACGTTTTTAAAGACATTTTATAAATTATAGTTTAATTAAAAATATAAATCAAAATGGCAAAAAGATTGTTAAAGATCCGCAAATTTTTTTTTTTTTAACTTTATATAGAGTGGCCAAGATTTTACTCAACAAATTTAGATCTGTCATTGGACTTGTTCTGTAACCTTGAAATTTTAATTTTTTGAGATAGGAGACATAATTTGGCTTCAATAATAAGAATCTCAATTTTCTAAATTTTGGTTTTATCCTTTACCTCACTTAAAATCCGTCTCAAATTTTCTGATATTTTTAATTTTTGAGATATTGAACAAAACTCAACTTTGTCACTCAAAACGCCAAATTCTCAAAATTTTCGTCCAATTTTGCAAATATGCTTTACGTAAAATTTTGCAAGAAATTTAAATTTGTCAACAGAAATTTTTTCTGATTGTTATTTTTGAAATAATACACAAAATCTGGTTACAATAAAAAATATGCCAAAATTTTTTGAAAAATTTAGTTTTTGAAATAGTATGTTATAGGGTAATTTCAAGTTGAGATACTACCGGTAGTATCGCAAATTCTAATACATTTCCATAGCTACAACCAATCACAACGCCGAATTTTTTTAATTTTCTAGAGAAACGAAGTATTATCTCAACTTGAAATTAGCCTATAAGAAAATTTGTTATTTAATATAGTTTTACACTAAACATAATTTTGATATTAGAAATTTTTTACGAATTTTAATTTTTAAAATATTTTCAGACAAAATCCGAAATTTTAAATTTTTGTACATTCTGTTTGGTCTGATACAATATTTTGAAAATTTTGGTGGTCGAAACTGACATTTTCATTAAGTTCTAAATTAGTAAAGACAAAAGTGACATTTTTTAAAAAAATATTAAAAGCCGGAGACGATATTTTACTAATTTTGAAATCCAGAGATGTAATTTTAGTAATTTTAAAAGCTAGAATTGATAGTTACTATTTTTTAACTTAATACAAAACCAAAATCGACAATGTCTTTGTAATTTCGTGAAGCTAAAAGAGATATTTGAATAATTTTGAAAACAAAAGACCAAATGTTTACTAATTTTTGAAGTCTGAGGAGGTATTTTAAAAATTTTGGATGCCAAAATCAAATTTTAAATTACTGAAAGCAAAAACAAAAATGGTATGTTTGTTAATTTTGACAGAGACGACATTTCACTAATTTTAAAATTCAGAAATTTTATTTTACTATTTTTTTTATTTATATTATAAAAGTATATTTTTTATATACTTTTATTTGAATCCAGAGGCAGAATTTTAATACTTTTAAGTAGGGCTGGGAAAAGTATCGATACTTACAGAAGGTATCGATACCTGCTCATATACTACACCGATAACGACTGCAATCGAAGTATCGATGTATCGATACTTCCGATACCTCGATATCTCCGAAACCTCGATATCTCCGATACTTCGATACCTCCGATACCTCAATACCTCCGATACTTCCGATACTTCCGATACCTCCGATACTTCGATACCTTGATAAAGAGTAGCTATAAATGAATATCCTATTCAGAGTGCTTTGGATGTTGGAAACACAAGCTATTTTGATAAAAACAAACAAATTCACAAGCTATTTGATGCGATATTTGTTTATCGCCACCCGATACTTACGATACCTCGATACCACGATACTTCCGATACCTCCGATACCTCAATACCTCCGATACTTCCGATACCTCCGATACTTCAATACCTTCATAAAGTGGCTATAAATGAATATCCTATTCAGAGTGCGTGGATGTTAGAAACACAAGCTGTTTTGATGAAAACAAACAAATTCACAAGCTATTTGATGCGATAGTTATTTATCGCCACCCGATACTTCCGATACTTCGATACCTCCAATAACTCGATACTGCGATACCTCCGATACCTCGATACTTCCCGATACTTCGATACTTACGAAACCTCGATACTTTGGCAAGTATCGATACTTTGCAGGTATCGATACCCGATACCTAAAAACAGGTATCGCCCAGCTCTACTTATAAGAGTTCAGTGCAATATTTTACCAATTCTGGAACCGAAAGTGACATTTTTGTTGAATTTTTAATTAATAGATACAAAAGCGACAAGCTTTTTCAAAATTGAAAGCTATAGACAGCATTTTACTAATTCTTAAAACTGAAGATATAATTTTATTAATTTAAGAAGCCAAAATTGTCAGAAACAGTATTTCTTATTAAATTTTAAATAAATAACAACGCTTCTGTAATTTTGAAATCCAGATGCCACATTTTACTATTTTTAAAATGTGAAAACGTTATTTTACTCATTTTGGAAGTCAGAAATAAATTTTCTAAAACTCTGGCAGGCAAAAACAACATTTTTAGCAAGTTCTAAATTAATAGAAACAAATCCTGTTTATATCTATTTTTCAATACGTACTGGAAGCTTGACTTGACGTTCTACTAATTTTTAAATCCGAAAATGTAATTTTACTAATTTTAAAAGCTGGAATTATCAGAATTATTATTTTTTAACTTACTAAAAGTAAAGTTCTGTGTTTTTTTTTGAAATTTTGTAAGCCAGAAACAACATTTTACTAATTTTACAATTCGTAAATATAATTTTGCTAATTTAAGAAACCAGAGGTAATATTATTAGTTCTTAAATCAATTTAAAGCTAAAAGCGAAAATATTTTTGTAATTTTGGGAGATAAAGGTAACGTTTTACTAATTTTTGAAAACAGATACAAAATTTTCCAAGTCCGAATCTTGTTTAATAAAGTTTTTCTCTCACCTCCACAAACTGTTGGGAGATTTTCATGTAATTTCTTCTGTTTTCTTGAAACGACGGGCAATTCTGGATATAGGTTTTGTCAGAGTTTAATCAGTAATTTTGAATGTAGGTAAAAAAAAATTTAAAGCAGTTTTAAGCAGTAAACTAAATGAATTACGCGCTCAAGAAAGCACATCGTGGGAATTTATGTCTCCGATTACAAGCACCTCAAGCAGGGAAATCCTGGAGGTTTCTTTTTTATGAAAGAATGTATATTTATTACGTATTTTTTATACTTTTTTATTAGTCTTAAATGTCACATTCCATCCCTGATTACGTTGAAATTTATTGTAATAGGTTTTAATTTTTTGCTCACCAAGAAGTCTTCTATTTTCACTTCAATTTCTATATATCCATAATTTCAATATTTTTTACTTTTGTTATTTCTAATACATACTAGTAGTCTCTTCATTTCTTTATTTCTTACTACATCAATGTGGTCAAATATTACCTTAGTTACGGTAACCATTATGACATTCATAACACCCGAGGGAGTTATAGAAGGGAGTTAAGAATTTTTAATTCCCTCTAATTTGCATATTAAAAAGAGTTACAAATATGGCGCTCTAAAGTAACAAGAAGAGAAGAAATGTTATTAAATAATTTTTGGCTTAAATTTCGGCTTTTTTTGTAATTTTACTATTTTTATTCATTTTTATAATCGACAAATTCAGAAAAAAAAATTGTCGACAAATATTTTCCATGGCAATCATGCACTGTTAACTAAGTAAATCGTCCACAAAATTCTATTTATTCACAAAAAATACGTTAATTAAGTAAGAAATAAAATTATTTATGAATCACGTAAATTATTAACGGCCCTCTGGACAGTCGTTATCCTCGGTAATTAACATCCTTATAATTCCCTTGATACATAAATAACTATTAAGTCATAAATTCTTCTAAATCTCAAAAATTAATTATCAAAAACTCGCAAAAATCTCAAGTGGTATACCTCAAAGTGCACCTTCGAGTCCTCTTCTGTTTCCAAAAAATTTTCCCAAAAATCAGTTTCAAGTGTGGCAAAAGGTCATAAATCCTTCTTTAATTAAGTAACAATTTTTTTTTAAATCTCAATTATGTAAATAACATTAAAAATTGTGGCATACCTCAAAGCGCAACTTTGGGTCCTCTTCTCTTTCGGAATTTTTTTACAAAATTCGTTTCAAGTGTGCCAAACGGTCATAAATAGAGAAAAGAAAACTTGTTGTCCCACATAAAATTCTTTGTTAAACAATAAGTTTGCTTCATTAAATCTCTGCTCATAAAATACTTCTCTTCTCATATTGATTTATCACAATTCTACTTTATTACATTATATTTATCACCACTTAAATAGCATCCGTTATAAAATAACAAAAAGCAAATAGAAGAGAAATCGCAAATTTGCAATACGATGATCGCGTGGCGTGAAATAGATGATCTTGAAACTGAAAGTCTGCAAAGTCGTAGGAAGTAAATCAGTATAAACACATTCATTTGCATAATAAGGCGTGATTGCAGACATGAAAGCCATTCAAGTGCTGTTTTTCTTCTTCACCGAATGGCGCTAATTAAATTTGAATAGTTGGGATGGTAGAAAAAAAAACTTCTTTTAATAAACGAGAGATAAATTGAGTCAATAGTTTTGATGACAGGTTTTGCTCGAACGGTAAGCAAATTGTAATTAAACGACGCGTGACTGTGTCATTACCACACTGTTAATTTCTTGGTGTTGAAGAACCGCGAAACACGAGATTGTGGTCAGATTAAGGAAATGAACTAGCTGGGAGAGAAAAAAGGTATTGTCTGAAATGAGATAAAAGGTGTTTGCTCCAGTTTTTTTCTAGACAAATTATTACCTTCTAAAATAGGAAGAGAAACATTCAAAGGATGCAGTTTTAGAGCGAAGCACGAGTGCCACATATGTGAAATTAGTAAAAATACAAAATAAAAAAAAATGTGACAACTTTACTTTTATTAAATTAAAAAATTATAAGAAATAATAATTCTGACAATTCCAGCTTTTAAAATTAGTAAAATTACATTTTCGGATTTAAAAATTAGTAAAATGTCAAATCAGTCTTTCAGTATTGAAAAACATAAGCAGCATTTGTTTTTATTGATTTCAAATTTTCTAAAAATGTTGTTTTCGACTCCCAGAATTTTAGATAATTCGCTTCTGACTTTCAAAATTACAAAAACGTTGTTGCATTATTTTTATTTATTTAAAAATTAACAAGAAATATTGTTTCTTGCAATTCTGGTTTCTTAAATCAATAAATAAAATTACAACTCTCGCTTTAAGAATTAGTAAAATGCTGCCTATAGCTTTCAATTTTAAAAAAGCTTGTCGCTTTTGTATCTCTTAATTTAGAATTCAACAAAAAGTGTCGTTTTCGGTTCCATAAAATATAGAAGGCCTTCTATAATGACCAAAGTCTTAAAAAACGATCGACTTATTGACGTCTCTACAGCTAATAGAAATTATAAAATATTGCTTTGAACACTAAAAAATTAGTGAAGTTTTCCCTCTGGCTTCTCTAATTAGTAAAATGTCATTTCTAGCTGCCAAAATTACAAAAACATTTTTGTTGTTGCTCTATAATGATTTTAAAATTGATATTTGAACAAATTTTAGAATTTTTTTCACAATTTTGGCTTTTAAAATTAGTAAAAAAACATCTTCCGGCTTTCAAAATTAACAAAATTTTGCCTCTGACTTCTTTAATCAGGAAAATGTTATTTAGAGCTTGCAAAATTATAAAACAAATTGTTCTATATTAATTTTAAATTTAATAACATGTTGCCTCTGGCTCTAAAAAAGTATTATTTTTAGAATCCAAATTAGAGTTAGCCCAATATTCTTTCAAAAAACTATAATTTCTTAAAAATATTTAAACAAATTTTGGAAGTTTTATAAAATATTAGGTTTTAAAATTAGTAAAAGAAGTATATTAGGTTTTAAAATTAGTAAAAGGAAGTTTTATACTATATTAGGTTTTAAAATTAGTAAAATTTTGTCTTCAGCTTCTATAATTACTAAAATGTTGTTACAATGTTGATTTTAAACTTATTAAAATTGTTTTTATCTTTTAAAATTAGTAAAATTACGTCTCTGGATATTAAATATTGTAAAATGTTGCTTCCGGCTTTTAAAATTTAAAAAACATATTATTTTTAGATCCCAAATTAGAGTTAGCCCAATATTCTTTCAAAAAATTATAATTTCTTAAAGAAATTTGAACAAATTTTGGAAGTTTTATACAATATTGAGTTTTAAAATTAGTAAAAGTTTGTCTTCAATTTCTATAATTAGTAAAATGTCCTTACAATATTGATTTTAAGCTTGATAAAATTGTTTTTATCTTTTAAAATTAGTAAAATCATGTCTCCGTATTTTAAAAATAGTAAAATGTTGCCTACGGCTTTTAAAATTTTAAAAAACAAATTATTTTTAGAGTCCAAATTAAGAGTTTTTATTATATTTAGCGTTTTCCTGGAAATTACGAGAGATTTTGAACTAATTTATTCTTGATTTTGTACAGCTGACTACAACAGTAATACTCTTTTCTAATAATGGGAGACAACAGATTACTAATTTTAGAATCCGTAGAGAACCGTTACTAATTTTGAATTATTTAACTTTATAATTTTATAGACAATTTTTAATCCATTAATTTTTAGATTAGTAAAAACAAAAGCCGATACTGGAGGCAAATTTTTACTAATTTTGTAATCCACAATCGTAATTTTACTAATGTATTTTATTTCATTTAGTATTTGACTTCCAAAATTGATCAGAAATATTATTTCCAACAATTTTGTTTTCTAAAATTAGTAGGTTATTGTTAAAATCAGCAGTAGGCTATATAACAGTGTTAGAGAATGTCTATTGATCCGAAACCGATAAAAATATTGTACCACAAGTCACAATTCAGGTCCCTATCTTGTTATCTGAAATAATCGTTTATTGTTTTCCTTGACCTAAGGTCTGCTTCGCCTTGACTTTAGTCTTCTCCCTATTTAGGATTGATTGATGGTATTGTATCTGATGGTAGTGGAATCAGTGGAATGATAATGCGGCGCCAGTACTTCGTAGTCACGTATATTCACCATGTATACATGATATTTAATGGTGTGGTCGGACGTGCTTACAAATTTACATAGGTACCAACTACCAACACCCAAATATGGATAGGTACCAACTACCAACATAAGGTTTTATAATTGTAAAAATTTCAGCGTATTGATTAATTAAATAGTGAAGTACAACCAGCCGTAGGCGTAGTTGCAGGTATAATCTGTCTAAAAATTCGTAAATTATATGGTTTTGACAAAGAAACTAGTTTAACAAGGGTTGTTGCAAAGAGAAGTGTGCAATATGGTCATTGATAAGGCCAAAATTTTAATTGTCTCTATTGCATCCTAAAATTCAAGCATTTCTAGACAAACTATATTTACTAAAAAGCCAAAAATTAATTGCTTCTACAGCACCATAAAATTCTGCTATTTCTAGACAGCCTATATTCGCACAGAACTATAAAAAAATTGCTTCTTTTATATCATAAAGTTTAGGCATTTCTAGATAAACTATACTCACTAAAGGGCCCAAAAATAATTATTTCTACTGTACCATAAAGTTTTCTGGTACATTTCTAGTCAGACTCTTCCAGTGTAAAATTTTTTAACTCTTGTAAAAATCGCATTTTGCCGTATTGATAGATTAAATATTGAAGTGCTACCAACCGCAGTCAAAACAAGAAAAAGTTTTCTAGTTAACAGTACAGAAGGTACGAAAATGAAATGTACAAACAATGTACAGTTCTACTACAATATTGACACTGAGTAGATTCCGTAATATCTGTCTCATTCTTTTGTTTGATTTTATACTTTGTAATTTACAACTAACGAAGCCGAATTGCTGCGACTTTTGTTTGGGACGATTAGCACGACCTAGTTATGTCAAAAATCACAGATGGAATAGCTGGTTATGGTAATCGAGACGAATACGAGATTTGGTAATGGTGTTCTGCATGGAGCAACAGCGGTATCTATTTTAATAGAAAGAGAGAGAGAAAATAAGTTGTTTTAATAAAAAAAACAGAAATTAAAATAGTAATGTTAAAACAGTTAATAAAAATATCTGAAAAAAAGCATAGATAAAAACAAACTTCAGTCGAATAAATAAATTATAAAAAAGTAGAAAAAATAACAAAAAAATGGAAAAAACAAATTTATGAAAATAACAAAAAGAAACACAAAGTTATAAAAAACAGAAGAAAACAAAAACGTTCAAATTTCAAAAAAATCAAAAAAAATTGTACCAATTCTTACCAAAACCAAAATTATTTTATAATTTAGTTTCTAGAAATAACATTCTTAAGATTACTCCAAGATTTGTTTAAGATAGCTGCAAGGCTTTATGATTTAGTATAAGAATGTAAAGCCAATCTTAATTTAAAGTTCAAAGATGTGATTTTACTAATTTTACAAACTAAACGAGAAATTTTACTAATTTTCAAAATCTGAAACAATGTTTTACCAATCAAAGAGAATAAAAAATTTTTTTTATGAAATTTTAATATACTAGGAACAAAAGGACAGTAGTAACGTTAACTCTACGGACTTAAAAATTTAAAGACAAACGGTAAATATTGGCGATGCAATTTACTAAATATAAATAATTAATTTTGTACTAAAAAAAATGTTTTTGACATTTTATTATTACGTCTTTTCGTCAATAAAACTTCTGACACTAAATCAAATAAATGACTTAAATTTTTGATAAAAAAATTAGTAATTCTAATTAGATTTCTTTTTTTGGAGTAGTTATTTAATCACTACATTGGTAAAACATTGTTTCAACGTTCTTATTTAATTTCACTAGCCTTTGACCTCATGTTTATGTCTGCTTTCAAATAATTGGTGACACACAGGTGTCCAGTCCGATGCGGAAACCGCGATTAGAACAAAACATAAATTAGTAAAGTCGAGCAAAGCTATAACCGTTAGTCCTAAATATAAATCATCGACTAATAATAATTAATCCAAGTCATCTACTTGTTTTTCCTCAATTGTGTTTAACAATTTAACACCTTTTGTTAACAATAGCAAGCATGTGTGCACCTGCAGGTGCGTATTTAGGTCGGCGGGTCAAGTCTTAAGGCTTATTAGAAATAACCCAAAAAAAGATAAATTTTGAGGTGCAATTGCATTTCCTGTATTTTTTTGATAAAATTATTAAAAAGTATTACATTTTTTCAGAATAACCTGCTCCTGGAGAAGATCGAAAGGAAATGCGGTTGCACATTTTCGTCGTTATTGGCCTTTTATATCAAGGGGTGAGTAAAAAATTTTTTTTGTGTAAAATAGCCGCTAATGGTAATAAATAACTGAACAGCGACATGGTGACACGACCTACCAGCAATGAGTCAATCAAACTGTTCATGATACATCCTGCTCGCATCCTCAATACCAAAAACTTGATGAATTTTCTGTGTGAATTGGGTTTGAAAGGGTGAATGGGAGTAGGCGGGTTTTGTGGATTTAGATACATTAACACCGACCTGTAATTAGGCAATTGCGTGATGAGTAAATAAAATGACGGGTTTTAACGAGGCGCGGGTCAGTGAGTTATTAACGGAAAGAGGTTTATACAGTATGTCCTCGGATCGGCTTTAAAAGAGAAAAAAATTTCTTATTTAGTGATGTCTCAGAAAATTTCAGTCTTATTGATTTGCCCTGCTTGTCTTCAAACCCCCAAAACACAATAGCTATTAATGCAATAAGTGAGTGTTAAACAGCTTAAAGACATCGATTTGCAACGTATTGCATTCAAGTTTTTTTGTTACAGTGTTTTATAACAGATTTTTCTTTCAAAAATAATTATCTCAGTCGAACATTCACATTGTACAATAGGCAGACGACAGGTTGCTATGGATAAATTTCGTTGTTTACTCTTTTTATAAAATTACGGACTGTCAACTTGGGTTTTGTGTTTAAGTTCTGTGATAAAGGAACACAAAAACGAGCGATTCTGAATTTGATTCCGACATTGAAAATAATACGGAAGCTGCACTAGCCATGCTAGAAAAATATAAAAAAATTTACAAACTTTAGTAGTTGGTGTGAGGAAAAATGTAACAAGTATTGAAGAAAAGGTATTTTTGGCCTATTTTTCGAAATTATCTTCCATGTATAAGCAGTCTACTTTAAGGAGTACCTACTCAATGCTAAGAACCATGATATACTTTAACAAGACTGTAAATATTAAAAAATTTACAAACTTGGTTGCATTTCTAAAAAGAAATGCCAGTGGGTACAAAGCTAAAAAATCCAAAATATTCACCAAGCAAGAGATAGAACGTTTCGTAAAAACAGCTGATGACAAAGACTATTTATTGGCAAAAGTTGTGCTAATTTCTGGGATTTTTGACGCGTTACGCAGAGAAGAAATTACATTTTGGAATGTAGAAGATATAGAAGATTTTACAAGTTTTATTAAAGTGAAGGTACCGAACACCAAAACAAAAATTTTACGAATGTTTACAATAACTGAAGAATTTTTAAATGGAATTAGTTTCTTAGAAATTTTCCGCAAATACGCACAGCTTCGACCTCCTTGTACTGAACATCAGAGACTCTTCTTAACCTATAGAAATTCCAAGTGCTGTACACTACCTGTTGGTATAAATACTATTAGAGATATGCTTAAAAAAATTGCAGAATGTCTCGATTTTGTAAACGCAAAAGAATACACCGGACACTGTTTTCGCCGTTCTCCAGCAACACTCTTAGCAGATTCAGGGGCAGATATTACATTACTCAAAAGACATGGAGGATGGCAATCGAGTTCTGTTGCAGAAAGTTACATAAAAAACTCTGTTGACAGCAAAAACGCAATTTCGATGAAAATTATGAGAAAAGAAAAAACTGTATCAAAGAAAAGAAGAATCTGTGACGAAAATAGTAAATCTGAAGTGGCGTCTACAAGTACCGTTTCCACTTGTATTGAAGTTCAGGAAAGAAATCTGATATCTCCAAATGTTCAATTTAGTCACTTACGTCATTTAGCAATCAGAATGACAATCAAAAAGTTTCTGTTATAAAACGCTGGAACAAAAATAAATATTATATTGTCTAATAAAAAAACAAGTTTTAAAAAACTAAATTTGAATTCTACTTTTTTCACTTAAAGAATTGAATTAAAAACAAATAATTTATTTCTAGTATTTACCCGAATTCACACACAACAATTTGATAAATAAATAACCTGATTTTCACAGAGTAATAACTACGATCGCCGATTAAATAACCTCGCTTTAATAAACCACTCACTCTTCAATCGCTTGTCAGACTCCACATTAACTCGGTCATGGTGTTCGCGCCGCTTTTATAAAATTTTACGAAAACAATCTTTATTCAGACAAAACGATGACTCAGTTTTCTCGTATTTCGTAATAGCCGTGACGAATATTTCTTAGAATTACGCGCTATAGTGTGATTCATAATTTTAGAAGCGTTCGAAAAATCTCTAGACTAACTACCTTAGACCTGCTTGTCTTCTTTTGTAATAACTTCTGGCTTTTCGTCGATCTGCCATGAGCTTCTGGATAACGCGTCTTCTTTAGTTGGCGTCAGTCTCTTTGTAGATGTCCTCTTCTACCACAGTTAAAACACTTAGGCTTTTCCCCAGTGTGGGATAGTGTGCTGCATTTCCATTAACAGAACCTCAAGCTCTTCTAACAGCTCAACATTCCCAGATGAAACCTTCATTGTTAGGGCAGCTTCCACGAGTTTTGTTTGTTTGTCTAGATTAACGGATGCCTCGCATTCTCGACGTTAGGATAGTATTCTTGCAAGCTTTCGTTGTATTTTTGGGACTCTCTTGTTGAACAACATCAGGTATGCATCTTCTTGTGAGAGTCTTTACGTAGATGTCCTCTTTTAGCACAGTTAAAACACTTAGGCTTTCAACCAATTGGTTTGTCGCAACTTGATCAACATTGTCTTAAGCTCTTCTAACAGCTTTTAAGTTGCGCTTGCAACTGAAAAATGTTTTTCACCCGAACTTCTTACTAATCTGAACCGAACCCCGAAATCATCGTCTAAACCCAAATTGTGCGGGTGAAACCCGGTGACCGGTGACGACCTGACAACCCTAATCAAGTGGCTCTGAGAGAAATTGACTGACTAAGGAATATCTTTCAGTTGTTAAAACACATTTCTGGACTAAGTAGTCCTCTTTGTCGATATCTTGTGTCCATTCTAAGTAGCAAAAAACTGATTTTACTTCTCGATGAAGATATCAGTTGATCCAAATTATCTAACCGTTTTTTACATATTTCAATATTAAAATCCATTTTTGTTATTTATTTAAATACGGAATGTAAAATGTCCCGAACCCAAAGGATTAACTAGTTTTGCAATCAAATAACTAAAATTAAAACAATTTTGAGGTTAGTAGCCAACTTCACATTAGTTACCTAACCTCAAAATTGACTGTTCACAATTATTTAACAGTTTCTTATCTATTTCAGTATTAAAATTCACGCATTTTTATTGTTTATTTAAATCCATCCGTTATTATTGTTTATTTAAATCCTAAACACTGCACAACACAAAAATCGTCCCGAACCGAAGGATTACAATTCGAATATAACTCCGATGTGAAGTTAGCTGCAAACAACCCCCACCATTCTTCCAAACCCAAAAAAACATAACGTAACCTCAAAACCACAGAATTATTAAAATTTAGCCCGATATTGATCATCCCACAAACCGGCATTATTATATGCAATGAAATATCCAAAATTAAAACAATTTTGAGGTTACCAGTTGTCAGCCAACTTCACATGAGTGACCTAACCTCAAAATTGGCTGTTCACGATAGTCCAAATTGTCTTAGTGTTTTTTACGTATTTCAGTATTAAAATCCATCACTTTATATTGTTTATTTAAATCCTAAACACTGCACAACACAAAAATCGTCCCGAACCGAAAGACTACAATTCGAATATAACTTCGATGTGAAGTTAGCTCCAAACAACTAACAACCCCCACCATTCTTCCAACCCAAAAAAACCCAACTTAACGTCAAAACCACAGAATTATTAAAATTTAGCCCCAATATTGATTGTCCCACAAACCGGCATTATTACATGCAATAAAATATCGAAAATTAAAACAATTTTGAGGTTACCAGTTGTCAGCCAACTTCACATGAATGACCTAACCTCAAAATTGGTTGCTTACGATAGTCCAAATTGTTTTACTGTTTCTTACGTATTTCAGTATTAAAATCCATCACTTTATATTGTTTATTTAAATCCTAAACACTGCACAACACAAAAATTATCTTGAACTAACACTACTATAACTCACAGTCACAGAAATTCTGGCGTGAAGTTAGCTCTAAAGGACAACCCCCATCATTTCTCCGAGCAAAAAAACACAACTTAACCTTAAAATCACAGAGTTACTAAAAATTTAACCCGATGCCGTTTGGTTTACTAACTAGTTTTATTGTCTATATTTATAAATTAAGTAACCAAAATGAAAACAATTTTGAGGTTAGCAGCCAACTTCACATCAGTTACCTAACCTCAAAATTGTCACAAAATGGCAGACGCTGCTGTATAAAGAACCCCAGAGAATTGTCTTTGTCTAAATTACTGCTTAAATTTCCAGAATTTTGGCTTCTAACTAAATTCAGTCAAAAACACTCAAAAGTGTGACTTCACGAAAAAATCTTCAAAGAATGATCTTTAAATTTACTAAAATTTACTGAAATATACTAAAATTTATTGTGACAAATCAAAAAATACTAAACAGTAATTAATTATATTGAAATCTATAAAATTTTCAGTTTACTAAAATGTAAAAAAAGTATAAAATTTACTTAAACTTGTTTATAAATACTAAAAAAATGCTAAAACGTAAAACTAAAATTACAAAGTTATTCTAGCTATTTTAGCCAAACAATAATCTTGCTGAAATATACTAAAAGACACTTGAGAATTATAAAAATCTTTTAAATTGTACAAAAATGTTAGATGTTTTGAGTTATAAAATACTGAAACACGCAGATTGTAAAATATTATGACAGTTACTGAATAATACTGAAATTATTGTACTAAAAAATACTAAAACTGTTAAAGTTCTAAAACGAAAATACTAGAATCGCTGAAGTTTTCTGAACTAGATTACAAAATACTGAAACATTTTACCAGAAATATACTAAAACATGCTTAAAAATACTAAATTATTTTACCAATTGTTTAGAATCTTGAAACTATTTAAACTTATAAAGAAATGCTGAATGTATCAAAAATTTACTGAAACACAATGAAACATGCTAAAAATTTCAAATATTTACTAAAAATTGAGTTTTGAAAAGTAAATAAATTACTGAAATATGCTGAAACATTTTATAAAAAATACTAAAACTTTGTTTACAACACTTGTTTTTTTCTCTTTAACCTGGTCTCGCATACAGAAACTCTTGCATGAATATTGAAATATCTTATAAAGTTTACTGAAACACATCTAAAACGACTAAGAAATTCTTAAAACATTATTATGAAAAGCAGGCTTAATATGAATGCTGAATAGTCAAAAATACTAAAACTGGTGGCTAAAATGTCCCGTCATTTACTGAAAATTCCAAAAACTTAATAATGATAAATATAAAATTTTAGTATTTTTGAAAATTTCCTGAAATAAACTCGACAATTCGTTTGAAATCTCTAAATTTAATAGCGCCTTCCCATCTGGTACCACTCAACAATTACCATTTGTTATCCTTTCGTGCTACTTGGTATCACCTCAACAGTTATCTCCCTGAACCGTCTTTATCTATTCGAACACTTCGTCTGGTCAGTGTCCCAAAAACTCGCTTTCGTTGGTAAAATTCATCCGTTATTAGCTGAAAAATGTAGGTCTGTGTCTCCAATACCGACACAATTTGGGTATGGGAGCATCGATTGGTATTTAATTAAGGTGATGTGGAGCATGGAGAGCAGAGCTTGCGGCAGGCCCGGACTGATAACGGTGACTTGACCGGAGGCCTCAAGCCATCGCTGACCCACACACACACTTATCAGATGCCGGACCAACCACCTCTGATCAATCAAAACCGACACCCTGTCATTATTTTGACCCACTTTAAAAATATCAACATTTTTTTAAAAATCATTTTAGAAAACTTTTTTATTATTATCAGCGTCTTTTTTAGCATGACCTAACGACTCTTAGTGACCAGAACTGCTTTATTAACGTCTTGTCCTTCTAAAACTCTCAAAATACACAAGTATCTACAGCTTTTGGCATGACCTAACGCCTCTTAGTGCCCGGGACTGCTTTTTTATCGTCTTGTCTTTTTCTAAAACTTTCAAAATTTGCCAAAAATCGGTGCTTTAATGCGTGATTTTGGCTCTCTTTTGCCAATCGTAACTCTTTGCTACAAATCACTGTTTTAATACAAAGTGAAGAACATCATTAATCAGAACTACAGAAGCGTGTAATTACACTAACAATATCATTAAACCAACAAGCTTAAAATAAAACAACGAATCAGCGGCGCCGCAAGACTTGCGTAATTGCTCTAACGCCAATCAATTACACCAGAACCTTATGAATGATCGAATTTGAAGACACATTTTTGACCTCAAATCTTTGTTACGCTTCGCTAAGCTGTTTTTTTTACATAAATCGAAATGTATGTTCTAAATTAGAGAATCGAATGTAAATTTACCACAACCGTTAAAACCTAAATTCGGCTACGAAGCAATTTGCAATTATCAAAAAAAGATTTACTGTTAGGAAATTTTTCGCTAATTGGTTTGGAGGAAAGCGAAAGCTTTAGTCGAAAATTTGCACAGTTTTCTGTCCAGTCTAGTCGTATTTATAATATTTGTAAAAAAAACATTTTTTGAAAAATATTTATTACTCTCTACACAGATTAAAATATTTTTTTATGTCGAAAAGTAGCTTATTTATTTAATCTCATTTATGATCCTAGTTTTTTAATATTTTCAATATTGTTTAACCACAATTGTTAATCTCTAGATCTAGATCTAAGTCTTCTTTAAAATTTTGACTTATAAAACAAAACCAGAACTAAAGCGTCTTTATGTAATTGTAATCTATATCTATACGAAACCTTGATGCAGTTTGTACTAAGTTTTGCAGATCAAGCTTAAGTAGCAGATTCTGTATAGAATAAGGTCCAGATTACAACCTTGTCTAAATAATTTGATGAAAAGCATCTAGATCTATATGAAATTTGATTTAAAACTTTGAAACACAATTGTTAGTCTCTAGATCTAGATCTAAGTTTTTTTTAAAATTTTGACTTACAAAATAGAACCAAATTATAAACGTCTACATGTAATCGTAATCTATATCTATACGAAAACTTGATGCAGATCGTACTAAAGTTTTGCAGATCAAGCTTAGGTAGTAGATTCTTTATAGAATAAGGTTTAACAACTTTTTATAGATAATTTGATGAAAAACATCTAGATTTATAAGATAATTTGATTTAAAATTTTGAAACACAGTTGTTGGTTTTTAGATCTAGATCTAAGTCTTCCTAAAAATTTTGACTTACAAAACAAAACCAAATCATAAACGTCTACATGTAATCGTAATCTATATCTATACGAAACTTTGATGTAGATTGTACTATAGTTTTGTTGATCAAGCTTAAGTAGTAGATTCTTTATACAATAAGGTCTTTACTTTACTAGATAATTTGGTGAATATACAAATTTAAAAAACATCTAGATCTATATGAAATTTGATTTTAAGTAGTAATCTCGCTCTATAAAAATATTTTTTGGTAATTTGTAATATCTTAAATAGAATTTATTGTTCTTCTGTAGGTAAATCTAGCTTAGATGGAAGATTTCTTCTAATATCTATAAAAATATTTTTGGCATATCTTAATGATACTGTAGATGAAGCTTTGGTAGTAGATCGTTTTACAAAACAAGATTTAGACAACAGCTTCTTCTAATTTTGTAGATTTAGCTATGGTATAACATAATCTAGTTTTAATAATTTTTTTAACTAATTTTTTAAAGTTATGTAGATCTTGACTTACATGTAAAGCTATAAAACGTTTAAATCTACAATAAACTTAATTTTATTTTTATAGATCTAGATTTTTTGTTTCACTTAGAGACGCAGACTTTGGTCTACAAAATCGTTTAAACTTTATAGATGCAGACGGAATAGGATATGATGATTATAAAAAAAATTTGTAAAATTAGATCTTTTACATTTCTAGAGAAATAATTTATTGTAAAACAAAAATGCATCTAGATCTACTAAAATAATATTTACGAATTTCCAGATCTAGCTTTCTGGTGTTCCATCTACTTATATAACTTTTCTATATTTGTACATTTTACATACGAATATTTTATATCAATTTAAAATAAAATGTTTTAGTAGTTTTGACTTCTAGCTGGTTTTTTATTTTACAGAAATAGATTAACGTTATTTCTTTCTTATGGCGGTTTTTAAAAATCTAGATCTTTTATATTTCTGGAGAAATGATTTTTAAATTATTTAGATTATAACTCGCTAAATAACAAGTACATCTAGATCTATCAAAATGATATTTACTAATAGCTGGTTACAAGATCTTTATAAAACTTTGTTATTTTTACAGATCTACATTTTAGTTTTCTACGTTTAAGGGATTCAAGATTTAGGTAAAAAAAATGTCTATATTTATACAATCTACAAATCTACATCTATAAAAATATTTTATGTCAATGTGTGTTATAGATGGTTTTGTAGTTTAGTTTAAATTCTAGATTTCTAGTACTTTGCTTTAAAGAATTAGACAAATCTAATTTATTTTTTGAAACTTTTATAGAAGCAGATAAAAAAAGTTTCTAATTTCTACAATCTACATCTATGTTTTTACATGGCTGAATTTTTTATTTGTTTGGTTTTAGACTTACATAATGAAAAATACATCTAAATCTACCAGAATAGATTTAGACACGATAATTTTTTTTTGTAGATTTAGTTGTTTTTAAGATTTATTCTTTTTTATCTTGATTTGCAAAACAAACTAAGGTTAACATCTATGGAATCTAGATAACAGCATTTTAAATATTTAGTAGATATAGATAAGATAAGAAATAGAAATCAATTTTTTAAATTGAGGTTTGATCTAAATTCTGACCTACATATATTCACAGATCTAGATTGTTTTTAAAACTTACATACAATTAAAGACGTTGACTTTAATTTGAAAAAAATAATAATAAATAAACATCTACATCTATCCAATCTTGTAACTTAATAATAAATTGATATGTAGATGCTATTATAGTTTTGCAGATCTAGATTAAAATGTAGATTACTTGACACAAAATATTTAAATAATTTCTTTGTAGATTTGATAGATACAGATGAAATAGAATGTAATGTCAATTTCAAATTTTTTATTTGTAAAAAAAACTAATTTTTAAAATCTTTAAATAATCCTTATTTTGATTTACAAAATTATGAAAATATCTAGATCTGTCACAAAAACCTACATTTAGTCTAACTCTAGATAAATAATACTTTGTTAAGTTTATAGAACTAGATGAAAAAAGAACGAGAAATTCAATATTTAAAAAAATATATATATAAAAAGTCACTAATTTTTATAATTTAGATCTATGTTTATAAATTGATAAATTCAATAAACTTTATTCTTTCTACAGATGTAGATTGTTTTTTTGTACATGTAATCATCTTTAAGATTTATGTACTTATATCTTGATTTGTAAAACAAAGAAATCTCCTCATCAATGCAAATCTAGTAATCTACTTTAATTAAAATATTTTCAAAAAAGCTAGATCTAGATGATTCTGTAGTTTTGTAAATCGAGATCGATGTACAAAACCAAACAAGGTTTTGACTAGATGTTTCATCTAGATTTTAACCTATTACCCGATTTTATTTTTACAGATCTAGATTGTTTTTAAAGTTTATGTAGAATTTAAAATGCTGAACTTAATCTACAAAAATAAATAACGTCTACATCTATCAATCTAGTCATTTATATTTGCAAGAATGTTTTTTGTACTTGCTTATTGTAGTTTTATAGATCTAGATTAGATAGTACATTGCTTAATAGAACAACATCCAAATAATTATTGTTTGTAAATTTAATAAATACAGATGAAATAGAATATAGTAATGCTAATTTCTAATTTTGCATTTGTAGAATCTAAATCTATCACAGATCTAGATAGAGTTTTTCTGAAACAATTTTAATTTTGTTGTACAAAAGTGGATCTGTCAGACAACAATTGTTGCTTACAGCGTCTCCACAAAACTGTATCTTACTTTTATAGATCTAGATGGTTGTTTTGATTCGTAAATCTATAAAGAAAATAAGATTTTTGTGTAACAAAAAAGCGACATTTAATTAATCTAGACGTGCAAGAAAATTATGAATTTTAAGATGATAGATCTAGACAAAAAATTTATTAATTTAAAATCATCTAGAGCTTGACTTGCAATACAAAAAAATTCTAGATTTACGAGAGTGATATTTCTAGTTTTTGATCTAGATAATATTGTATTGCTGTAGATTATTATTGGGACAATTATTGGTTATAAGATCTCTACAAAACAGTATCTTATTTTTAAGATCTAGATTGTTGTCTTGCTTTATAGATCTATCAAATTTGCATTAAAATTTCTGAATAACATAAAGGCGATATTTAATTAATCTAGATGTGTAAAAAAAATTTACATCTAGATTGTATCTTTTAAGTTAATAGATGCAAATAAAAAATACATTTTTTTAAAATCATCTAGATCTTGATTTGCAGAACAAAAAAAACTTCTGAATTTATGAAAATTTTTCTAATTTTTGATTTTAATAGATAATATTGTACTTTTGTAGATTGTTATTTAGATTATTAATGTAAGACAGATCTAGATGGTTTTATCGTTTCGTGGATTAAGATTAACCAAACAGAAATCGATTTGTTTATAAAATCGAATTTTTGTTCTTTGAAATAAAGGACTATTGACAATCCTGATTTATTATTATATCATAGAAAAACGTATCCGTTACAATTAAGTCACTCGTTTGAATGAATTCAATTTTTTTGATGGAATGTATTGGGAATGGTCGCCCTAAGGTGCGGCTGGTGCGTGAAGTGGTCGCGCAATAACGCTGGCCGACTGACCTGTCCTTGCCTCGGTCCGTTATATCGACAGGGTCAGTAATAATCCATACATTTCAAAATTTTCAAATTTTTTTTTTATTTCAGCTGGCCATCCTGGGTGAAGAAGTCGAAGTCGTGGAAGCCGTCTCTGGATCCGAAGAGATTAAAGAGCACACAAACGAAGATAACGAAACGAATCCAGACCAACTCGCTCTCGAAGAACAAGACCAACCACCGAAAAAACTCGCTTATAATGGACCACCAAGACCCATCAATTTACCTCCCAGAAACAACCAGCATTACCCGCATAAACCCTTCAAAAATAATAAACCTATCTATGATAATAAAAATTCGTACAGTGGGCCACCACCACCACCGCCTAAACAAGCAATGGATAAATATGGGAGTTCAGGTGGGGAGATTTGGCCAGCACCGGTACCAGATATGCCAAAAATAATCTCGCTTGATGTCAAATGCGAGAAAAATTTAATGAAGGTCTATATTGGATTTGATAAACCTTTCTATGGAATTGTGTTTAGTAAAGGACACTACAGTAACGTCCATTGTGTTCATCTTCCTGCAGGACTTGGCCGCACTTCTGCTCATTTTGAAATCGGAATTCACGCTTGTGGTACCTCAGGGAACACTGAAAATGGTCTTTATGGTTACGGTGCTGAATCAGGATCTGGTACCTACTTTGAAAATATTATAGTAATCCAGTATGACCCTCAAGTCCAGGAAGTTTGGGACCAAGCACGAAAACTCAGATGTACTTGGCACGACCAGTATGAAAAAAGTGTGACATTCCGTCCATTCCCTGTAGATATGCTGGACGTGGTCCGGACTGACTTTGCTGGTGATAACGTCGGTTGCTGGATGCAAATCCAAGTTGGTAAAGGTCCATGGGCAAGTGAAGTCTCAGGCTTAGTCAAAATCGGTCAAACTATGACAATGGTCCTTGCTATCAAAGACGACGATAGTAAATTCGACATGTTAGTCCGGAACTGCATGGCCCATGATGGTAAACGCGCCCCTATCCAACTCGTCGACCAGAAAGGTTGTGTCACACGCCCGAAACTCATGTCTCGGTTTACTAAAATCAAAAATTTCGGAGCTAGTGCTAGTGTGTTGTCATACGCTCATTTCCAAGCCTTTAAATTCCCTGATAGCATGGAGGTGCATTTCCAGTGTACGATCCAGATTTGCCGCTACCAGTGCCCAGATCAGTGCTCTGAGACGAATAATTTGGGCCTTGGTGGTATCCTTGAATTAGCGCATAGCGCTCCAGATGCTGGATATGGTCCACCGCCTCCTCCTCCTTTACCCATCGAGGCGTATTTACATGGTGGACGTCCCAGGGATGAACGTAGAGTCCAGAGATCGGTTAAAACTGATCCAGAAAAGGAAGTCGGCTTGAATAGAGTCATTCGAGTTGTTTCCACAGGCGATTTAACATTCTCACTTGAGGAGAACAACACTACCACGATGGTATTCCCCGCCAAAGAGGAGTTAGCAAGTCCTGGATTGATCTGTATGACAACTCCTGGATTTGCAGCGACTTTAGTTGTACTTTTAGGGATTTTAATAATTTCTTGTTTGATGTCTGCGTTTTTATGTGTGAGATTAAGGCCTTTTGGGAAGCAGTCAAGTTCAAAAAATAAGCAAAATACGTCCAAAAGCTGTTTTTCGTAATTAAAAAATCCGTAGTTTAAGGGCTACATGCGTGGTCATACAAGTCAAAGCTTTATTAATTAAGAGGCGTTAATTAATTCAATTAATAAAGCTTTGAGAGTAGGTTTTGTTTAATAAACGTGATCAGGCATCGTATCCGAAACGTGTTTAGATTAGGTTACCTTAAAAAAATTTTTTTGGATTTGTCATTCTAAATTTTGAAAATCAGGCAAGTGTATAGTGACGTGATGTAAATAAAATAGTTTGACATGTTTGCGGAAGGTCGTGGTCGGTTTTGGTTATAGAATAAAAAATTTCTTAGGCTAGGTTATTTATTTATTTATTTTACTAAAAAAGACAATTATTGCAGTATGTACCTGTATAGAAATAGTTTGTCAAAATTTTGTATTGGTATTTTTATCGAACAAAAGACGCTGTATAACTTATTTATTTAAATAAAAAACGATTATTTTTGTATTAAGTTTATTATTCTAGTATTTGCACATTTCTAGCCTCCTAAATATCGTAGAAAATAGCAGCAAAGAGAAAAACAGTGTTTTTCTGACATTTCTCCAAACCCGGCTCGAAGGACCATAACATTTTTAATAAAATCTAAGGATCAGAAGTGACAATTTTGTTACAAAAATAAAAAACATTCTAAAACTGTCATTCAAAAATTTTTTTTAAGTTTTTCTACAATCAACATTTGTTCTTTTACTACTCGTCAAAATCTTCTTTGTTCATTCTTTTTTATTTGTCGTTTTTTTTGTTTTTTTAAAACCTCTGTTTATCTTTTTATTTATTTTGTTTTTTTGTAGTAGTTTTTTTTTGGTCACAATTTAAAAAAAAATCTAATTTTTTTTAGGTTTTTATAAAATTTAATTTTTAATTTTTATCTACTACATTTTTATCCTCCTACTCACAACTGTCTTTGATTTTTCACAGAATCGTCAACTTTTAATTTTTTTTTAAATTTAAACGACTTTTTACATTTTATATATTTTTTTCTCTTTTTTTTTAGTTTTAGTGTTTTTCTCTTTTCTTATGTTTTCAATCGACTTTTTTTACGTTTTCTTAAAATTGCTTTGTGTTCTTGTAATATTTTAAAGAACGTTTTTCAAGTTCTTGTACGATCTTCTTTTGTTTTTTTACAATTTTCTTTACTATTTGTGGTTTTTAACTCACTTTTCAATTAAAATTTTCTTTCGTAATTCTTCTACTTTAAGTGAAAGTGTTTTTTTTTGTATTTTTTTTTCTAGTTGCTTTTTATTACATTCTTTTGTAATCACTTTTTGTTCTCAAAATGTTTTAAACGACGTTTCTCACGTTCTTGTATGTCATTTTTTTGTTTTTCTACAATTTGTTTTAATGGTTGTAGTTTTATGTTTTTTTTCTAGTCATTTTCTATTAAATTATAAAAATGTTCTTCTGTTACTTTTTAAACGACGCTTCTAAAATTCTAGATCATTTTCTAGTTGTAGTGTTTATCTTTTATGCTAGGTGTAGATTTTTTGTTTCTTTTATTTTAACTCTCTTCTAGAACTTTCGTTTTTCAACAAACATTTTTTTGTGTTCTTTTTCTTCTTTTAGTTGTAGCATTTTCTTGTATTTCATTCTCTACTAATAGACTTCTATTACATTTTTTTTGTAATGGATTTTTGTTCTTGATAAAACCTTACAAACGTTTTTCAAATTTATCTTTCTTGTCAAGATAGTTCATGTCAAGTTGTCTTGTATTATCTTTTTTTGTAATTACTTTTTGTTTTTCTTAAAATGTTTTAAACATCTTTTTCAAGTTTTTCTACAATTTTCTTTTGCTGTTCGTAGTTTTTTATTTTTCTTTTAGTTGTTTTGGTTTTTCTTAAAAATTTTCAAACGACATTATTTAAGTTCTTCTTTAATTTTCTTTCGTTTTTTCTACAATTTTCTTTCAATTGTCTTAAGTCTTTTTGTTTTTTCTGTCTTTCTAGCCACTTTCTATTAAATTGTAAAATCTGTTTTATTTTTTCTGAGACTTTTCAAACGACCTTTCTAAAGTTCTAAAATCTTCTTAATTCTTTCTTTTTCTTCTAGTTATACTCTTTTTTCAATTATCTTCTTTTACGTTTTAATTATCGAACAGTTTTTTGTGCTTCTAAAAATTCCCAAACCACGTTTTTCAAGTTCTTCTAAAAAAATTTCTTAGTCTTGGATTTTTGTTCTTCTTCTAGTTGTAGAGTTTTTTAATTTTTATTTTTGTAGTTAGTATTTTATTCTTTTTAAAAACTCAAACGGCGTTTTTCAAGTTCCTCCACGCTCATCTTTCATTGCTATACAATTTCTTTTTGATAACTGTAGCTTCTTTGTTCCTTTTTCTCTTTCAGTTGTTTTTACCAAATCTTTGAATCTCTTCAATATCTTCCACAATCTTCTTTTGTTTTTCTACAATTTTTTTTTGAGAGGTATAGTTTTTTTGTTTTTGCTTCTATTTATCTGTGTTTGCTCAATTCCAATACTTGTTTTAGTTTTTTCAAATCTTTCAAATAACGTCTTCTATCTCTTGAAATGGTTTTTGTTTTGTCAAAATATTATTATAAAGCACAGTTTTTAAGATCTTCCTTCATTTCTCTGCAAGTTTCTTTTAATAGTCGTAGTTTTTCTTGTTGTAGTAATTTTTAAATTTAAAAATCTTTTTTGATTGTTCTTTGTCTTATAGTTGTATTAGATACTTTTCTTATTTTTTTTTAATCGGCTTCTTTCACGTTATCTTCTATAAGATTCTTTATAAGTTTTTCCATAATCTTCTTTTAAGTTCTTCTATTAACGCTTTTTAATTTTTTTCTACGATTTTTTTTCGTTTCTTTACATTTTTTTTATGGTTGCAGCTTTTTTTGTTTCTTGTTTTTTTTTATCAAATCGTAAAATTTATTTTAGATCTTCTAAAATAGGTTTTTTTCCTAGAATCTTCAAATCAAACGCCGTTTTCAAATTTCTTCTAAAATCTTCTTTTATTCTTCTTTTTTTATAAGTTAGTTTTTTTATTTTTCATTTTTTTCCAGTTGACTTGTCTTACTTTTTCTCGGAATAGTTTCTTATGATTTTCCAAACGACGTTTTTTAAGTTTTTCTACAATCTTCTTTTGTTTTGCTATGGTTTATTTCTTGTTTATTTAAATAAAAAACATTTTTTTGTATACAGTTTATTATCCCATTTATTTACACATTTAGCCTCTTAAATATCGTAAACAATAACTTTTCAAATAAAAAAAAAAAACAAAAAATGAGCAATTATCAGTATTATTTATGAAAAAAAAAAGTATAAATAAATATTGAGAAACACAACAAAAATTAAATATTTCTCAAACTAAATAATTTAAATAATTCTTAATAAAAATTAATTAAACCGAATTACTGATTAATGCTTAATAAAATAATAATAATAAAAAACAATACCGAACTGGCAGTAATTCTGGTTTTATAATTTATTATATACAAAAAAATCTAAACCTAACTTAAAAATTAGAAATAATTAATTCTAATTAAAATACTCATAAGGTTAATACTGTACAATTCATTTAATTATTGTGACTTTTAACTTTGCTCGCTTTAAACTAAAAAATAAATTAATTATTCAGATCAAACTAAAAAAAAATATTTCCTAACTAAAATTTGAGCTTAACTGTCATGTCTGCGAATTTGAGTCATTTTTTTTCAGACTCAGAGTCGCACAATTCCACAAATTTGGCTTTTCTGTATGTACAACTCCTAAGTCTAAAATTGTACCCTAAAATTATTTTTGGGGGTCTCGGCGGCTTTAAGATGGTACCCCTGTACTAGTTTAAACAACCACAAACAAGTGAGGTTATGTGCCATAACCACACACGGAGAGACAACACAATGTGCCGCCATTTTGTACCCAAATTGGTACCCCTGAATTGTTTTAACCCTAACCTCAAAAATCTCGTGTTAGTTGCGCCCTGGATTTGTCTAGGGTAAAATAACACGCTAAAATAGTGTAATTTTTGAGGTTATACCGCCATTTTGTGCCCCTTCTTAACCCTAAATACCGTCATTTTATACATATCATATTGCAAATTTGCCCTTTCATATCATCTAAACAAAACAATATGATTTAATACGTAGTTGGCAACACTTCTACCAACTTAATCACTATTCACACCGCGACGTTTCGTCACTTTTTCCATTCACCTGCCGGATTCTTTTATCCGTCCCATTTCGCGTTTGCACTTGCGCCCCCCTCATCCTCAATAACCTCCACCCCATCCATCCCGAGAACAGTCCCATTGGAATCTGTCCGTTCCTAGCTTGCTCCGCCAAATGTTCCTTCTGCAGCTGGTACCTGTACAGTAGGGAGCCGGCGACTAGCGCTGATACCACAGCGGAGACGGCCACCAGGACGAAGAGCACACTGAAACCGGGCACCGGCATGCAAATACCGTAGACGACCTCTTCGCGGATGCGACCTTGAAATACGGTGACGGCTTCGGCACGAGAATCGGGACTGAAGGCCAGGTCCGCCTCGGAGATGACTTCGTAGAGGCCGCTGACGCCGACGTCGGCACTGCGAGCTTTGCGGTCAGAGACGGTGATCGAGCGGCGTTTGCGCTTCTGGCGGTCGAGAGGCGATTTGGAGGCGGTGTCGAAAGTGCGAGGGGCGGCGACAGGACGGTCTTCGAAGGTGCGAGGGCCGTGGGGGAACTGGTCGTGTAGCAGGAAGAGGTCCTGAAAAAAAATTCGTCAAAAGTGATTTGATTTGTTACTCCAAGAAGGTTAAATATGTAACAGTACAAATAACCGGCTTCATCTACTCCAGGAAGGTTAAATACACAATAACATTCTAAAAGAACTAGAAAAACGACGTTTTGAAGAAGAAGAAGAAAAATTTGTGAAGCAACACAATCGATAGGAAGAGAAGAGCAAAATAAACTTCTAGAAGTTGAAAGACGTGTATTGGAAAGAAAAGAAGTACGAGAATAGCTTCTGGGAAAACTGAAGAAGATTCTAGAAGAAGTTAAAAATGTTCGTTTAGAAAGAAAAAAAGAAAAATTTAAGAAACAATTTATAGAAATAGAAGAGTAAACAAAATTATTGGAAAAACAAAAGAAGGTTTTAGAAGAACCTGACAAACGGTGTTTGAAAGAAGAAGAATAATGTAAGAAACAACACTTGATAGAAAAAGAAGACCAAAAAGTTTCTACGAAAAGTTAAAAGACGTCTACTGAAAGAAAAAAATAACAAAAATAGGTCTTAGAAGAACAGAAAAAGATTTTAGAAAATAGAAGATAATTCCAAAAGAGTTTCAACAATGACAATTTGTAAAAAGACAATTGGTGAAAAAAGAAGAGCAAAATAAAATTCTAAAAAAAGTTGAAAACGTTAGATAGAAGAAAAACAAACAGAAAAATATTCGAAAAAAAAAGGAATGATTTTGAAAGAACAGTAAATGACTTAAAAGAAGCTTGAGAAACGGCTTTAAAAGCAAAAAAATTGAAAAACAACAATAAGTGATAGAAAAAAAGTAAAAAAGGTTCTGAAAAAGCAAAAAAAGATTTTAGAAAATCTTGAAAAATGGCGTATTGAAGAAGAAGAAGAATTCAACCAATAAAAAAAGGAAAGCAAAAAACTTCTAGAAGTTGAAAGATGTCTATTAGAAAGAAAAAAAATACAAAAAAAGCTTCTGGGAAAGCGCAAAAAAATACTAGAAGAAGTTAAAAATAATCGTTTAGAAGAAAACGAAGAATTTAAGTAACGACAATTGATAGAAAAAGGAGAGTAAACAAAAGTAGTAGGACAACAGCATAAGATTTTAGAAGAACCTGACAAACGGTGCTTGAAACAAGTAGGATAATGCAAAATATAGAAAAAGAAGAGCAAAAAGGTTTTTTAAAGTTAAAAAACGCTTGCTGAATAAAAAAAAAACAAAAGAAGATTCCGAAAATGCAAAAAAAGATTTTGAAAGAACAGAAATTGATTCCAGAAAAGCTTTAAAAGCAAAAGTAGGTATTAAAAAACGTCAATTAATAGAAAAGAAAAGGTAAAAAGGTGTTAAAACAGCAGAAAAAGATTTTAAAAAGATTTTAGAAATAGTGTTTGAAATAAATAGAATAATGTAAGAAACAACACTTAATACACAAAAAGCAAAAAATTCCTACTAAAAGTTAAAAACGACTATTAGAAAGAACAAAACAAGATTCGAAGAAAGCAGAAGAAGAAAAAGAAGAGTTCAAGAAAGGGCAATTCATAGAAACAGAAGAGTAAAGAAAGATTCTGGAAAATCAAAAAACACTTGATAAACTGCGTTTGGAAGAAGTAGAAAATGAAGGATACAACGCTCGAAAGAAAAAAAGAGCAAAAATTACTAAAAAACAAAAGAAGTTTTTTAGAGAATAGAAGAGGACCTAAAAAGCTTTAACAACAATTTCTTAGAAAAAGTAAAGCAAGATAAATTTCTAGAAAGAATTGAAAGACGTCTACTGGAAACAAAAGCTTCTGAATAAGCAGAAGAAGCATAAATGTACGTTTGAAAAAAAAAAAAGAATTTATAAAACAATACGATTTATAGAAAGAGAACAGCAAAAGAAAATTTTGCAGGAAGTTGAAAGACGTCTAATAAAAAAAAAAAAGAAGAACAAAAGAAGCTTCTGGAAAAGCAAAAATAGATTCTAGAAAAAGTTAAAATATGCGTTTGAAAGAAAAAGAAGAATTTAAAAAACGGCAATTGATAGAAACAGAAGAGTAAAGAAAGGTTTTGGAAAAAAAGAAGAAGATTTTAGAAGTACTTGATAAACAGCGTTTGGGAGAGATAGAATAATGCAAGCAACAACGCTTGATAGAAAAAAAGCAAACAATTTCTACAAAAATTAAAAGACTTCTGCTGAAAAAGCAAAAAAAGATTTTGAAGAAGAGAAAACAATCCTAAACAAGCTTTGGCAATGACAATTTGCAAAAGAGTAATTGGTAGAAATAAAGGAAAATAGAATTCTAGAAAAAGCTAAAAGATGTCAATTAAAAGAAAAACAAACAAAAGATGGTTTTAAAAAAGCAAACGCGGATTTTGAAAAAATAGAAAATGATTCTAGAGAAGCTTAGATACGGCTCCGAAAGCAAAAGTAGAATTTGAGAAACAACGACTGCTTGAATAGGAAAAGCAAATAAAGACTCTAAAACAACATTCCATAGAAAATAAGCAAAAATTTTTTACAAACATTTAAAAAACGTCTGCCAAAGAAAATAGACAAAAAGATTCTGGAAGAATAAAGAAACATTCTGAAGAATAGATAAGAATCATAGAAACGTAAAAATATAAAACAAATTAGAAAAGACATTTGGTAGGAAAAGAAAATAAATTTCTAGCAAAATTTGAAAAATGTCAGTTGGAAAAAAACAAAAGATGGTCCTGAAAAAGCAAAAAAAAATTTTGAAAAATTTTAGAATAATTTTAGAAATGCTTAAAAAACGGTTTTAGGAGCAAAAGTAGAATTTGAGAAACAACTATTGGTGAAGAAGTAAAAACAAATAAAAATTCTAGAGAAACTTAAAAATCGGCGTAGAAAGAAAATAAAATAAAAAAATTAACAATTGATAAAAAAGAAGAGCAAAAAAGTTCTAGAAGATGTTGAAAGACGTCTATTGAAAAAAAAACATTCTGAAAAAGCAGATAAAGATTCTAAAAGCAGTTAAAAATTGACGTTTACAAAAAAAGAAATAATTATGAAATAAAAATTGCTAAAGATTGATGGTAAAAAAGCAAAAAAGGTTCTAGAAAAGCAGAAAAAAAATTCTAGAAGCATGTTACAAACGCTGTTAAAAAAAAAGAATTCAAAAAACAACAATTAATAGAAAAAAAAGCAAAAGAAAGTTCTAGAAAAAGTTGAAAGATGTTTACTGATAATAAAAGAAAAATAAATAAAGATTTTAAAGAAGTTGAAGTAAAAAACAAATTAGGAAAAAAAAACGCACAAAAGTTCTAAACAAATGTAAAAGACGTTTACTAAAAGAAAAAGTACAAGAAAGGTTCTGGAAGAACAAAAAATGTTCCTAGAAAAGCTTAAAAAACAACAGTAAAATTTGGTAGAAAAAAATTGAATAATGGTTCTAGAAAAACTTAAAAATCGGCTCTTGAAAGAAAAAAAAACGACAGTTGACAAAAAAAAGAAAAAGATAAAAACAAAAAAAAGTTCCGAAAGAGCAAGGAAAGATTCTATAAGAGCAGAAAATATTTTTAGAAAAGTTTAAATAACTTTAATTTAAAATTTTGAATAAAAATATTTTTTCTAATTAAACCAAACAACTATAATTGCTATTATATTGTTCTCTGGTTTTAGTGTTGTAGCCAATCAGATTATTAACTAACCGTTTTCTAACCTCAAGCGTTTTATACGTAAAACTCAAATTCTAGGGAATAATCTTCACGACAATTTGTTGATTTCCACCAATGAGAATAAATTATTTTTCTTATATCCAATGATAATTGCGTTAATTTCCGGCACGCAAAAACCCTCCAATTAGATCAAAGAATTTTCGGTTGGTATTCGTGTCGTAGCCAATCCGAGAAGTGTTAAATCTTCAACCAATTACATGCGTATTAGCATTGTCGCCAATCAGATAAGGTGAATTATGCTTGAATGAACTTTTGAGGTTAGATTAGAGATGTGTGGAATTTCGGGAATTTCCATTTAAGGTCATCAGCTTTCTTATTTATTTTGTTTCAAATTAGGTTATTAAATATTTATGAAAGATGGTCAAACTCGCGCGTCAAGATAATAGTTATGTTGGTAGGACTGTTACAAGCCCCGGCACGTATCTTTTTATTATTCAAATGACCCAATAGGCATCTTCTTTAATAGTCAATACCGTTGGAATGTCAGAGGTTAGGCATTGTTTCATGGTTTTCTGCAATGATTTTGAAGAAACATTAGATGACCGTTTTATGTAATTATTTATGCAATTATTATTTATTAAGAGTTTATGGAAATGCGCCTTAAGAGAGATTTCACTCAAGAATTTCTTCAAAGATTAAAGCCGGCAGTATTTTGAATTATTTTTGATCACCCCTTACAATTAACAAAAGCAAAATTTAGATATTTTATACTAGGAGACAACTAAGATTTATAAATATTGCCTTCGACCTTCAAAATTAGTAAAACGTCATTTTCGGCTCATAAAAGTAGTAAAAATACGTGTCTTTGTTGTTAACAATTAAAAAACTAATTAAAAATAATAAAAAAATGTAGCTTTCGGCTCAAAAAATTATTAAAGTAATGCTCCCACTAACTACAACTGTAAAAATGTTAATTTTAAATTTAAAAATTAGTAAAATTTACCTTCTAGCTATCAAACATTGCCTCAACACATTAACAGAATCTAATTGAAATAATTTATAAAAATTGATATTAGACTTGTTGATATTGACTCTGACTCTTAAAAGTCTTTGCTCCATTAGTGCTGATACTATTACACGAGCAAAAAATTTTTTTTTAGGAAACAACGACTAGATATTGCAGAACTATATTAATAGAAAAAGAGGAGTAAAAGAAGGTTTTGCAAAAAGTTGAAAGACGTCCACTGGAAAGAAAAGAAGAACAAAAAAAAGCAGCTAAAAAACAGAAGAAGATTCTAGAAGACGTTAAAACGTGCGTTTCAAAGAAAAAGGAGGATTCATGAAACAACACAATTTATAGAAGGAGAAAAGTAAAAGAAAGTTTTGCAAGAAGTTGAAAAACGTCTACTAGAAAAAAAAACGAAAGAAGCTTTTGGAAAAGCAGAAAAAGATTCTACAAAAGGCTAGAATGTGCGTTTGGATAAAAAAGAAAAATTCAAAAAGGCAATTGACAGAAATAGAACAAAAAAGAAAGGTTTTGAGAATACAAAAAAAGATTTAAGAAGAGGAGTTTAAGAAACAGCAATTGATAGAAACAGAAGAGTAAAAAAAGGTTTTGAAATAGAAGAAAAAGATTTTAGAAGTACTTGATAAACTACGTTTAGAAGAAGTAGAATAATACAAGAAACAATGCTCGATTAAAAAAGCAATAATCAACATAAAAAAACAAAAAAAAGTTTTTGAAGAATAGAAGAGAATCCTAAAAAGCTGGATTAATAACAATTTGCAAAAAAATAATTAATGGAAAAAGAAAAGCAAAACAAATTTGTAGAAATTGTTAAAAGACGTTTACTGAAAAAAAAAACAAATGAAAGAAGCATTTGTGGAAGCAGAAAAAGATTCTAGAAAACGTCAAACTGTGCGTTCAAGAAACAGCAATTGATAGAAACAGAAGAAAAAGGAAAGGTTTTGGAAAAACAAAAAAGATTTTAGAAAAACTTAATAAACTGCGTTTGGAAGAAGTAGAATAATGCAAGAAACAACGCTCGAAAGAAAAAAAGAGCAAAACTCTACTAAAAAAAACAAAGAAAGTTTTTGGAAATAGAAGAGAATTCTAAAAATGCTGAACAATAACAATTTGCAAAAAGACAATTAGTGAAAAAAGAAAAGCAAGATAGATATCTAGAAAGAGTTAAAAGACGTCTACAAAAAAGAAAAGAAGAACGAAGCAGAAAAAAATTCTAGAAGAAGTTAATTGTGCTTTTGTAAGAAAAAGAAGAATTCAAACAACGGCATTTGATAGAAACAGAAGAGAAAAGTTCTAAAAAAACAGAAGAAGATTTTAGAAGAACTTGATAAAGAGCATTTGAAAGAAGAAGAATAATGCAAGAAACAACGTTTGATAAAAAAAGCTAAAATCTATTTTAAAAAAAACACTTTCTGTAAAATAGAAAAAGATCTTAAAAAAACTGTAAAAATGACTAATTGCTAAAAGAAAATGGAAAAAGTGGAAAAAGAAGAAGAAAAGTGGAAAAAGAAAAACAAGATAGATTTCTAGAACAAGGTAAAAGACGAAAAGAAGATCAAAAAAAGCTTCTGGAAAAGCAGAAGAAGATTCTAAAAAAGTTAAAATGTGCATTTGAAAGAAAAAGAATTTAAGAAACGGCAATTGATAGAAACAGAAGAAAAAAAAAAAATTCTAGAAACAAAAGAAGATTTTAGAAGAACTTGATAAAAAGCTTTTGGAAGAAGTAGAGTAATGCAAGAAACAACACTCAAGAATTTACTAAAAAAAAACAAAAGAAGTTTTTGGAGAATCGAAAAGAATTCTAAAAAAGCTGAACAATGACAATTTGCAAAAAGACAATAAGTGAAAAAAGAAAAGCAAGATAAATTTCTAGAAAGAGTTAAAAGACGTCTACTGGAAAGAAAAGAAGAACGAAGCAGAAAAAAATTCTAGAAGAAGTTAATTGTGCGTTTGTAAGAAAAAAAAAAGAATTCAAACAACGGCATTTGATAGAAACAGAAGAGAAAAGAAAGGTTCTAAAAAAACAGAAGAAGATTTTAGAAGAACTTGATAAAGAGCGTTTGGAAGAAGTAGAATAATGCAAGAAACAACGCTTCATAAAAAAAAATAAAATCAATTTAAAAAAAACACTTTTTGTAAAATAGATGAAGATCCTAAGTAAGCTGTAAAGATGACTATTTGCTAAAAGAAAATTAGTGGAAAAAAAAACAAGATAGATTTCTAGAAAAAGTTAAAAGACCTGTACTGAAAGAAAAGAAGATCAAACAAAGCTTCTGGAAAAACAGAAGATAATTCTAAAAGAAGTTAAATGTGCATTTGAAAAAAAAAGAAGAATTCGAGAAACGGAAATTGATAGAAATAGAAGAGAAAAGAAAATGTTCTGAAAACAAAAGAAGATTTTAGAAGAACTTGATAAACGGCGTTTGTAAGAAGAAGAATAATGCAAGAAACAACGTTCAATAGAAAAAAAAGTAAAAACCTACTTAAATAAAACAAAAAAAGTTTCTGGAGAATAGAAGAGAATTCTAAAGTAGCTGTAACAATGACAATTTGCAAAAAAAAAATTGATAAAAAAAGAGCAAAATATATTTTTAGAAAGAGTTGAAAAACGTCTACTGGAAAGAAATGAAGAACAAAAGAAGCTTTTGGAAAAGCAGAAAAAATTCTAGAAAATGTTAAAATGTGCGTTTGGAAGAAGTAAAATAATGCAAGAAACAACGCTCGATAGAAAAAAAAAGACAATAATTTACTAAAAAATACAAAAGAAGTTTTTGGAGGATATAAAAGGATTCTAAAAAAGCTGTAGCAATGATAAATTGGCAAAAAGACAATTAGTAGAAAAAGAAAAGCAAGATAGAGTCTGCCCGTTAAAGTCTTCGCTCCATTAGTGTTGTTATTATTAAACGAGTAAAAATTTTTTTTTTCAAAAAGCAACGACTAGATATTGCATAACTATAACCCCAGTTTAAAAAACTTGAATTTATACCGCCCTTTTTTCACTGTGTGGCCCACCACGAATATTAATAATAATAATAATAATTATAATTTAATTTTAAAATTAGTTAAGATTTTAAATGTTTCTCTGTTAGTCAGTAAATAAACATTTAGAAAGTTAATAGAACTAGATATTCAAAGTTTTGTCGTTATAGATTAGTTGCATAATGTAAAAACTGTCTTATTTTAGCAACATTTATTCTTTAATAAACAAAATTAATAATTTAATAAGTATTAATCATTCTTATTAAATTTCTCTAATAAATTTCTTTGATAACTGAAGACCTAATTATAAATCAGATTTACGACGGTGTTATTTGAGTTGCTAGAGACAACGTCGTAACTTTACTATACTCTTTATATCAAATGACGTAATTTTGCGCTACTTCGATGGAGTAGCGTAGTGATTCCACCATGAGAGAGAAGAATCTATCTTTCTGCAATTACTCTTAAATCTCAGAAGATAAAAAATCTTGACTGTGACCGTGAAAGTTTATTATTAAACAATAAAAAAATTCGAAAACAACTACTAAATATTAATTTTACTGCCCGTACTTAGTACTTTTCTATTGTGTGGCCCATTATTGGCCTAATAAGAAATTCCTTTAAGGAATTTCTTTGATAATTCAGAGCGAAGAATCCATCTTTCTGTAATTACTCTCAATTTGTTTACCTTCAAGTTTATAGTACTCGTTTTGAAACAAATTCAATCATTGAGTAGTTAATTTCCCGATTATGGTAAGTCGCTTAAGAATCTGGTTATGTCTAATCGGGCAAGAACAAACGAACACATTTAACTGCAAATCCTTAATACTAAGAACTCAACTGTTTTGTTCATAGCCGAGAAACAATAAACGGCCTATTAAAACACTTACAATAATAATAAATGAAGTTTGCAATAATTAACATCATACCTTATGCGGTACTGCCGTTATATCCAGTTCTTTATCATCGTCAAGAAGTCCGTCCTGCTTGGCCGACATCGTCTTGCTGTCGCCATTATTAACTTGAGCATTCAACGACATTTTCACACTTGAACCACCCTCGCCTAAAATATCCTCATACAAAACATCCGGTTTGTTATCATCTTTCCGATCTAAAGGACCTAAATAAGCCTCCGAGTCTACATCGCCTTTATCCGGCTGAATCTGACAATGATCCAAACATCCATGCCTACATATCTCCACTTTACATTTAATATGAACACTAAGAGCATCAGGAAACTTGAAAGCATGAAAGAAGGCATAAGTTATAACCGAGGCGCGTTCATCAGCTCCTCGTGCTTTCAAAAACCGGCTGATCATCTTCGGACGGAGAACACAACCGAATTCATCGGAGAGTTGGATGACGTGACCGCCTCCATCAGATGCAACACAGGATTTGACACGCATGTCGAATTCTCCTGAAAAGGTTTGACTTAGTTTTGAGGGTAATTGAAAGTGGTTGGTACCTCGGTAGTCGTTGATTGCGACAACTAGGGTAAGGGTGGAGCCGAGAGGGACAATGCCGCTGACAGGAGGCGCCCAAGGACCTTTACCGTGCTGGATTTCCATCCAACAGTCGACGTTGTCGCCTGAGGGTGGGCCAAATACAAAATTATTAAAACAAAACTATAAAATATAATTAAAATTAGTAATGTAAATTCGATATTTTTTATCATTAGGTAGTAGGGGAAATGAGCAGAAAAAAACGAAAAATTTTACCTCCAAATACCTCCATTTTTATATAAAATACCTCAATTTTACCCTAAATAATATTGTAAATTTTTAATTACCTCTTTTTTGCTTCCTAAATACCTCTTTATTGAAATAATATACTAAGGGGTTTGTACCTTCTAATTTTAACAATTTAACAGTCCAAAATTGTCATTTATTCTAACAAAACTGTTAATGATCTTTCAAAAAACTTTAATTTACCTTCAAATACCTCCATGTTTATATAAAATACCTCAATTTTACCCTTAAAAAATGAGCAATTGTATTTAATTATTTTGTAGGTTTGTAATAACTTTTTTTGCCTCTTAAATACATCTCTTTATTTAAATAATATACTTTTAACAGTTTAAAATTTGTCGCTAATTTTAACAAAATCGTTAATTACCTTTCAAAAAACTTTAATTCACCTTCAAATACCTCTATTTTTATAAAAAATATCTCTATTATACCCCTAAATTGTAAGAATTTTTATTTCATAATTTTGTAGCTTTTTAATTACCTCTTTAAGTCCTTCAAATGTCTCTCTATTTAATTAATTTACTTTGCGTTTGTTCCATCAAACTTTAACAATTTAACAGTTCAAAATTTGTCGTTAATTTTAACAAAATCGTTAGTTACCCTTCAAAAAACATTAATTTACCTTCAAATCTTCTATTTTAATATAAAATATCTCTATTTTACCTCTAAAATGTAGAAGTTTGTATTTAGTAATTTTGTAAAATTTTAATAAACCCTTTTTGCTTTTTAAATGTCTTTTTATTTGAATAATTTACTTTGAGTTTGTTCTTTCTAATTTTAACTATTTAACAATTTAAAATTCGTTGTTTAATCTAACAAAATCGTTAATTACCTTTCAAAAAACTCTAATTTACTTTCAAATACTTTTAGTTTAATATAAAATATCTCTGTTTTACCCCTACAATGTAGAAGTTTCTATTTAATAATTTTGTAGAATATTAATTACCCCTTTTTGCCTCTTAAATGTCTTTTTATTTAAATAATTTACTTTCATTTTGTTTCTTCTTATTTTAACAATATAACGGTCCAAAATTTATTGTTGATTTTAACATATTCGTTGTCACCTTTCAAAAAACTTTAATTTACTTTCAAATCCTCTATTTTTATATAAAATATTCCTATTTCGCCCCTAAAAAGTAAAAATTTCTGTTTAATAATTTTGGTAGTTTCTTAATGACTTTTTTTTGCTTCTTAAACGTCTATTTATTTAAATAATACGCTTTGAGTTTTTTCCCTCTAATTTTAACAATTTAACAATCCAAAAATTCGTCATTGATTTTAACAAAATTGTTAATGACACTTTAAAAACCTCTATTTTACCTCTCAAACATCTCTTTTTTATTATTGCAAAAAAATAACAATATTAAATTTTTTTATAACTTTTTTAAATCTTGCCTTCAGATAGTGGATACCTTTATCTTGAGGATCAAATGTTACCCTTTTTTAACAATTATTTATCCAATTTAACGAACAAAAATTTTTTATTTACAAATTTTTATGCATTATTTTTTAAGTCTCTACTTTTTGAAAAATTAGTTAATTTATTTCTTTTGTCTTAAATTTTTAATACCTCTTTTCTACCTCTCAAATTTTCTCTTTTAATTTTGACATATTTAACAATATAAAATTTTTGTTTTTAAAAATTTACTAAAATTTTGGTAACTTTTTAAAAATATCTCTTCTTTGATATAAAATACCCTTATTTTACCCCTAAAATTAATTAAATTATTAAAATTCTATTGCAAAATAATTGACATTTTTTCGTTTATTAAGTTTGTAAATTGTTAACCCTTCCAGACACCTCTTTTTAGCTCTCAAATAACTTCCTAATTAACTATTAAAATATTTGTAAATAACGCTTTTTATTATCCTTTCTTTTACTTCTCAAATCTCTTTATGAAAAAGATAAATTATTTTAAATTCTCTAGTCTTTTTAATTTTAAGAGCGACTTTAAAAAAAATAATTATTTTCCTTTTTAAATATATCTTTTTTTGAGTAGATTACCTCAAATGTACCCTTCACTTTAAAATTTTTAGTTTACTAATTTGATAAATTTTTAAATACTCTTCAAAAGACTTCTTTTTTGCCTTTTAAATGTCTCTAGTTACCCATATTTTACCTCTTAAATTTCCTTTTAAATTTATTACATAAGATTCCTTAACATATTCCTTAATATATATGGGGCATTCCATATTCCATACCCACAATGACCTACGAAATACTTTGCCAACTACGATATTTTTAAAATTTTCAGTTTTTTTAGTATTTACTAGAAACAGCTTTTATACAAATTCTCAGACCATTCATAAAATACAAATTTTGAAAAAATGGCGTTTTTTAAGACAGTGAGTGAGAAATTAAAATTGTCAAAATTAGACGAGTCACAAAATTTTAAATATAGAAAAAGACATAAAAAAAGAATGAAAAAGACAAAAATATATAAAAAGCATAATTTCTTAAAATAGTAGACTCAAAAAATACTACACATCACAATAATTTTGATTTTTACATTAGAGGACCCTAAGGGCTGATTTCATAATTAACTTAAAAGCTCTATTAATTTAACGACGTTTAGACTGAAACTATCATTATGACAGTTAAATTAAAAGAGTTTTTAAGTTGATTTTGAAATCGGGCCTTAAGAAGCAAAAAAAGAGCCATTAAAAAATATTAAATAAATAAAAAATCTAAAAAAATTAACGTAAATTATAAAAAAATTAATAAATAGAATATTTTAGATTGTTAAATTGCAACAATTAAGAAAAATTTTTTAAAGAAAGGGTAACACTTAAGCATAAAGATGAGGCAATATTCATAAAATTTTTAACAGTTTTGATAATTAAAAAGGGAGCTGTTTAAGAGGTAAAATGAAAGTTTTTTAAAAAGTCACTAAAAATTTTGTTTTAAAAATTTTAAAGTATTATTGTTAAAATTAGAAGAGACAGACTCAAAGTACAGTACAGACTTAAGGTGTTTTAAATGATTGTAGAATAGTAGAACACTGTGAAAATAATAAAAAATGTTCTGTCTTCTAAAAACAATAATTTTATTATTACTATTATTATTAAACAATTGAATAACATCAGAAACCATTTCTCTAATAGTCCGTTGCGAAAATGAGACATTACAATGAAAATTTCCACAGCCAACTACGACCCTACAATCATTTAAAAACACCTTGTATATTAACTAAATAGAAAAACATTTTTAAGCAAAAAAAGTAATTAACAATCTACAAAATATTAAATAAATTTCTTACATTTTAAAGGTAAAATAGAAATATTTTATATCCAAATAGAGGTATTAGAAGGTAAATTAGAGTTTTTTTGAAAAGTCACTAACAATTTTCTTTAAACGAACAAAGAATTTTGGACTGTCAAAATGTTAAAATTAAAAAAGACAGATCCAAAATATATTATTTAAATTAAGAGACATTTAAGAGACAAAAAAGAGGTAATTAAGAATCTACAAAATTATAGAATAGAAATTTATATATTTTAGTAGCAAAATAGATATATTTTATAAATATTAAAATAAAGGCATTAGTAATATGTAAAAACAAAAAAAAATTAAAAATTTAAATATTTAAAAATAGTTATAGATAATAGGTATTTTACTTATATTAAAATACCTAGGGGTATAGGAAGATAAATTAGAGTTTTCAGAAAGGCCACTAACAATAATTTTGCTAGAATGAAGACTTTTGAACTGTTGAATTGTTTATTTATTTATTTACGCCATTAAAATTGTTAAAATTAAAAGAAACAAACTCAAGGTGTATTATTTAAATAAAAAACATTTAAAGGGCATAAAAAGGGTTATTAAATATTTCTGTTGATTGATCTAAAACTCGAATCAGAATGGTTGGTACACCTGATTTCCAAAGTATTTTAAATTTTGTGTTAAGTTTTGGTGTCCAATCATGTTGTAAAATGATCAAATCCAGGATTGGGGTGTTCCTTACCTCTGAAATCTAATTGGACGACATCAAGGTCGGCGATAACCATTGGCGGTTTGGATGCAGTTTTCTCATAATCATTGAACCACTCACACCTCAGCCTTTTGGCTTCGTCCCACACTTCTAACAGGTCTTTATCGTATTGCACTACCACCGTATTTTCGTAAAATTGTCCATGCAAATCCGGCTTGGTTCCACATCTCGCGTACGCGATCCGAAACGAGAAGAACGTCTGGCCGGTCGAAGGCGGCACATAGACACATCTCGGATCCCCATGTTGGCCTTTGGAGGAGACGATGCCTTCGAACGGCTGCGAAAAGGTCAGATGAACGTCCATGTGGTCCTTGCCGCACATGACCTCAAGGGACTGGATGGAAGGCATGCCGTCGGGACGGTCCATAGGCCAGAGATCTCCAGCTCCATCCACGACATTAATCAGCTGAAAAAAAGTCAGATTAGTTGTGGGACAGTGTTGTCAATTCATTCACGATGATTTCGCCCATATAATACAATAAAACCTTCTAAATAGAAAAAAATTCCTAAACCCCATTTTGTTTTACGGTGATTTTTTAATATATTAAATAGCTACTAAATACGTACATTTTCTATTAATTTTATTAATATTCCTCTTCAGGAACACGTAAAAAAAATCTATAAGTTGTAAAAAAATTCAAAAATCGAAAAAAATTCCTAACTTCTAAACCCCATTTTGTTTCACGGTAATTTTTGAGTATATTAAATAGCTACTAAATAAGTACATTTTCTATTAATTTTATTAATATCCCTCTTCAGGAACACGTTCAAAAAAATAAAATTCTATAAATTGTATAAAAATTCAAAAATCGAAAAAAATTTCTACCTCCTAAACACCATTTTGTTCCACGGCAATTTTTGAGTATATTAAATAGCTACTAAATAAGAACATTTTCTATTAATTTTATTAATATCCCTTTTCAGGAACACGTTCAAAATAATAAAATTTTATAAGTTGTATAAAAATTCAAAAATCGAAAAAAAATCTTAACTCCCAAACCCCATTTTGTTCCACGGTAATTTTTGAGTATATTAAATAGCTACTAAATACGTATATTTTCTATTAATTTCATTAATATCCCTCTTCAGGAACACGTTCAAAAAAATAAAATTATATAAATTATATAAAAATTCAAAAATCGAAAAAAATTCCTAACTTCTAAACCCCATTTTGTTCCACAGTGATTTTTGAGTATATAAAATAGTTACTAAATACGTACGTTTTTTATTAATTTCATTAATATCCCTCTTCAGGAACACGTTCAAAAAAAAAAAATCTATAAATTGTATAAAAATTCAAAAATCGAAAAAAAATCCTAACTTCTTAACCCCATTTTGTTCCACGGCGATTTTTGAGTATATTAAATAGATGCTAAATACGTATATTTTCTATTAATTTCATTAATATTCCTCTTCAGGAAAACCTTCAAAAAAAAATCTATAAATTGTATAAAAATTCAAAAATCGAAAAAAATTCTTAACTCCTAAACTCCGTTTTGTTCTACGGTAATTTTTGAGTATATAAAATAGTTACTAAATACGTACGTAAATTAAATAATAACTAAATACGTACATTTTCCATTAATTTCATTAATATTCCTCTTTAGAAACACGTTCAAAAAAAAAAAAAAATCTATAAATTGTATAAAAACTCAAAAATCGAAAAAAATTCTTAACTCCTAAACCCCATTTTGTTCCACGGTGATTGTTGAGTATATTAAATAGATGCTAAATACGTATATTTTCTAGTAATTTCATTAATATCCCTCTTCAGGAAAACCTTCAAAAAAAAAATCTATAAATTGTATAAAAATTCAAAAATCGAAAAAAATTCTTAACTCCTAAACTCCGTTTTGTTTTACGGTAATTTTTGAGTATATAAAATAGTTACTAAATACGTACATTTTCTATTAATTTTATTAATATCCCTCTTCAGAAACACGTTCAAAAAAAAATCGATAAATTGTATAAAAATTCAAAAAACGAAAAAAAATTCCTAACTCCTACACCACATTCTGTTCCACAGTAATTTTTGAGTATATTAAACAGCTACTAAATACGTACATTTTCTATTAATTTCATTAATATCCCTTTTTAGAAACACGTTCAAAAAAAAAGAACTCTATAAATTGTATAAAAATTCAAAAATCGAAAAATATTCCTAACTCCTAAACCCCATTTTGTTCCACGGTAAATTTTGAGTAAATTAAATAATAACTAAATACGTACATTTTCCATTAATTTCATTAATATTCCTCTTTAGAAACACGTTCAAAAAAAAAAAAAAATCTATAAATTGTATAAAAACTCAAAAATCGAAAAAAATTCTTAACTCCTAAACCCCATTTTGTTCCACGGTGATTGTTGAGTATATTAAATAGATGCTAAATACGTATATTTTCTAGTAATTTCATTAATATCCCTCTTCAGGAAAACCTTCAAAAAAAAAATCTATAAATTGTATAAAAATTCAAAAATCGAAAAAAATTCTTAACTCCTAAACTCCGTTTTGTTTTACGGTAATTTTTGAGTATATAAAATAGTTACTAAATACGTACATTTTCTATTAATTTTATTAATATCCCTCTTCAGAAACACGTTCAAAAAAAAATCGATAAATTGTATAAAAATTCAAAAAACGAAAAAAAATTCCTAACTCCTACACCACATTCTGTTCCACAGTAATTTTTGAGTATATTAAACAGCTACTAAATACGTACATTTTCTATTAATTTCATTAATATCCCTTTTTAGAAACACGTTCAAAAAAAAAGAACTCTATAAATTGTATAAAAATTCAAAAATCGAAAAATATTCCTAACTCCTAAACCCCATTTTGTTCCACGGTAAATTTTGAGTAAATTAAATAATAACTAAATACGTACATTTTCCATTAATTTCATTAATATTCCTCTTTAGAAACACGTTCAAAAAAAAAAAAAAATCTATAAATTGTATAAAAACTCAAAAATCGAAAAAAATTCTTAACTCCTAAACCCCATTTTGTTCCACGGTGATTGTTGAGTATATTAAATAGATGCTAAATACGTATATTTTCTAGTAATTTCATTAATATCCCTCTTCAGGAAAACCTTCAAAAAAAAAATCTATAAATTGTATAAAAATTCAAAAATCGAAAAAAATTCTTAACTCCTAAACTCCGTTTTGTTTTACGGTAATTTTTGAGTATATAAAATAGTTACTAAATACGTACATTTTCTATTAATTTTATTAATATCCCTCTTCAGAAACACGTTCAAAAAAAAATCGATAAATTGTATAAAAATTCAAAAAACGAAAAAAAATTCCTAACTCCTACACCACATTCTGTTCCACAGTAATTTTTGAGTATATTAAACAGCTACTAAATACGTACATTTTCTATTAATTTCATTAATATCCCTTTTTAGAAACACGTTCAAAAAAAAAGAACTCTATAAATTGTATAAAAATTCAAAAATCGAAAAATATTCCTAACTCCTAAACCCCATTTTGTTCCACGGTAAATTTTGAGTAAATTAAATAATAACTAAATACGTACATTTTCCATTAATTTTATTAATATTCCTCTTTAGAAACACGTTCAAAAAAAAAAAATCTATAAATTGTATAAAAACTCAAAAATCGAAAAAAATTCCTAACTCCTAAACCCCATTTTGTTCCACTGTAATTTTTGAGTATATTAAATAGCTGCTAAATACGTACATTTTCTATTAATTTCATTAATATCCCTCTTCAGAAACACGTTCAAAAAAAAAAAAAAATCCATAAATTGTATAAAAATTCAAAAATCGAAAAAAATTCCTAACTTCTAAACCCCATTTTGTTCTACAGTGATTTTTGAGTATATTAAATAGCTACTAAATACGTACATTTTCTATTAATTTCATCAATATCCCTCTTCAGAAAGAAACACGTTCAAAAAAAAAAATTCTATAAATTGTATAAAAATTCAAAAAGCGAAAAAAATTCCTAACTTCTAAACCCCATTTTGTTCTACGGTGATTTTTGAGTATATTAAATAGATGCTAAATACGTATATTTTCTATTAATTTCATTAATATCCCTCTTCAGGAAAACCTTCAAAAAAAAATCTATAAATTGTATAAAAATTCAAAAATCGAAAAAAATTCTTAACTCCTAAATTCCGTTTTGTTCTACGGTAATTTTTGAGTATATAAAATAATTACTAAATACGTACATTTTCTATTAATTTTATTAATATCCCTCTTCAGAAACACGTTCAAAAAAAAATCGATAAATTGTATAAAAATTCAAAAAACGAAAAAAAATTCCTATCTCCTACACCACATTCTGTTCCACAGTAATTTTTGAGTATATTAAACAGCTACTAAATACGTACATTTTTTATTAATTTTATTAATATCCCTCTTCAGGAACACGTTCAAAAAAATAAAATTCTATAAATTATATAAAAATTCAAAAATAGAAAAAAATTCCTACCTCCTAAACACCATTTTGTTCCACAGTAATTTTTGAGTATATTAAATAATAACTAAATACGTACATTTTCTATTAATTTCATTAATATCCCTCTTTTGAAACACGTTCAAAAAAAAAAAATCTATAAATTGTATAAAAACTCATAAATCGAAAAAAATTCTTAACTCCTAAACCCCATTTTGTTCCACGGTGATTTTTGAGTATATTAAATAATAACTAAATACGTACATTTTCTATTAATTTCATTAATATCCCTTTTCAGAGACACGTTCAAAAAAAAAATCTATAAATTGTATAAAAACTCAAACATCGAAAAAAATTCTTAACTCCTAAACCCCATTTTGTTCTACGGTAATTTTTGAGTATATAAAATAATTACTAAATACGTACATTTTCTATTAATTTTATTAATATCCCTCTTCAGAAACACGTTCAAAAAAAAAATCTATAAATTGTATAAAAATTCAAAAATCGAAAAAAATTCTTAACTCCTAAACCCCATTTTGTTCTACGGTGATTTTTGAGTATAATAAATAATAACTAAATACTTACATTTTTTATTAATTTCATTAATATCCCTCTTTAGAAACACGTTCAAAAAAAAATTATCTATAAATTGTATAAAAACTCAAAAATCGAAAAAAATTCTTAACTCCTAAACCCCATTTTGTTCCACGGTGATTTTTGAGTATATTAAATATTAACTAAATACGTACATTTTCTATTAATGTCATTAATATCCCTCTTTAGAAACACGTTCAAAAAAAAAAATCTATAAATTGTATAAAAACTCAAAAATTGAAAAAAATTCTTAACTTTTAAACCCCATTTTGTTCCACGGTGATTTTTGAGTATATTAAATAATAACTAAATACGTACATTTTCTATTAATTTCATTAATATCCCTCTTTAGAAACACGTTCAAAAAAAAATTATCTATAAATTGTATATAAATTCACAAATCGAAAAAAAATTTCTAACTCCTAAACTCCATTTTGTTCCACAGTGATTTTTGAGTATATTAAATATCTAATAAATATGTACATTTTCTATTAATTTCAATAATATCCCTCTTCAGAAACACGTTTAAAAAAAAATCTATATATTATATAAAAATTTAAAAATCGAAAAAAAATTCCTAACTCCTAAACCCCGTTTTGTACCAAGATGATTTTTTAGTATATTAAATAGCTATTAAATACGTACATTTTCTATTAATTTCATTAATATCCCTCTTCAAGAACACGTTCAAAAAAAAAAATAATTCTATAAATTGTATAAAAAGTTAAAAATATTTTTTTTTACAAACTCTTATTTTAGGCTTTTCTATTTTAAAGTAATAATGGAAAGTGTTAATTGTTAAGTGTTAAAAATCCTTTACAGAACTTTCCCTTCTAAATATTCCTCTCTTATTCAAAAGATATCCTAAATTTAGAGGGAAATCCCCCAAGTTGGCAACACTGTTGTGGGAATGTGTCCATTGCGACCTTTAACATGTCCAAGAATTCCTACGCATCTAACGGTGCCGAGCTTATTCAACAAATTAGAATAAGAGTCTTATCGTGGGAAAAAACTTGAATGAGAAAAAAATTTTTGCACTTGCTGATGGAATGCAATCTGGCGCCTTGCAACAGTAGCCATCATCTTTCCGACTTTCAAGTCCACCAGGTCAAGATCTGGTTTCAATATAAAACTAACAGTAAAATTTATTGAAAGAGAGTAAATCACGGATTTAATACAATTTAACTAATTAATAAAACCATATACCATAAAGAGATGATTGCGAGAGAAGTGCACTCACAATTACTTCGCACAACAGATGCTTATAACTGTCAGAGTCGCTGGCCTTTAACTCAATTCATAAAGCGCTGTTATTAGTGCCACTTGGATGATTTCTAGATGATCATTAAAATTTTGACAAACGATTGTTTCAGGATAAAGAAGAATTAACATTGACCTCAAACATCTGACCACTATCTTATATAAAAAATAAACCAATTTTTTTTTCAAAATTCTAGACTATAAAATGGTTCTAGAAATTCCTCTTGAAATGGAATGTGTTAATTTCTAATGTGTCTGACCATTAAACCCAGCATCTGACAATTAAACAAACCAGACCCCAAGATTTCCAAATCTAAAAAAATCGATTTAAAAAAACATTTTTTCTAACCTTCTAATTTTTGAATTTTTTAGGTAGAAAACTATATTGTAGACATTAGAAATTTTAACAAAGGAAAGTGTGTTGATAGAAATTTTTCTATTTACCATTTAAAAAAAAACCATTTTTGAGGTCAATCATTGAGCATGAAAACCATTCATTAACCAGAATTCGTAAAAAACATATTTAGAAAAATGAACAATCAAAGTGATTTGGTAGGTCAATCGATGCGCAATTGTTTTTATCGGTTTTTTCTAACTTTGTACGTCATACAGACCTATTTTTCAGAAGTAGATAACCATTTTTAAGAGCGTTATTAACAATGAGCACCATTCATTAATCAGAATTCGTAGAAAACGAATTTACAAAAATGGTTGATTACAAAGATTTGGTAGATAATGATGGTCAATCAATGCGCAATTGTTTTTATTGTTTCAGAGACATTTTTTTCAAAAGTACATAACCATTTTCGAGAACATTTATTGACAATGAAAACCATTTTCAATATTTAGAAAAAAAGGTGGTCAATCAATTGGCAAATGTTTTAAACGGTTTTTTAACTTTGTGGCTCTAATTTTCCACAGGCATATTTTTCAAGAGTATATTACCATTTTCCAGGGCATTTATTGACATGAAACCATTTTCATAATTTAGTAAAATAAGCAATAAATGATTTGGTGATGAATAAACGTCAATCGGTAGACAATTGTTTTAAACGCTTTCTTGTAATTTTGTGGTTTTAGCTTCATTCGGGCAAATTTTTCAAGAATCCATAACCATTTTCAAGAGCATTTATTGACAATAAAAACCGCTCATTACCAGATTTTGTATAAAAAACGAATTTACAAAAATGGACAATTTTTTTGTAAATGTAGACAATCTAAATGGTTTTTGAAACAATGCGCAATTGTTTTTTTTTTGTCAGAGTATAGAGTCTACCTTTACACAGGCTTATTTTTTAAGAGTACATAACCATTTTTGAAAGCATTTATTATCAACAAAAACCATTTTCAAAATTTAGAAAAATAGGTAATCAAAATGATTGATGTCAGTGATGGTCAATCGATGAGCAATTGTTTTTTAGGTTTTTCTTTTAACTTTGAGGCTCTAGCCTCTCACAGGCATATTTTTGAAAAATCCATAACCATTTTCGAGGGCATTTATTGACAATGAAAGCCGGTCATTAACCGGAATTCGTAGAAAACACATCTAGCGTTGATTATATGGTGATTATCTGGTTTACACCATTTTGCTTGTCTGCAATTTAGTAATCTTTAATAATTATATAGTGTTGCATTCGAGGCATTTTAATATCATGTAAATACCGGCCACGAAAAAAAATTATTGTCTTTCAAAACCAAACCTAATCACTTATCTACAAACACGGAAGCTCTTCAAAGATCTAAAGAGATTTCAAGATCCATTCGGAATTCTTCTTCTTATCGAATCATTAACAACCACTGACACGTCCATATTGATGTTTCGCATATCCCATAGTGCGGCCTCACCTTTAAACAAGAAAATAAAAGCCGCACTCTGACAGAATGCAAATTACTAATTGTTGACTTGGAGGGTTTTTCGAGTGACTTTTAACCTCCCTTGGGTTTGTTTTACCGTTTTTACCGACTTTTTCAAGGTTAGGAGAGGTCGGGTTTGTTTGAACAAGCAGGTGTTTGAGGTCAATGGTCACGATTTTGATAGCCATACCATACTATTCTTTACAACTACTTCTACAAGCTGTTTAGAAGCTACAACAGCTTAATGCTCGTGATCTTAAAAAATTTGATTCGGCACTCAACTTCGAATTAAGAATTTTCTGAACACTCGCATTTCTGGAAATTAGAACAATAAATAGATAAACCAAAATAATTTTAAAAAATTACACTGTGTTTAGAAGAAAAAAATATATAAATCTAAAAACAAAACAAAAACATTTAAAAAATATACCTGTAAAAAAATATTAAAACAATTGCGCATCGATTGGACCAACAACAAAGTAAAATTTTTGTTCATCTTTGTGACTTTAGTGTTCACTAATTAATTTTGATGGCCCACTTCTAAAAAAATTATATATAAAAAAAAACAGAAAAAAGGCAAAAAATTTTCTGAAAATTAGCAATTAAATTGATTTGATGAGTAATGATAGACAATTCTGGTCAACTGTTTCAATCGTTTTCTTTATGATTTGTAAGATCACCTTCCCACAGGTTACTAAACGCCCTAGAAAATTGTTCTTAGCCTTGAAAAACATATTTGATTAGTCCACAACCGTCTGAATGACATTTTATTAAAATAGACGTTTATAACAGCCTGTTCAGTTGTTCACTTAGAGAGATCTCCGCATGGCGCTGCGCTGGTAGAATCGGTTTTTCTGAAATCTCTTAAAAGTCAAAATTCAGCTCTAAATAAGATTTCAAAAAACTGTCATTCAGACGGTTGTGTAATAGTCAATCGTTTGGCAATTCTGGTTTTTTATTTTTATAATTTTTTACTATCGTGGGGTCATTTTCCCACAGGTCAGTAAACGCCCTAGAAAATGTTTGAATACCCTTGAAAAACATAAACATGGGAACGCGAAATAGAGCGTACGGTAAACATAACGTGCGAGTTCATGATCAGACGGCGTGGCGTTGTTAAGTAATGAGGAGAGCATTAATTTATAGTCAGTGTAACGTCATTGGCCGAACCGGACTGCGGTCTAAACACGCCGATTGAAAAAGGCAAGCTTTGTGCTAATGAGCTTGGCACACTTGAATATCTTAATTAAAAAAGTCATTAAATATTTAAGAAATAATTGAGCCACGCCGACAAAAACCCGTCTTTAATATAATCAAACAAGAATGACTTGGAGGTTTACTATTTTCCTAATTAGTTTTCAAAAATTTCTACTTACCAATAAAGTGAAAGAAAAGAGTAAAAGTCGCCTAAGTTGGCGTTGTTTGCTCAGCATTTTTCCGTGGCCCTAAAACAAAAATTTTTATCAAAAACTCTTCTTATTGTATGGAGATTGACATGAATTGCAAAACAAGAAAGGACCGACAATGGACCCTTGCGGCGCGCCATTCACATAAAAACAAAGAAATTCGAGTGATAGTCGTCGAGATGTTTTATCACTGTGTGAAACTGGTTTGATCGAGACTCAATTTCCCAGAATCTTTACACATAACACAAGTTTTGCATCCGATACGAAACACTAGTGGGTCATTGCAGTGACATTCTGTGTGGTCTAATTTCTCTTCTATCAATTCTACCCTATATATTATTTAATTTTTCAATTCTTCAGAAAATTCTAGACATATTTCATCTACAATGTTCTATCTTTATCTTCAACTGTTTCAGAAATATTAAGTGTTTTCAAATTTATTGCAAAAATTTTTTGAATATGTTTTAAGTCGTTCTTTTAATGTTTTTTTACGTTTCGATTTTTTCTAGTATTTCTTATTTTTGTCTCAGAAATCAGAAGAATTAAATAAAAGAATAGATTTGTATTTTAAAGCGGTAAAGTTAGTGAAATCAAAAATTTTTTATTTTTTTTGACTTAAATAGGTTTTGGAAAGTAAGAGAAACACAATTTTTGAAAAACAAACTATTCTAGATTATCTCCTAGCCGAAAATTTACCTGATGATGAAGTTTTGGCCGAAACACGTACCTTAATAATCACAGGAACTGATTCTTTAGCTACAACGATTTCTTTCTGTCTTATTCTTCTAGCAATGCACCAAGAAATTCAAGACGAGATTTACAACGAACTGAAAACAGTTTTCTGTAAAAACAAAAATCTGGTTTTGAGTGATTTTACCGAAATGAGATATTTAGAACGGGCTATAAAGAAGACATTACGACCGTTTCCAGTTTACAGGATTTTGGGGCAAGAAGTAGACACTGATTTAACTTTAGGTGAGTTACTCTTACTGCTAAGCTTTTTTCTAAAAAAATTTTAGGACCGTTTACACTTCCTAAAGGGAGCTCAGTGATAATCCCGATTTTGGCCCTCCACAGGAGTCCCAAACACTGGCCTGAGCTTCTGAAATTTAATCCTGACCGTTTTTTGAGTCACAAAAATTATATTCCGTTTGGTTGTGCTCCAAGAAATTGCTTAGGTACTTACTTTTTTAAAAAACTGATTTAACTGTGTTTTTAAGGGCAAAAATACGCGATTCTAGCCCTGAAAACTATCCTGGCAAGTGTTCTCTACGATTTTAGGGTCACAACACGTTTGAAATCAGTTGGAGATATTAAAATGGGTTCAGAAGTTGTCACTAGAAGTACCAAAGGTTATCCAATCAAATTTCAAGAGCGCAACAATGTAAAACACAACAAATAAATTATTTAAATGTGTTTTAACAAGAATTTTACTGCTCATAATATAAAGAATTTTCAAATATGAGTCCAAATGTTCATTTTTTTTACCCACAAATTGAGTGTTAGTCTTAGTTTTGTCACATTTCAAAATGTACTTCCTGACTCCTAGTTTAGTGTTTACAGTTTTTGCAGTTTGGTTTTTGTGGATTTTTTTATATAGGAATTTTTGGGCAACGAAAATTAAGGGACCGTGGGCTTTTCCTTTTATCGGGAGTGCTTATGTCCCCTTCGGAGGGACACACACTAAGTCACAATTTTACTAAAATTTTTCTTGATTAAAAAACTTTCCAGATATTCTAGAAAACACAGTTAAAGCCGTAGAGAAGTACCGCCCTTTATGTAAGCTCTGGCTTGGTAGTAAATTAACAATCTTTCCCTCAAATCCTGACGATATCCAGACTGTCTTAAATAAATCTCTGGAAAAGGAAGACGGTTATAGGTATATTAAGACAGTTTTTGGGCACGGCTTGTTTACAAGTCCTGGTAAGAATTTTTTTGTGTATTTCTGGCAGTATCAAAATTTTTGGCAGTGCGAGAATGGAAAGGGCACAGAAAAACCATTGTATTGACTCTCAACCAACAAGTTTTGAACAGTTTTATGGACACTTACAATATGTACACTTTTGAGCTTGTCGAGAAACTCAAAATGTTGTCTAAAGATGGCCAACGTATAGATATGTTCCCAATCATGACTCAATGTACTTTTGATATCATTTATAGTTCTATTATGGGAACACAAATAAATGCTATGAAAGAAGAAAGCCAGTTTATTATGTGGATGACAAGGTTTTGGTTGTCTCACCACCAAAAATTTTTCCTTGACAAAATTTTTTACAGAGTTGCTGAGCTCGCAATTATTCGGATGTTCAACGTCTATCTTTGGCCAGAAATCTTCTGGAAACTCAGCCCAATCTCAAAAGAATCACACGAACTTGACCAAAAGATCTACAACTACGTCAAAACTGTCTTTAACTCTCACAAAAAATTGTCAAAAACTCACTTTTTTACTTTCAGGTTATTCAAAATAAGAGACACAAACACCAGAAGTCTCACAGCGGCAAAAAAATCTTTTTGGACTATTTAGTTGAGCTGACTGATCGTGAAGGTGCCTGGAGTGATGAAGAACTAACAAATGAGACTCGGAGTGTCATTATGGCCGGTAGTGATGCCACTGCTTTAACTCTCTCGTATTGTCTTGTTATGTTGGCAATGCACCAAGATATCCAAGTAAAAAAATCTTTGTGTCTAAAAATTACGTAATTTTTTTATCCCACAGGAGAAGGTTTATGAAGATGTCAATTCAGTGTTTGGTGATAGTGATCGTTACGTCACTGTTGATGATCTACCTCAGTTGCAGTATTTAGATCGGTTTATTAAAGAAACTCTAAGAGTTTTTCCTGTTACGTCAATGATTGGGCGTGAATTAACTTCAGATATGACACTAGGAGAACACTTTTTGCCCAAAGGAACTTCAATAGGATTGCCTATTTTATACATCCACAGAAATCCGAAATACTACCCTGATCCTCTTAAATTTGATCCTGATAGATTCCTTCCGGAAGAAGTAGCAAAGAGACATCCTTGCACCTTTATACCTTTCAGTTTTGGGCCTAGAAACTGTATTGGTAAGTCTTGGTCAAAAATTTTGGCTTTGATAAAGTGAGGTTTTAGGATATCGCTACGCTATGATGACAATGAAAGTGATTCTTTCTATTCTGTTACGTAATTTTAAAATGATTGATACTCCTTACAAAACAATTGAAGAAATTAAGATCAAGTTTGATATTGCTACAAAATGTGATGATGGATATCCGGTGAGGTTAGAACCGCGCAAAAAAGTAACTGTTGGTGCTAATTAATTGGATTTTTTTGACTTGGCTTTGAAAAATAAAAATTTTATGAGTAAATAAGTGTTTTTGTGTCTTTTGAGAACCCAAAGTAGAGTCGTAAGGAATGCCCAAGTTACAGATAAAACAAGAAGAAAGAGGGATACTTTATAAATAATAAATAGTCACAAAAAGATTTTGAGGAACACTCAAATTACAGAAAGGCAAGTCTAGCCTTTGTTTTATCTCAATTTAATAGACAAAAATAAATTTTAACGAATTAACCTCAGATATGACACTAAGAGAACACTTTTTGTCCAAAAAAACTTTAATAGAATTACAAACTTATAGAACTAACCTTCTCGATAATTCAATTTGTTCAATGTCCTTAGTAGAAGTGTCAATTCTTTTCAATACAGTTAACTTTCTCGATATTTCGACATTTAAGAAAATTGAGATTAGACCTGCTCGATTGTTAAAAATGGCGAAATTTGAGAAGTAAAAGAAGGCCCTTTTCTAAGATTTTTATATAAAACAAAGAGAACTTGAAGAACACAATGGGAGTATTCAGAAAAAGTTATCAAAAATTTTTAGAAGAGATTTAGGTCGTAGATATCAAATAAAAATTTTTGCTTTAGATTTTTTGTTATTAAAGCTTCTTGTTTCTTTTTTTTACTCTCGTTATTTGGCAAAAAAATAAACTTTGTTCAGTTTTCTTGATCAAAATTGGTCTTGTTCCCAATCTAAAAACCAATTGTTGATCACATTGAAACGAACAATTTTAATACTCGTCTTATTCTTGTTAGAAGAGTAGAATCTATGGGAAGTTGTCTTCTCTTTTACTCCTCGTTTTGCATATGTCTGAGTCTACCGTTTCTAACGAGCTCTCACCATCCAACTAATTGGTCTGACAGGCATACGTCAGTAGCACTCGCTCACTTAAACCAACTGTCATTTGCTTATCACAAACCGTCGATAATTGTCTCGCTTTTACCTCTAAACGCCACCATTCAATACCCAACATATTTAATTAAACATAACCACCAACTTATTAATTATTCAAACATTGCAAAATGACTCGATGTTAATGCGTTGCATCTTACGTCAATTAAATAAACTACTAAACCGGATTGAAAGCTCACGATATTTTATCACTGCCGTAATTACATCTCATTCATTCCACCACAAAATACATCCATTCTACAGCATATTTAACAATAAATAAATAGAGAACATACTCGAAATTTTAGTTGCGCATTTTCTTCTACAAAAACTTTGTTTAAAAAATGTGCTAACACTAAAAAATGTGCACCAACTTTCTTATTTTAAATGAACACACTATATATTATACAATTTTTAGATTTTTCAGAAAATTATAGATATATTTCATCTACAATGTTCTATCTTTATCTTCAAAGAATTTTTGAATGTTTTTTATTTTAAATGGCACTACCCTACTTGTGATACATCGTTGTAAAGCTCATAACAAGCGCTTTTTAATAATGTTATGCAAAAGCCTATTTGGTAAATTTGTTTTCCAAATAGTCGGCAAGAAAGACTTTAAATTTTCATTTTTGTTATTCGCTGTAGTAAATGAACTCTAATTGAAACTAAAATAAAACATTGCCTAGGTAATTAATTTTTATTAAAAGCTATAATAGATGTTGAAAGTGATTTCCGTTGTTTGCTAAACAAAAATAGAGCTTGTTTTGAAATTCTTCGCGAACTTTTTGAAAAGTTTCTCTGCGAATAGCTCGACAGTCTTGAATGATTCTCTGTCTCAATTGTTCAAGTGAGTTGACTTTTGTTTTATAAACCACAGACTTTAAATAACCCCATAAAAAAATCCAGTGGTGTAAGATCTGGTGACCTAGAGGACCATTCAATAGTTCCTCTTTTCCCAATTCATTGATCTGAGTAGTGGTTATCCAACCATTGCCTAACTGGAAGTACATAGTGTGGAGGTGCTCCATCTTGTTGAAAATGCAGTAAATGTTCATTTAATCCGTGATTTCTCAATTCGTTTAATTGATTTTCAAGCTTCTGAAGTATAAGAGGCTCAATGGTTGTTTCCAGCATATTAGCGTATTGTTTGATGTTCAAATTGCCATCAATAAACAGAAGTCCAATAATGGCATCTCCTAGTATTCCAGCCCAAACATTTAGTTTTTGTAGATACTGCGTATGTCCCTTTCTAAATATGTGAGGGTTTACATCACTTCAATACCTGCAGTTTTGTTTATTTACATTTCCATTTAAATAAAACGAACGTTCATCCGAAAAACAAATGTTTTTTACGAATAATAGTTCGGTAATCCATTTTATAAAATTCAATGCGCCGATCCGGGTCGTCATCGCCAAGTTCTTGGAGAATTTGCGTCTTATAAAGATAAAATTTATGAAGTTTCAATACCTTTCGTACTGATTCGTGTGATAATCCAGTTTCCTTAGCTGCGTGACGAATTGACATTGTTGGTATTATAGCACATTGTCCAAGTACTTCAATTTGGTTTTCCTCACTGAGCACTCTTCGTTGACTTCTTTTTTTATTCTTAACAGATCCTGTTTCCTCAAATTTGGCGACTAACTTCTGAACGTACACATAGCTGACATGTTTTTCTGGATATTTATTATTGAACACTGCCGCTGTTCGAAGAGCACAACGATTTTAAGAACCGTAAATAAATATCAATTCAACACGTTCTGCCGTACTATAAACGATTGTTCATTTTTGATGATTTACAATATCGTTAACAGGTACAATTAATAAATGAAATATATAAATCTACAAAAACAGGTACATTATAATCTAGTCCCAATAAACGAACATAGAATTGCCAAAAACCATAATATATTGCTATTTTGATAAGATTCAAAACATCGCATAACAAAAATGAAAATTTAAAGTCTTTCTTTTCGAGTATTTGGAAAATGACTTTGTCAAATAGGCTTTTGCATAAAATTTTTGAAAAGCGCTTGTTATGAGCTTTCCAACGATGTATCACGAGTAGGGTAGTGCCATTTAAAATTTTCAAGTTGAGGTGGCTGTGCCTTTTTCAATTCTAGAGATATTGCCGATTGTGACTTTTAAAATGAACACACTGTATGTAGATACTTTTGAATTACTTGACATTATTAAATAAATTAAAAACAGTTTTTTCTCAAAATATATTACTCGAAGTGAAAAACCCGGCGGAAGCAAAAATAAAGAAAGGTCAAACCACTAAATCAACAATGAGAATATTAACGAAGGAATGATCTCAGATTTTTCCTCTCGGCTCACGCCTCAATGAATGAAATTTCGACCAGTTGTGTAACACACCATCACGTGAATTTTTCCGGCAATTCCGGGCCTTCAGACACGTGGTCTATACAGTTTGCGTGTGTTCTGGGACAGTAGAGACGATCCACATGACCGTCATTCCATTGGTTGCCGGCCCCTGAGGCTCCGGCCATGGTTATTGACACCGGACTGCCAGAGTGGGCCCCCCGATCAGCCGCGCATATGACGGCTATATACTGTTATTTTAATTAGTGGTAGACCAGACGAAAAGGGGCCCGAAATGCACCCCAACCAAGGTTTATGAATGAGTGATTTGGGTGGGCATGGGTTGGGGTTAGTAGAGCGCAGACTTATTATAAAATACCAAGACTATGGTCTGTGGAATTTGTTTTTTGGGAAAAATTTCGTTTTGATTGAATGAATAAAGTAAGCAAAATAGATTGACATAGATTGAGGCAAGTTTTGCATGTTTTATACCATTGAGAGTGGCTGGGTTTTGGATTTGAGAGAGTGGGAAGGAAAGTTGCAAAAATGTGATTAGATTTAGGTCTGATTAGAAAGATTATACATTCCATTGCTAGCTAAAAATTTATAGAACTCGAAAAGAGTAAAACGATTCACAGATTTTTGACAAATTAAAAAAAAAATAATAAAAGGAAGAAGTTAGAACAATTGGCCATTTTTTTATTAATATTTGGAGCTGAAGGCGACATTTTCTGTCTTTAATAATTGATAACGACAAATTTGAAAACCGAAAACTTTCTTAATTTTAAAAGCCAAAGACACATTTTTTTTATTTTGATAGTCGGAAGTATAATTTTACTAATTTGAGAAGCCCAGACCCAACTTTTTTAGTTTTAAACGAGACAATATTTTGGCAATTTTTGAAGCTCAAAGCGACATGTTTTATTTATTTTTATAAACACAAAGTTGTCATTATTATTAATTTTAATAACAGAAAATGTCATTTTTTATTAATTTTAGTTATTTTATAAATAAAAAGCGAATAAATAATGTTGGATTTAAGAGGCAACATTTGTTATTACACTTATAAATTTTTTAATTATTTATTTATTGTTTCAACCTTATAAAGTTAGTAAAACACTGTCTTAAGCTTTCACAATTTTTAAAATATTACACTCAACTTGAAAAATTAATATAATATTGGCTTTGATTACTAAAATTAGTAAAATTTTGCTTTTGGTTTTAAAAATAACAAATGCAGTGTCGCCTGTCTTCATAAAATCCAAATTAGTAAGAAATAATTGCTCTGTCTTTCATAATTAATAAAATTATGTCTTTGCGCCAAAAAACTAGTAAAATGTCTCTAAAATAATAATTATTATTCGCTAATTTAAAAATTAGTAAAAAGGTGTTTTATCAATTTATTGTTTTAACCTTCCAAATTTAGTAAAACACTGTCTTAAGCTTCTAAATTGTTTAAAAATCACACACCCAACTTTTTAAATTAGTGTAATGATGTTTCTTATTTACAAAATTAGTAAATTTTTGCTTTCCATTTTAAAAGCATTAAAAACAATGTCGTTTTGTCCTTATAGAATTAAAATTTGGAGAAATAACGCTTCTGCCTTTTATAATTAGTAAAATTACGTTTACGCATCAAAAATTAGTAAAATTTCACCACTAACTCTTCAATTATTATTAATACTTATTTATTCAAAAATTAGTAAAAAAGCCGTATTGTTTTAGTCTTCAAAATTTAGTAAAACACTGTCTTAAGCTTCTAAAATTGTTAAAATATCACACACGACTTTAAAAATTAGTACAATGTTGCCTCTAATTTCAAAATATAGTAAAATTTTGCTTTTAATTTTAAAAATAACAAAAACAATGTCGTCTTTGTCTTCATAAGTTTTAAACTAGTAAGAAATAATAGCTCCGTCTTTTATAATTAAAAAAATTATGACTTCGCACCAAAAAAATAGTAAAATGTTACAACTGGCTTTAAACTTATTATTATTTATTAATTAAAAAAATTAGTAAAATGTAATTATTGTTTTAGTCTTCAAAAATTAATAAAACATTGCCTTAGGCATACTAAATTGTTAAAACATTACACTCCACTTTAAAAATTAGTATAATATTGTTTCTAGTTTCCAAAATTAGTAAAATTTTGTTTTTGGTTTCAAAAATAATAAAGACAATGTTGTTTTTGTTTTCATGAGTTTTAAATTAGTAAGAAATAATAGCCTCGTCTTTTATAATTAATAAAATTACGTCTTTGCACCAGAAAATTAGTAAAATGTTACTACTGGCTCTAAAATTATTACTCTTTATTAATTTAAAAAATGGTAGAAAGAACCTATTGTTTCAGCCTTCAAAAATTAGTAAAACATACTCTTCAATTTTAAAAATTGTTAAAATATCACACCCAACTTTAAAAATTAGTATTATGTTGTCTCTGGTTTCCAAAATTAGTAAAATTTTGCTTTTGGTTTAAAAAATAACAAAAACAATGTCGCTTTTGTTTTCATAGATTTAAAATTCGTAAGAAATAATTGCCCCGTGTTTAATAATTAGCAAAATTATGTCTTTACATCAAAAAATTAGTTAAATATTGCTATTGGCTTTAAAATTATTATTATTCATTAATTTACAAAATTAGTAAATAGTATTTTTATTTTAGCTTTCTAAAATTATTAAAACACTGTCTTAAGTTTCCAAAATTGTTAAAATAGCACACCCGACTTTAAAAATTAGTAGAATTTTGTCTTTGGTTTCCAAAATTAGTAAAAATTTCCTTTTGGTTTTAAAAATTTCGAAAACAATGTCGATTTTGTCTTTAAGGTTTTACAATTAGTAAAAAATAATGCATCCTTCCTTTATAATTATTTGTAATTTATAAAAATATGTTTTCATACCAGAAAATTAGTAAAATGTTACCACTGTTTTTAAAATTATATTATTATTTATTAATTTAAAAAGTAGTAAAACGTAGATACTTATTGTTTTAGTTTTCTAAAATTAATAAAACACTGTCTTAAGCTTTCAAAATTGTTAAAATATCACAACCAACTTTAGAAATAAATATAATTTTGTCTTTGGCTTCCAAAATTAGTAAAATTGTGCTTTTCGTTTTAAAAATGTCGAGAGAAATGTTTACTTTGTCTTTATGAATTGAGAATTAGTAGAAGATAATAGCTCCATTTTTTATAATTTTTATAATTACGTCTTCGCACCAGAAAATTAGTAAACCTGTCTTTACAATATCACTCTTTATTAATTTAAAAATTAGTAAAACGCGCTTATTTTTTTAGCCTTCTAAAATCAGTAAAATACTGTCTTAAGCTTCCAAAATTGTTAAAATAGCACACCCAACTTTAGAAATTAATATAATTTTGTCTTTGGCTTCCAAAATTAGTAAAATTTTGCTTTTAGTTTTAAAACTAACAAAAACAATGTTGTTTTTGTATTAATAAATTTTAAATTGGTTACAAATAATGTCTTCTTCTTTTATAACTACTAAACTTATGTCTTCGCAATAAAAAATTAGTAAAATTCAGATGTCTTACACTTTCTTTAAACCTCCTGATGATGAAAAAAATCTTTCGAAACACGTACAATAACAGTTTGGTTTTTTGTTCGGTAATCAAATTGTTTTTTCTAATTTATTAAATCGTTGGCGTAATAAAGAATATTTTCGTAATTTAAAAAAAAGACAAAAAACGTTTCGAGTATTTTCTCCATCTTCAAGTATTTTATTCAAGTAACTCACTATTTTATTTAGACTTTTCAAATGCCCTGATGATAGGTTAATTTGCCGAAACATGTGGAAGACACTTCAGTAGCGTGTTTTCATGTCCTGATGATGTAAAAATTTGCCGAAACATGTTTGAGCTACGAAACGTGATTATTCACTTCTTTATTGTCAAATTTTTTTCTTTCTTTTATACAACCATTAATCCTCTCCTCATTACCATAATAACCTGAACCTTTTTTCAGTATCTCCCATCAGAAAATTCTAACATCCATTTCCCATCGTAATTATTTATTTCGACTTATCAATCATTTAACGTCTTGATAATCTATAATAAATGACTCGGTCTTTTCTTCTCAACCCATTCAATTAACAAAATGTCTATTTTATCGAATTTAAAAGGTAAAAAGTGTTGAATTTAACCAACCATTACTGAATGCCGTTAAGGATTTGTCATTGTTACCAGAAAGTGAAGGACTTGATCTATTAACACACATTTTTCAGATATTGTCCTTATCATTCTACTTTATTTAATTGGCAAGAAATTTGAATGAAATTTACATAAATTTCGGTTTATGTCTCGTCGTTAAATTCATATTTTAATATTAACATCAAACAAATCTAATTATTATTATTGATTGATGCATACACAAACAGTTTTTTCTCTCTTTTTTATTTATTTATTCAGTGTTTAATAAACCGTTATTGACATACGCAACTGCAATTTTCAATTAGCTCAGAAATTCATCAAAACACAAAGAAATTACTTTGTAACCGATTCTAAATGCAAACTCTTGCCGATAAATCAAGACGTTGTGTCTTTGAAAATGTTCCGGTTTTATTGCAGCCGACTGACTAATAGTGCTTCTAACAATACATGAAACATAAAGGAAATAAATAAAACAAAAAGGCTAGTTGCTTTATTTCAAACACAACGTTTTTCTCAAATAGAAAACGATTTTTGATACGTTGACCCTCATTTGAATAGACTGACATTTTCAAAATTTACTAAATCTGAACTTTTGACATTTGGGATTTGAGGAGAAATGTTCTTTCTTCATTTCTGTCTTTGTGTTTCAAATGTTTCAAAGATTGAGCAGTCTCGAACCAAAATTTCAGCGATTATCCGACAAAACTGCTTTTGCTTCTCATATTTCCTTCTTTCAGCCATTTTTTTCTGTTACTCCTTTTTTTTACAATAAAAGTAATTTTTTTAATTTTGTAGAAATTTATTTTTTGTATTATTATTTAATCAATATTTTAAAATCAAAAAAGAATTTAGTTTTTCGAAAATGCAACAAAATTAACTAATTAACTGAAAAAAAAGAAGAAGAAATAAAAAAGTGAGCAAACAAGTGACAATTAAAAAAACACTCTTTTATCTACTAGAAAAAATATTGTCTACATGTTTCAGAAATTTTTTTCGTCGTCAGGATATTTGAAGAAACTACATAAAACAATGAGATTACGAATATAAAACACCTGAAGATGAACAAAACTTCTCGAAACAAGTAGTATGCTTTTCTTCTTTCTTCAAATTACGACAATATTCTTTATAATATTTACAATTTTCGAAATTCTTGTTTTTAGAAAAAACGTATTTTTCTAATTACTGAACAAGAAACAAATAAAACTGGTATTGTACGTGTTTCGACATATTTTTTCATCATCAGGTAATTTGAAGAAACTTTAGAAAAGGAAGAAATGTCTGAAGCTTCGAATGTAAAACATCTGAAGATAGAAAAAAAATTCCGAATCTTGCAGAAACTGATTTACGCATCAGTTTATAACATGTTTTGGCAAATTTACTCATCATCAGGATATTTGAAGAAACTACATAAAATTCAAAGCCTGTCGACACTGATATAAGGTCTTCAAGTATCTTCAAATTACGACAATTACAATCTTCTTGATCAAATTTAAAAAAGAATATGTAAAAACGAACTGCAAACACTGATATCCAATCTTCAAGATTCTTCAAATTACAACTACAATCTTCTTCATTATATTAAATTTTAGAAAAAAATTTAACAAAAAAATATGGTGAAATTACAACAAGGTGTTGTCTACATGTTGCGGCAAATTTTACCATTATCAGGACACTTGAAGAAACTAGATAAGACGGCTAGGTATGATACAATTACAATAATGATATAATTACAACGAGGTGTTGTCTACATGTTTTGGCAAATTTGACCATTATCAGGACACTTGAAGAAATTAGATAAAACGGCAAGGTACCTGATTTTACAAATATAAATAAAACATCTGATAAAAAAAGTTTTTAAAATCTGTAAATACCGATAAACAATCTTCGTCTTTCTTCAAATTACGACAGTAAAAATCTTCCTCATCATATCAAATTTTGGAAAAAAAATAAATAAATAAAGAAGAGATAACAAAAGAGTTAATATTTAAAAAAAACACTTTTGATTTTATTGTTTTGCTTATCTTGTAGAAGAAATGTTGTCCACATGTTTCAGAAAATTTTCTCATCATTAGGACATTTGAAGATACTACATAAAACAGCGAGCTACAAAAGAAATTTAAAAAAATCTTAAAATTGATAAACACTGATATAATATCTTCCTTTTTCTTCAAATTACAATACTTAAAATCTTCTTTATCGTATCAATTTTTAGAGGAAAAAAGAAGAAATAAGAAAGTGTTAACAAACGAGGGAAAATTCTTGGCTTTAATGTCTTCCTGTGCTACATTAGATTAGAAGAAAGATATTGCTTACACGTTTCTGCAAATTTGCTTCAAGACATTTAAAAAAACTATATAAAAGAGTGAGCAACACCAAAATAAAAAAAAAATTGAAACCGGTAGACACTGATATAATATCTTCTCTTTTCTTCAAATTACAACACCTAAAATCTTCTTTATTACATCAATTTTTAGAGAAAAAAAAATAAATAAGATAGTGATAACAAACGAGCGAAATTTTTAGCTCTAATGTCTTCAATTGATATATTTTTTTTTAAATTAGAAGAGAAATATTGTCTACACGTTTCGGCAAATTTTTTTCAGGACATTTGAAGAAACTTCATAAAACAGCGAGCTACACCAGAAATTAAAAAAAAAAATCTTGAAACCAGTAAACACTGATATAAAATATTCTCTTTTCTTCAAATTACAACACCTAAAATCTTCTTTATTACATCAATTTTTAGAGAAAAAAAAATAAATAAGATAGTGATAACAAACGAGCGAAATTTTTAGCTCTAATGTCTTCAATTGATATATTTTTTTTTAAATTAGAAGAGAAATATTGTCTACACGTTTCGGCAAATTTTTTTCAGGACATTTGAAGAAACTTCATAAAACAGCGAGCTACACCAGAAATTAAAAAAAAAATCTTGAAACCAGTAAACACTGATATAAAATATTCTCTTTTCTTCAAATTACAACACCTAAAATCTTCTTTATCACATCAATTTTTAGAGAAAAAGAAGAAATAAGCAAGTGATAACAAACGAACGAAAATTTTTGGCTCTATTTTCGTCATTTAATATATTTTTTTTAGATTAGAAGAAAGATATTGTCCACACGTTTTAAAAAATTTTCTTCAAAACATTTGAAAAAACTACATAAAATGGCGACTTATTGTTTTTATAAAACACCTGCTAAAAGAGAGAATTTTCGAAACTACACTAAAATACGGTCTTCTCTTTTTTTTCAAATTACGACAGTTACAATCTTCTTCTTTATTCCAAATTTTACAAAATATAAAACAAATAAAGATTATTATTCAACTGAGTGACGTTATAATTTTATTACCTAACTGGGTGATGTAATAAGATTTATTAATTTCCGATCTGTACATCACAAGTTGACTTAAGTCAATTAGTCAATTACAGGACGTAATTTGTGTTGAAAATCACTTTTGTCTGTACTGTAATGAGGCTTTTACCCACTAGTTGTGTAAAATACCTATTAATTTTCAAAAAGGTAATTATAAATTTTAACAATCTCTTAGAAGTTTTGTACAAAATTAGTAGAGAAAGCTAAAATTAAAAATAAAATATCTGATGATAAAGAAAAAAGCCGAAACGTGTAGATACACCTCTTTCACTTGTTTCTAAATTACGGTAATTACAATTTTCTTCATAATCTAAACAATTTTGGTTTTCGTAAAAATATATTTGCTTAACTAGCAAAAAAAAAGATAAAAAAAGTGTTAACAAAAGAAGTGATCAAAACCGAAACGAACTAAGTGGTCTACAACAACAAACAACAATAAAAAAGTACAAAAAAAGCACGAATTGTAGATGGTTCATTCTTGGTTAATTTCAAAGATTAATTTTTGGTTAATTAGAGCTTCTTCTTAGTGTTTTCTTCTTAATTGTCTAAGTTATTGGTGATTTATTATTAATTTCTTCTCAAAATTAACAAGAGAAAACCACAATAGAACCAACTAGGAAAAAAAAGCACAAAAGAGGTGCTTATAACCGCGACCAAATAAGTGGTTTTGTATTTACAATAAAAAAAAAGGAAAAATACTAAATAATGAAACAAGATACAGTTGAAGGGTCTTTAAAAAATAAATTTATTGTCCTCAATTTATGTTCCAGTGAGTAAGTCTTCATCTTTAATTTTCTTGAAATTAAACTAATTACCCCATTTTGGCCAGTTATATCCAAAATCCAACCGTCATCATCTCCACCCGAGCGAATTCTTTCCACAGACCTGTTTTTCAGGATCTAGATCACCATGACGTATCAACCAAAACTTCTCAGGAATTTCCTGAGCTTTCAAACTTCCGATAACACAATTTTGAAATTTTTTTGGAAAAATTGGGTTTCCGGTTTTAAAGAAAATAAAAATTTTGGCCCGCTTCCGTAAATTCATAAAACTTGTTTAACTTGCCGTTATTTGCACACAGTTATTTTACCATTACAGGCAAACGCTTACCCTAGAACATGGTGTTAATGTGTTACATATATAGATATTTATGGGAAGAGAAATAACTGTTTTGTTGGTAGATTTTGAGAATTTTTTTTTGTTGAAGTAATAGAGAATTAAAGTGGACAAAGATTTACATAACTGTTCCTGACACTCCCAATTGGAAAGCTCAAATAATTTAGGTTTTGGACCTAGTTGGATGAGAGTCTGAGAAGATGTAGTGTTTTTGGCAGAAGCACGTGTTTTTACCTTCTGGCGCTGTCATCAGTCTTAAGGCACTGAACCAGGAGTCACAACCGATTTTGGGCACAACATCACCGTGTTCCATGGGTCACCACGCGTTTCATGGTCGTTCGCGCGTGTCTTAAGACTTAGTCGAATTCAATGGTAGTTGAGTCTAGGTCGGTCAGTAACTGACTGGCGAAGGAGAGACGGCCGACCGGTAAGGTGACCGTTCTACCAATCCCATCTCGTTACGGCAGGTGAATCGCGGGGCTCGGCGGACACCAGACACCAAAGGCCAACGACTTGAAACGATGGAGAAGACACAGACACGTCGCGGCGCATTTCTACCCAAAATCGCACAGATGCGGCCAAAAATTTTGACCGATCCTGGTTTGACAATCTTTGATGAGAAATTTTGCTAGTTTTGGCACCTTCAGCGAACATGTGGTGGCCAGCTCCAGGTATCGCCCGTTCTACGACTTCTCGATACTTGTTGGTATGAAACGTGGAGATGGCAAGACACTTTCCTAACACTTCCCCTTTTCAAGATCGGAGGTAAAAAGTTGCCGGCTGGTGGTTTCCGAGAACGATCGCACAAGACTCCTTTTAGGGGACGATGTGAACCTGACGAGAGCATATTTCCGTACTTTGGTCAACGCGGAGCTTAGGCTATTGTTCACGAAATTTTTACAGGTTGGAACCCAAGTGAGCCTTCATATCGACCAGAATTCAATCCGTGTGTCAGAACAGAAATTTATTAATTTCTTAACAAGAAAGGGCTCAAGACAGAGCTTTGAGGGACACGCATTTTGCGAATAACGATTATTTAATTAATTATTTATTTTAAATCAAATCTAAAACTCAATTTCAATTAATTGCGTTATCACTGACACATTGTCACATTTTTCGAGAATAATTACAGTAGAATTGGAACCTAAAGAAAGTTTTGAGGCACGGAATTACAAATTAGAATTATTAATTTTCAATCTAATTTAAAATGTTTTTTAATTAATTACAATAATTACAGTAGAATTGAATTCTAAAGAGAGTTTTAAGAGACACGAAATTTGCAGGAAGCAATGGCTATATTCACAAATTTACAAATTAATTTTTCAAATTAAAATTATTAATTTTAAATTTAATTTTAATTAATTACGTTAACATTGTTATATGGACACAATTATCAACAATATTTATAATAAAATTAGACCATAAAAATAAGTATTGAGGAAGATGCAATTTGCAGAAAACGATGATAATATTTACGAAATTAGAAATTATAATTGTTAATTTTTTGTGAGTTTACAACTTAATTTTAATTAATTGCATTATCACTAAATTTTTTAGCAATAACTTGCAGTAGAATTGTACCACAAAGAGAGTTTTGAAAGACACGCAATTTGCAGAAAACGATGATTATATTTACGAAAATACAAATTAAAATTATTAATTTTAAATTTAATTTTAATTAATTACGTTATTACTATTATACAGACACAATTATTGACACTAATTATAATAAAATTAGATTCTAAAGAGAGTCTTGGGAAAGACGTAATTTGTAGAAAACGACGATAATATTCACGAAATTAAAAAATAGAATTATTCATTTTTAATTAGTTTAAAATGTAATTGTAATTAATTACATTATCACTAATATATTAACACATTTTTTGACAATAATTACAATAGAATTGGAGCCTAAAATGAGTTTTAAAGGACACGCAATTTGCAGAAAACGATTATTATGTTTACTAAATTAAAAATTAAAATTGGTAATTTTTAATTTAATATAAAACGTAATTTTAATTAATTGCATTATTACTGCTATATTGAGAGATTTTTTGGCAATAATCACAATAGAATTAGACCCTAAAAAGCGTTTTAAAGAAGTCACAATTTGCAGAAAACGATGCTTTTATTAACGGAATTACAAATTAAAATTATTAATTATCAATTAAGTCTAAAATAAAATTATAATTAATTGCGTTATCACTGGTATGTTAACACAGTTTTGGGCAATAATTACAATAGAATTGGACTCTAAAGAATGTTCTAAAAGACAGAAAACGAAGATTCTATTCATGAAACTACAAATTAAAATTATTAATTATAAATCTAATTTTAATTAATTACATTATTACTGTTATACAAACAAAATTATTAACAATAATTATAATAGAATTAGATCTTAAAGAGAGTATTGGGAAAGACGTAATTGGCAGAAAACGACGATTATATTCACGAAATTACAAATTAGAATTATTCATTTTTAATTAGTTTATAATTTAATTTTAATTAATAACATTATCACTAAAATATTAATACATTTTTTGTCAATAATTACAATAGAACTGGAGCCTAAAAAGAGTTTTAAAGGACACGCAATTTGCAGAAAACGATTATTATGTTTATTAAATTAGAAATTAAAATTATTAATTTTTAATTTAATATAAAACGTAATTTTAATTAATTGCATTATTACTGCTATACTGAGACACTTTTTGGCAATAATTGTAATAGAATTAAACTCTAAATAATGTTTTAAAAGACAGAAAACGAAGACTCTATTCACGAAATTACAAATTAAAATTATTAATTATAAATCTAATTTTAATTAATTACGTTATTACTGTTACACAAAAACAATTATTAACAATAATTATAATGGAATTAGATCTTAAAAAAAGTATTGGGAAGGACGTAATTTGCAGAAAACGACGATTATATTCACGAAATTACAAATTAGAATTATTCATTCTTAATTAGTTTAAAATTTAATTTTAATTGACAACATTATTACTAATATATATACACATTTTTTGACAATAATTACAATAGAATTAGAGCCTAAAAAAAGTTTTGAAAGACACGCAATTTGCAGAATACTATTATTATGTTTACTAAATTAGAAATTAGAATTATAAATATTTAATTTAATTTAAAACGGAATTCTAATTAATTGTATTATTACTGATATATTGGCACATTTTTTAACAACAATTTAGAGTAGAACTGGACCCTAAAAAAAGTTTTGAGAGACACGTAATTTGCAGAAAACGATGATTTTATTCACGGAATTACAAAATAGAATTATTAATTATGAATTAAGTCTAAAATAGAATTATAATTAATTGCGTAAACACTGTATATCCACACACCTCTTTGCAATAATTACATTACAATTGGGCCCTAAAGAGAGTTTTGAGGAACTCGCAATTTGCAGAAAACGATGATTATGTTTACTAAATTAGAAATTAGAATTATAAATTTTTAATTTAATTTAAAACGTAATTTTAATTAATTATATTATCACTGACATATAGACACATGATTTCGCAACAATTTAGAATAAAATTAAACCTTAAAAAATGTTTTGAAAGACATGCAATTTGCAGAAAACGATGTTTATGTCTACTAAATTAGAATATAAAATTATTAATTTTTAATTTAATTAAAAACGTATTTCTAATTAATTGCATTATTACTGACATATTGAAGCATCTTTTAGCAACGATTTTGAGTAGAGTTGGACCTTAAAAAGAGTTTTGAAAGACACGCAATTTGCAGAAAACGATGATTATATTTACTAAATAAGAAATTAGAGTTATTAATTTTTAATTTAATTAAAGACGTATTTCTAATTAATTGCATTATTACTCATATAATGGCGCATCTTTTAGCAACAATTTTGAGTAGAGTTGGACCTTAAAAAGAGTTTTGAAAGACACGCAATTTGCAGAAAACGATGATTATATTTACTAAATAAGAAATTAGAGTTATTAATTTTTAATTTAATTTAAAACATAATTCTAATTAATTGCATTATCACTAATATATTGACACATTTTTTAGGAATAATTACAATAGAATTGAACTCTGAAAAAAGTTTTGCGGGACAGAAATCAATGATTCTATTCACGAAATTACAAATTAGAATTATTAATTCTAATGTATTAATTATTAATTGTCGATTAAGTCTAACATAGAATTATAATTAATTGCGTTATCACTGGTATATTCACACACTCTTTTGCACTTGAACCCTAAAGAGATTTTTGAGGGACTCGCAGTTTGCAGAAAACGATGATTATATTTACGAAATTAGATTTATTAATTTTCCATCAAATTTAAGATGTAATTTTAATTAATTGCGTTATCATTGGTATATTGACACATTAGTTAGTAATAATTTGCAACAAAATTAGTTTCTAAAAATATTTTTGATTTTTGAGAATGGTTTTCTGCATTTCTTCTAATATAATAAGAAATATTATTTACATTTAGTGTTAAATGTAAACAATTTTACAATAAAAAAGTCTTTGTGTTTTACTTAAAGCTACAATTAACAAAATTGGAACTCAAACTGATCCCTGTGGCACACCGAATCAGCAAGAAATTTAATTAGATCTTTCCCAATCAATATTATTTATGAATCTCGTTGGTTTTTATTAATTTATAATTAGAAGGTACCTACTGGCCGTAATAATTAAAAACTAATTTATTTCGTCGAAATCTTTGTTTAAGAAAATCTGTAAAAAAGCGTCGCATTCTTATGTAAAGCAGATGCCATAAATCATTTTTTCAAATTTTGATCTGGTCTTTAATTTGGCAACCTCGTCGAACAAGGATTGTCTGGCCTGAAGTAAAGATTTCACTACGATAAAAATAAAATTTTGTTGAAAATCTTGTCCTATTTTCGGTTTTAAAAAACCGAATCACGTATATTCACCGTTGGTGGCTTCGTTCCGCATGAAAACTGCCGAATTGTGGAATAACTAATCAATTAGGCGTTGTGTGAAAATTGTGAAAAATTAGCAATTTTTTTGTTGTTTTATTATTGATAATAAATAGGGTACAAGCACCGACCGATTCTTTCCAATGAACTCGGGTTATCCGCTCTACTGACCAGAGGCAACTGAATATATAATTGGCTAATTGAATTTATGATTATGAGCGAAGAAACGATGCAACAATGATAATTAACAAAAAATTTTTATGACTCGTATAAATCTGAGGCTTTGTCGAAAAAATTTTTTTCAATGAAATATAACGGACTGCTTGCTCAATGAGATTTACTGTTAAGTGGATATTTATGCGAAAAAATGAATTAATTCCTGAATTATATTCCTTCGTTTTTTATATAATTAATGAAGTGAGATTTGTTCTTGGATTCTCGGACGTGAACGAGATTTACGACACACGTGGAGGGAATGCACGGAACTATTTTCATTCCTGCTGATTGAACTCGATTAAAACCAACGCAGGATATTTATTTTACACGAGAACTTGCATGGAATTAAAAAATTAATACAACGAAGACACAAGTCGGGACATTTTTCGAATTGAAAGAGACTCAGAGGAGACCAAACTTGCTTACAATGAAGGAACACGATTTTAACAACTGTCTTCATAAAGCAACTATTGAAAATTGCTAGAATTATACTAAAACCGAAAATAGTGTAGTCCAAGACGTACAGATTTTATTTTAATTTTGCCGTTAAATTTATTTTTTTTTTCTACTTTTTTGTGTCTGCTTTTTTCAGTAAATTCTTCTTGAAGTAACCAATTTGCTGGATTTTTTTTTAAGTAAATGTTAAATTAAGAAAAATAAATCATATTTTGCTACTTGTTTCAACTAAATTATGACTCCCCTCAGTCCCTACCTTAGTATCGTAGCCTCTCCTCACTAATTGAATTTTTTTTTGTTTTGGAGATATAACAAAACCGTGGTAGCAGGAACAATCAACAGAATAAGCCCTGCTTTGGTCTTTGTCTATCAAGAAGCTACATCTATTTAATAAAAATATGAACACCAATTCAAGAATATCTTTAGTTATTATCAAAAATGTATCAATATATCAGTGATAAGTGATAACATAATTAATTGAAATTACTTTAAAAATTAATAATTCTAATTTGTAATTACGTGAATAGAATCATTGATTTCTGTCCCGTAAACCTTTTTTTAGAGTTCAATTCTATTGTAATTATTGCCAAAAAATGTGTCAATTTATTAGTAATAATGCAATTAATTAGAATTATGTTTTAAATTAAATTAAAAATTAATAATTCTAATTTCTAATTTAGTAAACATACTCACCGTTTTCTGCAAATTGCGTGTCCTTCAAAACTCTTTTTAGAATCCAATTCTACTCTAAATTGTTGCTAAAAGATGCGTCAATATGTCAGTAATAATGCAATTAATTAGAAATACGTTTTTAATTAAATTAAAAATTAATAACTCCAATTTCTTATTTAGTAAATATAATCATCGTTCTCTGCAAATTGCGTGTCCTTCAAAACTCTCTTTAGGATCCAACTCTACTCAAAGTTGTTGCTAAAAAATGCGTCAATATGCCAGTGATAAAACAATTAATTAGAAATACGTTTTTAATTAAATTATAAATTAATAACTCTAATTTCTCATTTAGTAAATATAATCATCGTTCTCTGCAAATTGCGTGTCCTTCAAAACACTTTTTAGAATCCAATTTTACTCTAAATTATTGCTAAAAGATGCGTCAATATATGAGTAATAATGCAATTAATTAGAAAAACGTTTTTAATTAAATTAAAAATTAATAACTCCAATTTCTTATTTAGTAAATATAATCATCGTTTTCTGCAAACTGCGTCTCCTTCAAAACTCTTTTTAGGGTACAACTCTATTCAAAATTGTTGTTAAACGATGCGTCAATATGTCAGTAATAATGCAATTAATTAGAAATACGTTTTCAATTAAATTAAAAATTAGTAACTCTAATTTCTTATTTAGTAAATATAATCATAGTTTCCTGCAAATTGCGTGTCCTTCAAAACTCTTTTTAGAATCCAATTCTACTCTAAATTGTTGCTAAAAGATGCGTCAATATGTCAGTAATAATGCAGTTAATTAGAAATACGTTTATAATTAAATTAAAAATTAATAATTCTAATTTCTAATTTAGTAAACATACTCATCGTTTTCTGCAAATTGCGTGTCCTTAAAACTCTCTTTAGGATCCAACTCTACTCAAAGTTGTTGCTAAAAAATGCGTCAATATGTCAGTAATAATGCAATTAATTAGAAATACGTTTTTAATTAAATTAAAAATTAATAACTCCAATTTCTTATTTAGTAAATATAATCATAGTTTCCTGCAAATTGCGTGTCCTTCAAAACTCTTCTTGGAATCCAATTCTGCTCAAAATTGTTGCTAAAAGATTCGTCAATATGTCAGTAAGAATGCAATTATTTAGAAATACGTTTTTAATTAAATTAAAAATAAATAATTCCAATTTGTAATTTAGTAAACATACTCATAGTTTTCTGCAAATTGAATGTCCTTCAAAACTCTTTTTAGGATCCAGTTCTACTCAAAATTGTTGCTAAAAGATGCATCAATATGTCAGTAATAATGCAATTAATTAGAAATACGTTTTCAATTAAATTAAAAATTAGTAACTCTAATTTCTTATTTAGTAAATATAATCATAGTTTCCTGCAAATTGCGTGTCCTTCAAAACTCTTTTTAGGATCCAATTCTACTCTAAATTGTTGTTCAAAAATTCGTCAATGTGTCAGTAATAATGCAATTAAATAGAAATACGTTTTTAATTAAATTAAAAATTAATAACTCCAATTTCTTATTTAGTAAATATAATCATCGTTTTCTTCAAATTACGTGTCTTTAAAAACTCTTTTTAGGATCTAACTCTACTCTAAATTGTTGCTAAAAAATGCGTCAATATATAAATAGTAATGCAATTAATTAGAAATACGTTTTTAATGAAATTAAAATTTAATAACTCCAATTTCTTATTTAGTAAATATAATCATAGTTTCCTGCAAATCGCGTGTCCTTCAAAACTCTTCTTGGAATCCAATTCTGCTTAAAATTGTTGCTAAAAGATTCGTCAATATGTCAGTAAGAATGCAATTATTTAGAAATACGTTTTTAATTAAAAATTAATAATTCTAATTACTTATTTAGTAAATATAATCATCGTTTTCTGCAAATTGCCTGTCCTTCAAAACTCTTTTTAGAATCCAATTCTTACTAAAAAATGTTTCAGTATTATTAATGATAACGCAGTTAATTCTATGTTTTAAATTAGATTAAAAATTAATAATTCTAATTTGTAATTTAATAGACATAATCATCGTTTTCTGCCTTTCAAAACTCTTTTAAAGATCTAGTTCTATTCTAAATTGTTGCTAAAATTTGTGTCAATATATCAGTAATAACGCAATTAATTAAAATTTCGTCTTAAATTAAATTATAAATTAATAAAAACCAATGAGATTCATAAATAATATGGATTGGAAAAAATCTAATTAAATTTCTTGATGTTTATGTGTGCCACAAGACCCTCTTTGAGCTCCAAATTTTTTTCCCGAAAATTTTGATAATAAAATAGGCCTTACGATAAAGCTTTGAAAAACAAACTTCTGATAGCAATATTTTCACTTTCTGATTGCAATATTTTACTTAGTTTTAAACGTAAAACTGTAATAGTATTTTTGAATAGATCAGAATTGGTTTGTCAAAAGAAAATTTGTTTCAAAATCTAGAAATTGTGTTGACTGGTTTTTGCCATTTAAAAAAAAAAAGTTTTTAATTTGAGAGTAGTAACAACAACATTCTTGTATAATTTTGAAACAGAAAAGTCTCTCGAAAAATTTATTTTTGTCTATTCAATTGAGATAAAACAAAGGCTAGACTTGCCTTTCTATAATTTGAGTGTTCCTCAAAACCTTTTTGTGACTATTTATTATTTTTAAAGTATCCCTCTTTCTTCTTGTTTTATCTGTAACTTGGGCATTCCTTACGACTCTACTTTGGGTTCTCAAAAGACACAAAAACGCTTATTTACTCATAAAATTTTTATTTTTCAAAGCCAAGTCAAAAAAATCCAATTAATTAGCACCAACAGTTACTTTTTTGCGCGGTTCTAACCTCACTGGATATCCTTCATCACATTTTGTAGCTATATCAAACTTGATCTTAATTTCTTCAATTGTTTTGTAAGGAGTATCAATCATTTTAAAATTACGTAACAGAATAGAAAGAATCACTTTCATTGTCATCATAGCGTAGCGATATCCTAAAATCTCACTTTATCAAAGCCAAAATTTTTGACCAAGACTTACCAATACAGTTTCTAGGCCCAAAACTAAAAGGTATAAAGGTGCAAGGATGTCTCTTTGCTACTTCTTCCGGAAGGAATCTATCAGGATCAAATTTAAGAGGATCCGGGTAGTATTTCGGATTTCTATGGATGTATAAAATAGGTAATCCTATTGAAGTTCCTTTGGGCAAAAAATGTTCTCCTAGTGTCATATCTGAAGTTAATTCACGCCCAATCATTGACGTAACAGGAAAAACTCTTAGAGTTTCTTTAATAAACCGATCCAAGTACTGCAAGTGAGGTAGATCATCAACAGTGACGTAACGGTCACTATCACCAAACACTGAATTGACCTCTTCATAAACCTTCTCCTGTGGGAATAAGAAAAATACGTAATTTTTAGACACAAAGTTTTTTTTACTTGGATATCTTGGTGCATTGCCAACATAACAAGACAATACGAAAGAGTTAAAGCAGTGGCATCACTACCGGCCATAATGACACTCCGAGTTTCATTTGTTAGTTCTTCATCACTCCAGGCACCTTCACGATCAGTCAGCTCAACCAGATAGTCCAAAAAGATTTTTTTGCCGGTGTGAGACTTCTGGTGTTTGTGTCTCTTATTTTGGATAACCTGAAAGTCAAAAAGTGAGTTTTCGTCAATTTTTTGTGAGAGTTAAAGACAGTTTTGACGTAGTTGTAGATCTTTTGGTCAAGTTCGTGTGATTCCTTAGAGATTGGGCTGAGTTTCCAGAGGAGTTCTGGCCAAAGGTAGACGTTGAACATCCGAATAATTGCGAGTTCAGCAACTCTGTAAAAAATTTAGTTAAGGAAAAATTTTTGGTGATGAGACAACCAAAACCTTGTCATCCACATAATAAACTGGCTTTCTTCTTTCATAGCATTCATTTGTGTTCCCATAATAGAACTACAAATGATATCGAGAGTACATTGAGTCATGATCGGAAACATATCTATATGTTGTCCATCTTTGGACAACATTTTGAGTTTCTCGACTAGCTCAAAAGTGTACATATTGTAAGTGTCCATAAAACTGTTTAAAACTTGTTGGTTGAGAGTCGATACAATGGTTTTTCTGTGCCCTTTCCATTCTCGCACTGCCAAAAATTTTGATACTGCCAGAAAAACACAAAAAAATTCTTACCAGGACTTGTAAACAAGCCGTGCCCAAAAACTGTCTTAATATACTTATAACCGTCTTCCTTTTCCAGAGATTTATTTAAGACAGTCTGGATATCGTCAGGATTTGAGGTAAAGATTGTTAATTTACTACCCAGCCAGAGTTTACATAAAGGGCGGTACTGCTCAACGACTTTAACAGTGTTTTCTAAAATATCTGAAAATTTTTTTTGATGTAGAAAGGTTTTGGAAAAATTATAACTTACTGTCCGTCCCTCCAAAGAGAACATAAGCACTCCCAATAAAAGGAAAAGCCCATGGTCCCTTAACTTTCGTTGCCCAAAAATTCCTATATAAAAAAATCCACAAAAACCAAACTGCAAAAACTGTAAACACTAAACTAGGAGTCAGGAAGTACATTTTGAAATGTGACAAAACTAAAACCCACGCTCAATTTGTAGGTAAAAAAACTGAACATTTGGACTCATATTTGAAATTCTTTATTTTATGCGCAGTAAAATTCATGTTAAAGCACAATTTAAATAATTTATTTGTCGTGTTTTACATTGTTGCGCTCTTCAAATTTGATTGGATAACCTTTGGTACTTCTAGTGACAACTTCTGAACCCATTTTAATATCTCCAACTGATTTCAAACGTGTTGTGACCCTAAAATCGTAGAGAACACTCGCCAGGACAGTTTTCAGGGCTAGAATCGCGTATTTTTGCCCTTAAAAACACAGTTAAATCAGTTTTTTAAAAAAGTAAGTACCTAAGCAATTTCTTGGACTACAACCAAACGGAATATAATTTTTGTGACTCAAAAAACGGTCAGGATTAAATTTGAGAGGCTCAGGCCAGTGTTTGGGACTCCTGTGGAGGGCCAAAATCGGGATTATCACTGAGCTCCCTTTAGGAAGTGTAAACGGTCCTAAAATTTCTTTCAGAAAAGAGCTTGGCAGTAGGAGTAACTCACCTAAAGTTAAATCAGTGTCGACTTCTCGCCCCAAAATCCTGTAAACAGGAAACAGTCGTAATGTCTCCTTTATTGCCCGTTCTAAATATCTCATTTCAGTGAAATCACTCAAAACCAGATTTTTGTTTTTACAGAAAACTGTTTTCAGTTCGTTGTAAATCTCGTCTTGAATTTCTTGGTGCATTGCTAGTAGAATAAGACAAAAAGAAATTGTTGTAGCTAAAGAATCTGTTCCTGTGATTATTAAGGTACGTGTTTCGGCCAAAACTTCATCGTCAGGTAAATTTTCGGCTAGGAGATAATCTAGAATAGTTTGTTTTTCAAAAATTGTGTTTCTCTTACTTTCCAAAACCTATTAAAAACAAAAAAAATCAAAAATTTTTGATTTCAGTAACTTTACCGCTTTAAAATACAAATCTATTCTTTTATTTAATTCTTCTGATTTCTGAGACAAAAATAAAAAATTCCAAAAGAACTCAAAACGTAAAAAAACGTTAAAAGGACGCCTTAAAACAAATTCAAAAATTCTACAATTTTTTTTTATAATTTAATTCTCATTTTTTGTGTCTTACTCTTTCACATCCAAAATTGTTTTACTTTCTTCGTTTATAACATTTGTTTTTGTACCTAAAACAGTACCTAATTTTTTTTTTAAATAAAATTCAGTCAAGAAGGCTTACCAAACAAAATATCTAAAAAACATTGAGTCATAACAGGCATTACGTCAAAATATTCTCCCCCAGATTTTTTTTTAAATTTTTCAGTCAATATTTTTGTATTATTTTTAAAAATGGTAAGAAATTCATCAACAACATCTTCATTAAGAATAGATTCAATGATCTGTCGACGTTTTTTCCATTTATTTCCTTAAAAAAAACAGCAAAAAAAATTATAATTAAATTAGTTACGCAACGGTTACAACAGATTATAATCCGTTCATTGAAGTTTCAGTTGTGATCTAATTTATAACTGTCTTCAAGGCGTAATAAATATAAACGCAACTTAAACTTAAATGAACTGTAATCGTTCTAAAAGTGTAAACGTTGCGTATCAAAATACAACACTAAAAAAAATTAAATTAGTTACGCTAGGGTTACATTCGCAGAATTGTTTATAATCCGTTCATTCTAGTTTCAGTCGCGTTCAACTAATTTGTTAAACAAAAATCGGGAATAAATCGTAACAGTTACTCGTTTAAAATAATTTAAACGCAACTGAAATTTAAATGAACTGGTTTTAAACAGTTGTAAAATACGCAACAGTTGTACTTTTAGAACAGTTTTTAATAAGTTGCGGTCGTTTAACAATATAAAATTAGAATAAAACAGTTTTCTAACAAATTTGGCTAATTTCTAATTCTAATTTGTTCTAAATATGCAACTGTTGTGTGCTAATATTTTACCTGGGGTAGTAAACAAGCCGCGACTAAGCACGAGTTCCAAAAATCTATAACTCTCTTCCTTTTCTAAACATTTATTTAAAACAATTTGGATATAATCAGGGCTTGAAACCACGAAAATTAATTTTCCCCAAAACCAAAATTTACAAATTTCTTGGTATTTTTCAGCGGAAGACAACAATTTATTTAAAACATCTGAAGGTTAGAAAAATAAATTTTAAATAAAACGTAAATTTAGTTACTTTCCTCTTCCAAAAATGATAATTGGGTTTCCGATAAGAGGAATCGAAATTGGGCCACTTACTTTAAAACTAAAATATAAAAGTCGTTTTTTCTTCCATAGAAAAATAAATATAGAACACAAGAAAATATAGAGAAGTAAGGCATTAGACATGGCGTAAAAACAACTAAGTATCATTAACAATTACATGTTTTATGTTATCATAAAGGTCGAAAATGCAATTACTGAAGTTTCTTTTAAGTAAAGAAAATGATTTACAGAAGTGTTTGTTTATTTAATTTTTTGTAATTTTTTCAGTCTAATATTTCAAAAGAAATCGTTCATTTATCAATTTTATATAAATTAGGTGCAGAGTTCAGGTATAATGACTGTGCAGTATTTCCCATTTATAAAAATTTCAAGGCCGCACTGTTTTGTGTGCAATAAAAAAAAGTCTCCGGAATTCAAAATTAGTAAATTATTGGTTCCACCTTCGAAAATTAAGAAAATTTTCTCTTCATTTATCCAAGCTATGAAAAAATATTCCGTCTTTATTAATTTGTTTTTTGCCTGCAGTTTCTAATATTAGTAAAATTAAATTTTCTGATTTAAAAATTGGTAAAATGTCGCTTTCTATTCTTAAAATTATAGAAGAATTTCTATTTTGCTTGCGTTAATTTAAAAATTAGTTAAAATTATCGCATTCTGCTTCTAAAATAATTAAAAATTAGTCTCTTAATTTCAAAATTAGTAAATTGTTTTTGCCAGCTTTGAAATTAGTAAGAAAATATTGCCTTCAGTTATCTAAGTTATAAAAAAAGATATTGCTTTTATATAGTTTAATTATATTAATTATTTTTTTTATCGTCCCCAGCAGAAGCAGAATGCGATAATTTTAACTAATTTTTAAATTAACGGAAGCAAAATAAAAAAATTTCTTTAATTTTAAGCATGGAAAGCGACATTTTTTTACTAATTTTTAAATCAGAAAATTTAATTTTACTAATATTAGAAGCTGGAGGCAAAAAACAAATTAATAAAGAAGCAATATTTTTTTATATCTTGGACAATTTAGAACAATACTTCTTCATTTAAGTTTAAGTTGCGTTTATATTTGTTACACTTTGAAGTTTGAAATTGCAATTTACAATTTTGACAGATGAAGACGATAATAATGACAACGGCAACATTTCTTGGTAAACTAGAATTCAAAAACAACATATTTTACTAATTTTGAAAGCAACATATTTTGAAAACTGTGGTGTTAAAAAATTTTTGCTAATTTTTGAAAGTGGAGGCGTCATTTTGAATTAGTTTTTATATTGATGACGTTTTTTTCAGTTATAGAAACACGAATTTGTACTAATTTTTTGTTCATTTTTTACTAATTTTGAAATCTAGAGACAAATTTTTCATAATTTTAGAGACCGAATGCTATAATTCTGATCAATTTTTTAATTAACAAGAGCCAAATCGAAATTTTTCGTAATATTAAGAATGGAAAGCTACGTTTTACTAATGTTAAAGTCCGTAAACTAAATTCTACTATTTTTAGAAGCTGAAAGCAACAAAAAATTAATGCATATAAAAGCATCAGTGTTTTATAATTTGAAAACTGAAACCAATGACAAAAATTTTTTATTTTTTTTTGTTGTAGAGACACTAATTTGTATTATTTTTTTACTAATTTTTAAATTTAAAGGCACAATTTTACTAATTTTAGAAGCAGAAAGCAATAATTATGGTTAATTTTTAAATTACTAAAAGCAAAATCGAAATTTTTCTCTCATTTTAAGAATAGAAGGCGACTTGTTACCACTTTGGAAATTAAAAAATTTAATTTTACTAATATTATAAGCTGGAAGCGATAAAAAAATTAATAAATTTAGTTAAAATATATAAAAGCAATATCTTTTTTATAACTTAGATAACTGAAGGCAATATTTTCCTACTAATTCCAAAGCTGGCGGCAAAAACAATTTACTAATTTTGAAATCAAGAGACTAATTTTTAATTATTTTAGAAGCAGAATGCGATAATTTTAACTAATTTTTAAATTAACGCAAGCAAAATAAAAAATTTTCTTTAATTTTAAGAATAGAAAGCGACATTTTTTTACCAATTTGAATTCAGAAAATTTAATTTTACTAATATTTGAAGCTGGAGGAGATAAACAAATTAATAAAGAAGCATTATTTTTTCATAGCTTGGATAAATAAAAAGAAAATTTTCTTAATTTTTGAAGGTGGAGCTAAGAATTTACTAATTTTGAATTCCGGAGACATTTTTTTATTGCACACAAGACAGTGCGGCCTTGAAATTTTTATAAATGGGAAATGAATGTATGGAAATACTGCACAGTCATTACACCTGAACTCTGCACCTAATTTATATAAAATTGATAAATGAACGATTTCTTTTGAAATATTAGACTGAAAAAATTACAAAAAAATTAAATAAACAAACACTTCTGTAAATCAATTTTTTTACTTAAAAGAAGCTTCAGTAATTGCATTTTTGACTTTTATGATAACATAAAACATGTAATTTGTTAATGATACTTAGCTGTTTTTACGCCATGTCTTATGTCTTACTTCCTTATATTTTCTTGTGTTCTATATTTATTTTTCTATGGAAGAAAAAACGACTTTTATATTTTAGTTTTAAAGTAAGTGGCCCAATTTCGATTCCTCTTATCGGAAACCATTATTATCATTTTTGGAGGAGGAAAGTATCTAAATTTACGTTTTATTTAAAATTTATTTTTCTAACCTTCAGATGTTTTAAATAAATTGTTGTCTTCCGCTGAAAAATACCAAGAAATTTGTAAATTTTGGTTTTGGGGAAAATTAATTTTCGTGGTTTCAAGCCCTGATTATATCCAAATTGTTTTAAATAAATGTTTGGAAAAGGAAGAGAGTTATAGATTTTTGGAACTCGTGCTTAGTCGCGGCTTGTTTACTACCCCAGGTAAAATATTAGCACCTAACTCCTAACAGTTGCATATTTAGAACAAATTAGAATTAGAAATTAGCCAAATTTGTAAGAAAACTGTTTTAATCCAATTTTATATGGTTAAACGACCGCAACTAATAGAAAATTGTTCTAAAAGTACAACTGTTGCGTATTTTACAACTGTTTAAAACCAGTTCATTTAAATTTCAGTTGCGTTTAAATTATTTTAAACGAGTAACTGTTACGATTTATTCCCGATTTTTTTTTAACAAATTAGCTGAGCACGACTGAAACTAGAATAAACGGATAATAAACAATTCTGCAAGTGTAACCGTTGCGTAACTAATTTTTTTTGTGTTGTTCTTTGATACGCAACATTTACACTTTTAGAACAATTACTCGTTCATTTAAGTTTTAGTTGCGTTTATATTTATTACGCTCTGAAGTCAGATATAATAAGTATAAACGCAATTGAAACTTAATTGAACGAGATGTAAACTGTTCTTCGGAAGCAACAGTTGCGTTACTTAAAGATAAACACTTAAAAAAAAAAAATTATTTTTGTTTCACGCAACTAAAACTGTTTTTAACTATTTACAAACCGGTCTAAGAGTGTGACTGTTGCGTGTAGAAGATAAACGTAACTTAAACTTCAATGAGTAGACTATAAACAGTTCAAAAACTGCAACTGTTGTGTAAAAAAAATTGCAACTGGCTTTACTTTGACGCAATTGAAACTTAAATGAACGAGTTATAAACTGTTCTAAAAGTATAACAGTTGCGTTCTAATTTAGATATTTCTATCGAAACAAAAAAAGTTGTAAACCGTTCTAAGAGTGAAACTGTTACGTTTCTGCAGATTTTTAATTTAAATTTTATTAAACGCAACTAAAACTTATATGAACCATTTACACGTATTTTTTTAAATCAAGGTCACGTGACACAAATAAAACCCACATTTCTCCGAAAATCTCCTTTATTCAATTTTTGTACTCAAATAAAACAAAATCAAAAAATAAACAATAATTTATTAAAAAATAAATAAATTATAAAATAAATCACTTCCATGGCGGCTTGCCTTTCACATCCTTGCCCCTTGTCACATGACTTTCATCACCTGGCCCTCTCTTATCCAATAACTGCAAATCACGTGATCAAATCACTCAACCAATCAAACACAAACTTTACCATTTGAATTGTATCCTGTATTGCCGTCTCTTTCCTTCTGTTCGCCTTCTCCCTACTACTAACCGGTGTTTCCCCCAAATCAAATTTTCTCCCTCTTTCTTCTTCCGGTATTTCAAACGACAAAAGCTCCTCTAAATTCGTAAATGATTTCGACCGAAATGAATTGATCTCGTCCAGAGTTGTCACGTGATCTTGCCTTAAACTCTCCATGAATTTATGAAGTTGGCGTTCGATATGCACATGTTTGTCGTTTTGACGTTTGATTTTGACGTTAGATTCTTCTAATTCGTGTCGAAGTTGAGATATTTGAAGTTGGTAGAGACGGCATTCTTCTTGCTGCTTCTCTTCTATAAGACGAATTTCTAAATTATGCCTATAAAAAAATTTGCAAAAAAAATGTAAAACAACGACAAAAAAATACTTTTCGGTTATTTGTTGTATATGAGAAGCTGCAGTTTTAGCAATTGACATTTCTTTTCGTGAAAACTCTTCTTTAAGAATTTTTTCAGCATCTTCGAGTTGTTTTTGAAACTCTTTAAGTTTACTTTGAACAACAAGCTCGACTTGTCCTTGATAGAAACTTTTAAGCTCGATTTTACTAGTTTCAAGTTGTTCACGACTTTTACTTAATTCATCTTGAAGTCCTTTCTAAAAAAATCGGTTATAATTTGACACCAAATTTAAAAAAAAAACATACCGAAATACTCTTATGAGCATTCACTTCATCTAATAATTTACTTTTTTGTTCCTCAAGTCGTCTAGAATTTTCTTTTTCTGTATCTAATTTAGCCTGAAGTGACTCATTCTCGCATTTCATTGCTAAAAGTTCAGTCTGACACACTTCTACCGCCTTTTTACTTTGAGTAATTTCTTTCCTCGCCTCTGCTATCACTGATTTACTCTAAAAAATTTTTTTGCTATACTTAATTAACACAAAAATAAATTACTTCGTTAAGTTCACGTTCTTTCTGTGCTATAATTTCAGGATATTGTTTATTTTTTTCAATTTCTTCTAAATATTTTCGCTGAAACTCTCCTGAATTTATTTCAGCAGTTTTCAACTCGTCTTCCAAGTCCTGACAACGTTTTTCTAAAACTACTAATTTATCCTGACTATTATGAGCTATATTAAGTGCTAAAGCTGTCTCTTTCTCATAATGTAATATTCTCTACAAAAAATTTTTTTTCGCATCTATTAAATTATAAAAAAAATTACTTCATTCGTATCCTTGCTTTCATCATTCATTTTCTTTCGTAATTCATCAAGTTGTTCCTCTAATTTCTCTTTCCGCTTCTCTATATCAAGTAATTTCGCTGCAGTTTTTTCCCAAGACTCATGAAAACGTAAAATCGCTTTATCTTTAGCCTCATCAACTTGAATCGCAACAGCTACACGTTCTTGTAACTCTAATATACGATTTTGTAATTCCTGTATTGCTTGTTCGCAATGCTACAACAATATAAATTCAAATTTGCCGCGTTTTAGTGCTGTCACTAGTGACAGAAAAACGAATTAAGAAATTTGGTAACAACTCCACATCTAGAACTTCTATGGCCAACCAACGTTGCCAAACTAACAAAAATTTTATTCCATGCGCACACAAAAATCACGTTTTTATGTAAAAAATCCAGCCGATTTTTGAATTTCTTGCTTATATAAAAATAACTAAAAAAAGTAATGTGTTTTAAATGGATTTTTTTTAGAAAAATCCCGCCTATATTGTAGAAAATTTCTCGTTTGTTGTTAAAATATTCCGCAAAATCTGGATAATCCCGGTCATCTGGCAACACTGTGCCAACTGTCAAATTTTGAGGTTAGAACTTCAAATTTGAAAATACCTGTCTTCTGAGCTTTTCTTCTTGTAATTTCTGCTGAAATTTATTTGGAAGATCCCTCCAATCACTCGAATTCCATAAATTTGACAAACTAACTAGTCCCAAACTGTAATTATTGCTTTTATAATTATGATTTTCTAGTGCAGTCTCTTGTGTTGTTTCAGAGCTGTCTGAGTCACTTTTCTCAGTAGTGGAGCCTCCAGCAGTGAAGGTTTTCTTAGTTTCATAGATTTTTTCCCTAATTCCATAACCTAAATCAGGGACACTTTCAATATTATCTCCAGCTTGCCAATTCTTTGTTTTAACACAAGGTTTCTCATTTTTCTCTTGTAATTCAATTTCTTTCAACATTTCATTGACTTGTCCCATATCTAAGTTCCTTGCAGCTCCTTCTGTACAGTTAAAATCATTTTCGAGGTTTCTTACTGCATTTAACCGTTTAATAAACTTAACATTTGACAAAAAGCTATCAATTTCGCCTAACATTGGATTAATCTCTCTTCTTCCTTTACTTGCTTTCAGTTTCTCCAAATCAGGACTACTTGGTAACGAATTTAACGTAAATTTCGTCCGAGGCTTCTGTGGGGTACTCTGAGCCGAGCCCCCTTCTTTCCGACGACGTGAAGGCGACTGCATTTCCGGTGAATCACTAATAAGACTTAGACTAAACTCAGACGAACTTTCAATCAGATTTAAACGATTTTCTAACTGAGACACTTGAGAGATTAAACTGTCCACAACGCTGTAATAAGGACTAAAATTAGGATCTAGGGCAGGATTTGACGCAAAGAAATCAGGAGGTATCAAGAGAAGCTCATCGGTATCATCTGTCTCGCTCATAACTTACACAAATGGGGGCTATCAAAACGAGAATCATAACCTAAAATTTAGGACAGGAACACACCGGAGCGGCTTTTAAAAGACGGGAAGCATCACAGGGAACTAAATTAAGGGTGTTTTTCGTGAAATAAGCAAGAACTTCAGTCAAAACAAACAATTTGACTTGATTGATGTTTGTCAACAAACGTTCGGACAGATTGTGCACACAACCGAAAGCGCACAAGCTCGAAAACGAAAATTACACGGAATTAGTCTAATTGCAAATTAAATCTGCATACGTGACGTACTCCGTGTGTAATTACTGTGTTAAAACAAAAATAAAAGTGTGGAAATATTAAAATGATTATTTTTTGACAAAAAACGATGTTTCCAGTGTCTTGCCAATACTTGACGCGCATGCGCACTGCTAATTTCTTGTATTAATAATTTTATTAAATAAAAACACCTGTTAATTATTTTAAGCCAAAAAATTAACTAAAAATAAAATTAGGACGTTTGTTATTCATTTACCTTTTTGGTTAAATTTTTGTAGACGTAACAGGTGTCGGAATTTTCAGGAAACCTGCCACCTAGTAGGGTAAAACTGACAGCTGTCATTGTCTTGTCAAAATTGAGGTCCTATTAAAATAATGTATAACTCGGTTTAAATGCGTCGTGCAAGCGTTTAAAAGTGTCAAAGTTCACCAGCTACTAATCATGTCATTGTTTACATTCCTCTAGTTTGTTGTCTTTGAAAAAATGTCTAACAATTCTCAAAACTCCCATCCTCGGCTCTTAATGACTCACAGTAGCTCAATCCCGAGTTTTCAGCGTCGTACAGCAGATAGTGCCCGTCAACTCCGTGATAATTTCAATAACGTAATCCGTGAAATTCAGCCTTTAGTCGAGACAGCTCGTACAGTGAATGCAGGTGTCCAAAATGCAATTTCAATGACGAACTTTCTTCATCGGCCACAGGAACAGCCCCCTGAACAAGACAACAGCTTTGTTATTGATCTTGACGTGCAGCAGGAAGCTTCAGTTGAGAATCTTGAACAGGGGAGGAATCCCGATGATTTTAACAGTGTTGAACGGGCACAGACTGTTGTTGAGATGCAGCAGTTCTTTCAAGTTGTTCTTAAATACGTCCCTTTCGTGTTGATTCTACTAGCGAAAGCTGTGTATGATTACCACGATTCGATTTTTGTCCTAGTGATTTTATTCACGACTTTTGCTCACACGAATTCAGCTGTGAAAAAAGAAACCACGAAACGGGACAGGAGAAGTCTAGGAGTTTTAGCTATCGAATTGTTGTATATATTCGTTTGTTCAGTTTTCGTTTTGTATATTTTTGAAGATGAACTTGATCAATTTGATGTTGTCTTCCATTTGGTTTTGATCCGGACGTTCACTGACCCTTTAACAGTTGGAAAACTCTTGTGGATTGTCACAATTACCGATTTTGCACTCAAATTAGTTACTGTTGCGATCAAAATACTTCTTACAATGCTTCCTGAAAAAATTGTCCCGTTCCAAAAGAGAGTAAGTACAAGAATTTTAAGATCACGAAAAATTTTTACTGTTTCTAGGGAAAAGTTTATTTGTTTATCGAAGCAACATCACAAATGTACAGAAGCATTGCTACGATACAACCATGGCTTCACTACCTCCTAGAATCATACCAAGGTCCTGAAAAAGTCGTCGCTGTCTTTTTATCAGCATTTTATATGATTTCAAAAGGGACAGATCTGATGTCCAGGATAAAGCTACTCAAAACGTCCTTTTTGAAACTACTCCAAAATGTGGTAAGCCACAGCAATAGTCTGTGTTACTGCGACAAGCTGTGGTACTATCGCAACAACCAATCACAGCTTATAACAGTGTGGCAACGCCCGTAACAGTGTGATAATGCGTGTAGCAATGTCATAATGCATATAGCAGTTTGGTAATGCCTGTAACAGTGTGGTAATGCCTGTAACAGTGTGGTAGTGCTTATAGCAGTGTAGTAATGCCTGTGTTACTATGGCAACAACCAAATACATCTTGTGGTGATTCCTGTGGAAATATGGCAACAGCCTTTAGGACTAGGGCAACGGCCTCTATTACCATGGCAGCAACCAATCACAGTTTATAACAGTGTGATAATGCCTGTAACAATGTGATAATGCCTGTAAGAGTGTGGTAATGCCTGTAAGAGTGTGGTATTGCCTGTGACAGTATGATAATGCCTATAACAGAGTGATAATGCCTATAACAGTGTGGTAATGCTTATAACAGTGTGGTAATGCATATAACAGTGTGGTAATGCCTGTGTTACTATTACAACAACCAATCACCAATTCAGTTCTGTTGCAGCTATAAAAGTTTCTTCAATGTAGTTTCCAAAATTACAATATTTTTGTTATTTCAATGTTTTGTTTGTGTTTTGTCAAATGTCAATTTCACACGATGCTATATGTCGTAGATTGAGGCATACTCTAATAATTTTATTACTAGTGGGGATAAGATGTTGAGACGAACTACAATAGTGCGTTATTGCCCGTGTTACTAGAACAGCCTTATTATAACAGTGTGGTAATGCCTGTAACAGGGCAACAGCCTCAGTTACTAAGACAACAGCGTCTGTTGCTGTGGCAAGAGCGACTATTACTCTAGCAACAACCAATCACAGCTTGTAACAGTGTGGTAATGCCTATAACAGCCTGGTAATGCCTATAACAGCCTGGTAATGGCTAAAACAGTGTGGTAATGCCTGTGTTGGTATGGCAACAACAAAACAGCTCAGTGTGGTAATGCCTGTGTTGCTATGGCAACCACAAAACACAGTTCAGTGTGGTAATGCCTGTGTTGGTATGGCAACAACAAAACACAGCTTGTAACAGTGTGGTAATGCCTGTGTTAATATGGCAATAGCCTGTATGACCATGACAACAACCAATCACGGCTTGTAAAGTTCGTCTCACCATCTTATTAATAAAGATTCACGTTCTTATTGCTATCTCTTTCTACATCATGGTTTAAAATACAACGAATACAAAACGTATTATATATTAAGAACATCGCATATTTTTATCTTCAAGCTTAACGCTTAAGAAATTAAAATTTTGTGTATAATTCCTTGTATTCAGTTCTGTTGCAGCTACAAAAGTTTCTGCAATGTAGTTTCCAAAATTACAATATTTTTGTTATTTAAATGTTTTGTTTGTGTTTTGTCAAATGTCAATTTCACACGATGCTATATACGAACTACAATAGTGCGTTATTACCTGTGTTACTAGAACAGCCTTATTATAACAGTATGGTGATGTCTGTAACAGGGCAACAGCCTCAGTTACTAAGACAAAAGCGTCTGTTACTGTGGCAAGAGCGGCTATTACTCTAGCAACAACCAATCACAGCTTGTAACAGTGTGGTAATGCCTATAACAGTGTGGTAATGCCTGTGTTGGTATGGCAACTACAAAACACAGCTTCTAACAGTGTGGTAATGCCTGTGTTAATATGGCAATAGCCTGTATGACCATGACAACAACCAATCACGGCTTGTAACCGTGTGGTAATATGGCAACTGCCTGTATTAACATCGCAACAATTAATCACAGCTTGTAACAGTGCGTTATTGTCTGTGTTATTAGGGCAAGCGCCTCACTTACTGTAGCAACAAATAATCACATCTTGTATTTTGTTTTCAGACTGTGGGTTCCTCCCCCAGCAAGGAGCAAATCCAAACAGCTGGAGACCACTGCCCCATATGTCACGACAACTACGACTCGCCAGTCCTCCTCCACTGTAGACATATTTTTTGTGAGAATTGTGTAACGACGTGGTTTGACCGCGAACAAACTTGTCCCCTTTGTCGAGCCAAAATTGTAGATGATCCTTCATGGAGAGACGGGTCAACCTCATATTTTATACAATTGTATTGAATTTACTTGAATATATTTTAAGAACATTATTTTTTTAATGTTTGTGTTTGGAAATAATTGCCGTCACCTGTTGTAGCTTGCTGATTGATGGCCTTGTGGCGATCACGACTCACTATTTCTTCAATTACTTCACCGTCGCCTTTTATTAGCCTGAAATTGGGTGTTAGAACTGCAAAGGAGGGCTAAAAGTGTGGATACGGACCTGTGCCGGCCGGTTGTCTCGTCATAAACCCGTCGGATAACACTTTGTTGCTTGTCCCATTCTTGTTTTGTCATGGGGGCCATAGCACGAGATTTTTCCATAAGTTCAAGAGGTATATCATTTGATTCTTCAGGTTTCTTCTTAGATTTTGACTTTTTCTTCGCTTTCTTCAGTTTCTTCTTCTCTAATCTGCGGCGTTCTTCTTCTGAATCAGTACTTGAGGAACTTGATTCACTTGAAGATGAAGAGACGTGTTTAGGCTTCAGTTTCTTCTTTTTCTTCTCAGAATGCTTCTTTTTACTTTTATCCTCACTTGAATCACTCGAAGAAGACTCTGATTGTTTCCTGCGCTTTTTATGGGGCCCCATTACACCAAAACTGTTTTTTTCTCAAAACAAAAACGTAATATAACCTCAATTGTGCTGAATTAAAGAAAAAACAGTGTTTCTGTTATGAAATTGTGTAAAAACTGGGAGAAAACACAATTTTCTCGTTTAAAAATTCGAACATAACCTCAAATTCATCTGTCAATCGTCAACATAACCTCAAACTCATCTGTCAAACTTTGTGAGGTTATGTTTATGTCAAAGTATGGAGGCCACAAATCGCCCCTATTCTAAATTCCAGCCGAACGAGGAGTACCTCGAGGCCCTAACCGCAATGGGAATCTCCGAAAACCACGCCCAAGAAGTACGTATTGCGCCTCCTTGAGTTTCTCTTAAACCCTCCTTTCAGGCCTTGTTTTGCACCGGTAATGAGTCAATTGAGGCGGCTGTAAGCTACGTTTTTACGAATTTACAACACGAAGAGAACGACGAAGACAGTTATTTACAACACGGGGCTGAAAACAGCATTCAAGACACTCCTAAGCGGTACAAAATGACGTTTGTTGTTAACACAGCGCTGAAAATGGGGGTGGGCAAAACGGCGGCGCAAGTAGCCCATGCTTGTTTGGGGCTGTACAGGGAGATGAGGATAACGGGGGAGAAGGAGGACGCTTTGAACGAGTGGGATTATTTCGGGTGAGAGTGTTTGACGTTATAAACTGCGATTACAATTGGAAGTTTCAGGGAGAAGAAGATTGTTCTCAAAGGGGAGAATACTGAACATTTAGAGGAACTTTTTAATAGGGCGAAAGAGTTAAATATTCCATGTTATTTAGTGTCGGATTCTGGGCATACACAGATACCGCCAGGATCGGTCACTGTCTTGAGTATTTTTGGGGATGAAGAGGAAGTTAATGGAGTTACAGGAACCTTAAGCTTGTTATAATAACAGAATTCCACTTTTTTTATTATTAGGAACTTGATAAATACCAAAACTGTGTAACTCTCGTGTATACTCTTTTTTTATTTTTTAGTATCACGTAGATGTAGTTTATTTATTTATTTAAGATTAAAGTGATGTTAAGGTTAGTTTAAAGCACAATAATTGTGTATACGACCCTGAAATAAAGTTTTGTTTTAAAATAATCAAAATTTCAATTGCAGGTTATGCAACCAGAAATACATTGAAGAGGACATCCGGTGTTACAGCATCAAACTGACCCAATTAAACCTAATAAAAAAAGAATTTTAAATGAATTTAACCTTGTCACGACCATAAATAATTTTTTATTCATGATAATTAAACCTGTCATGATGATAATCAAATTCCGGTCCTGCACACTTTGAATCAAATTCTAGTTTTTTTATTTTTATTGTTGTGGTGACACTTCACCCCTAACCTGTCAAACTTAACCAAAAATTAACAAAATCGGTATTTAATAAAACCCGGACCGAAAAACAAATTACCGGAAAAGATTTCTTGTGATTTCCTCTACTTGTGTTTCAATTTTCACGCGGTTTAAATTCGTTTTTGTCGTGACGTATCAAAAGTGAGGTTATGTGAAGTGTCAAACTTGTGTACAGGGCCGGGTTTGTGGTGCCGCACCCTGCCCTCATTTGTCTTGAAAACGTGTTAAAATCGGCGCATGTATTTTAGGCGTGAACCCGGCCGCCGGTGCGCCTGTTCCTGTCACAGCTGTCAGTTTGTGGCTGTTTATTGTCGTGTTGTTGGGTGTGTGTAGTGAGTAACGTTTCGTGTGCTGTTATCGAGTGCCGCCGCCCCCAGGAGTCGTGCTAGGCAACCCGGATGGTTCGGTGCTGATCTGTTTGCCTAGTCGCCGGCGCCGCCGCCCCACACCATGCTCTGAGCTAGAGGACGCGATGGCCGACGAGGAAGTTCTCTTCGACGACGTCTACGATCTCTGCGAGGAGATCGGAAGGTATGGGGGTGGTTTCAGGGGGGTGGATGGTGCCGCTCCCGGCTCGAGGGGCGGCCACTTTGCGGCCTTTTTCAAGAACGAGGTGGACCATTAAAAAAGCGTTTGACACGAGGGTGGTAACGGTTTCAATGTGAGGAGGGTTTTCAAAGGGTTTTACGCCGGATTGGGCGTTAAATGATTTTAATTGTGTTATACAAGGGCTTTAATTTCAAGTTTTTACAGAATTATTCACTTAAAAAGCCATTAAAAACAAGCATTGATCGACACATAATTTTCCAATAAAATTCAATGTTATTTTCAATTTTATTAAGCTTTCAATAAACAAAAATGACTCTCTGATTGATTCATACAGTTATTTTCAGACATTTTATTTTTTAAAGTAATATACAGGGTGTAACTACCAATTTTTCAGCGCCAACTTAGACCAAAAATTTTATTTCTAGAAACCCCAGTTGGCTGTGAATATTTGACAGCTGTTAATTTTTTCTTAAGTTGGTAATAACATTTTGACAGATGTTGTCATAATCAACAGGTACTATGACATTTAAAGTATTTATTTTAGTGTTTTTTATTAGTTAAAACATTGACCTAATTTGTTATCACTCTTGAAATCTATCAGCTGATCAAGGTCAACTGTTATCTGTGTTATCTAATGATGAAATATATATTTTTTTAACAATAGAGATGCGACTTTTTTAAATTTGGCGCCTTTAGTCAAGACAACCAATGGATCTAGATAAAGAAGGATAGCCTATCATTAAGAAGGCGCCAAATTTAAAATATACTAACACTTCTCAAGCAAAACGGCTACATTGTGTATCTCAAAAGCTGCTAAAACTGTTTTTATAGTTTTTTTTGGCGATCAAAAAAAAAAAAAAACACGCTGGGTTTATTTGTAGCACACTTTTTGTCTGATCACCGTGATGAGTCGGGATAAATCTACCTTGTTTGCCGCCTTTATCTAATATTTCTACATGTCTATAAACAGTTTTTTTGGTGTTAAATTATTTATTTCAATTATATTTAATTGAATTCTCACTGAAACAAAGCAAATATCTTTTTTTTTCCGTAATTTTATTGTTTCCTTTTCACAAATTTCGTAATTAACTGGCTTTTATAGCTTACTACTGTTTGAAGTTTTTATTAAATTAATTCATTTTGCATTTAATTATCTCGCGTTTTGTAGGTAGATCAAAAAACTAAATATTCATTTAGTTGTTTATTAAATTCTCTCTTTACCAAATTTACCATAATTTAGCTGATTTGATGCGTGAGAGATATTTGTTGCATAAATGCATCATAATGCAATATATTCAGTTTGGAAAATCTAATTATTTTCGGTGTTTGAGAGAAGTTTTGGTGTCAGAGATGAGTGACAATGTCGGGAAATTTGATAAAAGTCGGTGTGATATGGAAATTGGGATGTATTAATGCATTTAAAATAGGGGAATGAAAGAAAAAATGTTTAAAAATATGTATTTGGGGATTAGTAATTTTAAATTTATGACAGAATGAGTAAATAGATGATTTCATTTTATTTTTATTCGTGTCATAAGATGGGTTTTATGAGCAATAAACGAATTCTTGTAATTTTTAAACGATTTATTTACTAATTTACACTTTTTACTAATTTTTTTTTTGAGTCTTATAGCGATAAGGTTTGTTTTAAGATATTTAAGCATCGGAATGAATGTTATAATAGGTTTTTAAATACGGAAATTAAGAAAATTAGGTATGAACAATTCGAAATAACACTAAGAGAAAGGGAGTTTTGAGTAAATAGTTCGAGAAAATACCAGAAAAATATTGCGCTGAGAAACTTCCGGACACATTCTGGAAGGAGGTGCTGTTATAGTTGCGTTTTTTGTTATTATTATTACTTTGTATAAACTTTTTTCAATTTTTTTTGCAAAATTGTTTTTTTTATTCTTTTTAGTTTATATTTTGTTGTTTTTATAGGTGTTGACAGAAGATACGAGGTGTAGAAAGTCTCGAGATTTCAAGGAGTCTGAAATTATTATTATTATTGTGTATAATTTTGTAAATAAATAAAAGAGGAGTAAATTTGGCTTTTATTTTTTCCAAATTACAAAAAAATAAGATACAAATTAAATATAATACAACAAAAAAATGTATAACAAAAAGAAATGTGATTAAAAAAAATACAAAAAGTTGAGAAAACAAACTAAAAACATGATTTTTTTGAAATTAAAAAATACATATACAATAAATATAATGGAAAAAAGTTATAAAAAAATGAAAATGGGAAGAAAAAAATTAAATTAAACTAAAAATAACAAAAAAAAAAGAGTTTGATTATTGATTAGAAATTAGAAATTTCTGCACTGTTCTTTTATCCCACCGCAGCATCTGTATCTATATAGCAGGTGTTAGTATAGAAAAAGAGAAATGAAGCATAAAGATGTGGGTACGTCTAGCAAGAAGAGGACTTCCAAGAAAAAAAAAAAAAAAAACGGAAAATAAAGAAATATCGAAGAAAATCTGAGGATTCTAATTATTGAAAAAACCTAATCTTAAAATATTTTTTCAAAATTTAACCCAATTAAAAAATAAAAAAAGCAGTTAAGAAGAATTATAGGGAGTATCAGCAGTTCTATTTTTATGGGTTTGTGACGTCACCTGTGGTTTAATAAATCGCAAAAGTATCTGAAAAACTAGGGGACAAAAAATGTTTTTGTAAAATACGTGTCTAATATTTTTTTTACAATTTACGTTTTGAAATAATAAAAAAATACAAAAATTGGAGCTTATATGACTTAATATTTTTTATGTTACGGGGTAATGACGTCATTAGGGTCTAATAAATCGTAAAAATCTCTAAAATAATTTTGGAAAATAGGTGTCTAATATTTTTCTATAAGACACTGTTTCTGGTACCTTTTTGGCAGATATCTGTCACAATTTCAGTGGATAATTTGTCTGGTATTTAACAGAATTTGGTAATTGATGTGACTGTCGCCTACGGCTCCCATATCTTTATTTTTTAATTTTTTTTCTGAAATACATTAAATTGAACAGAAAAAGGGAATTTTAGTTTTTTGTTTGGGTCCAAATGCATCAGTTATTCCAGCAGGGATCTTACGTTTTCTCTTTATGGGGTAGTGACGTCATCAATGGCCTAATAAATCGTTAATATCTCGAATTGGAAAAGAGGTGTCTAATATTTTTTGTTTATCACATTTTGGTACTTTTTTGACAGATGTCTAACACAATTTTAGTGGAAAATTTGTCAGGTATTTAAAAAAATTTGGGGCCTGAAATAACTGTCGCCTACGGCTTCTACATCTAGCTATATATATTTTTTGAAATACATTAAGATCAACAAAAAATGAGAAAAAAACTGCAAATTTTGGTTCGAACGCAATTGGATCAGTTGTTTCATAGATATTATGATTTGCTGATTATGGGGTAATGACGTCATTGATGATCCAACAAATGGTAAATATCTCGAAAACAAAAAGTGAGAAAAAAAATGTTGTTTTTGTTTGAGTGCAAATAGATAAGCTGTTTTAGAGAAATTATGTTTTTTGATTATGGGGTAGTGACGTCATCAGTGATTCAATAAATCTCAAATATCTCAGAAACAAAACTCCCAAAAATGTTTTTACAAAATACGTGTCTGATATTTCTCTATTTTTAACGTATTTTTTTATAACAAATAGTAAAATAATTATAAAAATTTAGTACGCCAAAATTTTCTCCTCATCTATTCTATTGTATTTTGCTTAAAACTTAATTTCTCAACAGGTCATTTGCCGCTAAATTTGAATAAAACCCAGTCACCCTCTCCTATTTTCCATTTCGTCCTGAAATTGTAATCTCAATTCCGGAAAGTGGACGAATAATTTATCTTTTTCCGCAGAAACTCCCTCTATAATGAGCGTTGGCAACAAGGAATATCTTGTTTTTCTGATAAAAAAATTTCGAGATGAGTGAAAATTGATTTTTCCTAACTTTTGACTCAATACCATTGCAGTAATGGACTGACACGTTAATTTAAATCGTTTTAAAAATTCCATTTATTTTTTTCCTGTGCACAATATTAAAGTGGGTTTCGGTTCTAATTACTTGACCTTTTTCTATTGACCTATGTCTGATCTAATAAAATATCATTTATGAGTGAGCGAAAGAAACTCTTAGTGAAATTTACGAGCGAAAAATTCCAGAGAGAATTAATAGGTAAAGAACGAGATATTTATTATTCATCACATTCAACAAACATTGTTCTTCCATCTTAGATCACGTTCGCGTCGATCGAGAATAAAAAAGAATTAATATCTAAATAGAGAAAGGAAGTTTTATTGGTGGATAGATGTTTGAGACTCAGAGGGAGTCATTTAGGATTTTATTTTGCGCTTTTATGTACTTTTCCATGTTTACCAACCATTTACGTTGCAATAAGCTCGAGCTAATAAGAACAGTATTGTGATACGGTTATTTTCGGTATTGTTTTCTAAAATGATTCAATTCAGAAGGACAAAACTGGAAAAAATGTTAAGAACGAATATAATTCAGCTGAAATCAAATTTTATCTGACAGCGGCAGATAAAACCTTCATTATAGACGCTTTTTCTAGCTACAATTCTATTCAAACACTAAACTCGGGCTGACGCCACTGTTATTAGCCACTCTCATAGACCGAGAAACGAATGATGTTGTTATTGCGCCTGAGTGAAGAAAGGTCGCTAAACTTCCGGATTTATTCTGGAAGGACGTTTGGTTATATAAGCGAGCGGAGTTATTGACCGAGCAGTCAGTTAATACGAAATTTGAGAGAGAGAAAGACAAAACAAGTAGAGAACAGATAAATAGGGACAGAGAGCGCTATTTATGTAGAAAAGAGCGACAGAGATATGAGAAGATTTAGAGAAACAGTTTTGATAAAAAATTGGGGATGAAGTGAAAGGGAAAAACAGAGACGAAGATATTGCTTATCTATAATATGCTCTCTCTCTTTTTTATAAATTTGAGAAAAATGCTGTATGGGTTTTAATCCCACCTGGCTATGGATGTTTGTAAATGGCCTAAATGGGACAATAGAGAGTGTGTTAAAAAAATTGTGATAGAAACGAGGTCGAAAAGCAGAGATAGACGAAGAAGAGAGAGAGAGAATACGCAAAAATAGACATGAAGAAACTATATAACAAAAATAACAAAGAAACAGATAAATTAGGACAGAGAACGCTATTTATGTGGAAGATAGCGACAGAGATATGAGAAGATTTAGAAAAACAGCTTTGATTAAGAATTTAGGAATGAAGTGAAAGGGAAAAGCAGAAACGCAGAAATTGCTTTTCTATAATATGCTTTCTCTCTTTTTTTTTGTAAATTACGAGCGGTTTGAGCAAAAATAAGTTCGAATCCCACCTGGCCGTGGATGTTTGTAAATGGCCTAAATGGGACAATAGAGAGTGTGTTAAAAAAATGTGGTGGAAACAAGGTCGAAAAGAAGAGGGAGAGAAGATAATCAAAAGTAGACATGAAGAAACTATATAACAAAGATGAAGTGAAAGGGATTTTTTTTTCTATAATATGCTTTTTTATATAAATTAGGAGCTGTTTGAGCAAAAACAGTGTGTGAGTTCGAATCCCACCTAGTTCTGGATGTTTCTGAATGTTCTAAATGGTATAATAGAGAGTGTGTAAAAAAATTGAGAGAGAAACAGGGTCCGAAGGAAAGATAGACGGAGCTAGAGAGAGAGCGAGATAGGATAAACAAAGATATAGATGAGAAAGATATAACAAAAAAAAAACTAAGAGAAGATTTGTAGTAGTGAGAAAAGCTAGATAAAGACAGTGGAGAGACGGGAAGTGAAGAACAGAGACAATTCGAGAAATGTACCGATATAGGGAACTTATAAACAAAAATATAATGGTATACAAGGAGAGAGAGGGAGAAGAAATGTGTATAAGAGAGGAAGAGAAACAGAGAAGAAGGAATTTAGGGATAAGAATAATTTTTGAGAATAAAGGAAAATTTACTAATTAAGGAGAGAAAAGCGAACAAAATTAGGTCACAGAAATACAGGAACTAGAGAGGAAGAGCGTTGAAAAAAAATTGTAGAAAGCAAGAAGGAAAAATAAAGGTGTAAACGAATGGGAGAGTTATAAAAATTGCTAAAAGAGGTAGAAAATTAAAATTTTTGATTTTTTTGTTTAATTTATATTTTTGGTTTTTGTTTATATTTTTGGCCCAGTCTGTTTTTTAGCCAAAAATTTCTATTGTTACGCATTTTTTTTGGTGGTTAGTCTAATTCGACAAGTACCATCGTTATAATCTATAACCAAAAATTTACCAATGATCTGTGAGCTTCAGAAGATTCTTAATTTGACGTACCGCTTACCGTGTTATTTTTATTTTGTATTTTGACACAACTTTGCTCCTGACATTACGAGATTTAGATATCGGTTATTATGTCTGCTTATTCGTATATTTTTGAGCACATTTTCTAACTATTTTAAGAGATCTTGTTTCTTGTATGTGGTCACGTTAAATAGTAGCGTTAGTCTGAACCTTTTTGTTCTTTTTTTATTGTTTCTAGATTTGTGAGGGACTACAACTGGGCTTTGTTTTTCAGTCCTAAAGTTTAGATTTGTTTTTATCTGTATCAGAAGCTAAAAAATTATTATAATCACAGTTTTGTTCATAAACGCTTGCCAATCGTCTTTAATTTCACTATACTGGCGTTAAAACGTGACGAAATAGACAAAAATGCAAATGCGAGCACTATCTATCTAGCTATGGAAGAAAAAAAGGAGAAAATAGTTCTAAAAATGAAGAAAAAATATAACAATTTTTACATTTTAATATTGATTTGTTTAAATGAGGAGTAAGTTTGTTGTTCGACATTTATATACACGTATTTATTTAATACACGACTAGAAAAACAAAATTAATGTTATGAAAAGAAATAAAACTGCGGTTGTGCTTGAAATTGAAACTTGGATTTGTTATTGATTGTTTCGATTGGCTATTGTTTGTGCTTGTTTAAGAGAAAGGAGCAATTGAAGAGAGATTTTTAATTTAGCGAAGGTTGGATTTGTGGATTTAAATTTGTTTTATGTCTTAATATTTGTTTTGTTTGATTTTGCAACTGAAATCTTGGCGAATGTCCAGCAGGATATATCGATTCTAGTTATTTTCGGCAAGAAATAGGAAGCCGTAATGATACTTGAACTTGATTGTTCGGAAATTTGACGCCTCGAAATTAATTAGAAAACTGATCTTAAATTGGGCTGTTTCGTACTGTACTATTATTGGCTCACAGTTTTTTTATCAAAATTTAAAAAGTATTTTGATAAAATGGATGAATTGTTGTTAAACTTCCCAATGAAAATGCTTTTTCCGCATGATAGATGTCCTGCTCCTTATGCCGACTTTGTACACCAGTGGCTTAATACAGAGTTTTATGATAACGGATAGGGAGAGATGGAGAAAACGACTATAACTCGATCTAGGTACATCTAATGTCTGCAGACATTAGTAACGTCCAGTTTGAGTCTTAAATAAACTTACTGCAGAACAAAGAAGTTTTTTTATTCTTTGATCTACAATAAAACTCAAAGAGCTTAGTATCTATTTCAATGATAAAGACGTAACAAGTATTTACGGACCTAAGCGGATATAAACCGAATTACGTCGAAAACTTTTCTAAATTTAAAAATACTACAAGCGAGTATTGATTTCAAGGACACAACAAGGCCAAAAAAAATTGTGCAAAGCTATCGGCTTACGAAATAGATACCTCCAATAAAAGAATGTCCATTTCTTACGTCAACATTTCACTCGATTACCTTTTTTTACCTTGAGAACCCCAAAACAAGGATCAGAGTTTATTTAGGCCTAAATGACAAAGTGGCAGCTTATCCACCATCTTGGATTATTATTTGCCTTGAGGTGCGTTATTACATAAACTGTACACCCTGAAGTCGATAAATTCTTCGTTAAAATTTTAATTATTCCGGGACGTTTCCGGTTGTGTTGCTTAATCCGGGATTTGCCGGGATGAGAATACCGGGATCGATTGGATATTTTTAATTCAGATGTGTGATTTTTGAGAGGTCATCACAGGTCGTTAGATTTTATCAGAAGCTGAAGCAACGAAAAACAGATTTGTTTTAATCCTGACGGGTGTAAGAGCCTTAAATATCGTTACATGTAACATATGAGGACATCGTCCGGACATTTCTCCTAATTGATCCTGTCATAGCTTAAGGAGTTTTCTCGGAGTTTTCCGATGTTTCTACAAACTGCTTTTAGCTGAATTATTTGATAATTGAAGCAATTAAGCTAAGCTAACATGATCTAAGCTTGTTTTATTGATCGGCAAGACTCAGATTGTATGAATCAATCAAGGATAACTGCTTCCTTGGTATACAGAGACGTAACCAACTTGTATAGGTGGGTTATGCGCAATTTTTATCTTAGTAAAAATTTTTAATTAATTTTGGAACACTCTGTGTATAGATTATCTAAAAAGCAAAAGAAACTACAGTCTGGAAACTGTTCCGAGCTAAATTATTTGATAATTGAATCAATTAAGCTAAGCTAAACTGTTTTAAACTTGTTTTTGTGAAAGATAAGACTCAGATTGTATGAATCAATCAAAGAAACTGTTTTGATTGGACAATTTGAATGATCAATTTTCTAGCATTGCAAGAAATCAAATAATTGTGGAACTCTTTATTTATAAAATATTTAAAGAAATAACAAAAATCACAGTGAATTTAACTGTTTTCAGTCGAGTCATTTAATAATTGAGTCAATTAAGCTGAGCTAACATGTTTTAAACTTGATTTAGTGAAAGACAAGACTCAGATTGTATGAATCAATCAAAGAAACTGTTTTGATTGGACATACAACTATAGCCAATTTGAATGATCAATTTTCTAGCACTGCAAGTAATCAATTAATTGTGGAACTCTTTATTTATAAAATATTTAAAAAAATAACAAAAATTAGAGTGAATTTAACTGATTTCGGTCGAATAATTTAATAATTGAATCAACTAAGCTGAGCCAACATGTTTTAAACTTGTCTTAGTGAAAGACAAGACTCAGATTGTATGAATCAAGCAAAGAAACTGTTTTGATTGGACACACAATTTTAGCCAATTTGAATGATCAATTTTCTAGCATTGCAAGAAATCAATTAATTGTAAAACTCTTTATTTATAAAATATTTAAAAAAATAACAAAAATCACAGTGAATTTAACTGTTTTCAGTCGAATCATTTAATAATTGAGTCAATTAAGCTGAGCTAACATGTTTTAAACTTGATTTAGTGAAAGACAAGACTTAGATTGTATGAATCAATCAAAGAAACTGTTTTGATTGGACACACAATTATAGCCAATATGAATGATCAATTTTCTAGCATTGCAAGTAATCAATTAATTGTGGAACTCTTTATTTATAAAATATTTAAAAAAATAACAAAAATCACAGTGAATTTAACTGTTTTCAGTCGAATCATTTAATAATTGAATCAATTAAGCTGAGCTAACATGTTTTAAACTTGTTTTAGTGAAAGACAAGACTCAGATTGTATGAATCAATCAAAGAAACTGTTTTGATTGGACACACAATTTTAGCCAATTTGAATGATCAATTTTCTAGCATTGCAAGTAATCAATTAATTGTAAAACTCTTCATTTATAAAATATTTAAAAAATTAACAAAAATCACAGTGAATTTAACTGTTTTCAGTCGAATCATTTAATAATTGAATCAATTAAGCTGAGCTAACATGTTTTAAACTTGTTTTAGTGAAAGACAAGACTCAGATTGTATGAATCAATCAAAGAAACTGTTTTGATTGGACACACAATTTTAGCCAATTTGAATGATCAATTTTCTAGCATTGCAAGTAATCAATTAATTGTAAAACTCTTCATTTATAAAATATTTAAAAAATTAACAAAAATCACAGTGAATTTAACTGTTTTCAGTCGAATCATTTAATAATTGAATCAATTAAGCTGAGCTAACATGTTTTAAACTTGTTTTAGTGAAAGACAAGACTCAGATTGTATGAATCAATCAAAGAAACTGTTTTGATTGGACACACAATTTTAGCCAATTTGAATGATCAATTTTCTAGCATTGCAAGAAATCAATTAATTGTGGAACTCTTTATTTATAAAATATTTAAAAAAATAACAAAAATCACAGTGAATTTAACTGATTTCGGTCGAATCATTTAATAATTCAATCAATTAAGCTGAGCTAACATGTTTTAAACTTGTTTTAGTGAAAGACAAGACTCAGATTGTATGAATCAATCAAAGAAACGGATTTGATTGGACACACAATTTTAGACAATTTTAATGATCAATTTTCTAGCATTGCAAGAAATCAATTAATTGTGAAATCTTTGTATACAAAATATTTAAAAAATTACGGAAATTACAGTGAATTTAACTGTTCTTTCTCGAATCATTTAATAATTGAATCAATTAAGCTGAGTTAACATGATCTTATTGATCCTCAAGACTCAAGCTTTGCGCCGCACCCTCAATTTTTTTTTTTTTGTGATTTATCGTGATTTCACCAAACTTTTGATCACAACAAACACTTGTAACATCATCACACAAATCGATAAACAAGAAACAATATAAATCTGACACTGACAGATTGATTTACTGATAATATGAACACGATTTGATGGTCTTTTTGGAAATTGCCGCACCACATATCTATTCACAGGTAAATGATTTATTGAATGAAATATTATATTTGCGGCTAGATTTCATACGGTTATTGTGTGCTCGTTGTAATTTCCGAAGCAATCAACGAATTAATTGACCACAAAGATCATTATGCTTGTTATATCAAATAATACGTTCAAAGCCAACAAGAATTTTTTTTTGTTTCAGGGGACCATTTAGCATAGTTCGACGCTGTATTCATCGTCAAACCGGTCAGCAATTCGCTGCGAAAATCGTAGATGTCGCTAAATTCACTTCTAGTCCAGGCCTTAGCACTGATGGTATTTTTTTAAGTGACAAAAATTTGCAAAAATTATTAAAAAAATTTTTCAGATCTGAAACGTGAAGCCACAATATGTCACATGTTGAAGCATCCACATATAGTCGAATTATTAGAAACGTACTCATCGGAAGGCATGTTATATATGGTTTTCGAGTAGTAAGTTTTGTTTACTTAATGAAAATGTCTTTTTTGTTGATACGTGCTTAGAGTTGATGAAAGTTTGGGAGTTTAGTCGACCGAAAACTCTCTATATGTTCTCGTAAATCGATCGCGGAAAAGTAGTCAAAGCGAGTTTGAATTCAATCACTGTTAAGGTGTAGAAAACAGGGTCGGATTCAGCTAAACCAATTCGAAAATTTTATGACCCTACACTTTTTGCACAGTGTGCGGTAAATGAATTTATACCGGTCCTGTACTGGTGTGAGTTACAGATTGAGTTAAAAGCTGGTCTAAAAGTGTTAATAATACAAATCTACTCTCGTATGCAATTCTGTCACACCATTTATCACTCTGTTTCAGCATGGACGGTTCCGACCTGTGTTACGAAGTTGTAAGGAGAGCATCCTCGGGATTCGTTTACAGCGAGGCTGTAGCTAGGCAAGTAGAATTTATTATTCTCCGTGCTGTGGCAGACATGAAATTCACATTTTTACGATGACATGTTCAGGTGTAATTTGGGAATAAGGAAGGTGGCTGCTTACGAGACACGACTTCTCTATGAGATTGCCGACAGTTTAAATAATTGAATTTTTGAAATTATGTTGGGCTTTGAAGCGAGTTTAGGGAATTTAACAGTTTTTTTTTCTCTCTTCTAGTCATTACATGCGTCAGATACTTGAAGCGTTGAGGTACTGCCATGAAAACGACATAGTCCATAGGGACATCAAACCGGAATGTATCCTTTTAGCCACTAAGGAGAATTCGGCGCCCGTAAAACTAGGCGGTTTCGGAGTCGCCGTCCAATTACCCGATAGACATCCAGCTAATCCAGGAGGTAAGTCAATATTTTACTCCTCTACCTTTCATTTCGTAGCATTTAAACCTTGAACTTGTGTGTGTTTATTGCCGGTATCATGACGACACAAAAAAGATTCTTTCTGGTAAATGACAACGGTATAAAAATGAACTGCAATGGCGATTTTTACAATTTATTTTAGATTAAAGTTTGTTGAAGTGAGTGGAATTTCAGAGAGACGTAGATATTTCATTTTGAGTTTAACGGGTTTTACGGGACGTGTGCTCAAGGAAAATTAATTAAGATACGTTTTGCTATGTTTTTGTATACAGAACCAGCGAAGAAACTGCTTTGACGAGTTATTTAGATGTTAACAATTTGTATGGTTAGGCTATGCGGAGTTTCTACCATCGGAAATTAAACTCAATTAATTCTAGAACACTTTATATTTAAAATAGTGAAAAAATAACATAAAGTACACTGACTTTAAGTCAAATTAAGTTAAAAATAGTTAAACCATGCCTTAATTTTTTTTTCGGTAGTTCTTTAGCTATAAATATTCGGATAACTAGGAAATGACTTTAACTTGTATTTAATGTATTTTTGTTCTTAGTTAATACTCAATTAATCTAAGAAATTACTGACTTTAAGTCATTCAAAGTCCAATATAGTTAAATCATGGCTGATTTAACATTTTTTCTGGAGTTTTGCAGCTAAAACACGTGAGTAACAGATATAACTAGGAAACGACTTCAACATGTATTTAATGTACCTTTTTTTCTAGTTAGTACTCAATTAATTCGAGAAATTAATGACTTTAAGTCACTCAAAGTCTAATATAGTTAAATCATGGCTTATTTAACAATTTTTCTAGAGTTTTGTAGCTAAAAACACGTGAATAACAGAAATAACTAGGAGACGACTTTAACTTGTATTTAATGTACTTTTTTTCCTAGTTAGTACTCAATTAATTCGAGAAATTAATGACTTTAAGTCATTCAAAGTTTAATCTAGTTAAATCATGGCATATTCAACATTTTTTCTAGACTTTTGTAGCTATAAACACGTGAATAATATAAATAAGTAGGAAACGACTTTAACTTGTATTTTATGTACTTTTTTTCCTAGTTAGTACTCAATTAGTTCGACAAATTAATGACTTTAAGTCATTTAAAGTCTAATGTAGTTAAATCATGGCTTATTTAACATTTTTTCTAGAGTTTTGTAGCTAAAAACACGTGAATAACAGAAATAACTAGAAAACGACTTTAACATGTACTTAATGTACCTTTTTTCCTAGCTAGTACTCAATTGATTCGAGAAATTAATGACTTTAAGTCACTCAAAGTCTAATATAGTTAAATCATGGCTTATTTAACATTTTTTCTAGAGTTTTGTAGCTAAAAACATGTGAATAACAGAAATAACTAGGAAAAGACTTCAACTTGTATTTAATGTGCTTTTTTTCCTAGTTAGTACTCAATTAATTCGAGAAATTAATGACTTTAAGTCATTCAAAGTTTAATGTAGTTAAATCATGGCTTATTTAATATTTTTTCTAGAGTTTTGTAGCTAGTAACATGTGAATAACAGAAATAACTAGGAAACGACTTTAACTTGTATTTAATGTATTTTTTTTCCTAGTTAGTACTCAATTAATTCGAGAAATTAATGACTTTAAGTCATTCAAAGTTTAATGTAGTTAAATCATGGCTTATTTAACATTTTTTTTAGAGTTTTGTAGCTAAAAACCTGTGAATAACAGAAATAACTAGGAGACGACTTTAACTTATATTTAATGTACCTTTTTTCCTAGTTAGTACTTAACTAATTCGGGAAATGAATGACTTTAAGTCATTTAACGTCTAATATAGTTAAATCATGGCTTATTTAACATTTTTTCTAGAGTTTTGTAGCTAAAAACACGTGAATAACAGAAATAACTAGAAAACGACTTTAACATGTACTTAATGTACCTTTTTTCCTAGCTAGTACTCAATTGATTCGAGAAATTAATGACTTTAAGTCATTCAAAGTTTAATGTAGTTAAATTATGGCTTATTTAACATTTTTTCTAGAGTTTTGTAGCTAAAAACACGTGAATAACAGAAATAACTAGAAAACGACTTTAACATGTACTTAATGTACCTTTTTTCCTAGCTAGTACTCAATTGATTCGAGAAATTAATGACTTTAAGTTATTCAAAGTTTAATGTAGTTAAATCATGGCTTATTTAACATTTTTTCTAGAGTTTTGCTGCTAAAAACACGTGGATAACAGAATTAACTAGGAAACGACTTAAACTTGGATTTAATGTACCTTTTTTTCTAGTTAGTACTCAATTAATTCGAGAATTGAATGACTTTAAGTCATTCAAAGTCTAGTATAGTTAAATCATGGCTTATTTAACATTTTTTTTAGAGTTTTGTAGCTAAAAACACGTGAATAATAGAAATAACTAGAAATCGACTTTAACATGTACTTAATGTACCTTTTTTCCTAGTTAGTACTCAATTAATTCGAGAAATTAATGACTTTAAGTCATTCAAAGTCTAATATAGTTAAATCATGGTTTATTTAACAACTTTTCTAGAGTTTTGTAGCTAAAAACACGTGAATAACTGAAATAACTAGGAGACGACTTTAACTTGTATTTAATGTATCTTTTTTCCTAGTTAGTACTTAATTAATTCGAGAAATGAATGGCTAAGTCTTTCAAAGTCTAATATAGCTAAATCATGGCTTATTTTACATTTTTTCTAGAGTTTTGTAGCTAAAAACACGTGAATAACAGATATAACTAGGAAGCGACTTTAACTTGTATTTAATGTATCTTTTTTTCTAGTTAGTACTTAATTAATTCGAGAAATTAATGACTTTAAGTCACTCAAAGTCTAATATAGTTAAATCATGGCTTATTTAACATTTTTTCTAGAGTTTTGCTGCCAAAAACACGTGAATAACAGAAATAACTAGGAAACGACTTTAACTTGTATTTAATGTATTTTTTTTCTTAGTTAGGACTCAATTAATTCGAGAAATTAATGACTTTAAGTCATTCAAAGTCTAATGTAGTTAAATCATGGCTTATTTAACATTTTTTCTAGAGTTTTGTAGCTAAAAACATGTGAATAACAGAAATAACTAGGAAAAGACTTCAACTTGTATTTAATGTGCTTTTTTTCTTAGTTAGCACTCAATTAGTTCGAGAAATTAATGACTTTATGTCATTTAAAATCTAATATAGTGAAATCGTGGCTTATTTTACATTTTTTTAGTGTTTTGTAGCTAGTAACATGTGAATAACAGAAATAACTAGAAAACGACTTTAACATGTACTTAATGTACCTTTTTTCCTAGTTAGTACTCAATTAATTCGAGAAATTAATGACTTTAAGTCATTCAAAGTTTAATCTAGTTAAATCATGGCTTATTTAACATTTTTTCTAGAGTTTTGTAGCTAGTAACATGTGAATAACAGAAATAACTAGGAGACGACTTTAACTTGTATTTAATGTACCTTTTTCCCAGTTAGTACTTAACTAATTCGGGAAATGAATGACTTTAAGTCATTTAAAGTCTAATATAGTTAAATTATGGCTTATTTGACATTTTTTCTGGAGTTTTGTAGCTAAAAACACGTGAATAACAGAAATAACTAGAAAACGACCTTAACTTGTATTTAATGTACTTTTTTTTCTAGTTACTATTCAATTAATTCGAGAAATGGATGACTTTAAGTCATTTATAGTCTAATATAGTTAAATCATGGCTTATTTAACATTTTTTCTGGAGTTTTGTAGCTAAAAACGCGTGAATAACAGAAATAACTAGGAAACGACTTTAGCTTGTATTTAATGTATTTTTTTTCCTAGTTAGTACTATTAATTCGAGAAATTAATGACTTTAAGTCACCCAAAGTCTAATATTTAATATTTAACATTTTTTCTAGAGTTTTGTAGCTAAAAACACGTGAATAACAGAAATAACTAGGAAACGACTTTAATAACTGTTACGGTTAGGCTATGAGCATCTTCTGGAACACTTTATACAGTTGATATTTAATATTTTTCTTAATAATTTGATCCTAAAAGTGTAAAACATCTGGGTATTTTGCCTCAAGCCCAAAGTGTAAAATAATATCAGCATTAAAGAGTTCCTTTAGCTGGTTATCCAATTTCAGTTTTGATGCCTCGAATTTATGATAAAAACCAAGCTAATCTCAACTAAATGAAGTGAAGAAATGCAACTCCGTTTAGAGCAAATCGCCTCAACCACATTTAATAAAACAATGAAAGTGCGGAGCTTGAAAATTAAAGGGGTTCGATATATCGGTTAAGGTCGCCGCCACCTCGCTTTCCACCCCATTTCGTCGCGCAAAAACGCTACGGCAGTTTCTCTAATGAAATTTACCACTTGTTTGATGAATTTTTGTGTCGTTGTGTTACGTTTTTTGTTGAAAAATCACAATTCATTGGTCGAAAATGAAATTTTTCGATCATTGATGAATCATACAAGCATTCATACATTGTATGTGTTGGCGGCCTGCAGAATGCCTTGTGTCAGAATACCGGACCAACCTCAGTCCTATGGGTCAGCTATATCTAAAATCTGACAGAGCTGGTAAGCCACACTCGCCAGCGCTTCTATTGCACCATTGCAGTACAATCGGTCACTGACAGATCGTGATGGGTCAAAATTTTCTTAGCGGAATTTATGAGTGAAGTTTTCACGGTCTGTTAGGGGCGATTGTTGTATCCGCTGACCGGAAATATCGCTCTGTTCACACATCATCTTCATACATGAGACTTGATTGAAGGATGTTTTGTTTTATGTTAAATTTGGACAAGATGGAGGGAAAATCAATTTTCTGAAAATTTTACCAGCATAATTTAGATACTTCCATCAAACTTAGTTTGTAGTTGGTGTTTATTACTAGATAATAATATCAGTTCTAATCTCTTAAGGTACGGTTAGAGTTTAATTGACTTTAACTTACTTCTAGGATCAAATTTACATCTCATTTGTTTTGTCTTATTAATCATTTCATATGCTCCGCAATGCACGCTTCTGTGTTCTTTGGTATAGTCAACAACCAAAATTTTTTTTGTGCACTACAAATCTCTTCTTATTTCTTAATACACCAATAAAAAGTTGCACAAATAGGGAGCTTAAATTTTAGTTTATTATAGTTTGATAGTTTGGCACTTATCCAAGACAAGTAGAACGGGATGTTTTCAGCCAACAACAGCTAAATTTGGCGGATCACAAGTGTTCGTTTCAGTTTAGTCAAAAAAAAATTGATATTTAGATTTGCGAAGTGCACAAAAGGCAAGAAGAAGGCTTAAAGCTCTGATTTAATGACTATTTAATTATCTTTGAGCTTATTTAGTAGATAGCAAGTAAGTTTAACACAGCTACATCTAGGAGTTTTTATTGCTTATTATTTTTTTTCTTTTGTAGCTTTGTGGTTATTATTACTGTATTTCTTGTTTATTACTTATCTAAATCGAAAAAATTAGTGATCTAAGTCAAAATAAGTTCAACACGGCTAAATCTGACAGTTAGCATTGCTAATCTCACGTTTTTGTAGCTCTGTGATTACATAAGTGGCAAACGGAATTAAGCCTTGGTTTAGTGTACTCCACATTTTGTTTATCACTTATTTAAGCTAAAATAATTAGTGATTTAAGTCAAATTAAGTTCAACACAGCTAAATCTGGGAGTTATTATTACTTATCTCACTTCTTTTTGTACAGCTTTGTGGTTATTATCACGCTTGTTACATAAATGGCAAGAGGAAGGATTAAGCCTTCCTTTAATGTACTTTATTTCTTGATTATCACTTATTTAAGCTAAAAAAATAGTGATTTAAGTCAAATTAAGGCTAGTACAGCTAAATCTGTGAGTTTTCACTGCTCATCTTACATTTTTCGCATAATTCGGTGGTTATTATTACGTCTTTTACATAAATGGCAAGAGGAAGGAATAAGCCTTTGTTTAATGTACTTTATTTCTTGCTTATTATTTATTTAAGCTAAAAAATCAGTGTTTCAAGTGAAATATAAGTCTAACACAGCTAAATCTGCGAGTTATCATTGCTTATCTCACTTTTTTTCGAATAACTTTGTGGTTACTATCACGTATTTTATATAAATGTGAAGAGAACTGTTTAAGCTTTTGTTTAATGTAGTTTACTTCTTGCTTATCGCTTACTAAAGCTAAAAAAAATTAGTGCTTTTAGCTAAATTTGGTGGAACACAGCTAAATCTAGTTATCATTGCTTATCTCACTTTTTTTCGCATAACTTTGTGGTTATTATCACGTGTGTTATATAAAAAAGAAGAGGACGGTTTAGGTCTTCGTTTGATGTGTTTTATTTCTAGCTTATCACTTATTTAAGCTAAAAAAATAGTGATTTAAGTCAAATTAAGTGTAACACAGCTAAATTTAGGAGTTATCACTGCTTATCTCTTTTTTTTGTCTAGCTCTGTGGTTATTATTACGTGTTTTACACAAATGGCAAGAGGATGGTTTAAGCCTTTGTTTAGTGTTTATCACCTATGTAAGCTAAGAAATTAGTGATTTAAGTCAAATTAAGTCTAACACAGTTAAATCTGGGAGTTATTATAGCTTATCTCACTTTTTGGTACAGTATTGTATTTAAAAAAATCTGGATTAGATAAAAATAGCAAGAAGAAGATTTTAGCTTTTGTTTAAAGTACTTTTTAAGTTGCTTAGTACTTACTTAATCTAATGTAAGAAAATTGGTGAATTTAAGTCGAACTAATCCAGAATTGCTTAATCTATGAGTTATCAGGGTTTACCTCATTTTTTCGTACAGTTTTTTAGCTGAAAATGTCTGGATTAGAAAAAAATAGCAAGAGGAAGATACTAGCTTTTGTTTAAAGTACTTTTTAAGTTGCTTAACACTTACTTAATTTAAGAAAATTAGTGAGTTTAAGTCAAACTAATCCAGAATTGCTTAATCTATGAGTTATCAGGGTTTACCTCATTTTTTCGTACAGTTTTTTAGCTGAAAATGTCTGGATTAGAAAAAAATAGCAAGAGGAAGATACTAGCTTTTGTTTAAAGTACTTTTTAAGTTGCTTAACACTTACTTAATTTAAGAAAATTAGTGAGTTTAAGTCAAACTAATCCAGAATTGCTTAATCTATGAGTTATCAGGGTTTACCTCATTTTTTCGTACAGTTTTTTAGCTGAAAATGTCTGGATTAGAAAAAAATAGCAAGAGGAAGATACTAGCTTTTGTTTAAAGTACTTTTTAAGTTGCTTAACACTTACTTAATTTAAGAAAATTAGTGAGTTTAAGTCAAACTAATCCAGAATTGCTTAATCTATGAGTTATCAGGGTTTACCTCATTTTTTCGTACAGTTTTTTAGCTGAAAATGTCTGGATTAGAAAAAAATAGCAAGAGGAAGATACTAGCTTTTGTTTAAAGTACTTTTTAAGTTGCTTAACACTTACTTAATTTAAGAAAATTAGTGAGTTTAAGTCAAACTAATCCAGAATTGCTTAATCTATGAGTTATCAGGGTTTACCTCATTTTTTCGTACAGTTTTTTAGCTGAAAATGTCTGGATTAGAAAAAAATAGCAAGAGGAAGATACTAGCTTTTGTTTAAAGTACTTTTTAAGTTGCTTAACACTTACTTAATTTAAGAAAATTAGTGAGTTTAAGTCAAACTAATCCAGAATTGCTTAATCTATGAGTTATCAGGGTTTACCTCATTTTTTCGTACAGTTTTTTAGCTGAAAATGTCTGGATTAGAAAAAAATAGCAAGAGGAAGATACTAGCTTTTGTTTAAAGTACTTTTTAAGTTGCTTAACACTTACTTAATTTAAGAAAATTAGTGAGTTTAAGTCAAACTAATCCAGAATTGCTTAATCTATGAGTTATCAGGGTTTACCTCATTTTTTCGTACAGTTTTTTAGCTGAAAATGTCTGGATTAGAAAAAAATAGCAAGAGGAAGATACTAGCTTTTGTTTAAAGTACTTTTTAAGTTGCTTAACACTTACTTAATTTAAGAAAATTAGTGAGTTTAAGTCAAACTAATCCAGAATTGCTTAATCTATGAGTTATCAGGGTTTACCTCATTTTTTCGTACAGTTTTTTTAGCTGAAAATGTCTGGATTAGAAAAAAATAGCAAGAGGAAGATACTAGCTTTTGTTTAAAGTACTTTTTAAGTTGCTTAACACTTACTTAATTTAAGAAAATTAGTGAGTTTAAGTCAAACTAATCCAGAATTGCTTAATCTATGAGTTATCAGGGTTTACCTCATTTTTTCGTACAGTTTTTTAGCTGAAAATGTCTGGATTAGAAAAAAATAGGAAGAGGAAGATACTAGCTTTTGTTTAAAGTACTTTTTAAGTTGCTTAACACTTACTTAATTTAAGAAAATTAGTGAGTTTAAGTCAAGCTAATCCAGAATTGCTTAATCTATGAGTTATCAGGGTTTACCTCATTTTTTCGTACAGTTTTTTAGCTAAAAATGTCTGGATTTGAAAAAAATAGCAAGAGGAAGATTGTAGCTGTTGTTTAAAGTACTTTTTAAGTTGCTTAACACTTATTAATTTAAGAAAATTAGTGAGTTTAAGTCAAGCTAATCCAGAATTGCTTAATCTATGAGTTATCAGGGTTTACCTCATTTTTTCGTACAGTTTTTTAGCTGAAAATGTCTGGATTAGAAAAAAATAGCAAGAGGAAGATACTAGCTTTTGTTTTAAAGTACTTTTTAAGTTGCTTAACACTTACTTAATTTAAGAAAATTAGTGAGTTTAAGTCAAACTAATCCAGAATTGCTTAATCTATGAGTTATCAGGGTTTACCTCATTTTTTCGTACAGTTTTTTAGCTGAAAATGTCTGGATTAGAAAAAAATAGCAAGAGGAAGATTGTAGCTGTTGTTTAAAGTACTTTTTAAGTTGCTTAACACTTATTAATTTAAGAAAATTAGTGAGTTTAAGTCAAGCTAATCCAGAATTGCTTAATCTATGAGTTATCAGGGTTTACCTCATTTTTTCGTACAGTTTTTTAGCTAAAAATGTCTGGATTTGAAAAAATAGCAAGAGGAAGATTCTAGCTTTTGTTTAAAGTACTTTTTAAGTTGCTTAACACTTATTAATTTAAGAAAATTAGTGAGTTTAAGTCAAACTAATCCAGAAGTGCTTAATCCAGGAGTTATCATTGCTCACCTCATATTTTTTGGACAGTTTCGTAGCTATAATGTCTGAATTTTAAAAAAATAGCAATAAGACGAGGAATAAGCTTTTGTTTAAGACACTTTTTTGTTGCTTAACACTTACTTAATCTAAAAAAAAATGGTAAATTTAATTCTAATCCAGATGCGCTTAATCTGTGAGTTATCATTGCTCACCTTATTTTTACGTCCAGTTTTGAAGTTAAAACTGCCCGGATAAAAGAATAGCAAGTGAAAGGATTAAGTTTTTGTTTAAAACACTTTTTTTAAACACTTTAGCACTTGTTTAATCCAAAAAAACTAGTGAGTTTAAGTCAAGTTTAAAGAAGTGCTTAAACTGGGAGTTATTACTGCTCAACTAGCTTTTTCATACGGATTTCTAGCTAAAAATGTTTGGATTAAAAAAATATAGCAAAAGAGCAGTTTTAGTTCATTTTAAAAACACTTTTTGCGTTGGTTAACGCTTAGTTAATTCAACAAAATTAGTAAGTTTAAGTGAAAA